>VDFB02281492.1:185084951-185288381 GCA_007258455.2 Sequoia sempervirens
TATATATTTGATTTGAGAGGCTAGAAATTTTGGTTGGTAATATTATTTGTAGTGTGATATGAAAGGTGATTTTAGATTTTTTTTTCAGTAAAAGGCTTTAGCCTATAAATATATTGATATAAAAAGTAATTACATTATAGAAACATTATGTATCAGGAATCTTGATATATTTCAGTACCAACTACTATAGATCATAAACATGTCTCTTGATAGATTTACATGATCTATAAAACATGAGACGAAAACAAAATTACAAAAACTTTTACAAACACCCCTTCATTCGAATAGATTACTCCAACAGTCTAGGAATTTCAAACCAAAAACAACAATACCTTGATAAAAAAAACTCCAACAATTTGTGAATTTCAAGCCAAAAACAAGACACTTTGATAAAAAAAACCTTAACAACCATGTGCCCTATGCATTCCATTCAGCTTTCCTTGACCCATATTGCTTTCATTTTTAATATTTACATACCAAAATTGAGCCTTTTTCCAACCAATTACTCCTCCATCATTTCTTGAATTACATTTTCACCATGAACTTCTTCCATATTGCTATCATCAAGCATATTACCTTTAGTATGAGCAAACTCTGGTGTGATATTAAGATTGAACCCACTTACATATTCTGGTTGCACTGCTATTTTTGCATCTTCTAGCATAGGAATTGGAGGAAACTAAGGTGGCGGATCATGTACATGCACAATAAGCACCACAATAGCCTAGACAACAACTTTGACTTTCTCTATTAACTCATCATCAAACTCTGCAGCATATCTTCTAAGAACATTCAACATGAGAGTGAAATTTTGCTAAGAAAGAGATTTATTAATTGCAACAAACAGTTTTGGGAATGTTGTGCAATGCAACAAGAAATGTCTTGGAAACAATCCACCCACATAACCATGCCCCCTCCACAGGTCATACCTTTGATAGGCCTTGGCAAGAGCACCATTTGGTAGAAACTCTTCATTCACAACTTTATCAGCAACTACTTCCACCATTCTGACATCCTGAAGCAAATCCAGTAAATTGGAAAAGAACACTGAAAGAAATTGAGAAGGATAAATTACCCTTTTTGCCTTTGGTTCCAGAATTTCCTTCCCAATAATCTGCTTGATATGTTTAATGAAGGTTGAACAATGACCTTTGAAGACCAAAAGAAGTTCGTCATCTCCAATTTCTTTAGCTATTGGCAACTCCCAATCTTTAACTGGAATGAAGACTCTATAGTTTCTCGGATAGAATTTCATTTGCCTCCTGCTGCAATTTTCACATAAGACCTTTGGCACCCTAAGTTCACCACTAATGGAGATTTCATCTGAAAACATACTCTACCTACGCCAAGCGCAACTCACAAGCAACAAACTTATATCTATAACTTTTACCAGCTTATGCACAAATTTATTTCCCATCGCAAAGCCAACAATAGTTTTTTGGAAATATGCAACCATATCTTGTAATAATTGTAGTCTCGTTTCACATACATCATTACATGACAAGCTCAGGAAAGCTAAAAAAATCAATTCTGATAAGATCTTTTGAAGAATACCCACTTAACAAAACTTTCCAGTTGATTAAGCACTAGATAAATTTAGGCCTGCCTCCATTCGCTTTACAAAAACCACTTAGCTGAGAGATAGTAACATGTTTTAAACACATTCCTTGACCACACATATTAAACCCACTAGCCTTGACACAATGATTTTAGAAATTTGAAATTGTTTTTTATTTTAATATTTTGTTAAGATTGTTGATATTGACATGATGTGATGGTTTAAAGGTGGCGTTGTTGTTCTTGCTACCAAGGTTCAAACCCTGTTGGGGTGGTATTGTCGAGTGGTTATATTGGGGATGAGGTCCCCCATTTGTGACCTCACTAGTTCATAGCTTTAGTCAAAAGTATTTACCCCTTAAATAAAAATATTTTGTTAAGATTAATTAAATATCATGTATAATTATGAAATATGATTGAAATAATGAGTTGTTATTTTGTAAAATTGTATTGCATAGTGAACCTAAGAGTTGGTTTTCAATTTTTGCAAGGTAAATTTGTAGAAAGACTGGTATAGTTGGACATGGTGGAACAATGAGTTTGTCAATCAGGAATGAATAATGAAATATTTTTATTTGAAATATGCTCAAATGTATTTTGAAGTCGGTCATTTTTAAAATCTATGGTGGTTGAAATGTAAATGGCTTTTGTATATGTCAACTCAATTTTAATGTATTAGTACATATATTATGCAAATAAATATATCTATTTGCATTCACTTAATTTTGGGAAGGTGGCAAATATTTACTCTATCATTGATTGGACACATTTTTATTTTATCATGTACTTATCATATTATAAAGACAAGTTGAAAAAAAGATTCTTTTAATTATTGTTAGTGGGGCCCAAGTCGTCAGCTCCTATCCCCATAATAGGAGCTCACACCACCATTAGGCCCTCTCCCTTATATTTGTTTTTAAATAGTGTATTATGATATTGTAAGGGAGTACACTTAAATCATAAGTTCTCTTTTGGCTAAGGTGTCACATGTGAGGGTCAAGTCCATTAAAATCATTTGGGGTTGAATAAGGCTCAATCACACCTCTAGAAGATTTGAACATTAGTGGATGACTACAAAAATATATTTATAAATCCCATTGATGGAGTATTATGGGTTTCAATCCTTTTTTTGGAGGGTTTTATATCAAACCCATATAATCATTTCGCTACCTAATACGAGAGCATGAGCATTAGGTTGAGACCTCTTCAGCTAAGTGTTGCCTGATTTTTACTTACGGGCTCAATCGATCACCAAGACATCTGTGTTCGGCGTAACGTCTTGTCGATCAACGGCAGCCTCACCGAAAGAATGGGACTCTCAACGTGATATTGGTGTTGGTGGGATGTCTGGCCGATAAATAAAGGTCTCGCCGAAAGGTTTTGGGCTCACTGAGATGTCTTGCTGACATGTGGTGGTCTCCCCGAAAGAAGGTCCGAGCTCGCCGAGAGATGAAGGCTTCAACATGAAGTCTCGACGACCATTGGTGGTCTCGCTGAAATGGTCGGCGTTGGGGAGAAGTCCTACCGAAGGGGTAGGGTCTTAGCGAAGGGAGGTGTCATCGGCGTGAGGTCTTGCCGACCCGGTAAGGTCTCGCCAAAACGGGATGCCTTCGATGAAATACAGGGGCTTCGCTGTATGGACTTGTCGACTGGGGCTAGTCTCGCCGACATGGATGACATCAGTGTAACGTCTAGCCGACGAGGCCAGGTCTCACCGAGGGAGGTTGCATTCGTTGACAGAAGGCTCAATCGGTATAGTGTCTCGCCGACCGGGGGGAGTCTTACCGAAACGAAGGGAGCTCGCCGAAAGTTTTTGCATTCGATATGAGGTCCTGCCAAGAGAATAGTGTCTCATCGATAGGGAGGTGGTTGCGGTAGGACTCATCGCCGAGAGGAAGAGTTCAACATGAAGTCTTGTCGACCCGATAGGGTCTGGCCGAAATGAAGTGAGCTCAAGGAAACGAAAGGAGTTCGCTATGAAGTCCCGCCGACCTGGTGGTGTCTTATTGATAGCGATAGGTCCGCTGCAGACTTCAGAAAGACCTCTTGCCGAATGCGTATGTCTAGGCGATGAAGTGGGATGTCGATATGAATTTTGTAGCTGGCTATGAACTCTCGCTGACGGTTGTGAGCTATGCTGATAGCTGTTGAAGGGCATAATCGCATCGGGGAACAGTGAGTCACCGATATGATAAAGCAGCCGTTTAAATCACAAGTTCTTAATTTGAAGGGTGAGGGTGGAACATTATTCTTGGACTGAGAAACATGACCACCGTAGAGATCGCGAAAATCACGTGAGTATGGATATTCCCGAGATCAAAGCAATCGACTTCAATCGCTTGTGGGAATCTAATGGGAAAGTTTGAAGGCACTTGTATGGGAAGTCAACCCTCTGAAGAAAAGATACATGAGCCTCCGTGTATTTAGGATGTGGCAGAAGAGTAGATCGACATTTATGGTAGCACTCAGAAGCATTCGAAGCATCTCGGCAAGGAGATTTGAGGAAGCATCTCGGCAAGGAGATTTGAGGGTGGACACGAAGACCAGAAGTTAATGTTGTAAAAGATCTTAAGGCTTCTCCTGAGGGCGATCCTTCACATCGACATGGACAACAGGGATACACTTGAATGCAACATTAACTTCATTTAAAAAGATCTAAAGGCAGATCTTCTCTAGAGGCTGATATTTTTGTAAGCCCTAGGAGCCGACACTTTTTGTATATAGGGAATTTTTGCCTCTTTGTAATAGAGTTCTCCTTATGTTTTTCGAAAGTCTGTGACTTTTGTAGTCCTTTCTCAGATTAGCAAACTTCTGTAACTCATTTTGGAGCATAGCATACAGAGTTTACCTTGGTCGTTGTTGATGTTTCAGATTACCATCTTGTTCTTGCAAAGTGTTGTGCATTTCAGGTTCATGATTAGGTTATTTTGTGAATTTCTTCTATTCCCTTATAACTTTATCTATTGTTTTCATGCATTCCTTTGCAAAAGTATCATTATACGAATCAAAATTTGTGTTCACATAATCACACATGGATTCTAATCTGTGAAAATCTTTTCCTTTTTTGAAAAAATGTGTGAATCGACCCTATTTGTGAAACATTAATGCCAAGCTTACATAATTTGATGTGTAATCTTATGTTCATTGTCAATTTTCAAGTGTAACCTAAGTGTTCCATTGCTCTTATCAGTTCGGTGTATCACCATAGGGTTTAGTTTTATTTCTATGCACTCCTTCTCCTTTTTCCTTTACAGAATCAGTAGTTTAGGTGATACCAAAGGAAGTCGGCCTTCTCCGGAGGTTGACCTCTGTCTACAAGTGATGCACAACTTTGGAGGTCTTCCCATGTTACACTAAGGTGTTGAACATCAGGTTCAACAGGGTGCAATTTTAGGTGATAACAATTATGGCACGCCCGATGGGACCAGTTCCACATTATTTTGTTGGTTTGGTATGCAACCAACAAGTTCAAACTTTACATAAGTCAATATTTGCATACTTGGCAACTCCATAAAGAGGAAGAACTTCAAAATCAGTGCTTTTACAGTTTATGAGAAGAGTTCAAACAAGGAGCAGCTTAGTTCCTTTCGAATATTTATAGCTATCACCACTGAGAAGACAAGGCAGGTTAACAGAGAGGACAAGGACAACTTTTATCTATTCTAGAAGAACCAAATCTACTCCTCCATTTGTGAGGTTCTATATTGTTGTCCCATCTTTTATTTCACCTGGAGTGCAAGTAAATCCACCTTCAATGGCTGCTCCTAGAAATCAGCCTTTTGTGCCATTTAATGGAGGTAGTCCATTAAATTTGACACAGCATAATGATATTCCAATGGAAGCTTTGAAAAGCTTGCCAATTTTCACCGGGGAAGATTAGACTACATCGATTGAACACATACGAGATGTTGCTTCCTTATGTGGTGTGCATCATATCACACAAGAAGATGTAGCTATAAGACTTCTTGCAACATCATTCAAAGGAAGAGCATTATAGTGGTTCAGGAGTCTTGGAGTAGGTTCAATTGCCACTTGGGATGAGTTGGGTGACAAATTGCACAGATAGTTTCAGGACAGGTCTGATAATTTAACTCTATTGGAGCAATTAACTACGCTTAAGAGGGCTTCTCAGGAGTAAATGAATGATTTCAATTTCAAATTTCAAAGAACCTGGGATAGAATTCCTGCAACAGTAAGACCACCTCCAGAATATGCATTTATGTACTTTTTAAAGGCTCTTAACAACAATATAGCCGTTATGATACAATCAATGGGGGGTGTTTCTCTACCAAATGCATTTGAAGTAGCAATCAGAGCCAAAAACAACCTAATACAAGCTGGTAAACTTGCTCCTAGACCACCAATGCCTATATTTCCAGATATTCATTCGAATATCCCTTTGCAAATACCACCTTTTGCACCTTTGCCACCTATTCCAGCTGTTGTGACATAAGAAGCTGTTGTTTCGAGATCTTCAAGTGAGTTACAGGAGATCAAAAGTTTATTACAGACTTTTGGAAATAAGCTTGTGACCTTAGAAAACAGCAATCATATAACAGGCCCTATCAACAATAGAATTCAGGTCAGCAACAACAATATCAAGGTAATAGACAAGTTTATCAAGGCAACTACCAAGGCCCAAGACAGAGTGTAAACACTAGACCTTTTCAGGCTTATGCTCCAGCACTTGTTAGTGCAGTTAAGGATGTCGTTCCTATTCAAAACAACCTAGCAACAGATTATGAGTGGTGCTACCCTTGTAACCAACCTCACAATCAGGTCACTTGCTCAAATGGACTCATTAATCAGACACTTATGGTACAAAATGCGTCGAGTTCACAGCAGGATGGATTCAATGATACATATCCACAACACCAAGACTAGCTTACCAATGAAACTACCTTACTTAACTGGCAAGGTGAGGAATTATGTGGATTGAATGCAGATAATTCTCCAGTTGCAGCTAACACAAGGGCAAAGAAAAGAGCTTTTGAGTTGGATCAAATAGCTGATAAAAGGAGAGCAACAACTGCAGAACCATCTACATCTCAAGTGACTCATGGTTTGCAAAGAAATCAACCACTCCTAGTTAAGGAGCAGCCACACTTGCAAGCTGATCATGCTGGCATAAAGGTACATCATAAAGTGAACCCGGTTGTACCCTATAATATTCTTGATAGTATGAAAAAGATGAATGTAACGATGTCTATGTGGGATTCATTAGCTATTCCAGGTCAAAAAGATATGTTACACTCAGCTTTGTCAAATTTTAAAGTGTCTAATGAATCTGAGTCCCCAATAGGTCAAGTCAGAACTGTATTGACAAATAATCCCCAAGAAGAGGATAAACAACCCAGCAAAGAGGTAGGAAAAGGAGTCAAACCACCTCCATTTTATGTATCTGTAATCATAGGTGATAAGTTAGTTCATAACTGTATGGTAGATAGTGGAGCTAGTAGCTCAGTAATGCCAAAGCAGATTGCTAACAATCTTGGACTAAAGTATCAACCTTTAGAGAAAGGAGTGATTCAATTGGATGGTACTTCTGTTAACACATTGGGTATTATTAAAGATTTGAGTCTTACTCTTCATGCTTGTCCTAATTTTTCAGTTCCTCAGAACATATGTGTCATAGATCTTCTGCCTTTCTTTTCTTTGTGCCTCTCAAGAGACTTTACAGCCAAGATAGGTGGTTATGTGTCAACTGATTGGTCACATATGTTGTTTAGAACAAGATATGGAACTAAGGTTACCATTAAATCTGAGAGGTTGGCCAAAGATCACATTGAGCCATATAACCCAATTCCTATCAATGTTGTTCCTACTGCTGTAGACACAAATTGTGTCCTTTTTACTGATAATGAGTTGGATGTTGCTCAAGAACTTCAAGCAGAAGTTGTTCCTGATGTGCTGCTACATGAGTGGGTAGCTGAAAATGTATTGGACAGTCCTGAAGACTTTATTCAGGATGCCAGTATGGGTAATTATGTGATGCTTGATCCTGATGCAAAGGTTCCAAACCTCGAAAAAAGTACAGATCAATTATTGCAACAGTGAAGTGAACTCTAGAAATATTTTTTGATGGTTCCAGAAGTAAGAATGGAGCAGGTGGAGGTGCAATGCTGGTTTCTCCACAGGGTGATAAGTATTTTTCAGCCTTTCGTTTTGCTTTTGCATGTTCTAACAATAGTGCTGAGTATGAAGGACTCATTCAAGGCCTTGAGTGGGCAAGGAAAAGAGGAATTAACTGTTTGAAGGTCTATGGAGACTGTGAATTGATAGTTAATCAGGTTAGAGGGCTAAATGATGCTTTGAAGTCTTACAGGAACAGAGTATGGAACATAATTGAAGAATTTAATGCCTTCAATCTAATTTTTGTTCCACGAAATCATAATAAGCATGCTGATAGACTTGTAGCGATTGGAGCACAGTTTGATATCCCAGGCGATATTAAAAAAGATAAAATACAACAGTATGTCAAGGTGGTTATCAGGCCGTCAATTCCTGATAACAACATTAACTGGCAATTCTTTGAAAGTGATGAACAAATTTTAACCTTTTTGCTACAAGAAGATCAATTTTCTGTAGTAAACCAAGAAAATATCAAATAGTAGTATAATGATCAAGTGATACAACTGAAGACAAATAAACTTCCCAAAGGGCTGGTTACCTTGGAATCTATATTCAATTCTGACGACCAGCTTAAGAATAATAAAGTCGGCATTCAAGTGCAAGAAGATCATTATGAAGAAGTGGAAATCTTTAAAGGTAATCTTCTCAAACTAGGCAAAATTTGTTCAGTTGAAGATAAGAGAGCTTTCATTGTTCTATGCCAAGAGTATCATGATGTTTTTGCTTGGCAATATTTTGATTTAAGAGGGTTTGATCCTCATATTGCACAACATACAATTGAGTTAGAGCCTGATGCCAAGCCTGTTAGACAAAAACAGAGACCATTGAACCCCAAGCTTGAACCTTTAATGATCAAAGAGTTGACCAAGTTAGTTGAGGGGGATATTGTATTTCCAATTAAACACACATCTTGGGTTTCTAACCTTGTTCCGGTTAGAAAAAAGAGCGGTGAGATAAGATTATGTGTGGATTTTAGAGATCTTAACAGAGCGTCTCTAAAAGATCATTACCCCTTACCGTCTATGGAATAAATCCTCCAAGCTGTTGCCGGTTCAGAAAGATTTTCTCTTTTGGATGGATATTCTAGTTATAACCAGATTTTAGTCAAAGAGAAGGATCAATATAAAACAACATTTACAACAAAATGGGGCACTATGGCCTACAAGAGAATGCCTTTTGGTTTATCTAATGCTGGTGCCACCTTTCAGCGTGCCATGGATATGGCATTTCAGAGTTTAATCCATAATTTTTTGTTGGTTTACTTAGATGACATAACTGTATATTCAAAGAAGGAAGATGAACACTTGTCACATCTAAAGCAAGTTTTTGCAAAATGTAGAGAATATGGAATATCTCTCAATCTGACAAAGAGTATTTTTGCAGTTCATGAAGGTAAATTGTTAGGACACATAGTATCAAAAGATGGAGTTACCATTGATCCTGAAAGAGTTAAAGCTATACTTGAACTGCCATTGCCTAATCACAAGAAAGGATTGCAAAACTTTTTAGGGAGAATTAACTTTTTAAGAAGATTCATTCCTGATGTTGCAAATTTATTACAGCCTTTGACTACCATGCTAAAAAAGAATGCAGTTTTCAGTTGGACTAGAGAAGCAAAACATAGTTTTGAAGAAATCAAAGAAGCCTTAGCATCAGCTCCAACACTGGTAAATCCAGATTTCTCTAAAGACTTCTTTTTGTGTGCTTTTGGTAGCGTTAGTTCAATCTCTGCTATGCTGGTCCAAAGAAATAGTGATAATTTAGAGCAGCCAATAGCTTTCTTTAATCAAGTACTTGTTGATTATGAAGAGAAATATACATTTGTTGAGAAACATGTTCTCGTTGTGATAAGAAGCCTAAATAATTTTAAGCCTCTAGTTTCAAACAATAAAATTCATATTTTGGTTGCACACCCGAGTGTGAAGGAGTTTTTGTTGAACAAAGATCTAAGTGAGAAAAGAGCAGGGTGGATCACAAAAGTAATGGAATTTGACGTCAACATCAATATCACAAAACTAGTCAGAGGTAGAGGACTTTGTGAGCAACTTGCCTCCACTTTTGAAGACGCATAGGAATCAAAAATTGGTGTTGTTTTAGCTAATATCGATCAACCTCAAAATGTTCAAAGTGCTATACCTGCATCAGTTGCAGGTTGGGTTCAAGAGGTGACCCACTTTCTTTGTACTGGCGAATGTCCACCAGGTCTAGACAGAGCAAAGCGAAGATACTTCAGATTGTAGTCAATTCCTTATGTCCTTATTGATAATATTCTTTTCAGGAAAGATCTGAATGGTGTTTTATTAAGGTGTATTGATACTGGTAAAACAGAAAAGGTACTTTATGAATTTCATGATGGAGTTTCAGGAGGTCAGTTTGCTCCAAGGACAACTGCATGGAAAATTATGAGAGTTGGTTACTACTGGCCCGGATTGTTTAAAGATGCATATGCATGGTCAAGGAAGTGTATTAAATGTGCTTTGTTTGCAGGAAAGGAAAAGTTCTCGGCTATGCCTTTACATCCAATTCAGGTAGAGCAGCCCTTCATGAGATGGGGCATTGATTTTATTGGTCCAATTAATCCACCATCCAGTGCTGGTCACAAGTGGGTGCTTACTGCTACATACTATTTCACACGATGGACAGAGGCAACAGCTTTGAAAGAAGCAAATGAATCTTCAGTTTTGAATTTTATGAAGATATAATCACCAGATTTGGAGTTCCTGACTCCATCATTTTAGATAATGCTCTGGAATTTGTTGGATTAAGAGTCACTGATTGGGCTGTTAAACATGGAATTCATTTGAATACTTCCTCCAATTATTACCTGCAGGGTAATGGTTTAGTTGAAAGTACAAATAAAAACTTGACCAAAATCATTAAGAGAACTATGGAAGAGAATCAAAGGATTTGACATACCACATTGAAATATGCACTTTGGGCAGATAGAATAACCCCTAAGAGATTAGTTGGTAATTCTCCATATGTCCTTGTTTATGGTAAAGAGGCTAGATTACCTCTATCTGTAGAGCTTCCAGCTCTAGACATTGTTCACCAGTTGGAGATGTATGAAGAGCAGGACCCAATGTCCATGAGATATGCAGAGCTCATGGAGCTCGAAGAATCAAGAGACAAGGCAATGAAAACTTTGGAGTATCATCAGCTTCAAATGAAGAAAACATTTGATAAAAAAGCTACAGCCAAATTTTTTAAGGAAGGGGACGTTGTCCTCAAGTGGGATATACTAAAGAGTGGTCCAGGTAAACATACAAAATTTGACCATTTCTGGGCAGGTCCTTTTGTTGTTACTGAATGTAAAGAGCATAATGCTTTCCAGTTATCAAACATGGATGGAGAAAGGTTACCAATCCCAGTTAATGGGATTCACCTCAAACGTTGTTTTGAGCTATGATTTATCATTGTACACATTAGTTTAGGTTTTATGCTTTCAATAAGTGCTTATGCACTTTAGTTTAATTGTTGTTTCATTCCCTAAGTTTTGTTCCAACATAGTAAATAATTTCACTTCATTTTCTCCAGTTTCAACAAGTTTCCAGTGTCCTGATCTGCTTCACAAGTCTCAAGTGAGTTGTAGCCATGTGCGAATTGCTCTTGGTCTGTTCTGAGGTTTTTTTATTAAGTGATTCTGAGCCCAATGGACAAGTTTTGGCTACTACTTTCTAGGTTTAGCAGGCAAACATCCAACAAAGGTCGCCAGAAATGTTGCCTGATTTTTACTTACGGGCTCAATCGATTGCCAAGACATCCGTGTTCGGCGTAATGTCTTGTCGATCAACCGCAGCCTCACCAAAAGAATGGGACTCTCGGCGTGATATTGGTGTTGGCGGGAGGTCTGGCCAATAAATAAAGGTCTCGCCAAAAGGTTTTGGGCTCGCTGACATGTGGTGGTCTCCCCAAAAGAAGGTCTGAGCTCGCTGAGAGATGAAGGCTTCGGCATGAAGTCTTGGCGACCGCTGGTGGTCTTGTCGAAACGGCTGGCGTCGGGGAGAAGTCCTGTCGAAGGGGTAGGGTCTCGACGAAGGGAGGTGTCATTGGTGTGAGGTCTTGCCGACCCGGTAAGGTCTCGCCGAAACGGGATTCCTTCGGTGAAATACAGGGGCTTCAATGTATGGTCTTGCCAATTGGGGCTAGTCTCGCCGACATGGATGACATCTGTATAACGTCTGGCTGACGGGGCCAGGTCTCACCAAGGGAGGTTGCATTCGTTGACAAAAGGCTCAGTCGGTATAGTGTCTCGCCGACTGGGGGTAGTCTTACCGAAATGAAGGGAGCTCGCCGAAAGTTTTTGCATTCAATATGAGGTCCTGCTGAGAGAATAGTGTCTCGCCAATAGGGAGGTGGCTGCGGTAGGACTCATCGCCAAGAGGAAGAGTTCGACATGAAGTCTTGCCTACCCGATAGGGTCTGGCCGAATGAAGTGAGCTCGAGGAAATGAAAGGAGTTCACTATGAAGTCCCACCGACCTAGTGGTGTCTTGTCGATAGCAATAGGTCTGGTGCAGACTTCGGCTAGACCTCTTGCCGAATGCGGATGTCTGGGCGATAAAGTGGGATGTCGATATGACTTTTGTAGCTGGCTATGAACTCTCGTCGACAGTTGTGAGCTATGTCAATAGCTGCTGAAGGGCATAATCGCATCGGGGAGACATGGCTAGTGTCTCACCGATATGCGATTCTGATGAAGCAACCTTTGACCGTCTGAAAATCTATATGGCATGAGTTCAACCAATCTGAGGGAGCTAAGGGTGAACAATTGACTACTGGACTATTGTGACCGCCCCCTGTGAAAGATCAGCGGAATGCAGTGGTATGGATCTATTCTAAGATCAAAGGCGATGGAGCAGCCCAGTGAACAATGGTGTGGAGATCTAATGGGAAAGTTTGAAGCTACTTGCAGAGGAAGTCAACCTACAGAAAGAAAAGGCCACAAGCCTCCGTGACAGCTAGGATCTCTGCTGGCAGAAGAGTGGATCGACATTTATGGTAGCACTCAGAAGCATTCAAAGCAACTCGACAAGGAGATTCGAGGGTGGACACGAAGACCAGAAGTTAATGCTGTAAAAGATCTTAAGGCTTCTCCTGAGGGTGATCCTTCACACCGACAAGGACAACAAGGATACACTTGAATGCAACATTAACTTCATTTAAAAAGATCTAAGGGCAGATATTCTCTAGAGGCTGATATTTTTGTAAGCCCTAGGGGCCGACACTTTTTGTATATAGGGAATTTTTGCCTCTTTGTAATAGAGTTCTCCTTATGCTTTTTGAAAGTCTGTCACTTTTGCAGTCCTTTCTCAGATTAGCAAACTTTTGTAACTCATTTTGGAGCATAGTATACAGAGTTTACCTTGGTCGCTGTTGATGTTTCAGATTACCATATTGTTCTTGCAAAGTGTTGTGCATTTCAACTTCATGATTAGGTTATTTTGTGAATTTCTTCTATTCCCTTATAACTTTATCTATTGTTTTCATGCCTTTGCAAAAGTATCATTATACGAATCACAAATTATGTTCACATAATCACACATGGATTCTAATATGTGAAAATCTTTTCCTTTTTTGAAAAATGTGTGAATCGAACCTGTTTGTGAAACATTAATGCCAAGATTATAGAATTTTATGTGTAATCTTATGTTCATTGTCAATTTTCAAGTGTAACCTAAGTGTTCCATTGCTCTTATCAGTTCGGTGTATCACCATAGGGTTTAGTTTTATTTCTATGCACTCCTCATTTTTCCTTTACAAAATCAGTAGTTTAGATGATACCAAAGGAAGCCGGCCTTCTCCGAATGTTGACCTTTGTCTACAAGTGACCCACAACTTTGGAGGTCTTCCCATGTTACACTGAGGTGTTGAACATCATGTTCAACATGGTGCAATTTCAAGTGATAACATTAAGAGCCAAAGATTGAGAGGCATTCATTTTACCAAAGTTTCTCAAGGCACAATCTCTACCTCATCCCTTATTATGTTAGAGCCTTGCACTAACAAGACTCTATCCCTATAAGGCTCATTCAAAACCATTCACCAAAAGACCAAAGATTTCAACTTTGAGCTAAGAACTCTAAAGAAATAAAATATTTCATCTATAATAAATATAAATTAAATAAAAAGGTAAATTTGAAAATTAGTATTTGGTTAAGCTAGACAATATTTTTTTTATTTGAATTGATTTATTGAATATTGAGATTAAAGTATTCTACAATAATTTTATATTTAGATATTTCATTATCCACAATAACAGATAAATACCATATAGCTTGCACTTTTTAACAATAAGAAGTGTAGTGGGTTAGTTACTTGATGTGAGACATTTTTTCTCGTACTTTCAAACTTGAAATCTTATATGGAAAAACCTATCGATTAATTACTTGAACTTTAAATAGACATATTATTCATAAATGTTGATAGATGAGATCTTAAAGGAACTAATCATTAAAATATGAAATGGAAAGTAAATGAAATGAAAATTAGAGAATGTGCAATGATAATATCACCATATACACATTGGGATAACCCTTTCAAAAAAAATCATAAAGCATCATTCATAATTAAGGAAACTTTTAATAAATTTGTATAAATACAACATATAAAGAACCTACATATTATAGTATTTTCATCCTCCCCTTCTTTTCATAATGCCTCTCATGCATTTACAATACATTAAATACCTCTCATGGAGTCTTGTCTTGGCACATCATGTGTAACTACCACATGTTCACAATGTCTAATGTGTTTTATAATTGTCCTATTTAAAACAATCTAAGGGGTTGGTGAAAAGATCACAATTTTTGACCTTATAACCTCTTGGTTATAAATATAATTTTATAAATTAATTAATTATTTATTTATAAAGCTAACTTTATAAATTAATCATTCTTGTATAGTACAAGGTTATAAATTGTAAGTTAGAGTCTTATAAATGTTATTTACGAATACTTATAAGAAATAATCCCTAAATAAATATTTTCTCTAACAATCCCCCTTCGTGTTTAAAGGGGGTTCATGTTGTCAATTCTTTTATAAAGAAAAGACAAAGCTCCTCAGTAATGTGGAACTTCTTTCATATTCATGTCATAGCGAAAAAAATATTTATCGAGATGAAGATCATGTATTTAAGACTACATGATGAGGATCTTGTCATAATTTAGATCTTGGTTTCTTCAAAATGATGTTTCAATAGAGTCATAAAGTTTTTGTTGGATTTCAAGACTCCTCAAATAAACTTGCTTATTCTTGTTGCAATAATAATCCATGTAGATCTTATATATAATGCCCATAGGTCTTATTGGAAAAAGAATATAGAGAAAGAGATACATAGTGTGTGTAGGACTTACATATAAATACGTAAAATACACGTAACATATAAAGCATATAAAATGCATGTAGATCTTACATAAGTCTTACATGCGTCTTACATCTTACCTGATGCTCGTAGGTATTGAATGGAACCAAGGTACGCAGAAACACTTCCTACAATAATACTCTAAGGAGAGTATTGTACAAATTTTAATCTTGCAATAATTCAAGATAGAAAAAACACAAGTAAACATAAAATAAACAATATACCATAACATAGGTGTACATGAGGAAAACCCTTTTGAGAGAAAAACCCACACTCTAAAGTGGCTCAATGTATTATTAAGTAAACCACAATTACAATACACTTGTAGAGAAAGCCTTCAAAAAATTATCACCAACAAGAGATCTAAATAAATTTGTGCAACTCAGCAATATCTATAAAACTCTACACACAACCTCCATCTCAAGAACCTAATATATAGGAGATAAAAAAACCTCAAAACCATCAAATGATAATTAGAAAGTGATGAGTTGGTTAGATGGCGCTATGGCAACAACCTGGGCATTTTCGTGGCATGTAGGTCCCGTGATAGGGCCTGCATACCCTTATCATGGCCTATTATGGCCTTCTAGTGTTTGTTGAAGCTATTTGGGGAGTGGTTCGGGTTGTTGGGTGAGGAGTTTGGTCTGTTAGCTGTGGTGGGTGTCTTTTTTGTATGCAAGTAGTTTGAGTGCGGGTTGTTGTTAGTGTTGGGTGTGGTGCTAGTTTGCTATGTGGGGTTTGTGTTGCTTGAGAGTGGTGGTTTGGTTTTCTCAGCTAATTTTGTTTGCAACCTATGGCGCCAGGTACAGGGTTGAGGGGTTTGAATAAAATGTCGTTTATAGATATGGATTTGGGGGTGGATCTATCCCCATCAAGCCTTGAAAAAGTGGTAAACTTCTTAAGCTAGAATCTATAAATGATGGAGGAGCTTCTCGAGGTGGAGGTCCTCGAGTTTCAAAATCCAATAGTTGTTTGGAGAGGAGTGCTACTTGTCTAGTCCTGGTTATTCAGTCGGATTTGATAGTTGAGGATGTTAATTATTTAAGTAGTCATGCTTTGATTTGAAAATTTATGGGTATTCAGGTATCCTTGCCTTTCTTAGAGTTGTGGGCACATAGAACTTAGAATCTTGAAGGGGATATGGAGGTTATGTAGGTAGCTAATAATTATTTTATGGTGGTTTTTTCTTGTTTGAGGAATCGAGACAAGGCATTTGAAGGAGGCCCCTATTTCTATAACTAGGTGGGTTTGTTTATTAAGCCTTGACATGTAGGGTTTAATTCATCCGAGGAAGTACCTTCCAAGATTCTTGTGTGAGTGAGATTCCCTTGGATTCCCTGGGAGTTTTGGAGAAATGATGGCATGCATATGATTGTTGTTCTTCTGGGAAAACCAGTGGGTTCTTTGTAGCAAACGCTGGATAAAAAGGTAATTTCATGTGCTCATATTTGTGTGGAAATCGATTTAAATAATCCTTTGCCAAATTTGATAAATAAACATAGATTTAGGTTGGGTCCACTACTTGGGTTCAATAATTGGATTACGAAGCTTTTCCCTTTCGTTGTCAGATATGTCATGATTATGGTAATCTACAAAAGAAGTGTCCCAATATCAGTACCTTTGGGGGGATTGCGGGTGCTTTGTCTTCCATGATGCAAGTTTTCCCTCCTCCTCCTAATGATAAAGGGAAGGCTCCCATGTCCAAGGGAGAAGCTGATAAGGAGGGTTTTATTATAGTTAAGCCCCATAATAAGGGTAGAGGTTTGAAAAGAACTTTGAACAATAGGTAGGCAGATGTTTCTTTTAACCGGTTTTAGGCTCTGGAAGATCTAGATCAACAGGTGGGGTTCTTTGATGGGCTACATGCAAGGTTGGATAATGGGAGAATGAACTAGCTGAATCCTAGTGGTAACCCCAACATTGTTGGGGATGATTGTATTGCTTCTTAGATGGATACAAACCACTCTTTGTTGTGCCTAGGCGAGGTATCTATGCTAGTGGAAAAGGAGGTGGGAGACGGTTTGGCCTTGACTCTGCATGATCCATTACCAGAGGTTGTGACTTTGGTTCCTGATAAGAGTAACAAAATTTTGCCTACTTTGGGACCGCAACAAAAAATATTAAAAAAGGAAGCTTGGAGAAGGCTTCAGAGGCAAGTAGAAAGAAGGATCTAGATAAAATTAAAGTAATGGGGGAGAATTTGGTGGATTTAGGGTCGGTCAAGACCATTGAATCCCACTTCTCTAACCTCCAACAATGATTGTGTTGTCATGGAATGCAAGGGGATTGAATGAATCTCCTAGACAAAAGGTTGTTTGAGATTTAATTAAATTACTCTCCTGATGTTATGTTCATTCAAGAGACTAAGTTGTCTATGAATGGTATGTTTAATGTGGCCTCCAAGGTGTGGAGGTGGGGTCAATGCCAATGTATAGGGGCACATGGTAGATCTGGAGGGATTGCTTGTCTCTGGAACCCTTACAAGATCTCTCTTATTTGGTGGATAATTGGTAGAAATTCCTTATCTATGGCCGCTTCAAGCTTTGAAACTGGTGAAATAGTTTTGTTTAACAATGTGTATGCCCCTACGGAGCTTCCTAGCAAGTGTTAGCTTTGGGATCATATCAGGTATGTGCGCTCCTTAGGTCTTTTTCTTCCATGAATTATTATTGGTGATTTTAATGATATTACCAGTTTGGAGGAAAAAAAGGGGAGGGGTGGATAGGCTTGATCCTTCAGTTGTGATCTTAAGAGAAAACATTGGTTTGGTTGATGTAAGGCAGGGTAATGTTGTGTTCACGTGGACTAATAAAAGATGTGGGGAGGGCTTTATCTCAGAGAGATTACATAGATTTATGATCTCTAGCTTCTAGATAGGTAGCAGTTGGCTTTCTAGTTCAAAAATTCTAGATTGGAAGGGATCAGACCATTGGCCCATCAAATTTTGTGCATATAGGAGGAACATGCTTAAGAACCCATCTTTTAAATTCTAGCTTGTGTGGTTAAATGGGCCTTCTCTACAGGATCTCATTAAAGAATGGTGGAGGATGGGCTCACCTGCATATGGTATTGCTATGTACACTTTTGTTAAAAGACTCGATTTTGTGAAATATCAACTTAACAAATGGAATAGATAGAGGTTTAGCAATATTTTCAGGTCAAAATTGGATGCTCAACAATGTTTGGACTCCATCACTAGGTAGAATAGGGATCAGGAGATGTCCTTGGAATCTCTTAGAGAGGAAGAGGATGCTAGGAGAGAGTATGTTGAATGTGAGCTAAGGGAAGAAATTTATTGGAAATAGAAGACTTAGATTGATAGGTTGTAGGAGGGAAACAAGAATACTGCTTTCTTCTTCAATTCAATTAAATCCAGAATACATGGTAATTTGATTTATTCTTTGGTTTCTTCCCAACGGCAACAATTATCTTCTTTCAAGGATATTTCACAAGAAGCCACTTAGTTTTTCTCCTCTCTGTTCAAGGAGGATTCGCCTGCGATGGATGTGGAGGAAAAACTTATCCTGGATTGTATGCCCTCGATTATTCCCCTTGAGGTAAATGAGATGTTGCTTAATCCTATCTTATTAGAGGAGGTGGAAGAGATTGTCTTGAAAATGAAAAAAGGAAGGCCCCAGAACTTGATGATTTTCCAATTGAGTTTTTCTAGGAGTTTTGGGAGATTATCAAATTTGATTTGTTGGCTATGGTGTAGGAATCACAGTTTAGCAAGCAAATGTTGAGATCTTTAAATTCAAACTTCCTTGTGCTTATCTCTAAGAGGGAGGGAGCTACATTGCTTGATCAATTCAGACCAATTTCCCTTTGTAATGTGGCTTACAAGATTATTTCCAAATTGTTGGCAGAGAGACTTAAGTCATGGCTTAGTAAGATCATCTCTAAAGAGTAGGGAGGTTTTGTTTTAGGGAGACATATCTTTGATGGTGTGTTCATTATCATGGAAGCTATTCATTCTATGGAAATGCCCAAGGAGAAGGCTATTTTCATAAAGCTAGACATGGTCAAAGCTTATGATAGGGTTAAATGGGATTTTCTTCGTAAGATTCTCTATGCTTTTGGATTTGGGGAAGGATGGATTGAATGGGTGATGAGTTGTGTGGTATCAAATTCCTTTGCTATGTTGATTAATGGGGAACCTTCTTCTCTTTTTGGAGCTTCCAGGGGTCTCAGACAGGGGGACCCCTTGTCTCCTTATCTGTTTATTATTATGGTTGAGGGCCTGGGGAGACTCTTGCAAGCCCATGTGAGGCTTGGTCTTATTTATGGTTGGAATTTGGGAAGTGAGTTGGCCCCCCAATCCCACTTGAAGTTTATGGATGATACAACTTTGATGGGAATTGCCACAATTGGGGAAGCGACCAGCCTCAGGCATGCTTTGGATATTTATCTTGAAGCTTTAGGTCAAAAAATAATGAAGATAAGTCTTCTATTTTTTCTTTAATACTCCACTGCGTATTCAAACTACAGTTGCACGTATCTTAAGATTTCATATTGGTACTCTTCCCTTTGTGTACTTGGGTATTCCTCTCTTTGTTAGTCCCTTGCCTAGAGAGACTTGGAAGAGTGTGTTGGATAAATTTCAGGAGCAGGTTATCCATTAGACGTATAGATGGTTGTCCTCTATTGGGAGAGTCCTACTTTTAAAATTCATGGTCCCAGCTCTCCCAATTTACAATTATATGGTTCATATTGCTCTAATTAGTTTCATTATAGAGTTGGATGTGTCATCTAGACAATTCCTTTGGGCTGGTAATCTTGATTCCTAAAAGTGGAGTTTAGTTAATTGGGAAAATGTGTGTAAGCCAAAGCAATTTGGTGGTCTTGGGTTGCGCCATGCAGTCCTCACTAGACAGGCTTTGGCAATGAAGTTGTATTGGAGATGGTGCACTAGCCAAGACCAAGATTAGGCCAAGATCCTTTCCTCAAAATATTTGTGGGGGATAAATTAGAAAGATATTCCTATAATCTCTTTGGAAGGTAAAGGTTCTATGATTTGAAACACTCTCAAGAGGGGTGGTAGTCTTGTGCATCAGGGTTTGTTTTGGATTTATAATAAAGGATATGAGGATCTCTTTTGGTTTGAATCTTGGGATGGCCATCCCCCAATTATGACTTCTTATCCACACCTATAAAATATTTTTCTTACCTTTGTTGAGGTTGGTTGGAATCATGTGGAAAAATTTAAAGCTGCTAAGAATCTTGGCCAAGTGGAAGTTAGTAGGCGGAAGGAGGTTCGTGATTGACCCCTAGGGATCGGAAGAGGACTGTGTTGAATTAGCCTAGAATTTGGTTAGCAGATCTTGTAGCTCCTTGCAGACTAATGATATATTGGCTTGGAGTCAGTGTCCCCAGGGAGTTTTCTTGGTTGTTGTTGGGTATCAAGTTCTTAATAGTTCAGAAGCATGGAGGGGAGGAAGTACCTCGGTGTAAGTATGTGTGGAACAAGTTTGCATGACCTAAGTGCAACTTTTTCCTTTGGTTGGTGGCTCATAATAGGTGCCTCACTTGGGATAATCTACAAAAGAAGGGCTTTCAGGGGCCTTCCAAGTGTGTTTTGTGTGGAAGTAGTGTGGAATTTGTGGTGCACTTGTTGCTTAAGTGTAAGTACTCTAAGATTATTTGGCACTGTTGGTTGGGAGGTATGGAGATAGTCTTGTGTGTATGCTTCCTCTTTTGTTGAGTTTTGGAGGAATTTGGGTAGGCCTCTTGCCAAGACATTTTATCTTTAGGTGGCATGGGGTATTGGCCCTTCTTGCATTCTATGACAAATTTGGTTAGAGAGGAATTGTAGAATCTTTAATGATGTGAGTATGTCTGCTCTCCAGGTTTGACAATGGGTTTGTAGCATGGTTAAGGAAACTATTCAGGCTAGGTGTGAGGTGGATATCCCTTAGGAGGCTATTGAGGTGGGGGTGATGCGTGAGTTGTGTTTGGTCAATGGGAGCTTATGGAGGCTACCCTTTGTTGGCAGGTGATAGGCTACTAAGAAGGTTTAGCATGATGGTAGATGACGTTTGCCTCCTATGGGTGTCTTGAAGATCAATATTGATGGTTCTTCTAGGGGAAACCCTAGTGACGCTGGTGTTGGTGGTGTTGGCAAGGATAGTGAGGGGTCTCCCATCTTTATCTTCTTTATTTTTTAGGGGTACCAAAATAATAACTTTATGGAGGCTTTGGCTATCCTTTTTGCTCTAGAAAGGAGTTGTGCATTGGGATGGCACATTACTATTTATGAGTCTGATTCGCAAATTGTGGTGGCTATGCTGAATAAGGGTTCTTTAGATGGGGCGAATTGGATTTTGGATTATATGGCTCATCGGATCAACCAAATTAGATCCTCCTTTCATTCATTTTTCATTGTCCATATTCTGAGAGAGAGGAACAAGGCTGCTGATTGTTTGGAAAAATGGGCTTCGGAGCATAGGGATAATTGGCATATTGATGATTGGGAGCAACTTCCCTTGGACTGTTCCTAGAGGTTGAAGTTGTTGTTTTAGGAGTATATTCAAGGTTTTTAGGTGGATTTGGGTTTGTGGTTTGGTTTCTACTAGTGTTGGTATGGTCTTGTGGATTTTCTTGGTGGTCCTTGTTGTGGGGACATGCATTGATTGTAATGTCTTTCTTCTTGATTGAATAAATTTTTACCCCTCTTTTATTAAAAAAAGAAAGAAACCGATGAGTTAAAACCACCCAAAATTTGGTGTCCTTGAATTATCTCTAAATCAAAGATGCCTTATGATGTGGCATAACACCTATCATAAATTAGTCAACAAGTGTATCTCCCCTTTACAATGCTTTTATGCATTCAAATTTTTTTTTATATTTTCTATGCAAACTTTCAAAGGTCGTAACTTTTGATCTAGTGGGTTGATTGGGCCCTTTTTAAAATTAAAGTAATAAAAAATATCTATGCAACAAGCACCTTTGTAGGCAATCTCAAACAACCAGGAATATTTATTTTCGCCAAAAACAAGTCTATAGCCTAGAAATTGAGGTTTTTTGTGTTATATTCAAAAATTACACTTTTTGTGATCTTAACAAAAGGATCAAAGTTGAGACACCTTTCCCAAAATTCTCCTACTTGTCAAACACATTGCAAGATAAAAGGGAGTATTGACACCATTATCTAATTGCTAGGGACTAAGTGGCCCATGGACGCATAACACCACATTTTTTTGTTAGTAGGTTTTGTCAATACGTCTGCAATATTCTTCAAAGTGTCAAATTTTTTTAGCATCACTTTCCCCTTCTCTATCATATCTCAAACAAAATGGTACGAAACATCAATATGCTTTGTCCTCTCATGAAAATTTGGGTTGTTTTCTAAACATATGACATTTTGATTGTCAAAATGAACCATAATGCCTCTTGCCTCTAGTCTAACATCTAAACACAATCTCTTAAGGCATATGGCTTCCTTACAAGCATGATTTTTTTCCATGTACTTTTCTTCTATAGTGGATAAAGTGACCACATTCTATCACTTACTAATCTAATTGGTTGCACCACTAAACATAGTGAAAACATATCCATAATTGGTGTATCTTCTACTGTCGATATATCCAACCTGATTTAAATCCGCATATCCATGAATTACCATTTCAATTAATGTCCCCTATAGGATAACCATGATATCATAAGGAATACTCGAAGGTACCCAACAAATACTTGAAGACCTTTTTCATTGCATCCCAATGTACTCATCTAGGACTAGCCATAAATTGACTAACAAATCCCACTATTTGGACAATGTTTTGTTTTGTATAGACCATAGCATACATCAAAATCCTAATTGCACCAATAAAATTTACTCTACTTATACCCTCCATCTAACTAGGATAAATTAAACACTGCTCAACATATAACTTAGTTCCCATCATAACAAGAACACATAATGGCTTGTAATATGTCATGTAAAAACCTCTCCAACATTGATTTCACATACTTACTCTAGCACCAAATTTTTCTATTCACTCTATCTCTTTCAATCTCCAACACTAAGATGTACGTTACTAACCCTAAGTCCTTCACCAAACTATGTTGAAAACTAGGACTTCAAATCACAAAGTAAACATTTTTCATTATTAAAAAATACCATTTCAATAACATATAATGCAATAATGAGAACACACCATTTTCCATCTTATTGTAGATACAATGATCTAATTTAGATCTTAGAAATCCCAAATTTAACACAAAATAATAAAACTAAATTGATACTACATCCTAAGAGATTGCTTGATATTTGATGCAAGGCAGGGAGGCCTTTACTCTCAAGATCACAATTCAATCTCTTATCAACCACTCTCCTATCAACCAAACCCCAACTAGGGTGTTTTCCAACACAACTTCTCAACTTCACTTGTAGGTGTGCAGACCTAGTTATTGGAACTTTTCTTTCAGTTATCACTTCCAACTCACAAAGCCCTCACCTTTTCAGACACCCATTATTGTCTTCAAAGATATCACAAAATCACATTAGGTCTCTTTGGACTAACAACATCAAAATTGGACTTCTACGTTATCCCAAAAGGCCAGTTAGGCCACTTTTACAAAGCAAACCTTATGTAAACACACCACCAACCACAAAAATCAATTGTAACACTCTCACTAGGTATCAAAACCCCTGATTCCACAACATTTACTCAGTGGAATGGCCTCCAAGACCCCTAACTACTAAACCCTCCTTTTTCACAAGTTTCACAAGGGTTTATTGAAAAACCATGCTCCAGGATTCCTTATGGCCAACCAAGGAATCAAACACTTTTAGAAATGTTTGAAAAAGCTTAAAATTTCATCAAATTCTTCTACCCCAAGCATTTCCACAATTTTCACTCTTAAACCACTAATTTTCACCTAAAAATCACAATTTTCTCAATTAGGGCTTCATGCCCAAAACCCCAAACGACCTCCCTCACTTATGAAACCACATGGAAAAATTTATTTACTTCCTACCACCCATTCCACTGAGTTACAATGATTACAATATGTGGAATGGTTGAAAATCTATTTTAGTAGTTCACAATCCCTTAAAACTGTCTTTACAAACCCGTTTCAGAAATTTGTTTACAAAACGCTCTAAAAATCCTCAAGAATCCACCAAATCAAATGAAAATTGGAGTTAACTCACTCAAATAAATAATTCAATGCAATGGATATCAAGGAAACCCTGTACGGGAAAGTACAGGAGTTTGTAACTGGAAATTATCATAAAATTCTGAGAAAGATACAAAATTCCAAGAGTTTCTTTTATTGTTTTTCAATCAAAATTTCAACCAACAAATTCATTCAACCAAAAAAATGGCATATACACCCAAACCAACCAAAATCCACCTAAACAACCGACTAACCACCTTCTACATTCCAACTGACCGTTGGTGTTCCACAAATTTGAATTTTTTGCATCTCTTGTTTGACAACTTTTTACATATTTTTCAATTTTTGCAATATTTGCTCAAATGACCCCAAATCACCCTAATTACATAAAAATGGTCTCAATGGACCTTATTCATGACAAAAAAAGACAAAAAACACCTAATGACCTATCATTAGACCTTGATCCTAAAACTTGCAAAATTAAGGTTCCATGGTGCCCTTGCACCATACACCCAGCCTAAAAAAAACCTCATGTCCCATGAGATCCTTGGGCTTCCTTCTCAGCTTCTCCTTGCCTTCCAAATTCTCTTTAGGCTGGTAACCTTCTCCATGGGATCAAATATTGTACTCTTGCATTGCATAACTTGTTTGCTCCTTGCCATGGTTCTCTTCTTGTAAACATATATGCTCTTTGTTCCCTGACCTTCTTTGCATCTGAAACTGGTGTTGCTCTTGCTTGAACACCTGCAAACAAAAAATTACCACACGTATCATGAATTGGTTCCCTCTCTACCTCTATTTCATGCTGGTATTTTCCCTTTGGGTCTTGCCAAACACTCTTATGCACTTCACTTTTTGTCTTTGTCTTTACCTGCAGACTCTTTGCCCGAAGTGCCATTGTCCTCTCAGACTGACAAACATCTAACTTATTAGATTTAGGAACCCCTATTCTGACAGAGATTGATTGTCCCTTAACTCCTCTTGTGTTCAATGGACAAAATACTGTTCCAATTAGGATTGCATCATCCTTCCTCCATCCAACTTATGGTTGCATACACATCTGATCTCTAGCCTTCTCTTGGCCTACTCTAAGCACCAACTCCTTACTGTCATGTCCCTCAAAATTATAGCATTGAAATACATAGCATCGTAAATTACCTAAGGAAATAATTGTAAATATAATATTGAAACCATCAAAATATACATACTAAATATTATTATAATAATATGGAAACGTAATTGGAAAAAATATGAAATATTAAAATAAGCATCCAAAATAGAATAATAAAATATAATCTGAAGAATATCAAAATTGTAATTACCCAATATATATATATATAAACCAATTTCAAAAAGGCATTACGTATTACAAGCAAATACTCAACTTTAAGTATTGCGGGCTTTGCAAAATTATAGTCCAAACATTGTGAGGAAGACATTACACATACCTATTTAACATAGCAGGGATTATTGTTGATAACGATATAATTGGGAAGTTTGACCCATACTAGAATATAGTTATCGCCAACAATAGAGTTAATTCTGCAAGTGCACAGAAGGGAGAGTCACAACTCACAAGTATAGAGGTGACGACCCATATGAATAATAAACCTGTCTCCAACGTACATATGAGTATCGTCAGTACAAATGGGAATAACCAAATATATAGAAATGCTTTCAACAATACCTCCCGGCGGAAGTCTTGACAGTAACATTACCCAGCTATGTTACTAGATAAAACGAGGGTCAAAGAATCGTAGATATGAAAGAAGGGATGACTTGCAAAATATGGGCTAGATCATTATAGAATACAAAGATATTCCTCAAAGGAAATTGACGATAGCATAAGGCATACAAACACTATCCCTTAAGTGATTAAGGAGATAATTAGATCATTAACCAATGGATCTGTCTTTTGGGAACATGCATACTATGAAGGGGTATGTCCCTCAGCCCACCATAGGCATAAAAAGAAGGTTCATTAGCCAAAGGAAAAAAAAAGGATAGGAGAGAATAATCGTTGGACAGAGACATCCACCTGCATCATCGATGGGAAAAGAAAAAGGAGAATAAGTCTCTATCATATATAATTGCTGGCTGAAGAAGAGAGTCTTTTACATTATGTGGCTGGAAGAGGAAAAAAAAAGGTAAACATATTCTGAGGAAGAAATCACAGTCAGTAATATGACAGCCATAAGTCAAAGGTATGTTGTTTATAATTATTGTGGATGTGTTTAATACAATTGTTAACATATATATATAAATGTATATGATTATAAAATAAACATATATGGATATAGAATTAATGTATGGATATAAATGATATGCAGACTCATGCAAAGATGAGTATTCTCAGTCTAAAGATAATTAGTAATGATTATATATACATATATATGTATATACGCTTTATATGTGATTATCCAATAATAATGCTTGCAACAATTATTGAGTCTTATAAGTAATAATGACTCTATTCGTTCACTGTGTATAATAGAATTCAATCTATGAGATCCCAAAAGATGTTTAATGTACTTATGAAATATATTATAGAAGAATCATTTATAGTGAGTGATAGGGAGGAAATGAACAGTCCTTTAAGAAGAATGTAATATTTATACTATCTTTGACCTTGTTAGATGTTATTATGGAAATTTATTGATCTCTAACGTCTCTAATGTCTCTTTGAGAAAACACTTTGAATACAAGATCATCATCATGTGGAAGAAAGGAGACATATCAGGTTACAAGGAATACGTCTTGAGAAAGCCCAGTATAGTGCGTCAATCAGAGGTAAGTACCCTCAACCAACTGATATAACATTGAGGATTATATAATCGAACCCCAGTCCCTATGATAGTGGGTTACAGTGTAATGCCTAACTCATATCTTATTAGAATCAATATAGTGAATGTTCTAATATGTGATGATTTGTGAATTCAATAGGACAAGTGAATGCATAGAGAGATTAAAATGACACGTTTGCAATCAATAGATATATGTGTCTATATATTGAGTTCATCTCTACAATGTAAGTGAATTCCACATATAGAAATAAATGGATGTTATTTGTCTAAGCCACAATAATATTGTTTACAACAATTATGGTGTCTTAATAAGTGAAGATGACCTTACTACTACGAGAATAGACTTTGGGTCAAATTCCCTTTCGCTAATGCTCAATGAGGATAGGGAGTGTGTGGAGGGAAAGGCGGCTAAATCGGTTCAATGTTGGATGGAGCCCAAGACGTGTAATAACCCTTGAGGGTGTCCATCTCAAGATCGTGCACACACCCTTGGCACAGTAAATCTTCCATCCAACGAGGTTAGGAAAAGGAATGAGGCGAGGATCTATTCCGCTAGGGAGTAATAGGTCATATATGATCAAGTTAGTTTATGCCCAAGATGATAATGTATTTCATTTGTCATATTCTTAAAATGTGCAATCTGGAATGATTTAATTTAATCATGAACAAGGAACTTTGTGTGTGCATTTTTATGTCTCTAATAAGGGGACATTACAAGTGGTATTAGAGAATGTTCATGCCATCCTGTGTATACTACGTGTGACTTACATGTATTTCGGTGTGTACTTTGAGATAATGTACGTGTATTCAAGTATATTTAAAGGTTTACCTTGTGACTTATATGTATTCTTTGTAACATATGTTCATGTGAATACTTTGTGTATTACGTGTATTCACGTGTATGCTTCATACTCATGTGTATACTTGATGACCTTCGGGTGGGGGTCCATGGTGTAGTATGGGATGCACCGAATCCCCTTCCCAATTGTCTGACAGTATACTTCACTCGAGTGCATTTGTATTTGAGTGTATACTATATGACTTTGCAATTGTATTCAAGTGTATACTGCATGATTGTATTCGTATTTGAGTGTATACTTTATGTCTTGTATTCGTATTTGAGTGCATACTCTATGACCTTGAAGTTGTATTCAAATGTATACTCCATGACTTGTATATGTATTCGAGTGTATACTCCATGACTTGTATATGTATTCGAGTGTATACTCCATGACTTGTATATGTATTTGAGTGTATACTCCATGACTTGTATAAGTATTCGAGTATATACTCCATGAATTGTATATGTATTTGAGTGTATACTCCATGCCACATTTGTATACCTTGTGACCTTGAATTCAAATGCGTACTCTATGACCTTGTATTTGTTGTGACTTGTATTCAAGTGTTGCTTTATGACTTACATGTATTCATACGCATGTTTTGTGACTTCATGCACTCGTGCATATACTTCATGATCTTATGATGTCTTGTTTCATGGTATATATGGACATGCTTAGCATCTTACTTGTCCACTTCATGACTAATGGACTCTAATACATGACTACTCTGTTCTTAAATGTATACTTAGTATTGCATAATTCATGCCTTATATGTATTTGTTGAGTGTATCTACGAGCATTCTTATGCCTATGCTCTACATGTATGATCATTTTATGCTTTATGTATATTCAAATGAATGCTTCATGTATTGTGTATTAAATGCATGATATGCTTCTATTCCATGCATAGAAGTAAAATTGAGTGTACGTGAATGCTCTACATATTTTTGTCTTATGTAATGACTAAATGCTTCTCGCTCTATGTGTGTGAATTCCTATATGTATGCTTCATGTGTATACTTCATGCTTCATCTACTTCATAATTGATATGTGTCTGCATGATTGAAGGCCGACTTGTACTTTGTGTTATGATCTACATATCTCATGTGTATTCATGTATATGATCTTGCTAACGTGTATTCCAATATCTTGTGTATCCCTACATGTATTTCTATGACTTATAAGTAATCATTTGTTCTCATGTGAATGATTCATGCCTCTATGTATACTTCATAACTCCATGAAGTTGCATCCTACTGCTTACAACAAATGTCTTACAAATACTCCGTGTGTACACTCCATGCATATGTTTCATGAGTTTATGATATGCTTCACTTCTTCAACATACTCATATGTTTGCTTATATCTTAAATGTTTTCAGCATATTTACTCCATGAATACTCTTCTCATGTATATTCATGTTTCATGTGTATTTGAATGCAATTCAAGACCTGCGTGTATAGATGTTTGTGACACTCACCTTTGTATTCAAGTGTATGATCCATGCCCTAAGTGATTGCTTCATGTATTATGTGTACATTATTAAGTATACGACTATGATTTATACCCTAAATGCGTTTAAGTGTAACTTATGTATTCAAATGCATTCAAGGGTATGTCACATGATCTATGTGTATTCAAATATATTCCAGTGCCTGCTATGACTTATGTGTATACCTTGTGGCTTACTTTATGATTTATGTATGGTCATGTGTATACTCTATGACTAGTATTCATGTGCCTTACTTGTATTCATGTGTATGTCTTGCATTCACACTTTGCGACTTATGTGTGTTTATGGGTATACTTTGTAACCCACAGGGTGTTCTGACATATACTATGTGTCTTTATGTGTATGCTTCATAAGTATTTCCTTGTATTAGCTTCTTTCCTGATGTGTCTTCAAACGAGGCTCCTCCATGATTCTTTGCTTAAAATATTAGTTAAATTTTGTTTATCAAACCACTTCTTGGGGAGTGTAACTATTGAAAAGATGTCTAGAATTGTGATTGCTTGAGGACAAGCAATCTTGGGCAGGGAGGACTGTCATGTCCCTCGAAATTATAGCATCGAAATACATAGCATCATAAATTATCCAAGGAAATAACTGTAAATATAATATTGAAACCATCAAAATATACATACTAAATATTATTATAATAATATGGAAACTTAATTGGAAAAAATATGAAATATTAAAATAAGCATCCAAAATAGAATAATAAAATATAATCTGAAGAGTATCAAAATTGTAATTACCCAAAATATATATCTATATATAAAAACCAATTTCAAAAAGATATTACGTATTACAAGGAAATACTCAACTTTAAGTATTGTGGACTTTGAAAAATTATAGTCCAAAAGTTGTGAGGAAGACATTGCACATACCCGTTTAACATAGCAGGGATTATTGTTGATAATGATATAATGGGGAAGTTCGACCCATACTAGAATATAGTTATCGCCAACAATAGAGTTCATTCTGCAAGTGCCCGAAAGGGAGAATCACAACTCACAAGTACAAAGGCGGCAAACCATATGAATAATAAACCTGTCTCTAGCGTACATATGAGTATCGTTAATACCAACGAGAATAACAAAACAAATAGAAATGCTTTCAACAATACCTCCTGGCGGAAGTCTTGACAGTAACATTACCCGGCTATGTTACTAGATAAAACGAGGGTCAAAGAATCATAGATATGAAAGAAGGGATGACTTGCAAAATATGAGCCAGATCATTATAGAAAGCAAGGATCTTCCTCAAAGGAAATTGACGATAGCATAAGGCATACAAACACTATCCCTTAAGCGATTAAGGAGATAATTAGATCATTAACCAATGGATCTGTCTTTTGGGAAAATGCATACTATGAAGGGGTATGTCCCTCAACCCACCATAGGCATAAAAATAAGTAAGGTTCATTAGCCAAAGGAAAAAAAAGAAGGATAGGAGAGAATAATCACTGGACAGAGACATCCACCTGCATCATCAATGGGAAAAGGAAAAGGAGAATAAGTCTCTATCATATATAATTGTTGGCTGAAGAAGAGAGTCTTTTAATTTACGTGGCTGGAAGAGGAAAAAAAAAGGTAAACATATTCTGAAGAAGAAATCACAGTCAGTAATATAACAGCCATAAGTTAGAGGTATGTTGTTTATAATTATTGTGGATGTGTTTAATACAATTGTTTGACATATATATATATATATATATATGTATGATTATAAAATAAACATATATGGATATAGAATAAATGTATGGATATAAATGATATGCAGACTCATGCAAAGATGAGTATTCTAAGTCTAAAGATAATTAGTAATGATTATATATACATATATATGTATATACGCTTTAGATGTGATTATCCAATAATAATGCTTGCAACAATTATTGAGTCTTATAAGTAATAATGACTCTATTCGTTCACTGTGTATAATAGAATTCCATCTATGAGATCCTGAGAGATATTTAATGTACTTATGAAATATATTATAGAAGAATCAGTATATAGTGAGTGATAGGGAGGAAATGAATAGTCCTTTAACAAGAATGTAATATTTATACTATCTTTGACCTTATTAGATGTTATTACGGAAATTTATTGATCTCTAACGTCTCTTTGAGAAAACACTTTGAATACAAGATCATCGTCGCGTGGAAGAAAGGAGACAAATCGGGTTACAAGGAATACTTCTTGAGAAAGCCCAGTATAGTGCGTCAATCAGAGGTAAGTACCCTCAACCAACTGATATAACATTGAGGATTATATAATCGAATCCCAGTCCTTATGACAGCGGGTTACAATGTAATGCCTAACTCATATCTTATTAGAATCAATATAGTGAATGTTCTAATATGTGATGATTTGTGAATTCAATAGGATAAGTGAATGCATAGAGAGATTAAAATGAAATGTTTGCAATCAATAGATATATGTGTCTATATATTGAGTTCATCTCTATAGCGTAAGTGAATTCCACATATAGAAATAAATGGATGTTATTTTTCTGAGCCACAATAATATTGTTTACAACAATTATGGTGTCTTAATAAGTGAAGATGACCTTACTACTACTGGAATAGACTCCAGGCCAAATTCCCTTTCGCTAACGCTCAATGAGGATAGGGAGTGTGTGGAGGGAAAGGCGGCTAAATCAGTCCAATGTTGGATGGATCCCAAGATGGGTAATAAACCTTGAGGGTGTCCAACTCGAGATCGTGCACGTGCCCTTGGCATAATAAATTTTCCATCCAACGAGGTTAGGAAAAGGAACAAGGCAAGGATCCATTCCGCTAGGGAGTAATAGGTCATATATGATCAAGTTAGTTTATGCCCTAGATGATAATGTATTTCATTTGTCTTATTCTTAAAATGTGCAATTTGGAATTATCTAATTTAATCGTGAACAAGGAACTTTGTGTGTGCATTTTTATGTCTCTAATAAGGGGACATTCCACTTACCTCTATTTTGCAACACTGAAGCATTTTCCAAATTAACTGTTTTGATATCCTCCAACATTGGAGTGACTACAAACTTCCTTGACTCCTCTTCCTTTGCCTTCAAAAACTCCTTCCTACCAAACATGATCACCCTTGTTGTCTTGGATTGATTCTCCACATCACCTTGCAATGGAATGAGTGTAAAACTACTTCCATTATGCTCAATCAGATAGCTATTGCTTCTACAATCATAGATGGCATGTTTGTCATACTGCCATGGTCTCCCAAGCAATACATGACAACAATCCATTGGCACAACATCACAAACAACTTTATCCTTATAACCACCAATACTAAATTCAATCAATGCTTGTTCACTAACCAAGATGGATTGGCTATCATTCAACCATGATATCTTATATGGATTTTCATGAGGAAACTTTTGCAACTTCTACTTTTCTATCATTTCATTAGAGACCATATTTTCAATGCAACCAAAATCTATGACTACCTTGCATACCTTAACCTTGGACTTACATGTGGTTTTGAATAGAGCTCTTCTTTGCATTGGTTCCTTCCCTTTGGAGGCCTTCAAGAGTGTTCTTCTCAGCATCAATGATTCTCCTACCTCTGGAGCAACAAGATGACTTGGAGAATTTTCACCATCACTTTCTTCTTTTTGAACCAACTGCACTCTTTTATCACTTTTTATTTCACCCCCACTTGAAGTAGAACCAATTTTTTTAGGGCACTTGTATGTTGGATGGCCAAACTCATGAAAATTATAGCATCTACCTACAAATGAGTTTGTACTTCTCCCTCCTCCAAATCTACCTCTAGGATTTTTAAAACCACCTCTAGAATTAGTACTTTGCTCTTTACATTTGCTTGCACCTTCTTGTTCTTCATAGGACTGTTTTGATGTAGGAAAGGATCCTCTACCTCTTTGATTGCTACCTCTAGCTCTGATGGACTCATCTTGCCTTCTTTTCAACATTTCTTCCACTCTAATGGCTAACTAAAAACATTCTTCCACTTTATGTGGATTTGCCACAACCAATTCATCTTGAATGTTAAATCTAAGGCCACCTAGATACCTAGCAACATTTTCTACTTCATTTTCATCATGACCAGACCTTATATTCAACTTATAAAATTCTTCAGTATATGTTTTCACATCCATTTTTTTTTGCTTTAAACTTTGAAGTTTCTTAAACATTTGAATTTCATAATATTTAGGCAAGAAATTACCTTTCATTTTTGCTACCATATTGTCCCATGAAAAAATCTTGGACTTACCTTTTTTTCTCCTCTCTGATTGCTCATAATCCCACCATAAAAGTGCATGACTTTTTAGCTTTGTCTTTGCAATCTTCACCCTCTTCTCTTCAGGACATCTTCACACTCGAAGTAGTTATCCAATGCTTCAATCCAATCTAGTAATTCCTCATCATTCAAATTTCCATCATACATGGGAAAATCAACCTTCACCTTGTGTGTATCACCTTTGACTACTTTTAGAAGCCTGGTCATCCTCTATTCCTCGGGGTCCAATGGCTCTTCATCAACCTCTTGAAATTCTTCCTCTTCATCTTCATTTGTTTCACTCACATCACCCAACGTTGCACCTCTTCTCTAATTTGACTCTAGGGCAACAAGCCTTGCTAAAATAGCATTATGAGATTCCATCAACCTAGCATGCCTTTCTTTCAACTCTTGCAGCTCTCTAACAGTTGCATTGTTCTTAGGAGGCATCTTGACCCTTCAAATTCCAACCTTTTTCCTTATGCAAACTTCAACCTTCTCCCTCAAAAGATCCGGTACCTACGCTATGATACCAATTGATGTAGGGTAGGGAGGCCTTTAATCTCAAGATCACAATTCAATTTCTTATCAACTACTCTCCTATTAGCCAAACCCCAACTAGGGTGTTTCCAACGCAACTTCTCAACTTCACTTGTAGGTGTGCAGACCTGGTTATTGGAAAATTTCTTTCAGTTATCACTTCAAACTCACAACACCCTCACCTTTTAAGACACCCATTATTGTATTCAAAGACATCACAAAATCACATTAGGTCTCTTTGGACCAACAACATCAAAATTGGACTTCTACACTGTCCCAAAAGGCCAATTAGGCCACTTTTACAAAGAAACCCTTATGTAAACACACCACCAACCCAAAAAATCAATTGTAACACTCTCACTAGGTATCAAAACCCCTGATTCCACAACATTTACTCAGTGGAATGACCTCCAAGACCCCTAACTACTAAACCCTCCTTTTTCACAAGTTTCACAAGGGTTTATTGAAAAACCATGCTCCATGCTTCCTCACGGCCAACCAAGGCCTCAAACACTTTTAGAGATGTCTGAAAAAGCTTAAAAGTTCATCAAATTCTACTTCCCCCAAGGATTTCCACAATTTCCACCCTTAAACCACTAATTTTCACCTAAAAACCATAATTTTCTCATTTAGGGCTTCATGCCCAAAACCCCAAACGACCTCCCTCACTCTTGAAACCACATGGGAACCTTTATTTACTTCCTACCACCCATTCCACTGAGTTATAGTCATTACAATAGGTGGAATGGGTGAAAATCCATTTTAGTAGTTCACAAACCCTTAAAACTGTCTTTACAAACCCGTTTTTGAAATTTGTTTACAAAATGCTCTAAAACTCCTTAAGAATCCACCAAACCAAACCAAATTAAAATTGGACTTAACTCACTCAAATACATAATTAAATGTAATGGAGATCAAGGAAACCCTGTATGGGCAAGTATAGGAGCTTGTAACTGGAAATTATCAAAAAAAATTGAGAAAGATACAAAATTCCAAGAGTTTCTTTTATTGTTTTTCAATCAAACTTTCAACCAACAACTTCATTCGACCAAAAACATGGAATATATACCCAAACCAACCAAAATACACCTAAACAACTGACTAACCATCTACATTCCAACTGATCATTGGTGTTCCACAAATTTGAAATTTTTGCATCTCTTATTTGACAACTTTTTACATATTTTGCAATTTTTGCAATATTGCTCAAATGACCCCAAATCACCCTAATTACATACAAATGGTCTCAATGGACATTATTCATGACAAAAAAAGAGAGACAAAAAACACCTAATGACCTATCATTAGACCTTGATCCTAAAATTTGAAAAATTAAGCTTCCATGGTGCCCTTGCACAAAGATTATACAAAGATTTTTTCAACTTACAAACCAAAAATTATTTACCTTTCTTAATGTAGTGCTTTGACTATGTCAGATAATATCTTCCTCTAAATCAACATGAAGGAATGTTGTCTTTGCATGCATCTGCTCAACCTCAAGATCATATGTTGTAGCAAGAGGCTATAGAAATCAAATGGATGTCATCTTTTCTACTAGGGAGAAAATCTCACCATAATATATTCTCTCAACTTGAGAATAATCCTTTGCAACCAACCTCACATAGTACTTCTAAACACAACCATCATACCTATTTTCTTTTGAATGCCCATTTTCATCCAACATTCTTCCATCCATCATGGAAATGTACTAGGTCCCATGTCTTATTTTTAGTTAAAGCAATTATATGCTCATCCATGGCCACCTTCTGAGAATTTTCTTTATCCATAGCCATAGCCTCCTTCACAATATTAGGCCCATTAATGTTAATAATCAAAAGAAAAATGCATCTCTGATCAGTTGGAGTATACCTTTCTATTTGTTGTATTTGTCGAGTGGACCTTCTCAATGACTAAGGTGGAGGTTCCATATCTTTTTAAAAATGCACTGAACTATCTAAGCTCTCTTCCTCTTTGGTCCCTTCATGGGTTTCTAATTTTAATTTCTCAATATTCAAGGTTAGTCGAACCATATCTTTCTTTTCATCCTTCTCTAGTTGCAATACTATGAAATAATTCTTAACTTATCTAAAGATAACACTTTTCTATACAAAAATATCTTAGTCACAAGTTCCCAAGGATTGCATTCTTTCACACCAACACCATAGCCAATAAAGATGCATTTTTTAGTCTTTCTCTCCAACTTTGATCACTTCTCCCTAAGAACATATCCATATGTTTCATAATTAAAGACTCAAATATATCATAATTAGGGATTTTTTCTAACCACACTTCCATGTGTGTCTTATCAACAAGAGTTGATGTAGGTGACCTATTAACCAAGTAATAAGTTTTGTTAACATCTTCTACATAATTTTTTTTCTCTAGGTCAGCCCCACTTTAAATATACTCCTAGCCCTCTCCATCAAAATCATATTCATTCTTTCTACAACTTAATTATCCTAAGGGGTGTTCAAAGTTATCTTATGTGTTTCTATCCCATGATCCTTTCTTTTTTTAGGAAAAAGGCATAACACCTATATATAATATATTAATATATAAAAGGAAATACAAAAGAGAAGCCAGACATCATCATCTGGAAGTAAACAGAGCAAGTGCCATATAGGCAACAAAACTAATCCCCTTCAATGTGAATATGGGAGGAGAAAGCAAATGCCACAGACAATTTTAAATATGGTTTCTTCTGTCTCTACACAAGTGTCCAATGGTTGTCCATAGATTCCATCTCAGAAGATGAGGTTTTACTTGATGGAATGTCCAGATTCCAATCCTTTGTATAATTCTTTTATTCCAAACCTTTCTCACAAGCCCCAGGCTTGTTTGATTTTTGATCTTGTGGAAGAGTAAACTTCACACCAGATTTTGTTGTTGGAGCCACACATGAAGCAGATTTATGCCCAAGTGGAGGGAACTTTTCTTGATCTTGCTGAAAGGTGACATCCTTCACATTAGATTTTGCTAAGAGAGCCACTGATGAAGCAGAGGATTTCTACCCAGTTGGAAGGGGCTTTGAGAGGACATCTTTGCACCATGATGGTTTTTTTTTAACTAATTTATTTTTTATGTGGCATGCTACAACCATATGAACTATTTCAAAACATTTCCTACACCAGAAGGGAAGACCTTCATAATCCAATAGTTGAGTCTAGGAACGACCAAAAAAATTTAGAATTATATTAGCAGGCAGTTCCTTGGAGAGATCCAAGTGCACTAAAATTCGAGCGAAAGTAGTGTGAGTAAAATCTGTAGTTTTCTTATCTATAGCCAAGAAAGAGCCTAGAGAACTAACAATAGATTTGAAACAAGAATGGATCCAAAATTGAATCAGAAGGTTTGGAAGCCGAACCTAGACTGGCATAATGTTGAAGGATTCATAAGAAGGGTTTAAGGTTGGGTGCCAAGGTTTAAGAAAAATGTAGTGTTGATTCCAAGACTAGTGGCGATCAAATAAAATGTTCCTATCTTTGGTGTAGTGAAAAGATGCAATGAAAAAACCCCGAGCGTTGAGAAATTTTTTGGAGCATTTTGCAATAAGGGAAGCCAATTTTCTTTTATCCAAATGTTCAAATCTGAAATAGATGGCCAAAATTGATGAAAATGACATATTAAGGCACGAGAAGAGAAATGTTCCTCTTCTTGCAACACTTCATCTCCAAATTCCAAAATAGGGGATGCCTATGCACATTTCAGGGCTTTAAATCTCAGACCCATGTGCCTTCTTGAATCAAAAACATTAAAGATATAGGAGGCTCTTGAGAATTTACGCATACCTTTGATTTGAAAGAAGCATTAGATCTTTCAACAGAGGCTCTAGATTCTGAATAACTCTTTTCATGCACAAGAATAGTTTGAATAATGTGAAGATCCTTAGAAGTTTCTAGCCTTGCTTCATTTGTGGAAGGAACCAACACCGTAGTGGAGGATCTTTGAGTAGAAGCTAATTTTCCCAACAATCCAGTAGGTTTAGACACCACAAAAGAGGGAAAGAATCTCCAAGACAACTGCAAATTGATGTAGGGAGTCACTGAAGCATTTGAAGGGGAAAAGAGAACAGACAAACCTACTGCAAAAGCACTCTCACACCCTTTAAGCTTTGAATGGTGAAGGTTTGAAGCCAGTCGTGCAGGAGGAGATCCTTTAAAGATGCCCTTTGAAGCAGCTTGAAACCCTGGTGAACGCAATTCTTTATGAGTAGCAGCGATGCCCTTTTTACTTGGTGAGCACAAGTCTTTCTGAGCTGCAACGATGCCCTTTTTAGGCGTTGTTACAAGCACACAAACTTTCTAAATTTGTTGAACAAAACTCACCACCATTATTAGTCCTCAAAATCTTAATTCTCCTACTAGTATGATTCTCTACAAAAGCCTTAAACTCTTTGAAATGACCGAAGACTTTAGAATTACCTCTAATAAAACATATCCACATCCTTATATTGTAATCATTAATGAAAGAAACATAATTGTATAGGAGTGAATTTGCACCCCTTGTGTAAATTCCCCTTTTGCATACCCTCACCTTAGGAAATCAAACTCGAAGGCGAAATTCCACATCACCCACCTGCCTTCCACCCACTTGGCATTTGTCTTGTGTGTTGGCGAGAGAATATTTGTCGGGGACACAAACGTGGTGCACAGATGTCTGCAGGATGCACTGTCGTCCCTGATGGATTCCCACATCTGAAGTTGGCAGAGATGTTACACTCCTCATTGCGGATGAATTGTAACATCCTTTTGTTAACCAATCGACCCGAAAATGGCTTATTCCTATATAGGCATGAATTTTCACCCCTTACACGAATTCCCCTTTCATGTTCCCTCACCTTAGAAAACTAAATCCGAAGGCGAAAATCCCATCATCTCGCTGCCTTCATTCCACCTAGCGTTTGTTTGGTGCGTCGGCAAAATAATAACTGTCGGGGATGCTCGTGCGATGCGTAGATGTTTGCGTGGTGTGCTTACGTCCCTGATGGATTCACGCGTCTGAAGCCAGCATAGGTGTTACATTTCCCATTGGGGTCAATTTGTAACAGCCCTCTTCGACCAACCGACCTGAATATGGTCATTTTTCTCATTCTCCCTTCAAATTCACTCTTCCTTCATGCATTTCATCTTCTTCACAAGCTCAAGCAACCTTCTAAGCATTCACTTCTTGCACTCTCAACTCCCAAGCAACACTTTGCACTTCATAGAAACAAAAACACTCCATCAACTTTGTAGAGCAAGTGTGGAATAACACCATTGCAAGAGGGGCTTGAATCCTCTCGTTTTCTCCTCCATTAGCTAGTGAGCTCTTGGTGGAGGTGGTAAGTTTTTCACTCCTCTCCTCTATGATTTGGTTGAGTAGCCTAATACTATTTTGTAGTGTTATTGTGTTCTTTACTTTCATTCTCCTTTATCATACTCTTTCTCCATCATCGCTATCTTGGTTGTCCATGGAGGTGGAAACACCAAAACGGGGGTCTGACTGAGGCAGACCCCTATACAGCCCCCCAACAAATTTCCTCTTTCTTGTGTGTAGGTGGACGTGCTTTGTGGAGCTAGCTGGTGAACAAGTACCTTTATGAGATCATTCTTGTCACCTTAACTCTCATATATTTGCTTTATCATATTCGTTTGTATTTGTCTTACTTTGTAGCTCTATTTTTTCCCTTTGGAAGTGACTAGCTAGGCTGTCAGCCTATTTCTGGCGGTTCACATTGTCTTTTTGGTCCTCTAGTTGTATGGACGCCAACGCACTTGAGAGACAGCAACGCGCTGCGCTGTCATCCCGGAACTGTGCTTTCATGCATCCTCAGGCAAAGAGCTACTCGAGGCATAGTGTGGAACCCAAAAAATGACTCACCTAGCCCCATTCTGAGTTTCGGGTCTGCAAGGTGATTGAAGGACCTTATAGTCCTGATCATTCTCGTCCCTCATTTCAAAACACCCCTTTAAGTTGAGGTAAGTTAGGGCATCCTTCCACTCTTGGCTCTCTATGACTTGGGGCCTTGAACATGGTTGGTCCCCCTCTCTTACATTTTTGGTGAACTTGATGTGAACCAACATTTGCTCATCCGTTGGTGTTGAAACTTTTCCCTCATACCTTGTGATCGTTGTGCCCCTGAGTGTTGTGAAGGTTTATGAGCATCACAACCGAGTCCACAACCTCTGGGTATATTGTTAGGAGAAGTATACAACACCTTCTGATGGAGAGGATGAAGGTCACTGTTGGTTTCTCTACAAGCCTTTTTGTTGGATTCATCGTTGGTCTTGCTGCACAGGAGCAGTTGTCAAGGGGTGAGGTCAGATTCTTTGACGAGATCGATCACGTCCCCACTCCTCTTGCGTCCCCTACACCATCGTTGTTCGATGAGCATGAGGCTATTCACATTCCTTCAAAATATTTCTCCGCCCTCAATAAAGGGTTGGGTGACTTGGAACATCACTTGGAAAGAGACCCAAAGTTGGCTAGGGCTGCCCGGGTTATCAGCGAACTAAAGTACATGGTGGGAAGAGACCGAACAATCATAGAACTCTTGGCTAGTCTCTCTAGTTTGACTGATGCATGCGCTCCTCCAAACAATCCTAACATTATACGAGGAGCCACTTATGCATATCATGAGAGATAGCTAGGACTGTTGATGCCTCCTATGTTTGTATAGATGATCGATATCGTACCCTCGATTAGCATCCCCTCTGCCTCTGAGGGATCCAACACTATCAAAGTGAACAAGATCCCCTTGGGTTTTAGCTTGACCCCTCCTGTCACCTCTAGTGGTGGAGCTTTTGGCGGGATGAGTGGTGGGGGCTTTGGTAGTGGCAGTGGCTTCGACAGAGAAGGTGGTGCTGGTGGAAGCCATTCCGGTGGAGGTCATGGTGGTGGCTTTGGAAGCGAAGGTGGCTTCGGCTGAGGCCCTACTGGTGGTGGTTTTGGTGGAGGTCACACCAGTGGTTATGGTGGTGGCTCCGGTGGCAATTTTGGAGGAGGTTCCTCTGGCCCTCTATCTTCTAATGACCCTATTTTGAACACTCTTCTTCAGAATATGGGTAAGATGCAGAGCTAGTTGGAGAGCCTCTCCCAAGCCTTTGCCTAGCCTATCTTTCAACCCTTCTTCCGATATAGCCCGTTGTCAGTCATGATTCTGAACACTCCCTTCCCTCAAGGAATGGAGATCCCTAAATTCAAAAAATATGGTGGCAAAGGGGACCCACAAACGCATGTGTCTGCCTTTAACGCCCTGTGTACATATTTCTTCTTTTAACGATGCATTGATGGAAAAACTATTCCCTTGATCTCTCAAGGATACAACACTCGAATGGTACTGTTCCTTGCCTGAGTATTCCATTTTCTCATTTGACCAACTTTTAAACCAATTTCTACGACAATTCCAAGCTAACATCGGGCCAAAGATGAACTTTTTGGATCTCGTCCAATGCAAACAAGGTGATAATGAAAAGATCACTAATTTCATAGCGTGGTATCAGGCGCTCTTCTCACAAATCTCGTATCTGCTGCCCGATTCTGATGTGTAGAAGGTATTCATAGGGAACTTGCAAAGGCCTTGGTAGGAAAATTTCGCCCTTATGAAATACCCTTCTTTCGCGCATTTGTGTGTAGCCCTATGAGAATATCAAAAAATGGTGGTTCAGTTTGGGGGACCCTCCTCGCACTCCCGTTCTAAAGGAAATTCCATCGTATTGATCTATGGGAAAGGTAAAGTCGTTGCAAATGTAGTAGCCGCTGTAGATGACAACGACCTCAAATGCAACCGAAAGTTCACAAAGTTAGCAGAATCTTATTCTTCCATCTTGCAAAAGTTAGCGAAGGATAAAATCGTAACCTTGTTGAACCCTAAACGTCTTAAGGAACTGTACCCTAGCTGGTATGATGCAAGTACCTATTGTCAGTACCATCGAGTTAATGAACATGATACCAAACAGTGCATGTGCCTAAGTCATGAGATACATGACTTCATTGAGGACAGTACTATTCGTCTCGATGGAAGAAAACAAAATACAAATAAATCGGTGGTGAAAGTGAATAGTGAACTGTAGATATACATAGACCTGTTTCCATCACACTCTACTAACATGATTGTCGACCCCACCGATTCTATCACTCAGCTCGAGGCCTATGTTAACATGGTCATGGTTACCCCTACCGCATAGCCTGCAATTGGTTCGTCGGAGGTGACATTCACTTTGCAGGACTTACCCCTAAACAACAAGCCCTCTCCCCTCTACATTCCCGCTCACCTCAATGGTAACATTGTGACATGAGTCTTAGTAGAACTCGCAAGTCGAGTGAATGTTATTACAAAAGAGACATTGTGGCTTAACTCACTACATAGAAAAGAGTATGAAGAAACTAAATCCACCATCCGTACACACAATGGTCTCTCTCTAACGCCATATGGCTCAATAAATTTATCTGTCCTAGTTGGACCTAGGGCTGTTGACACAGTTTTTGATGTCATCCCAGAGTCAGATATGTTCAGGATGAAGCTAGGTATATCTTGGCTAGCTTCCATGAATGGAATCGCCTCCATTATCCATAAATGTCTAAAGTTCTCCCATGAAGGTGTCATGCATGTAGTTCCTGACATTGGATACTAGCCTTTGGTATCCCGTGGGGGCTATTCATTAGACCATTTTTGTCCTGCTCCAGTTGGTCCGCTTCCTCCAAGGACGAACCTACTTTACAAAAACTATGTAAAGTACAAAATCAGGGGCAAAGGATAGCCAAAATTGGATCTTCCTGTAGCACAACAACCGACTGATTCCTCTTCCCGAAAAGGGAAGGAGAAGCTTGCCTCCTCTCAGGATGACTCGTCTGCCCCCTTTCTTGGGAGGAATATTGGATGAGCAAGCCTGACTTCTACCTATTAAGTTCGATGATCCCTCCTTGGCGTAGACCCAAGATTAGGATATCAGACCTCCCTACTAAACCACATGGACCTTGGTACTATTTGTATGGTAAAGGAAAAGGTCTATGTGGGGAATCCTCTATGTCTCGACCTTTGTGGCCTCCTACCACTCCTACTCCCAAAGCAGTGAACGGGAAGAGGCCCGCTGCTGAGGCACTTGAGTCGACTCCCCCCGCTGCTTCTCAACTTACTCCTCCTACTCCCGTTTAGGAATATGTTCCTCCACCAGAAACGGATATAGTGGACACTCCCATGGCTGAGCAGGAGCCTTTTGTTCCTTCGCAGCCTCCAGCCTTTGGTTCAAAGAGTTGCAAAAACCTCCTTGCGCGTGAATGCAAGCGTCGGCGAAAGGCTCTCATGGCTGAGCAGGCTGCCTTACAGAGGAAGGAAGAGGAGATGACCGCCCTTGTATCAGGGCCTCCTGCTATGTCCTCCTCTCTCCTCCCCTCTGCTTCTATTTAGTCTAGCTCTATATTGCTTTTGGCTTCTATTGTGAGTACAAATGCGCTTGACCCTAAAAAGGTGCGGGTGTTCATCGCTCCTTCAGTGGAGCCGCCTCTATTGATGTCCCTTCTAGATGTCCAACCTTTCCTGAAACCCGTAGATATGACTAACACTTCAGTCATATCTACTACGGTTCTCTCCTCCTCTTTCTCTGCACTTCTTTCCTTGTTTGTGGGGAGTTCACATACTCTGACAAAATAGAAGGTACAGAATGGTCCTTCCAACAATGGAGGACATAAGAGGAGCCCACCTTCTCCGAAAGGTGGTCTTGTGCTGAATTTTTCTGTCCTAGTGACGGAACCAGTCCCGACTTCCGTTGAGTTTTCACTGCTCCCAAATCACTCGCCAATCCTAGCGATGAATCTTGGGAACAACCTTCTCCATCCATTGAGGTGAAACATGGAACTCCTGTTAAGTGCATGTTTAACTCTCTGGACAAGGTTATGGCCTTGTCAGCAATCTTCGCGAAATCACTAACCTTAGCTCCATAAGAGCTTGGTGGAGAGGACCTTGCAGGGACCTCTTCCTTATCCCTTGTTGCAGGAGGGTTGGACACTCCTCCTGTTAACATTCCACCACTGCAGACTCATCCTCCTTCCCCCTACGATGATCTAGAGTGGGAAGCGAACAACCTCTTGGTCGATCAGTGTTAGGGGAGGCCCCTTCTTTATCTTTAGAGTAGGTGTGTGTGTGTTGTGATGTGTTCCCCCATGATCTTGCTATGTGTGCTTGGATGACCCTTGTCACCCCTGTTGGTGCTTGGATATAGGCGTGGTTTTTATGTCGTAAACCTTCTTCTATTTGTATCATCATTCTTCCATGTTTATGACTTGATTTTTGGTAAATTAGGGACGATGCAAAGCATTGGGGGCATTTAGGCTTCCCTTCCATGTTGACCGAATTTTTTTATTTTTACTTTGTCTTCTTGTGCATTCTTCGATGGTCTGATATAGTAGGGGGTTGATGACAGTTCATTTTATATACTATTACTACACACACACACACATATATATTTAATAGCAGTTCTGACCCCAAAATATTAGGTTACCCCTGTGCCCTATGTCTATGTTCTTTTCTTTTTTGCTTTTCCTTTATCTTTCTCTCTTCTTTGCTTGAGTTGTCCCTCTCATGTGTGACAATGCCACTTCTATAACACTTTGATTTTTGGAAAAGGCATTTGTTGCCCACGAATCTTTTCTCAAGAATCTTCACAAACTTCCTTTCAAGAATCACATTCTCGACTTGAAACCCTAATGGAACGTGTTTCCTTCATCATGGGTTCGTAAAGAAAGAATTTGAGAACCTTCCTCCGAGTTGGGAGCAGCTTTGACCTTCCCCTCACATGGGGGCATCTTCTTCCTTTCAAATTCCTTGATGAAGTTAACATCTTTCAAAAGGATTCCTTGATGATGAATTGATTTGAGAAAGAAACATCTCTTTCGTACTTTCAAGCAGCGTGTCCCTTGAGTGGACCCCTTCTTTACGCCGGGTTCTGGAGGGACCCCTTTGAAAGTTTTCCAACTTGTTGAAGGTTTACGTGACTGTCCACTTACTTTCCTGTGTAGCTGCTTTCTAACATGTTCTAGCTGCGGGTAAACATGTTGCTTTATGGGTGCACCTGTGAAGCCGCTTTTCGACTTTGCGGAGTCCCCTTCCTTGGGTTTCCTCCATGTGAGAGATCTTGGGGGTTACCTTCCTGTAGGTTTGTGGGCCTATAGGACGCTTCTTCTGAGCTTCCTCCATGCGAGATATCTTAGGGATCGCTCCCCTGCAAGTCTGTAGGGTGCTTTTTTTGGGTTTCCTCCATGTGAGAGATCTTGGGGGATACCTTCCCTACAAGTCTGCGGTTTTGTAGGGTGCTTTCTTGGGTTTCCTTCATGTGAGATCTCTTGATGGACACCTTCCCCGTAGGTCTATGGGTTTGTAGGGAAATTTCCTAGCTTCCTCCATGTGAGAGATCTTGGGGGTTGCCTCCTTGCAGGTCTGCAGGTCTGCAGGCCTGTAAGGCGCTTTCATTCTTCAACTTCATAGTTCAGCAAAGTTATGAAGTCATTTATTTTTCCTACGCTCTCAAGTTCTCCAAATCATGGTCTGCTTCCTTAACAGTTTAGGTATACATTTCTAAATCTACTACTTCTTCGATCTACTTTACCGAATCACTCATCAGTATTCGTGCTCGCTAAATTGGGGGGAAAATGTATAGGTGTGAATTTTCACCCCTTACACAAATTCCCCTTTCATGTTCCCTCACCTTAGAAAACCAAATCCGAAGGCAAAAATCCCATCAGCCCACTGCCTTCATTCCACTTAGTGTTTGTTTGGTGCATCGGCAAAAGAATAACTGTCGAGGACGCCCGCGCGATGCGTAGATGTCTGCGTGGTGTGCTTACGTCCCTGATGGATTCATGCGTCTGAAGCCAATAGAGGTGTTACACTTCCCATTGGGGTTTATTTGTAACACCCCTCTTCGACCATTCGACCTAAATATGGTCATTTTTCTCATTCTCCCTCCAAATTCACTCTTCCTTCATGCATTTCATCTTCTTCACAAGCTCAAGCAACCTTCTAAGCATTCACTTCTTGCACTCTCAACTCCCAAGAAACACTTTGCACTCCATAGCAGCAACAACAATACTCCATCAACTTTGTAGAGCAAGTGTGGAATAACACGATTGCAAGAGGGGCTTGAGTCCTCTCATTTTCTCCTCCATTAGCTAGTGAGATTTTGGTGGAGGTGGTAAGTTTTTCACTCCTCTCCTCTACGATTGGGTTGAGTAGCCTAATATTGTTTTGTAGTGTTATTGTGTTCTTTACTTTCATTCTCCTTTATCATACTCTTTCTCCATCATCACTATCTTGGCTATCCATGGAGGTGGAAACACCAAAACGGGGGTCTGACTGAGGCAGACCCCTATATAGCCCCCAACAAATTTTCTCTTTCTTGTGTGTATGTGTATGTGCTTTGTGGAGCTAGTTGGCGAACAGGTACCTTTGTGAGATCATTCTTGTCACCTTAACTCTCATATATTTGCTTTATCATATTCTTTCGTATTTGTCTTACTTTGTAGCTCTATTTTATCCCTTTGTAAGTGACTAGCTAGATCGTCAGCCTATTTTCTGGCGGTTCACATTATCTTTTTGGTCCTCTAGTCGTACGGACACCAGCACACCTGAGAGATGTCAGCGCGCTACACTGTCATACCAAAACTGCGCTTTCATCCTCAAGAAAAGAGCTACTTGAGGCATAGTGTGGAACTTGAAAACTGGCTTGCCTAGCCCCATTATGAGTTTCGGGTCTACAGGGTGATTGAAGGACCTTATAGTCCCCATCATTCTTGTCCCTCATTTCAAAACACCCATTTAAGTTGAGGTAAGTTAGGGCAGCCTTCCGCTCTTGGCTCTCCGTGACCTGGGGCCTTGAACGTGGTTGGTCCCCTTCTCTTACAATTCCTTCTCATCCCGCCTTCAAAAGAACAATCTTCACTATCACTTCATCCTCTTAGCAATTCATTCAACTCCTTCACATTCTCAAGAAAATTCTTAATCTCTTCAACATTCTAGTACCCCATTTTCATGATTTAGCTTGAGCATTCCAACAACTTGACACTCCATCAACTCCACATTGCACGTGTGGGGATACCACAAAATTTGCAAGCTTGGAGTCTTGCGAGACCTCCCTTCACCACGGTTGTGGTAGTGGTGACTTTTCCAAGTTCGTTGCTTGCATTCTCCCTTCATTGGCCTTGAGAGCCTTTGGGTGGAGGTGGTAATGCTTCATTCCTCTCCTTTTTGATTTGATAGAGTATTGTCTTTTGTAGTGTTCATTGAACTTCTTTCAATCTTCTTTATCATATTTTTCTACTTTGTTGCTTTCTGGCTGTCCGTGGAGGTGGAAACACCAAAGTGGGGGTCTGACTGAGGCATGCCCCTATACAGCCCCAACACTTTTCCCCTCCTTGCTTGTGTACAGGTGAATGTGTGTGTGGAGCTAGCTGGCGAACTGGCACTTTTGTGAGATAATCTTCGTCACCCTGGCTTTTATTTACTTGCTTTATCATCTCTACCTTTATTATTTGTACCCCATCATTCTGTTTACTCTGTTAAAATAAACTAGATAGACTATTAAGTAGGTTTTTGTATTTTTTTGTTTATGTTTTTTGACCGTATGGACTCTAGCGCGCCAGAGAGATGCCATTGCATCACGCTGTCATCCCAGACCTGCGCTGCCATCCTCGAATAGAGACCATCCTTAGACAAAGAATTGTCTGAGGTACAACTAGGACTCCAAAAATTAGCTCATCTAGCCCCAAATAGAATTGTGGGTCTATAGAGTCACAAAAGTACTTGATAGTGCTCTTCATTCTCAATCCTCACCCCAAAACACCCTTTAGAGTGAGGTAAGTTAGGGCATCCCTCCACTCTTGGCTCTTCATGACCTAGAGCCTTGACATGGTTGGTCCCACTCTCTTACATTTTTGGTGAACCTGACATGAACCATTTTGGTTTCATTTAGCAGTGTTGAAGGGTCCTTTCCTCCTGTTCTAGGAGCATTGTAAGTGTGAGTGTTGTGGTGCATTTCACCTTACAACCCAACCTGTGACCCTTAGTAGGCGTAGTTAGAAGGTTTTGTAAGCGTTGCGGAACGAAGCCTTAGTTGGGTCACTATCCAAGTGCAATCCTTTGAGGAGATTTGTGAGAGTATTATTTAGTGTATGTGATGGATTCCTTCTTACATCTACCTATCCCCTCTGCTCAGCCTACGAGTAGAGGTCCAGGTATAACCTTCACCTCGTAGGACCGATTGATGGGTTTTAATAGAGAACTGTCTCCTCTTTACATCCCTGCGTGAACCAATGGAAACACTATAGTAGGTGTTCTTGTTGTCCCAATGTGTCAGGTGAATATTATAACTGAGGATATTATGTTAATTAACTTCCTGCATAAAGATGGGTACGATGCACCTATAAGCACCATCTGTACACAACGAAATTTACGTACCTCCCCTTGGTAACATCGTTATGTTGGTCCTTGTTGGACCTAAGTCTATAAAACTGCTATTTGACATAATCCCAGGGTCCAAACTCTTCAGAGTGAAGTTGGGTATCCCCTGGTTAGTAGCTATGAATGCAGTTCCCTCGGTTGTGCATAAATATCTAAAGTTTATTCATGAGGGTTTGGTGCATGTGATCCACGACACTGGCTATAAACCATCGGTTGCACGTGGTAACTATTCCTTAGATCACTTCTGGCCTACACCCATTGGTTTACTCCCGCCTAGGAATGACCTCTTGTACCAAACCTATGATAAGTACAAGAAAGGGTGCTTAACTCCTAGAGTGAGATACCCTCCATCACCTTATGATGTTTCACATAAGGCATGTTTAAAAGTTGATAGTGATGCCACTATGGTGCGTATAAGGGAAGAAGAGAAGCGCTCTCGAGGTTCCTCTTCCTCCTCTTCCACTGTCTAGCCTGACGCTTCCTCTCGCCCTGCTACGACATCATCAGATTTTGCTCTGCGTTTGTGGGAGAACCCTATGGTGCCCACTTGGCAAAAGCCCAAGCATCTTTCATTTGAACTTCTTGTTCTGCCCACATAGCCTAGGCCCACTCGATATGGTAGAGGAAAGGGTCCCCGTAGGGAATCCTCTATGTCTTGGCCTCTGCAGCCTCCCACCACTCTTGGTCCTATAGCAATGAATGGGAAGAGGCCTGCTGTCGAGGCGCTAGAGCCGACTCCCCCTGCTGTCTCTCAACCTCTTCCTCTTGCTCACGTTCAGGAGTCTGTCCCTCCGACGGAGATAGTTGTGATGGAAACTCCTATGGATGAGCAGGAGCTTTCTGTCCCTTCACAGCTCCCGACCTCTAGCTCAAAGAGTTGCAGAAACTACCTTGTGTGTGAATGCAAGCATCAGAAAAAGGATTTGATGGCTGAGTAGGCCGCTTTGCAGATAAAGGAAGAGGAGTTGATCACCCCTGTTTCAGGGCCTCCTAATGCATCCTCCTATCTCCTCCCCTCTACTTCGGTTCAATTGAATTTAGTCATGCTTCCAGCTCCCGCTGTGAGTGTGAGTGCGCCTGATCCTAAAAAGGTGCAGGTGTTTATCACTCCTTCATTCAAGCCGCCTCTTTTGATGTCCCTCCTAGATATCCCGCCATTCTCAAAACCTATGGACATGTCAAATACCTTGGTGGTGTTCTCTGCAGTTTTCTCCTCCTCTTTCGTGCCTCTCGCCTCATTTGTGGGGAGTTCACATCCTCCGACAAAGAAAAAAGTGAAGGTTGCCCATTTTAGCAATGGAGGGCGTAAGATGAGCCCACCTTCTTCAAAGGGTGGTTTTGCGCTAGCTTGTTCTTTCCTAGTGATAGAGCAAGGTTTGGCTTCCCCTGAGTTTGTCACTGCTCCTGAGTCACTCAGTGAGCCAAGCAGTGAATCTTGGGCATCGTCCTCCCCGTCCATTGAGGTACCACATGGCACCCCCGTAAAGTGCATGTTCAACTCTTTAGACGAGGTCCCGTCCTTGTCAATGATCTTTGCAAAATCACTGACCATTGCTCCACAAGAGCCTAGTGGATAAGACCTTTTTGGGGTCTTCTTCCTTAGCCCTTATTGCGAGAGGGTCATAAGCGCCTTCCCTTAATGTTCCACCATTGAAGGCTCATCTGTCTTCCCCTTATAATGATCTAGATTGGGAAGCGGACTACCTCTTGGTCGATGAGTGTTAGGGGGAGGCCTCTTCTTTATATTTAGATTACATGTGTGTTTGTTGTGATATGTTCCCCCGTGCTTGCGTTGTGTTCCTGGATGACCCTTGTCACCATTGTAGGTGCTTGGATATAGGAGTGATTATGTGTTGTAAACTTCCTCTATTTTTTCCATCATTCTTCCTCTGTTATGTGTATTGATTTTTGACAAATTGGGGAAGATGCAAAGTGTTGAGGGCATTTAGGCTTCCCTTCCATTTTGACCCAATTTTTTTTATTTTTACTTTGTCTTCTCGTGCATTCTTCACATGATATGATATAGTAGGGGGTTGATGTCAGTTCATCTATATACTATTATTATACTTATATATATTTATGAACAACTTTGACCCCGAAATATCAAATCGCCCCTGTGTCCTCTGTCTATGATATCATTGTTTCTCTTTACACTTTTCTTGTCTTTCTCTCTTCTTTGATTGAGCTGTGATGTTGTGGTGCCTATGGGTTGTCCCTCGTATGTGCGACAACATCACCATGGTGACATCTCATTATGTCCTGTGGGCCTCAACATCACTTTTGCATTCTTGCTTTTCTCTACTTAAGACGTGTGCCTTTGCATTCAACACACACCACCCTAAGGAGAAGGTTTCCATATCAGCCTTGATTTTAGAAAATGCATTCATTGCCAATGAATATTTTCTTGAAAATCCTTGCAAAACCTTTTTTCAAATATCGTATTCTCAACTTGGACCACTAGTGGAGCGTGTTTCCTTCATCATAGGTTCGAAAACAAAGAACTTGAAGAAATTTCCTCTGAGGAGGGAGTAACTTTTCCTACGAGAGAAGCATCGACCTTCCCCTCGCGAGGGGGAATTTTCTTCCTTTCGAATTCCTTGATGAAGTGAACATATTTCGAAAGGATTCCTTGATGTTGAATCAATTTGTGAAAAGCATTCTTACACTTTCAAACAACGTGTCCCTTGAGTGGACCCCTCTTCTTTTGAAGGGTTCATGATGGACCCCTTTGAAAGCCTTTCAATTTGTTGACTGTCTGCGTGACTATCTACTTGTTTTCCTGCGTGGTTGCTTTCTATTTTTTGGCATGTTTCATCTATGGATTAACATGTTGCTTTGCAGGTGCACCTGTGAAGCCGATTTCCAGTCTGAATCTATGGAATCCTCTTACAATGGGATTCCTTCATGAGAGAGTACTTGGGTAATACCTTCTTGCAGGTCTGTGGGCCTGTGAGGTGCTTACATCCTGCGAGATTTGTCCATTGTTGGTCTAAGGGCCTTAAGTGTACTTTGTGCAAATTCATAGTTCTGCGGGGCTATGGAGTCCTTTTGTTCGAAACTCCTCAAGAGAGAGTACCTATGGAGTCCTTTACTTGCCTTGCACTTTCGAGTTCACTAGATCGCGGTCTGCTTCCTCAATGGTTTAGGTATACATTTCTAACTTTTCAATCTACTATACCGAACACTCATTGATACTTGTGCTTGCTAAAGTGGGGGAAAAATTTATAGGAGTGAATTTGCACCCCTTGTGTAAATTTCCCTTTTGTATACCCTCACCTTAAGAAACCAAACCCGAAGGAAAATTTCTACATCACCCACCTGCCTTCCACCCACTTGGCGTTTGTCTTGTGTGTCGGTGAGAGAATATTTGTTGGGGATGTGAGCATGGCGTGAGAACATTTACGTGGCGCGCTGTCGTCCCTGATGGATTCTTGCGTCTGAAGTTGGAAGAGACGTTACACTCCTCATTGGGGATGAATTGTAATGTCCCTTTGTCGACCAACCAACTTGAAAATGACTTATTCCTTCTCATCCCACCTTCAAAAGAACAATCTTCACTATCACTTCATCCTCTTAGCAATTCATTCAACTCCTTCACATTTTCAAGTAAATTCTCAATCTCTTCAGCATTCTAGCACCCCATTTTCACCACTTATCTTGAGCATTGCAGCAACTTGACACTCCATCAACTCCACATTGCACGTGTGAGGCTACCACAAAAGTTGCGAGATTGGAGTCTTGTGAGACCTCCCTTCACCACAATTGTGGTAGTGGTGAATTTTCCAAGTTCGTTGCTTGCATTCTCCCTTAATTGGCCTTGAGAGCCTTTGGGTGGAGGTGGTAATGCTTCATTCCTCTCCTTTGTGATTTGATAGAGTAGGATTTATCTTTTGTAGTGTTCATTGCACTTCTTTCAATCTTCTTTATCATATTTTTCTACTTCGTTGCTTTCTAGTTGTCCATGGAGGTGGAAACACCAAAGTGGGGGTCTGACTGAGGCAGGCCCCTATACAGCCCCAACAATTTTCCCAAACTTTCTTGTGTGCAAGAGAACGTGTGTGTGGAGTTAGCTAGCGAACTGGCGCTTTTGTGAGATAATCTTCGTCACCCTAACTTTTATTTACTTGCTTTATCATCTCCACCTTTATTTTTTGTACCTCATCATTTTGTTTACTTCGTTAAAATCAACTAGCTAGATTGTTAAGTAGGTTTCTGGATTTTTTTGCTGTCTTTTATGTTTTTTGATCATACGGACGCTAGCGCTCTAGAGAGACGCCAACGCGTCGCGCTGTCATCCCAGACCTGCGCTGCCGTCCTCAGACAAAGAGCTATTTGAGGTACAATTCAGACTCCATAAATCAACTTATTTGGCCCCAAATAGAATTTTGGTTTGTAGAGTGACAAAAGTAGTTCATAGTGCTCTTCATTCTTGATCTTCACCCCAAAACACCCTTTAGAGTGAGGTAAGTTAGGGCAGCCCTCCGCTCTCTACTCTTCATGACCTGGAGCCTTGATGTGGTTGGTCCCCCCCTCTTACAATAATATATAGATTTTAAAATTAAAGGAACATCAACATGACCAAATACATATGAATGGAATAAATCCAACACCTTAGAATATTTATGAGAACTAGAGAAATTGAATGCAAATTTATTTTCCATATGCTTAATGCTCACAAAAATCAAATTCAACATTACAATCATTTAACCCCTTAATAATGTTTTTATTTATTTTTAGGGTCCTTAAACCCTTCTCACCTATGTGGCTCGTCCTTTGGTGTCATAACATTTTTTATCTACTATTAACTTTGTATCCAATGCATGAGCATCCCAGGTACCCACAAAGTGTGACCATTAGAAGTGGATATGGCACACCTCTTTGATGTTAGTTTTAATTGTGAGGGTGAAGATTATCTAGATCTCTTCACTATAGGGATTAAATAATTATTACACTAAACCATGCATGCATCTAGTTGAATTAGAGTGTCACCATAACTCCTTTGGCCATCTTGCTCTCTTCACTGAAGGAGATAATATACATCACTCAATTTACTTGAATAAAGTAGGTTTCATGCCAGACTAGGGTTATGCAGTACACCATCTATCCCCTTCACTCATCCACCAGGGAATTGAACTAACACTTTACCATGGATAACAATCTTTAGATGAAAATCATATCCAAGGTACACCTTGTCACCATCATATTCTTAATATTCTGTAAACCAAACTTGATGTGAAGTTATGTGCAAAGAAGTACCAAATTCTATCAACCACATACCTTCTAATGCCTAAGTAGCTAAGGTGGTAACAAAGGAATCACTTTATCCTAAGAGAACATCTCAAAGCAATCATCATAATCTACTTTTTTCTTCATCTCCTCCTCCTCCTTACAATCTCTTCTTAGATGTCCAAATTTTGTAAATTTCTAATATTTTACCATGAATTTCCAAGAGATTTGGATCTCATTGGATTTGGACCTAGATTTATCTTGCTTTAAGTCCTTCTTGCCTTTTTCTTTATATCTTCCCTAAACCACCCAACCCTCCAAAGACAACTCATAAGTCTTCCTTCTCATTTCCTCATAAAGCAAAGATGCAACCACTTCGCCCACCTTAAACTTCATGGTAGTGCTCCCAATGGCCATAACAAGGCGATACCATGAATCTGGAAAAGAACACAACAAATTTATACATTGATCCTCCTTTATTTTCACTCCAATGAAGTGTGAATGCGTAACTACCATATTGAAGGCATTTAGATGTTCAACCATAGACCCACCATCCTCCATTTGGAGGGTATACATCTTTTTTCTCAAGAAAATATTATTCACCATGGATTTAGCTTCATAAATTTCTCCAATATTATTCCAAAGATTCATTGTGGTAAGTCTCTTCATGCAATTTCAATAACACTAAATAAACCAAATTAAGTCTAATAAGACTGCTTGCTTTTATATCCATCTTATCACAATATTCTTGTGATGTCGCTATATGTTTGCATGTTGATACTACAACCCATAGATATTGGTTTACGAGCACATCCTCCATCTCAAGCTTCCATAACTAAAATTGTATGCTTGAAAACTTCTCCATCTTTATTATTGATGTGTTTTCCATCTCTTCCTAGAATAAGATCAAAACCTTATCTATGCAATTTCCCACTTAAATGAAGATTACTATAAAAACCCTCTACCCAAAACCTAAAATATGAGATGATCACCTGCTTTGATACCAAATGAAAGAAAGATAGGCACACAAAAATGCTTCCTACACTAATATTTTGAGGATAACACTATGAAAATTTCAATATTCTAACAATTACAAAAAGAAAAAACATATTTAAATATAAAATAAATAAATATAAATTAACACAAGTGTATGTAGGGAAAACCCTTTTGGGAGAAAAATCCCTCACTCAAAAGCAACACAATGTATTATTCAGTAAACCATGGTTACAATACACTTAAAAAAGAAAAACTTTATAAGATTTTCACCAACTAGAGATAAGGATGAATTCTTACAACTTAATAGTATCAGGTAAAACTCTGCACATAACCTCCATCTCAAGCACCTAATATATAGGAGATACAAAACTCATAACCATCAAATGGTATTTAAAATCCTATGAGCTAGAACTACCTAAAAAGTGGCAGCCAAATTATCCCTAATTGAATATGCCTTATGATGTGTCATAACATGCATTATAAGTTTTTAAACAAGTGTAACTCCCCTTTACAACTTTCATGCATCCAACAACTTTTTACATTTCCTATGAAAACTTCTAAAGGCCATAACTTTTGATTTGGTGGACCAATTGGGCCCTCATTTTTAAAAATTGAAGTACTCAAAGAGATCTATACAATAGAAAACCCCCATATGCAATGCCAAACAACTAGGAATATTTATTTTGGCCAAAAATCAACTCTATAGCATAAAAATTGATTTTTTTCATTTTATATTTGAAATTTGTACTTTTTATAATCTTAACATTATGAACAAGGTTGAGGCACCCTTCACAACAAATCTTACAAGTGCCCTTAGGTATAACATGAAAATTTGGGCACTCAGAGGTTTCATTATTATGATCACTCTCCTTAATGAAAACTCCTTGAGGTGAAGCATTGAAGTCAAGCTACTACAAAGAGAAATGATAGTAAAATTTTCTCATGATCTTCTATTTAATAGATGCAAAAAGAAATATAGATCATAGATGATTTATTTTATGTTTATTGGGATTTAATTCTAGATCTTTATGATCGCAATATATGCCATCTAAATCAGTCTAAAAGAACTAGAGATAATTTTATAATGAAAAAAGATCTCTCAAGTAAATTGTCATGAACTTTATTGTTCTTTATCTTTGGATGTTTTAGGAAGAGTCTTTGGTAAGAGAAAAAATGTCTTTGGTGATCATACAATAAATGGGATCTTTTACTGGTACCTAGATGAAACTCTTCCAATAATCTCCTAAGCCAAGTTGATTATTTTGCAACTACTTTTGTATTCATGCTTTATAAATCAAAGATCCATTAAAAGTAATTGTTTAAGTATTACTCCATTCACATGATAACACCTACACCATACTTTGAAGACATGTCCAAAGGTAGATTCCTATTAATATGACCATAACATAATTAGTAACATAATAAATGAATAAATTTTATTCTTGGAACATGAATAATAAAGACCACAATTAATTATACATTTAACATACTTTTAATATATACTTGCAATTTTTTAATGATCACATGGTATTATGTGGATATATAGATATAATATCTATTGATGGGTTCATTTATTAGCCTATTTTTTGTTGTTTTTTATGCATACTTTTAGACATCATCAGACAATCCTTTCAGACAATACTCCTATGTTATGCTATCTTTTCATGCTTATTGTACAACCTTGGACCTAAATTATAGTAATGGAAATATGGTTAATGTATAGTAGCATTGCATGGTTTATATGTGAGTATGTATGAAATATGGATGAAATTTTGTGTTTAATCATGATAGTTAGCTTTGTGTATATGTTATGTAGATTAACCTCTTACAGCCTAAGAAGACACTGTAGCCCGCAACAACTGGAAGCTGTAGCCCGCATCAAAAGGAAGACTTGGACAATGAAACAAGGGAAGTGCCAGATCAATTTGAATGTAATAACTACTGTGTGGAGGCAACTGGTGGAGTTAGTCGTGCATCATTATGATAGTTAATAAGGCACTGAGGGGAAGAATTCTTTTGTTGATAGGATTCTGGATGACTGTTTGTGTGTTTTACATGCAGATCTGTTTTATAGAGTTTCAATTCTATTAGAACTCTTCTTTCTTTTCAGTTGTAGTTGAACAATTTAATCTTAACTAGATACTCTAATATCTAGGAGTTGTAGTTAATGATTTTAGTTAGGAGTTATGTTTAAAATAAACTCCCCCGTGCTTGTATATAGCCAGTGGTTGAGTACTTAGATAAGTTAGTTGATTTCAGTATTTTGTTATCAGTTACTTTTCATTTTTTGGTTATCATCTACAAACATGTTGATTATTTAGAATGATTTCATTGAATACAATATGTGAGGAAGATTTTATGTAATATTTTGTGATGCGTAATGAATGAAGTTCAATTTCATATGAATGTGTAGAATTTGAAGGTTTAGATTTGGTTTAGTTAAGTGAAGACAACCACTTGAGCAATCCACTCAAGGTAACTTGTTCTTCACTATATTTGTAGTTGTTTAGTTCTATTTAGTAGTTATTTTCGTTTATCATTACTTCATAAATTGCATGTAAGACAACATAGATTCTCATAATTTGAATATCAACAATGAATGTTCATGAGAATGAATGCATTTAGTTAACTTATAATGCTTTGTAGGTTAGAATAAGTTCAGTTACTAGTCTTGATCAGTTTTTAGTTAGTACAATAATTATTTATTAGCAGTAGTTCAGTTACAGGTTAAGCTATAGGCACCTGTAGCCATTAGCGCTTTGCTTCTTTCACTATTATGCAATTTTGTAATTCTCCAACAAGTAGAATACCTTAAATAGGATAACCTAGGTAGCCTCAAGTCTATGAAGGCACATATAGTGCAACACCATCACAAGTTTACAAATCTTGGTTGATAATTTAATTAGTCTTTACAATGTTGAATGGATTGTTCAGCTAGTCATACCTCTGAATTGCATGGTTTCTACCAAGTTTACAATATACTAGTTTAGACTCTACATTTTTGGCATCATTTCCAGGGATGGTGCTATCTTCATATACTTTTTTTTCCAAGCTTTCATAGTTACATTTTGTCTTCAACATTAGGACTGTTAAGCTTTATCTTATCAACATACTAGAAAGTTACACTAACACTATGCAGGACCACTACTATACAAAGCCAAGAAGCCATAGCAGAAATTGGTGAGTCCAGTACTAAGAGAGAGGGTAATATTGAAGAAGAAATTTCTCTATCACCAACATCTAACACATAGAAAAAGGGGACATATCGAACCATGGGTGATGCAGTGGATGATCCTGAATGTGCAACCTTTGAGTTCCCAATCACCAACCAAGAAAGGGCTACTGTGCTGAAGAATATCCCTCCAACATTACTAGTCTTTTATGGGTTGGTGACTGAAGATTCATATACATTTATGTTTGAATTTGATGTCCTATGTAGAAGTTATGACTATACTTTTGATGCACATATGCTCAAACTCTTCCCTGCCACTCTAAAAGATGTAACCCTAAGATGGTTTATGGGATTAGGAAAGGATGTTGTTCCTGATTGGGATACCATGAAAATATTATTCTTGGAGAAGTACCAAGAATATTATAGAGGACTTGATAGGAGGAGAAATGAAATTTTCAAAATGCCACAAAAGGAGGATGAACCATTAGAAGATTATGTGGAGAGATTTCAATTTTCCTTGAAGAAAAACCCACATAACAAGTTATCTGAAGAATCCCTCAAGTTAGTATTTTTGAGGGGAGTTAATGAGGACTATATGGATGCCCTCAATATTTTTGGACAAGGGTATATATATCAAATACCATTTGAAGACATCTGCAAGGTTTGCAAAAATTACTCCAAGACTTTCACTAAGACGCCAAGAGGAGAAAGGACATCCACTATTGGAAAATCATCCATTGGGGTTTCAAGGATAGAATTAAGTAATTGGATGTCCAACATGAAGGAGGAAATTATCAACCACATGGAAAATTAATTGGATACTCTCCACATCAAGAAGATGCAAGAGGAAGCTAAAGCAATGCTCACTGAATAATGCCCCAATTGTAGGCAAAGGAAAGCAAACTGTAAATGCAAGAGGGTGGATAGTATTCAACAAGACAAAACAAAGAGACCTAATTTTTAGCCACTTGGAGGAGAGGATGGATAACTATTTTAAATAGCTCAAAGAAGGCCATGGCAATAAAGACAAGGTATGCCACAAGACCCTCTTAACTTCAATTCATCCTTTCCCATTGGAAATTAGAAATTTTCTATTTGGAATTCTTAGCCCTGGCCAACTAATCAAAATCAATGGGAAAACCTTCAACAATGGCCACAAGCTCAGCGAAATTGGAACCAACAACAACAATTTTTTTTTCAGGGTTGCAATTATAATCCCCAATGGCCAACACAATAGAACCAGTGGCATTGTTAATGGAAAAAAGGCCAACAGTGGCAATAAGAAAACATGAATTATCAGCAGCCTATGCTTCCTCCTCAGCCCCAAAAAGCCATTATGCCTCCATCAAATCCTACATCTTAGCCACCCAAACCACCATAATTACTTGTCCAACCTGCACCTAGCCCTAACAGAAATCCTGTCCAATAGGCTTATACTAATGAGGCTATGCAATACCCCACTTATGGGGTAGAGGTGAGTGATGTACACCTCAGGTCAAGGAAACAAATATCAAAACCTTCATCTCCTCAAATCACTGATATGGAGGATGAGGAACCTATAGTTGAAGCTTCAGACAAATCACCTTTGGATCTTGAGTCAAATAAAGCAGACCAAACTACTTCAAGTCCAAAGCCTCCTTTCCCTTAATGCTTAACCATTCAAAAGCATCACACACAAGCTGACACAGACCTGTTGGGTCAACTTAGGGATGTCAATATCAAGATTCCTCTCATCCAAGCTATTAAGGACATTCCAATCTATACTAAGGCAGTCAAGGACCTATGTCTTAAGAAACAAGGGAGAAAAAGGAAGGATCCTCAGACAGTTCATGCCCTAGGAAACCTTGCAGATATCATGTTAGGGAACATAACTGTCCCTAAATACATAGGCCTTGGTAGTCTAGTAGTGGGTGTTAAGATTAATGGGACCCTTATCAAGAACACCTTGATAGACTTAGGGGCAACAATCAATGTCATGACTAAAGAAATAATGCAATTACTTCAATTAGCCAACCTTAGAACTACCCAAGCTATTTTACAGTTGGTTGATAGGTCAATAGTCAAGCCTGGAGGAATCATTGAAGATTTATTTATTGCATTAGATTATTGGGAATATCCTACTGATTTCATAGTTTAACAACCAAGGGTTAATCTTGCAGGATATCCACTCATCCCAAGCAGACCATGGTTAGCTATAGTTGATGCATTCATAGGTTGTAGGTCTAAAAATATGATAATCTCTAATGAGACTATGAAAGAGAAATTGGTCCTTTATCCTCCAACCCAACCTTATGCTGATCTTGAGCAAACTATTTGGACCACTTTGGATGAGGAAGATAATTATTCCCTATAGACTTTGATGATAGTAGAACACAACCCTCTATTGGATGATCAGGATGAAGATGAGCTACTTGCTCATATAATACAAAATAATTGTGGTAGGAGCCTGCAACAACAGGACTGTCTCACATACCTACAAGACCCCTTACAAAGTATTATACCTTCCAATTCATCATAATAAATATCTCAGATCTTTCATTCATTACTACCACAACAGTGTGTACCAATATTCCTAGCTGAACATAAATAATGCATTGATTGAAGAGTAGCAAAATTCCCCTAACTACTGTGTCGTAGGCACATGCAACAACATATGCATGGTACTACCATGATATGAAGGGTATATATTCTAACTTATGTATGCATTAGATCTATATAATTGATGGTTATAGACCCATTATACAACCTTAAAGATGAATGAACCCTGCCTTGAGGGAAATAGTCAAAGCTGAACTTCAAAAACTCCTTGATGTAGGCTTCATTTATCCTATATCTAACAGTGAATGGGTCTCACCTTTAGTCATTATTCCTAAGAAAACATTTACATGTCCTTGGGGTACTTATTCCTACTATGTTCAACCCTTTGGTTTATGCAATGCTCCATCTACTTTTTAGAGGGTAGTGCTCAACATATTTTCTGATTATGCTCATGACTACATGGAGATATATATGGATGACTTCACCACATATGGGGAAACTTATGAGGAAGACCTTAGCAATCCGGAAAATGTATTAAAGAGATGTAAAGAACACAATTTGTCCCTCAGTAATGAAAAGTGCTTTATGATGATGACACAGGGAATTGTTTTGGGGCATTTCATATCTAGTGCATGGATGCAAGTTGATCCACATAAGATAGAAATCATTTCTACATTACATGTTCCACAGAAGCAAAGAGATATCAAGAGCTTCCTTGGCCATGCAGGCTACTATAGGAGGTTTATTAAAGACTTCAGTAAGATTGCTGCAACATTGTTTGTACTACTAACCAAAGACATTGAATTTGATTGGACAATAGAATTCCAACATTCCTTTGAAGAGCTAAAGAATGCCTTAATCCAAGCACATATTTTGAGGGGTCCAAATTGGACCTTACCCTTCCATATACATATGGATGCTTCAGATTTTTCTATTGGAGCAGTTTTGGGTTAGAAAGAAGGTAACAAGGAATATGCAATCTACTACATTAGCAAGAATCTTCAAGGAGTAGAGCTCAATTATACTGTTATAGAGAAGGAGATTCTAGTAGTGGTGTATGCCATCAATAAATTCATGCATTAAATAATTGGTTATTCAGTTTTTGTCCACACAGACCATACAACTATCAGATATTTGAAGATCAAGCTTGTAGTAGGGGGTAGATTAGTCAGATGGCTACTCCTTCTACAAGAATTTGATATCACAATAGTGGACAAGCTTGGTAAGGCTAATGTAGTGGCATATTTTCTATCAAGGTTGCCAACACAATCAGTAGAAGGGGTATTGGATGACTCATTTCCAGATGAGCACTTCTTTGTTCTTAATGTACATGTACCATAGTATGCTGATATTGCAAATTATTTAGTGACAGTACAGATTCCACCACACTTTTCTCCAAGGGAAAAGAGACAACTGGTACATAAATGTTTTCCATACTCTTGGATATCTGGTTATCTGTTCTACACTAGCCCTGACAATATCATAAGAAGGTACATAAGAGAAGATGAAATCTTTGATATCATGAAGGCTTGCCATGATGAACCATGTGGGGGTCATTTTTTAGCAAAAAGAACAACATTCAAAATCCTCACAACTGGTTACTATTGGCCAACTCTACGCAAGGATTCTATCAAATATACAAGGAGCTGTGATAGGTGTCAAAGAATGGGTAAGCCAACAAGGAGTGATGAAATTCCATTACAACCTCAACTAACACTAGCTCCCTTTGAAAAATGGGGTCTAGACTTTATTGGACCAATCTCACCTACTTCTAACAATAAGGAATACATTCTAGTTTGCACTGATTATCTGACTAAATGGGTAGAAGTGAAGGAATTATAGTTTTCCAGAGATGGAAATGTGGCTAAATTCTTGTATGAGGACATTTTTACTAGGTATGGAGTACCTAGGGAAATTGTGATTGATCAGGGTCCATAATTTACTTCATAACTCATCACCAAATTGGTTGATGAATACTAAATTAGGCACAAAAGTCAACACCTTATCACCCTCAGGCCAATGGTCAGGTGGAGGTTACCAACAGAGAAATTGAGAGTATTCTAACCAAGACAATGTAATTACATAGGAAAGATTGGGTTTCTAGGTTACCAAAAGCAGTAAGCGCATATAGAACAACCTGGAAAACAACAACTGGTTTCACACCCTATGAGTTAGTATATGGAAAAACAACAGTCCTCCCAATTTATTTTGAGTATAAGACATTAAGAACAACAATAGAGCTAGAAATGGATCTAACAACAACTCAAAAAGAGAGGTTACAACACTTAAATGGGATGTATGAAATCAAGATGGAGGAAATCCATCACATTTAGATAGTACAACAATAGAGGACAAAGTGGCATGACCAATATATCAAGACAAAGGAATTTAATGTAGGAGATTGAGACTTATTATATGATTCAAGATACAAGGATTTCAAATGGAAACTCCAATCTAAATGGTTGGGACCTTATGAGATCAATCAAGTCTTTCCTAATGGAGCAATGAAATTGCACACCATAGATGTAGTAAGGTTCTCTCTTCTAGTTAATGGCCACTAATTTAAACTTTATAAGAAATCAGTACAATAGGAAGATTTTATACTTTCTCTTATTCAACAGTATGGTGCTCTTAGTGATCCAGATATAGGTTCAAAAAAATAGAGTGATGCCTCAGCAACAAAAGATATACTGAGTTCTTTAGGTGATTCAAAGATTGAGCTATACAACTCAATCCCTAATATCACTCAGGATTAATTTCTTATTCTACCTCACAAGCACACACAACACAATTATAATGATGTACATACTTTTCTAGAGGGACTTGCCTTATAAACACAACTGTCAACATTCAAAAAGGGTCCTGTTGTATTAGGGACCTGTAGCATAATAGTTGTCAACATTCAGACAGACCCTGATGTTAAAGGAACCTATAGCGCCGTATAGCAAAAAAATTTCAAATCACTTGGCACCACATTAATTGCAGTTCACAAATTTTTACCTCAAAATTCTTGCATGCAATATCCATCTCATCATAATAAGTACCCGTAGCATGCTTATTTTTATGATATTGCTATCAGGATTCAACCGTGTAGTTTTTTTGAGTCAAACTCATTGACTCATGTTTCATGAGTAGTGGTTCACAAGAACCCATCTCTCATGATAATGAATGGTCCACTTAGCACTCATTGCATCTAGGTGATGCTCACATAGGTGAAGCACTGGGCCTTTCCTGGAGGTCACCCATCCCAATACTACTCCAGCTCAAGCGTGCTTAACCACAAAGTTTCCTCCAAGGTTAAGCCCACTTAGCTTGCAACCCCATTTGCTAAGCTAAGTGGGATTAACCTTGGAGGAAATTCTGTGGTTAAGCGCACTTGAGATTGAGTAGTACTGGGATGGGTGATCTCTCGGGAAGGCCCAGTGCTTCACCTCTATGAGCATCACCTAGATGCAATAAGTGCTAAGTGGACCATTCATTATCATGAGAGATGGGTTCTTGTGAACCACTACTCATGAGTAAATGAGTAAATGAGTTTGACTCAAAAAACTACATGGTTGAATCCTGATAGCAATATCATAATTTGACACATTGTGGAAAATACCTCCTACTTATCAATCTTTTCTTTCATGGTACCAATTCAAATTATAAACATTTGAACTGTCACATCACCAACTATTATCCATCTATTATGTTTCATTACCTTATATTTTCCACTTCATAATTCATTCACCTGCAGTTACTTCTGGTCACATCAAATCATATTATGAATACATGCTATTAAGCTCACATGCACAATGTTCAGTTAGTCACCTCCAATAGGTATGCAAGGTACACTATCATAATTATCATAGATTTCTTAATGTTTTCATTATGTATTTCATATTAAATTAAGCATGTGATATATGTATAGCATTTATTTCCATACTTTCTAATCAGACCTTCACCTATCGCGAGTTGAAGTGAGGTCACTTCAAACCTTAAGTTGGGGGGAGGGTACAATTCAACCAATTTTTTCATTTTTCGCCACCTAAAACCAAATGCAAAAAAACAAATTGATATGTAAACCCTTTTTGTCCTAAAATTGCACCTAATTTTTGTTGTAAATTTAAATGCCAATTCCTTAAAACTCTGTGATCTCTAGCTAAGTCAAACCTAGAACCCAATTTTGAGCTCAATTAAGCTAATGCTGAGAAGGGGAGTTGCAGTAATAGTATAGTGGTAGTGGGAGTGATGCATAAACAAAAAAATAAGAGAAGGGTTTGAAGGTGGTGAAGTGGAATTGAGCTGAATTTTTAAGGTTAATACATTAAGTAGAGAAAAAGAGATTCATAATGGGAGGTGATACATTATCAGGAGAGAGTCTTCAACTCACAAGCAGATACTAGAAGATGCAAAGGTATTTCCTATCTTCACAAGAGTGGGTTGGATCGGTTATTTCCTAAAGCTGACAGAATTTGACAATGATATAGCAAGAAGATTTGTAGCCACATTGGAGCATGATGAAGCAATGGTAAAAGGGTTATCAGTAGATGCATCAGAAGTCAATCCATAGCACAAGTTTTTTGGTTTCCTAGGATTGGAGCAAAGTTTCTAGTTAAGGTAGATGCAGTGGTTGCACAAGAAGAATTTTGTGAGCAAGGAGAGAATTTGGATTTGTCATCACAAGGTACAAAGAGACTTTCTCTTCCATTGTTTTGGGCCAACTGTGCCTCATATATCATTAGATATCTTACTTGTGACAGTCGATTAGTCACCTTCGCTAAAATAGGCTAGTGAGTGTGCCAAATTTTCTTTATAATATGTTAAAAAGGATGACATCAGAGTATCAGAGGAAACAGAGTGACACTGCCTTATCACATCACTGTTTGATTGCCCTCTTAGTAAAAAGAAGCTTGAGAATTCAGTACCCACAAGTAGTCTGAGAAGATTTTGTGAAATGTGAAGATATTAATAGTTTACTTGAGGCACCTGTAGTACCTAAAATTTTAGAGCCACAAGTTGAACCTATAAGAGAAAGTTCTCATGTTTCACCTATGACTTCACTTACCCATAGCCAAGGTGAGCCTGAGGAGCACAATGTACTAGATTCTAGGTCACCAGTAGTTGAAGAAATTCCATCTTCTTCAAAACCACCAAAACCCAAGAGCAGAAGAGGCAGTGCATCCATAACATCCACAACATCCACACCTTCTAAAATAGAGAAGAAAAAGGAGGCTCAAAGAAAAAGAAGGATGTTGAGAAGGAGACACCTACACCTAGGCATTTAGGCTGATTGAAAAAGCAAGGTGTCATGAGGGCAAGTGTGGAAAAACCTAAAGAGAAGGAAAAGGGCCAGGAACAACAAGAGGAAGATGTGATGTTGGTTGAGATAGACTCCGAAGGTAAGGGAAATAACCCTAGAAATGTGCAAACACCCATGAAGAGGAAGAGATATGTGTCTACCACTTCTGATTCATATTTAGAAGATGTGTTTGTTGCCAAGAAAATACAAAAGAAAACCCCAAACAGTCCTATTTATGAACACTATTATTGTACAGGGGGTGATAATGAGCAGTCTTTGGAAACTGAGGAAATGTTTCTAGAAGATATAAATTTTAGGAAAGAGCTTCAGGAAGCTCTAGATAGAATTAAACATTTGGAAGAATTGGTGCAAAGCTATGAAAAGAAAGACAAAGAAAGGGAGACAAAAATACAAGAATTGGAAGAAAAATTGCAAACATATGGCCATGGTACAAAACTGGATCTATTGGCACAATTGTCCATTACCAAAATAGGGGATGGAGAGCTTGCAGTACCAAATCAGAGACCTCCTCCCATAAAGACTCCAATTCACCATACAACCTTGTCTCTTAGTTATCAGTTATGGAAGGTGACTGATGAGTTTGCACAGGAAAAAGAAAAGTGGAAGAAAGAAAAAGAAAATTTGATTTTTGAACATGCTAAGGTGTTGGAAGGGAAAGAGATTGAGTTAAGGAAATCAACAGTCAGATTGGAAGAAGTGGCAGATAAACCTGCTCAAATCATAAGATGCAAACCTCCAACAAGAACGTATGCACTATTTTTGCAAGAATTTTTTTTGAGTTTTCAATTTAGTAGGTTAATCAGTAACTAGTCAGTTGGGATGAGCAGGGAATTTGAGTTTCTTGATGTTTTTGCTAAATCTGCACCAAAAGAGCAGGATCAACTGTGTGAATACTATTTGCACAACTATGCAGTGTCAGATGAAACAAAGTGGAATCCTCTAATATTTGTAAGGGATCTCCAGGTAAGGGCACTAGCATCTTATTATAGGAATGAACAATTCAAGGGAGAAATAATGGAAGAATATGAGGAGAGAGAGAGAAATCAGTTCTCTCAATAAGGAAAGAGTCTAAAGACCCTGATGCACTTATAGATGAATGGTTAGAACTACTGGATCATAAATGTGTAGGAAGAAAAATTATGAAACTAAGGATAGAGGATTATAAAAGAATGCAAATATTGGCTATGGGCTTGGTTCAACAATACTATAGTTAGATGCAGAGTAGATGGAACAACTTGACCCTAGAATTGTACAGAAAAGAATCTCATTCAGTATACAATTTTACTACCATGCTTGAGAGGGTACACAAATACATGAAAATTGGTGTTGACATAGGAATTCATTGGGTACCACTCATATTTCACCCACTTATGCTACTCTATCCAGTTCCACATTGGACTAGGGAAAAAGGTGAGGAGTGTGGGAAAGCTAGGATCATCAGAATGAGACAACTTGTAGCTTATAGAGGTTTCTCCTTAAAGAAAATCAAGGGAGTTTATGTTGTCATGGACCTTAGGGAGATCACCCTACGGTATAATCTATACTCCTAGTGTTTTGCTTGAGGGCAAGCAAAAGTATAGTTGGGGGTAATGACGGCTTCATTTATTAGCCTATTTTCTATTGTTGCATAACAAATATCATTAGATAATCCTTTCAGACAATACTCCTATGTTATGCTATCTTTTCATGCTTATTATACAACCTTAGACCTTAATTATAGTAATGGAAATATGGTTGTGATATAGTAGCATTACATGGTTTATATGTGAGTAATGTATGAAATATGGTTGGAATTCTGTGTTTAATCATGGTAGTTAGCTTTGTGTATATGTTATGTGGATTAACCTCTTTCAGCCCAAGAAGACACTGCAGCCCGCAACAATTGGAAGTTGTAGCCCGCATCAAAAGGAAGAATTGGACAACAAAACAAGGGAAGTTCCAGATCAATTTGAATGCAATAACTACTGTGTGGAGGCACCTACTGGAGTTAGTCATGCATCATTATGATAGTTAATAAGGAATTGAGGGGAAATAATTCTTTTGTTGATAGGATTCTAGATGACTGTTTGTGTGTTTTACATGTAGATCTATTTTATAGAGTTTTAATTCTATTAGAACTTTTCTTTCTTTTTAGTTGCAGTTGAACAATTCAATCTTAACTATATACTCTGATATCTAGGAGATGTAATTAATGATTTCAGTTAGGAGTTATGTTTAGAATAAACTCCCTCGTGCTTGTATATAGCTGGTGGTTCAGTCCTTAGATAAGTTAGTTGATTTCAATATTTTTTCATTAGTTACTTTTTAGTTTTCAGTTATCATCTATAGACATGTTGATTATTCAGAATGATTTCATTGAATACAATATGTGAGGAAGATTTTATGTAGTCTTTTGTGATGTGTAATGATGAAGTTCAAGTTCATATGAATGCATAGAATCTAAAGGTTTAGATTTGGTTTAGTTAAGTGAAGACAACCACTTGAGCAAGCCACTCAAGGTAACTTGTTCTTCACTATATTTGTAGTTGTTTATTTCTGTTTAGTAGTTATTTCCGTTTATCATTACTTCATAAATTGCATGTAAGAAAACATAGATTATCTCAACAATGAATGTTCATGAGCATGAATGCATTTAGCTAACTTATAGTACTTTGGAGGTTAGAATAAGTTTAGTTACTAGTCTTTATTAGTTTTGAGTTAGTATAGTAATTATTTATTAGCAACAATTTGGTTAGAGGTTAAGTTGTAAGCACCCATAGCCATTAGCGCTAGTTTGCTTCTTTCACTATTATGCAATTATATAATTCTCCAGCAAGTAGAATACCTTAAATAGGATAACCTAGGTAGCCTCAAGTCTCTAAAGGCACATATAGTGCAACACCATCACAAGTTTACAAACCTTGGTTGAAAATTTAATGTAGTCTTTACAATGTTGAGTGGACTTTTCAGCGATTCATACCTCTGAATTGCGTGGTTTCTACCAAGTTTACAATATAATAGTTTAGACTCTACACCTATTGTGTAAATACTATCTAGTCTAGATATGGTCAAGTGAATCAAACATTTTACAATGTATGATTGGTCTTTTTATATGATAGATTTAGGGTTTAATTAAATACCAACCTTAATAACGAGTAGTTAAATTTATTATGTGCATTTGTTTTGAAATTCTTATAACTAGTTTTGGAATATAAATAATTTGAATGGAAAAACAAACTTCAATTTATCATCTCTAATATTTGATTGAATAATAAGTCAATTACACATATCATGATGTTGAATACTTAAAATTAAAATGATCTAATGATCATTATCAAAGAGATAATATGTGATTTTCATAAAAACACATTTGTATAATTTTCCATGTCTCTTTAAGAAAAAAACATCATACTTAGAAACATATAGTAACATGTGAGCTATCATTGTAGATTGGAAAGATTTTTCTACTTCGGTGCTCTATTGGATTTATTTTACTATTTTTCATTTATATGGTGTTGCTTAGGTAATGGCTTATATAGGCTGAAAGTTTTACAATTTGTTTAGGTCTACTAGTTTTTTAGGTTTGTTAGTTGTTGCGTGTCTCTTCTCTATTGGCTCTTGAGTGGGTTTGATTGTTCAATATGTTTTTTGTAAGGTATCTTTTGGTATTTGGTTTCTATTTAACTCATTTTTTGTATATCTGAGGGGAAATGATATTGTTTTTCTCCAAGCCCTTATGTTATTATAGAGAGTATGGAATCCTTTTGGTTTAATAAAGGGTCCATTCCCATCAAAAACTAATTTATCAATTAAAAAATAATTGAGATATCATTTCCAACTTTGCTTCTCAAAGAGTTTATTAAGGTGATAGCCACCCATTCTAAGTAGGTTCTTTATACCAAAGAAAATTAGAGGATACATGAAGCTCGCATTAATACTAAATGTATGTATATAATTTTTTTTTATATAGTTTTCTTTACAAACAACCATAGGAATCCATTTTTTATTTTTTAGAAGAGAAGGGGTGAAAATTTTATTCAAAGAAAAGAAAATAAATACAACAGGAGAGCCAGATACTCCAAGCCATCAAAATTCCACAAGATTCAGGTCCTAGTGAGAAAAAAAGCAAAGAGATCCAAAATAAAATATGCCAACAAACCCCATAGCCACAAAGGGAAATCATCCATCACAACCACTCGCATATAATCATTTCGAGCCTCATGGAGTGTCTGAGTCAATATTTTCCTTTTTTGCTAATCTAACTGACTCCAATCCAAAATAATCCACACCCCCATTTCATCGAAGGCTCGTTTAGCCAAACGGTCAACAACTTTGTTCCATTCCCCATGAATATGAAAAAAGGAAATAGTATCAAAGTTTGAGGAAATATTGAATATTTTTCTAGCTATCGCAACCAATCTCCATGAAGAATTCTAAAAACCTCTCTTATTAAGCAAATAAACCAAAATCATGGAGTTTGTTTCACAAACCACCTTCTTCTAGCCCAAATCACAAGTTTTCTCTTAAGACTTAAGAACAACCCAAGCCTCTGTCTGATTATTAGAATGCACCCCCATGTAAATGGAGAAAAAAATTGAGAAGAATCCCTTCTATCACATCCCACTCCACCAATCCCAATAGCACTTGGGTTACCATGAGCAGACCCAGCAGTGTTAATTTTGAGGAATCCCTTAGGAGGAGGACTCCACTTTCCCAACCAATTCATCTTCCTGGAATGATTCTACCTGAATCCTGAACGATCTTGAGAAGCAATGGAAAAAGAGAGCTCAAGGAGTGTAGTAGAACAAGCATCTATCGAGGAAAAAGATTCCCCCAAATCAAACTTAGCCTCAATAGTTTATTTAAGCATACTCTTTACCTTATACTTGACCTAAAGGAACACCTACTGACACTCCTAAAAGATCTATCATTTTCTCTCCCTCTAGATCTACCAAATTATAAGGGAAGGGCCTAACTCCCAAGCTGCCACTAGTAAGGAAGTAGAAGCCAAAGGAAGGCCCAAATTCTCCCATAAGTCATGCAAATTAAGAGCTCTTGCATAAAAGGTATCGTCCAAAGCTTCCACCAAGAAAGAACACTAAAAGAAAAGATGATTAGAATTTTCTTCGCTACATCCAAAAAGGAAGCAAAGCGAAGGGCCACAAAATCCTCTTTTCCTAATCTTCTCTCAGGTGAGACATTTATTGACTTAATAGCCACATAAATATATTGTACTTAGGCCTACCAATTTTATTCCAAATTCATTTCCACCAAGGACACTCTCTAAGGTTCCCTTGTTGACACTCCAAAGTAGCATAATCCGAAGCCACCAAATACTTCCCTTTAGAATCATTACCCCAAGAAATAAAATCCTTATCCTTTGAAGAATTACAAGGACACTTAGCAAGAATAGAGACCAAAGAATTTCACTCCTCCTAGGATCCACCTTTGGGCCAATTTATTAAATGTCATCATTGATACACCGAAGATCTCCCCAATGAAGTAGAGCATTTAAATCTAATAGCAATAAAATTTTCACTTAAATCATGAAGATGGGGGTGAGAAGAAATGACAGATAGGTGTCCATCTCAATAATCAATCCATAAAGGACCATCCTTAATGAGAGTGGATCCCATTTTCATAGTGCTCCAAATCATAAAAACCTTCCGTGTTAATTCCATTCTTGGAATGTCCTCCTTATCAATACCACCCAAATATTTTGTAGTTAAGAATGCATGCCTTGGGTTGATCTAGAAATGTACACCACCTCCAATATAATTTTCCAACTAGAGCTTGACTTTTGTGCCTAGAATGCATAAGACCCAAGACACCATTCTCTTTTGGTTTGCACACCTAATCCTAGCTCACCGGGCTTTAGTTTTGTTTATCAAGATTTCCAACCCATAAAAATTTCTTGGTAAGGGTATCATACTCCTTAAATAAATTCTTAGGGGAAGATAAAACCTTGAACCTGTATGAAGGAAGAGCCTACAGGATGGAGGTTAAAAGATTCAACCTTCCTACAAAGGATAACCATCAAAAAGTCTAATGATTAACCTTCAACCAAAATTTGTCCAAGATCATCTACCAATGTCTCTTATTCAATGTTCCAACACATAGGGGATACCCAAATACTCCATAGGAAGATTGCCAATATGAAAACAAAGAATGTTTACATTTTGTTCTAAATCAACCTAAGAGTGTTGAAGAAAAATATGCTATATTTTCCCTCATTAATTTGCTAACCAGACGTAACCAGGTATATATCAAGAGCTTTCCTAAAATTAACCACTTCATCTATTCTTGCAAGACCCATCAAACCAGTGTCATTCACAAACTAGAGGTGAGTCTGAGAATCCAAACCACGAGCCCAACTCCAACCTTGAACGAGGCTCATTTCCTTATGCCACTTCAAAAACCTACCGAGACCCTCATCCATTAGAATAAAGAGATAAGGGGAAACATGGTCTCCTTGCCTGAGTCCTTGAGAAGCATAAAAGGTAGGTGAGGGGATCTATTAAGTAGAATAAAAAAGAAGGAAGAAATATCACAACTCATGACCAATGAGATCCACTTTGAATGAAAACCAAAATCTAAAAGCATACGCTGAAGGAAAGACCACCTAACTTTTTCATAAGCTTTAGACATATCCAATTTAATAAACATGGCCTTCTCCTTGGAAGAGGACATGGAGTGGATAGACTCAATCGCCACCATAATACCATCAACAATCTAGCGACCTTTGACAAACCCCCATGTTCCAGAGAAATCAAGGGAGCCAAGTAATTTTTCAGCCTTTCAACAATCAACTTAATTATAATCTTGAAGGTCACATTACACAAGTAATAGGACAAAAAGAATATAAGGAATTGACACCTTATTTTTTAGGAATTAAAGAAAGAAAGGTAGAATTAATGGCTTTGAGAATTTTCTTATTGTTTTGAAACACATGAACCACCTCCAACAAGTCAAATTTAAGGGTATCCCAAAAATCCTAGAAAAACTCTATATGAAAACCATCAGGCCCATAAGCCTTGCCTTTCTTCATTTGAAACACAATATTTTCAAGATCCTCCAAATAAATAGGCTCTAAAAGGGAGTATTCATCTCCCTTGAGACCACAAAAGGATATAGTCTAGGACAAGATTCTCCTATGCCAGAGCTAGTGGACCCTCCTCTGTAAAAAGAGAAGAATAGAATCTTACCACCTCCTTCGAAATAGCTTGGAAAGAGTATAACTGCTCCCCGTGGGTTTAAATAAGATAGGTAATAATATTACCACTTCTTTTCTCTTTTAATCAATATGAAAAAAAATTATTTTTTTCCACTTCCTAAATCCAATTAGTACAAGATTACTATTTCCAAAAAATATCCTCTCATAGCTCCCATTTAGCAAGTTCCCTGAAACATTTAGACTCTTCTTGAAGAAAATCCATAGTCATTCCCTCCTTAATTCCGAAAGTGATATTGTCAAGTTGATTATGCACCTACTTCTTCACAAGAAAGAGATTCCAAAAAGAAGATCCATTCCATTTCTTAAGCTTGTACTTAACAAATTGGAGCCTCTTAAAAAAAGAGAACATAGCAGTGGCAAAGGTAGGCTTCCCTTCAGACCACCACTCCTCAAACAACTGGTGCAAACTAGGATCACACATCTGCATAAGCTAAAATTTAGGAGGATGTTTAGACATAGAGAACAAAGAGGAAGAGAACTTGATTGGCCAATGATATGAACCTTTCCATCCCAAGATTTCATAGGAAGAATTCCAACTATTCTTAATCAAAAAATCAGAGACAAGGAACCTATCAAGTCTCTTAGAAATAGAACCCTCCTTGCACCTTCTATTTTTCCTGGTGAAAGTATTATTATTTGGTTTCACATCCACCAACTTAAAAAAAAGAGATATTATCACACATCCAGGAAGAAGAAGGCCCCATATGACCAAATTCCCCAAAATTTTCCCCCAAGCTACAAATAGAATTGAAGTCTTCGACCAAAATCCAAGGGAAAGAAGAAGGAGCAAGGGAACAAATGAATCTAATATGAGACCAAAACATAGTGTTACCTAAAATATCATTGAGCACGTACACATTAGAAAAAATAATAACCACTTTTGAATTGAAATAGGATGCCAACAAAGAAAGTGAATTCTTGTTGACCAACCACTAGAGAGGCGTGATCCAACATGAGGACCAAAGACAAGCAACACCTCCATTCGAACTTGGGCACCAACATATTGGAAAATACCCCTCTTCGAAATTTTAGAAGATGTGATATTCAGATCGTCCACTGAAATTTTAGTTTCTTGGATAAAAACAATATCAAGTTTATGATCATGAATCAAATCTTAAGTAGCCTTTTATTTAGGGATGAGGCAAAGTGAGTGTCCAGTATCTTAACAGTTCATTCGATTTCACTAAGGACTCCCATTATCTTCATCTTTTCAAGATCCTTTTTTCCCCCCATCTTAGCCATCTTATCTAAGACCTATTTCTTTAAGCTCTTTTTATTGATTCCTAGGAGGGGTGTGTAGAGTCTAACTAATGTGTTGTAGACTTGGTGAAATTACACAATTCAGGGGTGTACCTAGCTGAACAGTCCACTTGACATTGCAAGCCTACATTAAATTATCAACCAAGGTCTGCAAACTTATGATGGGTCTGCACTATATGTGCACCATGAGATACTTCTAATCTATCATCATTGTGTATAAACGAAACATAGTTAATGCTGAAAAGAAACTTGTGGGTGCCTTCAACAGTGGTTGTAGGTGACTACTAAACTATTAACTAAAAATAATAAATTGAATTCTCTCCTTCTATATTATCTTCTATATATTTTTCTTGATTAAATAATCAAATATATAGGCTAACAAACATCTAATAGGTGTCTCATCATTCCTTCAAACAAGGAATAGGATTATTCTTCAAATGACACAAATACAATGATTGGACAATAGAGTCCTATTACAACTTTTCATCTGGCTGATTGGAAAAGAGTTTGTTTGAAATATTTTATGATTAAACTGATTTGTTGGAGATTTTTTGATGTGTATAAATATATGGCAATCCAAATCCAACTTCTTTTCAAGTTAAAACTTGGAGTATAACAAATGGTGGAGGTTGGACTAAATTTCTGCCTTCTTAGTCACCACTTTTTATTTAGTTAGCTTCTGTCATTAATAAATCCTTTATTATTGTATAAATCTTCAAACGCTTTCTAGGTTTCATGCTCCTCTTTTTCAGCTTTCTAGATCATTTTGAAAATATGAATTTCATTAAGAAACGAGAGAGATATGCATGTTTTACTGAAACTTCCTTTTTGACTTTTTATGCACTTTTCCAGCAACAACTACATGTTGACAACTATCAACTTGTTTCTCTTCTTTTTAGCTGCATGAACGACTCATTCCTTCCACAAATGATATTTTAATCCTTCTACAAATACTTGAAATTTAATAATTATCATTCATCATAATATATCATCATAATTTAGCATCAACTAACTAAAACATACAAACATTATAAATCATCATTATCATAGTTAATGCTTCAGGGAATCAAGGTAAAGTTCATAAATGTCTTAGAAATGATATTATAACATCATGAACATGGATTAAATCATAAGGAATGGTGAAATAAATAGGACAAATAATAAGCTCATCATTTTCCCCCCAGTTGAAGTTCTGCTTGTCCTCAAGTAGGAGATGGACATTGGTTAGACATGAAAGCTACCAACATGAAATCCAATGACTTTATCTTTCCTTCTTTTTCATCTAGATAGAAACATTTTTGTATGGATTTCTCTCCATATTCTCTTAACATCTTCTCTCTTTAATTCATTCTTGAGATAACATGAATATTATTTGCTACAGTTGCCCCTAAATACTTTTATCTTTTGTTACTTTGAGGCAATAATGGCAAAGGGAAATCAATAGAACAATATGTAAATTGAAGCAAACATAGTCATGAATGTAGGAGGTAGGTATGAAAATATACAAGCAAGGTCACCCTCCTATGGTCTAGGACAACAATACGAGGCATGCACGTTTCCCCCCAGCTGAAAGGTCATTTATGGATGTAGAATAAATCAATTATGAAGCATGTAATTAGAACAATGATAATTGATGAACACATTGTAATGCATAGGTGGTTAATTAACTAAAAATGATAAATATTACTAATGAATGAGAATCATAAATGTAAGTACTTGCTATGATGTAGTGAAAAGCTGTAAACTTGGTGAATAGCTGAATGTACAGGTCCCTCTAAGAGTGGCTGCATATTTGTCATCGATAGTTGTTGTAGGTTTCCTGGCTGCTCACTGCAGAAAATGTCTATCCATCCAATGACTTCTAATGTAACTTTAGATGTAGTCCATTACCATTGAATAAAATCTAATTAGATCAATTGAACAACACCAATTGAATAGACATTCTTGATCCCATGAAGACCCAACCACCTAATGGAAACTTTATTCTTTTTTGACATACATGAATCACAACCTTGAAAGAAAATTAATTTGGAATATGACCAAATAACCAACTATGAATACCTTTGAAATAGTCATCTAAAAAAGAAGTGGGGAAAAAAACTACACCGGACAACACCCAACTAACTATGCTTCAATATTTGGAGAAGAAGACATCTAAGACATTGTGCAACAACACTTATTGAATGAAAAACCTATCCTAACCTACACAAACCAACAAATAAAACTTGATCAAACAAAACCATTGACTGGTTTTGTGAAATAACTACCTTTCCTTAGCAAATTACAATGCTTCACATACTTGTGAGCAACCAAAAAGAGGTGCAACATAAGTAGAAACTTAATAAATAGCTGCAATAATTTTTGATAGACATAAAAAACTCACTTACTACTTCATTTTGACAATACATAATTCTGTTTTGAAGGAAATAAGTAAGCTGAGACCATTCTTCTTTAACTGCAACTATGTATTTAGCTTCATCTTCAGTTGTAACTTCATGCTTGAATGCAAGCATGACTTGTGATGCTTTTGTGGCCTCCATTTCAGCTAGATGTTTGATAGGACATCCACGTGAAAGAACAAATTTTGAACCCTCCTTGTTGGTTTCATGTTGATGGGTTGCTTCTTTTGATAGCAACATAGAAGTTGTTGCAGGATGTTCATGTTGCTCATGTTTTTTCTCTACAAAAGATATTGGTGTGACATCTAAAGTTGAGTAAAATAGCTCTAAGTAATCCCAAAGTTGGTCTTCTTCAATCTCTTCTTTACTTTTCTGCATGAGAATACTGGTTTTGACTTCATAGCGGCTCTCTTCTAGTTCAAGTAGGAGTTCTGATTTGATATCATGTTCATCTTGACCAACAACCTTGTGTATAATAACTTCTTCATTTTGAAAAACAAGGTTGTCCTCTTTAGCATCAATTCTTGAACAAATTTCTTCTATGATGCTAGAGAACATGTCTTCATTTATTTCCAATTTACTCTTTTCAAGCATATCAATCTGATCCATTTTTCTGTTGCTAAATTTGATTGTGGTAACTTTCAAAATGCCTAATAATCCTAAGTACTTTGAATATAAATTATGATTCTACAAAAACAAGGAAGAACTTTTAAGAAACCTAGAGATTCTCATAACTTGACACCATCCCCGACAACGATGCCAAAAATGTAGAGTCTAACTAATGTGTTGTAGACTTGGTGAAATTACACAATTCAGGGGTATACCTAGCTAAACAATCCACTTAAAATTGCAAGCCTCCATTAAATTATCAACCAAGGTCTATAAACTTATGATGGGTCTACACTGTATGTGCACCATGAGAGACTTCTAATCGATCATCATTGTGGATAAGAAAAACATAGTTAATGCTGAAAGAAACCTGCGGGTTCCTTCAATAGTGGTTGTAGGTGACTACTAAACTATTAACTAAAAATAATAAACTGAATTCTCTCCTTCTATATTATCTTCTATATCTTTTGCTTGATTACATACTCAAATATATAGGCTAACAAACATCTAATAGGTTTCCCATCATTCCTTCATGTTGATATGTGGCAATTGATCATGTAAATACTGTACACTCATAGCGTATCTTTTTTTTTTCGTTAACATGTCAAGGTTTTCCCGCTAATACCTCAAGTGAAAAAAAATGACTTTGTAAAACTCTAATTCTAGAAGCTTCCAAAAAGCTTGTTATAAGCGGCTGGGATGTATGTTGCAGTAGGGCATTCGTGAGATTGTAATTTGTTTTGCACTGGATAATAAAATCATTGGGTGGCTGAGTTTTTGTGGATGTAGCCCATATTGGGTGAACCACATTAAATTTATGTGTTGATCTCTTTTGTGTTATTCTTCATTGTTATTTCTAGGTTATTTAATCTGCATATAATTGTTAATGTTTATTGCTTTGATATGCCTAAACCCTAACAACTGGTATTAGATCTGTGTGTATTTCGGTTGATTGGCAGGAAACCTCTAGATTTGAGTGGGAGCAATGGAAGAAGGAAAATTGAAGGTTGAGAAGTTCAACGGCCAGAATTATCAATTATGGAAGATGCAGATGGAAGATTATTTGTTTCAAAAGGATCTATGGTGGCCTTTGCAAGGAAAACAAAGAAATAGGCTACTATGTTTGATGAAGAATGGGAGATTTTGGATAGAAAGGCACTGGGAACCGTTCGATTGTGCCTAACACCATCAATGGAATTCAATATAACGAAGGCAAAGACAACAGTGGATATGACATAACATTTGGATAAATTATATGAAAAACCCTCAGCCTCAAAGAAGGTATTTCTCATGAAGCATTTGTTTAATCTAAAAATGATTGAAGGTGGATCTGTGATAGATCATTTAAATGAGTTTAATATGATTACCAATCAGTTAAATTCTGTAAAAGTAAATTTTTATGAAGAGGTGAGGGCTCTCTTGGTTTTATGTTCTTTGCCAGAAAGCTAGAATAGCTTGGTAATGGCTGTAAGTAACTCTGTCTCTGGTTCAAATACATTGAAATTTGATGATGTTGTTGGTGTTATCCTTAGCGAGGAAATGCAATGGAAAAGCACAGGTGATACTTCAACATTGGGTAATGCTTTGACTGTAGAGAATAGGGGAAGAACAAAGGAGAGAGAAAAAAGTCCAACAATGTCATGTTCCCGAAATCGTGACATGTAGATAATAAAGAAGCATAATTAAAATAGTTAACCATTTGATATTACATAATTATAATTGACCAAGACAATATTATAATTATGAATATCATAAATAATGTCATAAATATTATTATGATATGATAGATATTAAAGTATATAAAAATTAATATAAAATATAAACATAAAATAAAATATAAAATAATAAATGTTTCTAGGTGGTCAGTGATTTGCTATTAAGAAAATAATGCTAAATAAATAACAATAAATGGCAGTGATTCTTCAAAAGGTGCATGCCTGGTTAATATGAATTAGAAGGGGTCTCGATTAATTATAAGGAAGAGCAATGATTAGCACTAAACAAAGAACCGCGTCCTTTGACAATAAGTTGCAACAAATAGCTATGACTCTTGGCCTGTTGTGGGTATAAAGAGGAGAATAATTCAAAAGCAAAAACCATCGATCAGTCTTGGATATTCATAAGCATTGATGGTTGGAAAAAAGGAGAAATGACGGCTACAACAACAATAGGTAAATTATGGAATAGAAGAGAACAAAAACATCATCACCCGTGGGTGGAGGAAGAAGTCAGCGCTGGGAGGATAAAGGGTCAGATTGGTCTACATTAGCAAGCCGATTCAAAAAGTAAGTGTCTTCTGATTTCAGCGCTTGGTAATGGAAAATAAGAAAGGAATATAAGGTCTAGCTGCAAATCGTTGAAGGAGGTAAGAAATGAATATAGATAATATGTAAATAATAAATAAGTAATAAGAATAGATGATATGTAAATAAGAATATAAATAGTATAAAACCACATCCTAAATTGTGATAATATGTAATAAGTAAATATAATAAGTATATGAATATAAATAACATGTATGCTGGGTTAGGATGAGTATTTTAAGTCTAGAACTAATTGATAATAGTTATACACACACACACATATATATGTATTATATTCAATTAGGTAATAATGATTAATTTGTGACTTAAGGTAACTAGATTACGATTTCAAGATTGTATCAATTTAAGGTAGATATTAATAATTGGTATTTGATTAATATATTAATATTTAATATTGATAAAGATAATAATGCAGATGTTAATATATGATAATTATTGTTGTTTATAGTTATCCAGACATGCATATCATATTATCATAGGTAAGATATGCATATCATGCTTTTAGTCTCATAGCTAATGTGGATCCATCTACTTGAATTCATAATTGAACCCTATAATTAGGAATTGATATCAGTCATAAGTGCAGGCCCAAAAAATCTGTCACATAACAATAATGATCAATTATATAAGAACAAGAACATCATATTACGACATTACGATTTGATACATGAATGACTCTATTCATTCACTATGATGCTAAAGGGAATAATAGAATTCCATCTATGAGATCCTAATAGCTATTTAGTATCTACCCTAACGTACTTATGAAATACATTATAAAAGAATCACTCATAGTGAGTGATAAGAAGGAAATGAATAATCCCTTGTCAATAATGAAATATTTATATCATATTTGATCTTATTAGACACCATCACTGAAATTTATTGATCTCTAAGGCCTCTAATGTCCCTTTGAGAAACACTTTGAACACAAGATTTAGGTTTAAGTGCTTCCACTAGAAAGGGATCATTACAAGTGGTATCAGAGCCAGGTTTCCTGCCATCCTATGAAAATAGTGTATGCAAATTGACCAAAGAAGAAGGCATATTCTATAACATATAGAAACACATTCTGATTTATGCAGATCAGGTATGTCCTAATCACTTTGTTGTTGACATTCATTATCCTTATCATAGTTATTATATATAAGTGTAAAATAATTATCAAGGTATATGTATATATATATTGTTAATCTGCATATCTATAATTAGTCAATTGTTTGTATTATTATATCCATGGGTCATATCCTTCCTAAAATTGTGAGATTGTGAATAGAAACAGTGATATTATTTTGGCAAATAAATAGGGAATTTAAGTTGGTGGTTAATAGACATATCTAAATATGATTGATAAACATACCCAAAAATATTATGACTGATAAATATATTATAGGTGATTGATAAATACAATAATATTTGTCTAATTGATATTATTATTGTCATTTTGGGAGGATGTACGTCACTATTATAGTATTGCTACTATGCTATTTTGAATTGGACAACTAATGATGTTATGATGATATATTCCATCATAATTATTGTGTGTGTGACCATATAAAACAACCATGAAAGGCTAGAAAAGAAAGGCTAATTACATCTCTGTACCCCCGACAATATTGAAGACAACTATGATCTATCATTCTATTGAAACAAAGAATAAGAAGGCGACATCGTAATGAAAAATAAGAGGTTTCTGTAGAGCAAAGTGGTAAGTATTAGGTGAGTGCTCTCATTAGCAATCATAAGTACCTTTATATAATTAGAAAATAATATTTGTTAAATATGCTATGAATGTGAATATTAATGATTGATAAATATATAAGGAATTGGTAATTGATAAATATATTAAAATTTGATATTAATAAAGATATTAATGTAGTTATTAATATTTGATAATTGATAAATATATAAATATAAACATTGAATATCATAAGGGACTACTGCATATACATTCATATGGTAAATAGATTATTTACATTGAACTCATAATATCTTGACAAATTCATGAATCCCCATAGCATGGTGTAATTGTGGGTAAATTTTCAATATGATAATCATTAGATGCAATTGTTTGTATCATCAAACAATCATGTAGTTGGTTGAGGGATGGAACCGATAGGTTGAGCAGGTGCTAGATTCCTCCTCTAAGTACTCCACCCACAATGATGACTGGCGGTCTGCCATTGTTGGGCCAAGGGGGCTCATAATATCCACTCTTGGGCTTAGAGAGAGTATCTATGGGCCTCCTATGGAAATCCTTCCTCCAAATGATCGCATGGTTGGATCAACTTGAGGAACTCTCCATCATAGTAGGAGATGGGGAAATAGGAGGTGCCGAAGGGATAGCAAGTGCTAGAGGCCCTTCCAAGTAGTCCACTCACATGGATGACTGCGTGTCTGCCATTGTTGGGCCAAGAGGGGCCGTGTACTTGCTCTTGGGATTGGAAGGATCACCTCTATGGGAATCCCAGTTGCATCCCTCCTATTCGACCATACCTATGATTGAGAAGACCAATAATTTCAGAAAGGTGTTGTTTGGGTCAATACTACATTATGCCTTACATATATTCAAGTATATACTTTGAGATAATTTGTGTGTATTCAAAGGTTGACTTATATGTATGCTTTGTTACATATGTTCATGTGAATACTTGTGTATTACGTGTATTCGAGTGTCTGCTTCATACTCATGTACATACTTGATGACCTTGGGATGGTGGACGGGTCCACGGTGTAGTATGGGATGCACCGAATCCCCCTTCCCAATTGTTTGACGGTATATTTTGAGTGTGTTTGTATTTGAGTGTATACTCTATGACTTGTGATTGAATTTGTATTTGGGTGTATAATCTATGATTGTATTTTTATTTGAGTGTATACTCTGTGACTTGTATATGTATTCGAGTGTATACTTTATGACGTATTTGTATACTTTGTGACCTTGAATTCAAGTGTGTACTTCATGATGATGTATTCAAGTGTATACTCTATGATATTGTATTTGTTATGACTTGTATTCAAGTGTATACTTTATGACTTACATGTATTCATACGTATGCTTTGTGACTTCATGAACTCGTGCATATACTTCATGTATTATTCACACATATACTTCATGCTTTACCTATCTTATGGTGTTTTTGTTTCATGGTATATATGGACATACTTAGCATCTTACTTGTCCACTTCATGACTGATGTACTCTAATACATGACTATTCCATTCTTAAATGTATACTTTGTGTTTGCGTAATTCATGCCTTATATGTATTTGTTGAGTGTATCTTCAAGCATTCTTATGCCTATGCTCTTTATGTATGATCATTTCATGCCTTATGTATATTCAAATGAATGCTTCATATTGTGTATTTGTGTGTATGCTTGAGTGTACTTAATTGTCTTCTAAAATTCATGATTACACTTTGTGTATCTCATGTGTATTTTTTCACTTATTGAATGCATTTATTCCATACATGGAATTAAAATTGAGTGTACTTGAATGCTCTACATACTCATGCCTTATGTAATGACTAATTGTTTCTCGCTCCATGTGTGTAATTCCTATATGTATGCTTCATGTGTGCTAATATGAATACTTCATGCTTCATCTACTTCTTAATTGATATATGTCCTCATGTTTGAATGCATGTATGTACTTGGTGTTATGATCTACATATCTCATGTGTATTCATGTATATGATCTTGCCAATGCGTATTACAATACCTTGCGTATCCCTACATGTATTTCTATGACTTATAAGTAATCATCTGTTCTCACGATTCATGCTTATATGTATACTTCATGACTTTGTGAAGTTGTGTACTGCTGCTTACAACATATGTCTTAAAAATACTCCATGCATACACTCCATGTATATGTTTCATGAGTTTATGATATGCTTCACTTCTTCTGTATATTTAGATGTTTGCTTATGTCTTAAATGTTTTCAACATATTTACTTCATGAATACTCTTCCCATGTATTTTTGTGTTTGATTCATGCCTCCTGTGTATTCAAGTTCCTTTGGATTATATTATGATTTGTGTGTGATCATGTGCATACTTTGTGACTGGTATTCATGTGTATACCTTCTCTCTCACTTGTATTCATGTGTATATCTTGCGACTTATATGTATTTATGGATATACCTTGTAACCCACACATATATCCCGACATATACATATATTTATGCTTCAGTAAGTAGTTCCATGTGTTTGCTTCATTCCAGATGTGTCTTCAAACACGATTACTCCATGGTGTCTTATGCCTAAAAAGATTAAAATTTGTTTCCTAACTGTGACTATTGAAGTGAAAGATGTTTTTAATTGTGATTGCTTGAGGACAAACAATCTTGGGTGGGGAGGACTATCATGTTCCCGAAATCGTGACATGCAGATAATAAAGAAGCATAATTAAAATAGTTAACCATTTGATATTACATAATTATAATTGACAAAGACAATATTATAATTATGAATATCATAAATAATGTCATAAATATTATTATGATATGATAGATATTAAAGTATATAAAAATTAATATAAAATATAAACATAAAATAAAATATAAAATAATAAATGTTTCTAGGTGGCCGGTGATCTGCTATTAAGAAAATAATGCTAAATAAATAACAATACATGGCAACGATTCTTCAAAAGGCGCATGCCTGGTTAAAATGAATTAGAAGGGGTCTCGATTAATTATGAGGAAGAGCAGTGATTAACACTAAACAAAGAACCACGTCCTTTGAAAATAAGTTGCAACGAATAGCTATGACTCTTGGCCTGTTGTGGGTATAAAGAGGAGAATAATTCAAAAGCAAAAACCATCGATCAATCTTGGATATTCATAAGCATTGATGGTTGGAAAAAAGGAGAAATGACGGCTACAACAGCAGTGGGTAAATTATGGAATAGAAGAGAACAAAAATCATCGAATGGGAGAGAACAAAAACATCATCACCTGTGGCTAGAGGAAGAAGTCAGCGCTAGGAGGATAAAGGGTCAGATTGGTCTACATTAGCAGGCTGATTCAGAAAGTAAGTGTCTTCTGATTTCAGCTCTTGGTAAAGGAAAATAAGAAAGGAATATAAGGTCTAGCTGCAGATCGTTGGAGGTAAGAAATGAATATAGATAATATGTAAATAATAAATAAGTAATACGAATATAAATAGTATAAAACCACATCCTAAATTGTGATAATATGTAATAAGTAAATATAATATGTATATTAATATAGATAACATGTATGCTGGGTTAGGATGAGTATTTTAAGCCTAGAACTAATTGATAATAGTTATATATATATATATATATATATATATATATATGTGTATGTATTATATTCAATTAGGTAATAATGATTAATTCATGACTTAAGGTAACTAGATTACGATTTCAAGATTGTATCAATTTAAGGTAGATATTAATAATTGGTATTTGATTAATATATTAATATTTAATATTGATAAAGATAATAATGCAGATGTTAATATATGATAATTATTGTTGTTTATAGTTAGCTAGACATGCATATAATATTATCATAGGTAAGATATGCATATCATGCTTTTAGTCTCATAGCTAATGTGGATCCATCTACTTGAATTCATAATTGAACCCTATAATTAGGAATTGATATTAGTCATAAGTGTAGGCCCAAAAAATCTGCCGCATAACAATAATGATCAATTATATAAGAACAAGAACATCATATTACGACATTACGATTTGATACATGAATGACTCTATTCATTCACTATGATGCTAAAGGGAATAATAGAATTCCATCTATGGGATCCTGATAGATGTTTAGTATCTACCCTAACGTACTTATGAAATACATTATAGAAGAATCACTCATAGTGAGTGATAAGAAGGAAATGAATAATCCCTTGACAAGAATGAAATATTTATATCATCTTTGATCTTATTAGACACCATCACTGAAATTTATTGATCTCTAAGGCCTTTAATGTCTCTTTTAGAAACACTTTGAACACAAGATTTAGGTTTAAGTGCTTCCACTAGAAAGGGGTCATTACAAACAAATCGTGGGAAGTCACAAGGGAAGTCGAAGAAATACAAATCTAAATCTAGAGGAAAAATGGATTACTGGCATTGTGGAAAGCCAGGACACTTGAAGAAGGATTGTTGGTCTAGAAAAGGAAAACAAGGAGACGAAAAACATGATGATAGTAAGGAAGCTAATGTTGCAAGTAATAAATTGCAGGATGCTTTAATTCTTATATGTTTAGATAATGTTAATGATTCCTGGTTAATAGAATCAGGGGCTTCATTTCATGCCACACCCCATAGGAAATATTTTGTAGATTATGTTCAAGGTGATTTTGGAAAGGTATATTTAGGTGATGATGAACCCTGCCAGATTGTTGGAAAAGGAAAAATAAAAATCAAGTTTTAGAATGAAAATGAATGGTTGCTACAAGAGGTAAGACATGTTCCAAATTTGAGAAGAAATTTAATCTCTGCAAGACAACTGGGTAGTGAAGGTTGCATAGTTACCTTTACAGACAAATTCTAGAAGGTCACTAAAGGTGCATTAGTAGTAGCTAAAGGTGAAAAGGTAGGCACATTGTATTTGTGTACTAGTAATACTCATTCTACCTTAGCTGCTACACAAACAGTTGCTACTGAGACAGTTAGAGCACTTGCTACAGGGACAAAAATAGAATTGTGGCACCATAGACTTGGGCACATGAGTGATAAAGGGATGAAGATCCTTCACTCCAAAAGGTTGCTACTAGGTCTAAAGTAGATTGAATTGGAGTTTTGCGAAAATTGTGTTTATGGAAAATAAAAAAGAGTCTAATTTCTCAAAGTTGGGAAAGAGAAGAAGAGTGAAAAATTAGAGCTCGTGCATTCAGATGTATGGGGACTGGATCATGTATCTTCTCTTGGTGGCTCTTATTATTATGTTACTTTTATTGATGATGCAACTAGGAAAACATGGGTGTATTTCCTAAAACAAAAATAATAAGTATTTGAAACTTTTAAAAAGTGGAAAGCTTTGGCTGAGAATGAGTCAGGAAAAAAGTTGAAGTGTCTTAGATCTAATAATGGAGGGGAGTATTGCAGCAGAGAATTTGAAAATTATTTTTCATACAATGGAATATGTAGGAAAAATGGTTCTTGGAACCCCACAAGAAAATGGTGTGTCTGAGAGGATGAATAGGACCATTATGGAGCGTGCAAGGAGCATGAGATTGCATGTTGGACTACCCTTATAGTTTTGGGAAAATGTTGTACATACCATTGTTTATTTAATAAACAAAGGACCTCTAAATCCTTTGATGGTGGCATTCATCCTTTGGTTGTGAATATTTTGTCCATGTTGATATAGAAAATAGAACCAAGCTTGAGGCTAAGTCTAAAAAATGTACCTTCATTGGATATGGAGTAGATGAATTTGGTTATTGGTTATGGGATTATGAAAATTATAAAATCATTAGGAGAGATATGTTATATTCAATGAGAAGGTCATGCATAAGGATCAGCTGTAGGAAAAGAAGCATGAATAGGCCAAAAAGGAATATGTGGTGTTGGATGAGATTCTAGAAAATAAAATCCCAGTGGTGCCTAATACTCAACAACAAGTTATCCCACAGACTCCTACAAATGTTAGACGTTCTACAAGGATAACTAGACTTCTAGAAAGATTTTCTCCATCATTATATTCTATATTATTAACTAATTCTGGTGAACTTGAAGGTTATGAAGAAGGAATGTAGGTAGATACCAAAAAACAGTGGGAGCTAGGCATGAAAGAGGAAATGGATTCCTTGCTACAAAATCAGAATTGGAACTTAGTCCAATTGCCTCTAGGTAAAAGAGAATTTCCAAATAAATGGGTTTACAGGTTGAAGGAAGAAGATGGAGGCAAGAAAAGATATAAGGCTAGACTCATGGTAAAAGGTTTTGCACAGAAAAAAAGGTATAGATTTTGATGAAATATTTTCTCCGGTTGTAAAGATGACTTCTATTAGAACTATTCTAAGTCTTGTGGCTACGAAAGACTTGCATCTTGAACAACTAGATGTGAAAACAACATTTATCCATGGGGATTTGGAAGAGGAAATATACATGCAACAACCACAGGGATATGAGGTCAAGGGTAAGGAGGAATTAGTGTGCAGGTTAAAAAGAAGAGTTTGTATGGCCTAAAGCAAGCACCTCGAATAATGGTATTTGAAATTTGATAGTTTTATGGTTGAACAAGGTTACAAAAGATGTCATTCTAATTATTGTGTTTATTTTAAGAAATTAGATAATGGCAGCTATATTATCCTATTGCTTTATGTTGATGACATGCTTGTTGCCAGGTCTAACATGTAGCATATTAATGAACTTAAAAAGAAATTAGAAAATTCATTTGCTATGAAGGATTTGGGTGCAACAAAAAAAATCCTTGGTATGAGGATCACAAGGGACATGAAAAACAAAAAAATATTTTTGTTCCAAAGTGAGTATGTAGAGAAGGTGTTGAAAAGGTTTAACATGCAAGATGCAAAAGCAGTTAGTACACCTTTGCCTAATCATTTTAAGTTGACTAAGGAGATGGAGGAAGAAAAATGTCTAAGGTACCATATGCATTAGTAGTTGGTAGCTTGATGTATGCAATGCTATGCACAAGGCCAGATATTGCACATGCAATGGGAGTTGTGAGCAGGTATATGAGCAATTCGGGAATGAAACATTGGAATGTGGTAAAATGGATTCTCTGATATTTGAGAGGTAATGCTTCAAAGAAACTATGTTTTGGAGGAACAAATTCTACTCTAAAAGGATATGTTGTGGGTTTCAAGATTGCAAAAGGTTGTTGCACTTTCAACCACTGAAGCTGAGTATGTTGCTGCTACGAAAGCCAGCAAGGAGATGATTTGGTTACAACATTTTCTATAGGAATTGGGACAACAAAAAGAATATGGCCCTTTGTACACTGATAGCTAGAGTGCCATTCATCTTGATAAGAACTCAACTTTTCATTCAAAAACTAAGCACATACAACTTAGATACCACTTCATCCGGTCAGTTTTGGAGGATGGGCAGTTGAAGTTGGAGAAATTTCAGACAAGTGATAATCTTGCAGATATGTTCACAAAGGCGATTACATGGGAGAAACTGATTTCCTCATCAGTTTCTGTTGGCATTCACGATTGATAATGGTGGACATAAGAAACCAGCTAGACCTGTAATCTAGTGGGAGCTGCAAGTGCGATGATGTCATCCAGGATCAGGCTCCAAGTGGGAGATTGTTGATATGTGGCGATTGATCATGCAAGTATTGTACACTCGTAATGTATCCTCACTGGGGTTCAGGGCCGGGTCAGGCCTCAAGTGAGGGTTCGGGGGTGGCAGCCCTCGACAACGACCCCTGATAGTAGGGGTTTGGGGGTGCAACCCCTTAATTTTTTTCCATTAACAGGTCAAGGTTTTTCCCCATTAACACGTCAAGGTTTTCCTGCTAACACGTCAAGTGAAAAAAATGACTTTGTAAAACACTAATTCTAGAAGCTTCCAAAAAGCTTGTTATAAGCGGCTGAGATGTATGTTGTGGTAGGGAATTTGTGAGATTGTAATTTTCTTTGCACTGGATAATAAAATCATTGGGTGGCTGAGTTTCTATGGATGTAGCCCATATTGGGTGAACCACGTTAAATTTATATGTTGATCTCTTTTGTGTTATTCTTCATTGTTATTTCTAGGTTATTTAATTTGCATATAATTGTTAATGTTTATTGCTCCGATCTGCCTAAACCATAACTCTTCAAACAAGGAAAAGGATTATTCTTCAAATGACACAAATACAATGACTGGACAATAGAGTCTTATTATAACTTCTCATCTGGCTGATTGGAAAAGAGTTTGTTTGAACTCTTTTATGATATAACTAATTTTTTGGAGATTTGTTGATGTGTATAAATATATGGAAATCCAAATCCAACTTCTTTTCAAGTTAAAACTAAAAGTATAACAAATGGTGGAGGTTGGACTAAATTTCAGCCTTCTTAGTCGCCACTTTTTACTTAGTTAGCTTCTATCATTAACATATCCTTTATTATTGTATAGCTCTTCAAATGCTTTATGGGTTTTGTGCTCCTCTTTTTTAGCTTTCCAAATCCTTTTGAAAATTTGAGTTTCATTAAGAGATGAGAGAGATATGCGTGTTTTACTGAAACTGCCTTTTTGACTTTTTTTGCACTTTTCTAGCAACAACTACATGTTGACAACTGTCAACTTGTGTCTCTTCTTTTCAGCTGCATGAACAACTCATTCCTTCCACAAATGATATTTTAATCCTTCTACAAATACTTGGAATTTAATAATTATCATTCATCATAATATATCATCATAATTTAGCATCAACTAACTAAAACATACAAACGTTTATAAATCATCATTAATCATAGTTAATGCTTCAAGAAATCAAGGTAAAGTTCATAAATGTCTTAGGAATGATATTATAACATCACGAACATGGATTAAATCATAAGGAATGGTGAAATAAATAGGACAAATAATAAGCTCATCATGGTGGGGCTTTCCTCTTACGTTCTTCCTTAGTCCAAAATCTAAATATAGATCAGTAATAACCTTAGTATTTGTATGCTTCTGAGGGAGTTCACACAAAGGGTTAGCGACCATAACAACCTCCAGCTCCCCCTCAACCCCTTGATCATTAGCCTAAGTCCCAACATGAACTAATGATAAGTGCAACTCCTTCCTTTGAAGCTGTAAGAGAATCCATTCTTTGAAAAGGGACTTGAGGAATATGATGGGACAAGTCCATGCATTGTATATCCTAACTCCCAAATGTATGATCATGCTCCATTGTGTCTAATTCTTCAAAATTTTCAATAACGTCAAAATTGTTACTAAGAGCCCCCTAGGCATGGCTTTGTTTTGATGAGAAGGCGACCTTACCCTTGATCGAGCTTTCACAGGTATAAACCCATTTGAATCAAGCCCCTTATTTTGTATTGGGGCTTTACCCTTTGCTTTGAAATTGGTTGCATGCATCCCAGTCAGAGGTTGTTGGGTTCTAGCACCCAACTTAGGATAATTCCTTTGCAAGTGTCCATACTCATGACATGAACACCAAAGAAATGGTAGGGCTTCATAGTCTACCTATTGATCCAACACATGCTCCCTAATATGATTTTAAGAGGCTCTAACAAGGGACTATTTTAATTAATTTCAACACAAAGACGAGAAAAATTGGTTACCCTACAATCAAGGTTTTATTAGGATGGACCCACAGGCTTCCCCAAAATAGAAGCAATGGAATGTAATATGTCCTTACACCAAAACTCAGTTGGTAGTCGAGTAAGTTGAATCCAAACATGAATATTTGACAAAATATCCTTCATAGGATCAAACCCTAGATTTCATGGTTTGATAAATAGCTCTGCCTGATTATGAAAATATGGTCCACTTTCGAAGACCATATTTCAATTTGCTAATCAAAAAAAAAAAAACATAAAGAAAAAACCATTTTCTCTCAAGATAATTACCATATCCCTTCTAGATTCTAGTAATTGGGACCAAGCCTCCGAAAAACGCAGAGAGATGTGGACTCCCATGAATTTAAAAATTAGTGCATTCTTTGCCAAATACATAACATCCTTAGCTACAACATCCAAATTAATCACCACCATCGGGTGGTCCTTGCTTCTTTCCAAACACCTATTGGGTTTTGATCACATCCCCTAAAAAATATTATTCTTTGACTCCTTTGTCGCATGCAAGAGGAAATTAATTGCATCCACGTGCCCAAATGTTGAGGAATCCCCATTGATAGTAGTGTTGCAAGGTTTGTGCCCTTGGTCTCACTCATGCTATGCAACACAGAGCTTGGGTTCGTGACATGGATTAACCACCTCCCATGGATTCATTAACTTTGACGGTTGTATCATGCATTAATAGGTCGATCTTTTGGTGCAACAAAAACCATCTGTGCAACAATTGGTATCAGAGCCTAGGTCATGGGTTTGAACCCTTCGCTTGCACTGGGGGGATTGTTACAAGGTGTGCACCCTTGGTCTCCTTGTGATGTGTAGTGTAGATCTTGGGTTCGTGACATGGCTTAATCACCTCCCATGGATTCATTAACTCTAATGGTTGTATCGAGCATTAATAGGTCGATCTTTTGGTGCAACAACAACCGTTTGTGCAACAAGTAGCATATTTAAACAAAATAAAAAGGGGGTCGCCATGATCCCTAGAAGATGTCATGTAAGAAGCTACAAGCTAGATCTCAAAGAAAATACACAAAAGAAAAAAAAATCCCAAGGAACAGAGAAAAGCCCCAAACACACACCCTCGATCGATGAAATAGTATAAAAATCCACCAAATCCTAAATCAAAGGCACAAAAGGACCATCCAACTGAAGAGGAAGCAACACAAGCTACCTCAAACCCTTACTTGCTTAGGCGCCTTCCATTTTCCATCCCACCTATTTTTTCACAATAGGAATCCATTTTAAGTACTGAGAGATTGGATTAGTTAATTCACACTCTTCAAAACATTATGACATAAAGATATACGTGGAGTCAAATTCATTTATTCTACTAATTGAAATATTTTATGACTATTTATAAGACTGTGAATATAGTGCAAAGTCATTAAGCATCTAGTTAGATGTTTATGAAAAAGAAAAGAATATTGATTTGATTATTAATTATCAAGAGTCACTTTTTCATGTATTGACATATAACACCAATTGTATTCTTACTTAAGTATTTTACTATAATTATTAAGTCTCATAAACCTTTTTTCATTATAGGAATAGATAGTCATAATGGCCTCAAATTTTCTCACAATTTTACACAAGATTATACCATTTCTCATTATGAAATATTTAAAATTTTACTAGGAAATGGAATGTATATGTAAATTTTAGAATTGCAATTATATTTAAGTTCATATTTACATCAACTTGGAAAATAAGGTTGAATTTATAAGAACCTTAAATTTTCTAGTAAAAATTAGAATGTGAAGTTTGTAATTTGTAGAACATGAATGTATACATATACATTTATTTATGAAAAATTAGTTATATACTTGTTGTCAAACAGATTGCACCCGAATGCTTGAATGACTAAATTCAACAATCTATTGAAACATGGGAACTATCTTCAAGCTGTGGGTATTCCTATGGCGAAGATAGACCTCCAAATTCTAGGCTGGTTCCTCTATGGTGATCAATTAGGTACTTGAATGATTTTTTTTGAGAAAAGGGTAAGAAGGATTGAACTGAATGCATGAACTAAAATTAAAACTTCGGTGATGCACCTAAATGATGGTAAACTTGCAGAATGATTCACAACTTATACCCTCAGGAGAATTTGTTAACACAATCCAATTTGAGCACTTTGAAAACATTAATAATTCATTAAAAGGCTATATGTATTCTTTCCCTATTAAGGAAAACTAAGTTTTCACAAATTAGAGGAAAAATAAAAACAACTTTTGAGCACAATTAACGACATGTGACGAACTGCAATTGTATATATGCATGGATAAACAAGACAAAAATTTGAAGGTTTCGACAATGAAACTCATCAAAATTGCATCAAATTATTTAAACCATACAAAACACCTAAAATTGGAAAGGTGAACTCTATTTCAATTAATATCATGAAGGAAAACCTCTCCAGAAATGATAACTTATGTAACCTGTAAAGCTATAAAACTGTATTAAATCTAAAATGCTAAGTTACAAGATAGTCCTCTTTGCAGAACACAAAGGCAGAAAAACAAGAACTCCCTGAAAAAAGACTAAGTTTTTCCAATATATACAAAAGGCATGCACAAAGCATCCAAAAGGTGAACTCCACAAGAACTGAAGTGAAAAACTGCATCTCCAATGTGAAATCTGAGCAAAAGAGAAAATCCTGATAAAAATAGCCCAAACTCATGCAAAAATGAGTGAACTCAGGTTCAAACTAGTTGTCAACTTGTAACTGATCCATGGAGCACTCAAACTGAACTGAAAATCCCTCAAAAAGTGGGTTAAGCATGCGAAAACCACCTTGTTTTTATCAACTTGCCCATGATGACTGGAACTCTGAAAGGCATGCAAAATCCTCAACTCCACATGCACGTGAGTGAATTTTTTTATATATTTTCCCCTTTTTACAATAGTTGATTTGAAAAATTATTGAAAAGCAATAACCTTCAAATACAACTTTACAATATAGAATAAGGGGAAAAATAATAAAATAAATGTTTTGCAAAAAATAAATTTCCCCTTATGACTCCCCATAATAGCACTCCAAGCTCTCACTTTGCTAATCATAAGTCAAGAAGACTCAAAGTATTCTAAGATGCTGTCAGCCTCCTAATGCAATATATGCATATCATGTAATATATGAAATATATATTTTTTTCCAAATGTTATTTCGGCCTTAGTGATTTCATGGCTTTGGTTATCTCATGGGCCTCCTTAAATCATTAGGTTTCATTGACTTTGAAGTCAATACCATGGTGATAATACAATGAAATGATTTTTCTTAAAAGAAAGGTAAAAAATGCCTATCATTCGATTTGAGCATGGTAAAAATACTAAGGGGAAAGAAACCTTAATCATTATGCTCATCCATTTTTGCATTTCTATGGGGAGAACTTGTCGTGCCGCCATGGAGAACAAGTCCGGAGTTTGACCTGCAGATTTCTTCACTGGTATTGAAGGTCGAAAATACTCCATTTCTTGCTACTTTTTTGGATTTTTTATGAAGATATATACAGACAAAGCATGGTAAGCCCCTCTTACATAAATCTGAGTACTCTTGTCCATTTTTGAAGCATTTATTGGGTTTTCAGGCTGCGACTCTCCTACATTTTGATGTATTTTAAATTTGTTGTTTTCTTTTTCACTTGGGGCCGCCATTATTGAGCATGGTTCGATGCTTGAAACTTGACTCATTTAAATCCTTCACAAGGTTAGCAATTTCTAACATTTGATTTCCAAAAATAACATCAGTCACCATCCTTGACATCCTCCTGGCTCTATTAGGTTTTGAAGAGCTTTGAAGTAACTTTGAAACTGTATCCACTCCAACTGTCATTGTAGGAATATGCTTTCTCTTCTTCTCCACTACCTTTTTTAGCCATCCTGGGGAAGCTACTACCAGACAAGAATATTTATTTCCACTAATATTTTCTTTAGGAGTGCTAGGAGTGAAAGGTGGATTATCAGGCGGAGAAGAGGGCAATTTAGACAGAGGAGGAAAGATATTATCTTCAGTGATCTGTTGAAAGATAGCTTTAGAATCTGCAACCACAAGTTTTTCTTGATTGGTCTTCTTCTAAGGGGTAGGAGGAAGCACACTATCTTGTTCACAGATGCTCTTCAACTTGATTGTTTCTTCTAGCCTATCACCATCACCTCCTGACTGAGAATTTTCTCTAGAGGACCTAATAGAGGGTTTCCCCGATGATACACTTGCACTAGATGCTTGTGTAGACCCCTGTTCATTCTTCTGTGATGACTTAGGCTCCTGAATAGGACCGACAACTTGCCACCATTTCCCATCCAACCACTCCTGGGTTCTTTTAAGCACTGGGGCAACACACACCCTCATATCTAAAATTTCACTTTGGCTCCAATCAACCCTAGGGTGGGATTTATTAGTCAATTTTTCATATGCAAGATCTATGATTGTTGAATCATCAGCTACATTTTCAGGAATGTGAAATGAAAAACTGAAAGCCTGTATCTGTTTTAGCATTAGCCTCATATAATATCTTTCCAAAACTTCATTCTCATCGAAACAATCTTCGATAGATGGGTGATGCCGATATAAGCTCCCTCCATAGAGATTTTGCTTCACAAAACCCTTATTGTCAAATTTAGCTCTCATAGACAAATTCTGGAGGTTATATTCCTTAATAATTCCTTCAGCTCCCCTGGCCATCTGGTTTGTTTTGCACATAAAAGAAGGGGTCTCCAATGGGAAGACATACCCTCGTTTCCCCATGTTCGTATACTTAATATTAACCATGGCCATTTGTCAACAAACTTCCAAAAATATCAGTAAATCTTCAAGATACCGAGGTAATTTAAATGGGGCTTTCTCAAAACCCCCTATTCTTAGATAGGAAAACTTATCAAATTGGATATAAAAAATCTCAAATTTTGATACAAGAGAAATCGATTCAGGGGAAAGACACATTTCTGGATTTCCATCTAGCTTCCTCACAACCTCCATTAAAAATGCATCATTAACACGACAAAAATCACCCATTCCAAATTGTTTAGTGAATTGAGGAAAGTGTTTATACACATGCATATTAGAAGATGTGGTTCCTTACAGCTCCAACCTAGGCCAAAAGGACCTTTGACTACCTACAATGTACATCAGGAAAGAACACATACATAAAGTAGCAATCTTATGGAAATTAATTAATTGCTCATTCAAATGGAAACAAATAACTTCAACCCAATCAATGAAAATGTTCTCATCACAAAATATCAAGATAAACCGGCACATCCAATCCTCAAATACTCAAATTGTGCATTCCCAACAACGCGGTGCAATAAAGCAATAGCATCTACAATTTCTCCCTTAAAATGCACTCTTTTGAGTTTACTCGGTAGTTGCGACTTACCTTTCTTTTCATACTTCAACCAGGTTTTGGCCATGGAGTTCTTACACTAGTCCTTATTCGCTTTGAAAAATTCACCTGCCATTGTGACAGACATGTCTTCTATAGGTTGCCTTTCTGGAATCCCCAGTGTGCAGGAAACAACTTCAGAAGAAATTTCTGCAATTACAGTCTCGTCCGCGGCTTTAATTTCCTGTGTCTGCGGAATGTACCTTCTTGCACATGCACTTATCAGGTCCACACTCAACATAAATTCTGGAAACCCTCCAGCGTAAGCTATCCCACTGTTGATGGTGTTTTCTGCACAACAACTCAGACAAAATATGGAAATCCTATCTCTCTTGAAAGGTAAATCTCTATTAGCAAGCCTCAAGAGATAACCCCAAGGTATCTAATGTTAGGTCTTGACAATGCATAAACAACTCAGTGATTATTGGAAAATGCTGGTAATCACAAAAGGACCTTACTACAAGCAAATACTAAATTCTCAAATTTATCAAATCTAGCAATATGGTGATACTTTCAATCCTAAATCTAACCCAAATGATAAAATAAATAGCAAAAGATAAGGGTTTCACAGAGATTTCTAAAGTTGACACTAATCTTAAGATTAACAATGCAAATGATAAATACTTGCAATGGACCAATCCCTCAGAAACTGATTCCTGCTTGACCCAGATGAATATGCAATCTTACATAAATAGTGCAATCTTCTAAGGCATTAAAGATTTTCAGATTATGAACATTCATCCAAAACAACCCTATTGCAATTGAAATGAACAAATATCCACAATTGAACTAAGCACAATGAATATTAAAGTCCAGGCTAAATTTGCAAAGCAACTAACAGTCAACTAGCTGCAAAAAGTATGGACTAGAGATTGCTGCAAACACTTCAAGCATCAAACCATAAACACCATCAAGTCATCTAACATTAAACCTAGCATATATCAAATAAACTTAAGCAATTTCAAAAGATAGAATCTCAGGAACCATGCTAGATAAAATTCAACACAAGAAAGGTACCAAATCGCAATGTCTTTACTTGCATTAAATCACCCAAAGTAGCAACAATTCCAATCTTCTGTTACAACACTTTCTTGAAAATGATACTAACTCCTAACTCTAACTCTTGCTATACTACTTAATTCGCTCCAATGTAAAACTATCTAGCCCTTACAAATGAGGCAAAATTCCATATTTATAGAAACCCCCAAGATATGTCGGCCCAATTAGGTTAACAATAATAAACGACCACAAAACAAGTCGGCCCAAGAAGTTCTAGAACAACATAAAATAACATTAAATGCTTGAGACTCATCTAGGTCGGCCTGGGTTCTCTAGTATAGCTCGGTCCAATGCATGTGAAGGAGGAAGCGAAATAATAGGGAAGCACAAATTCCAATGAGGCATGGCATTAACTACTCTCCCTTTTGTTCTCATCTCGCTCCATCTTATCCTACACCATCCAAAATATCTTCTCCAAGTTAGCTATAGGTGGAATAACTAACACCTTAATTCTCCTTTCAATGGACTTAATGTCCTCTCTTGATTGCTCTACAACTTTATCCCAATCCACCTTCATGGTTTGATATTTATCCATTACTGCAATGTATGTGGCTGCATCATCTAACTGATGTTCAGTGACTGGGTCTTCATTGATTGGAGAATATATATCACGCTACCATTTTCTCAATTCCTCCAATCTCAGATGTTTTGGTACAAACCTTTTTCTTCTTGTCATAACTTCAAAGAAAGAAATGCATTTTTTGTAGATCTCAGTCAGAGAGTCCTCAATTTTCTTCCCTTGCTTATGTACCTTCTTTAAAATTCTTTTCCTTATTTGAAAAACTTCAAACCATTCCGAGGGTTTTGTAGCTTTGGACAAAGGAAGAATTCCATCACTTACCAATTTGTCTTCAGTGTATTCCATGATGGTTTTGGTCTTCTACAACAGGAGATCCACATCCTCCTTATCTTGAGCTAGTACATTCCTTAACCAATCTATTGATCTCATAGCATCCCCATTGGTTGAAAGGATGTCTCTGATAACATTATCTCCTTTAGCTTGCACTCCCTGCAACTAGCTCGTTGTGGCATGTGTAGTAGTTTTCATCTTCTCCCACTCAGTTATTGTTTCTTGTGGCAGAAAACTTGCAGCAGATGATGAGGAGCTGATGGATTGCAAGGGTTTCATCAAGTCTTGCAGATACCTCTTAAGTTTATCATTCTCCTTCTTTAATTCTTGCTTGGTATGCACCTCTTTCCTCAATCTACCCAAGATTACAACACTAGAGCCTTCATATTCTTCAATCTCCTGTTCCATGGAAGTAGGCCCTAAGTTGATAGTTTGCACACTGTAATCACTACCGGTCACATCATCCTTATTCTTATCAGGAGCAAGAGTTGCAATGTGAACCACCCTATTATTTGCTTCATCTCTCTCGATCTTGGAGATAACCTTGGATTTCTTCTTTGCTTTTCCCTTTCCTATGGTTGCCAGTAATTCATCCTAGTTGGGAGGAGTATCATCTACAACAATTTGTTTACTCTTTAACTCTTTGTCCAACCAACTTGGAACAGGGAAATCTGATTGTACACTATCTTGTCCAACCGCATCCTAGTGAACCTTGGCTACATCATCATTCAAATCTTGTTTTTCAGGAATCTCCTCAACTTTATCTTCTTTTCCCTTACCATGCTCTTCTTCTTCATGTATCAGTGAAGGAGTCCTAATTGGAATTTCCTCTCTTTGAGGAGGTCTATCCTCTTCATTTCCTGTAGGTGAATCCTCATAAGTCACCAGAGGAGACTGTAATACCTTCTCTATTTCTGCTTCAGCATTATAGAGTTCACCCTCTTAGAATTCTTCTCCTCCTTGATCTTGGTAATCCTCTGCATCTTTGGGTTCACTTGGTACGTTGTGAGTCTCATGAGGAGGGACATTATCATGCTCAGCGGCAGGAATAGCTGTGGGAGCACTTTCTTTTGGCACACCATCTTTAGGAGATGGAGTTCTCGATCTTCTTATGTACACTTGTGTACTCTCTCCTGAACTTTCCACATTTATTACCGGTGGGTTAACTTCATCCCCTGCCTTAGAAGTTTCCTTCTCCTTCTATGAAAATCTCACTATTTTTCTTCTCTTAGGCATAGAAGCACTACCCTCTTTGCCTTCCTTTTCAGTTTCATCCTTTGCAGATTTCTTTGAAATGTGCTTCCTTTTCTTAGCAATAGGATTTCTTTGCTTCTTTTCCTCTTCTACCTCCTCCGCTTGAACATCTTTAATCTTTATCTTGAAAGGGGAGCTCACCTTAGTCTTACCCTTAGGATCCTGCTCAGTTGATTCCTCAGAAGTAGAATGAGACTCCAAGTCTCCCATTAGATCATAGGTGCATTGCACACCTTCACTTTCTAACTCCCACATCTTGTGCTTGAGCCACAACTTAGTGTACTTGATCACTGGAGTCATGATTTTTTCTAATTCTGTCTTCTCTTCCTCCAGCTAGTCTATTTCTCCAACTGATTTATCTTTTATAGCCTCATAATCATGGCCCTGAATCAAATCTCCATCATCTTCAACCTGATCTCGAATGGAATTTATGTTGTATAGCTGGACTAAGTTCACTGGTAGCTTGGAGAACTTCTTCTTTCTAATTTTAAATTCATCATTGATGTTGGCCCAATAATCCTCTATATCATCCTTATGACTGTATTCCCTACCGGCCTTTTTTGGTGCCTCACCAGTCCTATCAAATCTAGATCTCTTGGAATGGAAAGATAGACCTAGAGTACTCATTTCCTCTTCAGAAGCATGGGCCAAATTAATAGAGGGGCAAGCCTCACTACTGCCTATCCTCAAAGGAAAATCACCACCAAATCCAGTCTTATGTTTATCCTTCTTGACAATTGCATCAAAATCACAGATCTGCCTTGTGACCTCTAGAAGTATAATATGATCTGTGGGATATCTAGGAAGTCTGTATGGAGCCCTCTAACAACCATCTATTATGATATATGAAAAGGTAGGGAACTGGATAAACCAAGCTCCAAACCTCTTGATTAATTCCTTAGCATTATCCGAGATCTGAACATGCTCTGCACCCTATAACAACCTAGTGATGTTCATGGTGAAGGCATCATTCACCCTCCTATAACTTGTGCCACCCAAGTGCAATTGTGGGTATACTTCATAAATTACATCCTGCCTAAACACACCCCCAGTGCTTAGCCCTTTGTATGGATGGAACCTGGAAAGCGCATAAACCAAATAGGAGGTCATTGTAAAGGTCTTTGTCTGTAGGACATTACACATTTGTTCATGTATCATTGCACTTATAATGCCTACCCAATGGTAGTCAATATTCTTCTCCATCCTTACAATGACATGGAACATCTAGTTTTCAAATACTCCTGCACTCTTCAATCCCACTACCCTACTGAGGAGTGTAATAGCATCATAGTATTCCTTCTTAAAATTAGCTTTGAATAACTGCTTGGGTAGCTTGGAGTAGTGGGACTTGGGTTTCTCCAGCCAAGAATTAATAACCTGCTGGGATTTGATGACATCTTCATCATAACATTTCTTTGCTATATCCATATCAAAACCCACTACATGAGACTTGTCGGGCATGTCAAAGGTCTGGGCTATAGACACAGGGTTGAGATTTGCCACAATCCTTCCTTGAGGACCAACTATCCTCTATGTGCCCCTGTCATAATGTCTAGCACATTCAAGCACCAACTCGTAATACTGAACTGTAGGAGGGAATCCAGCTACATGTGCCAACCCTGATTCCAATATCCTTCTGGCCAACAAAAGGAGGTTCTGTGCTGCCATCCTTGCCTTATATTCTTCATAATCCCACAACCCAACATTTGTATCGGTGACCTATGACCAGATGGAAGTCAGCTTGCTCTTTGGGATTCTGCTCTTTATATCCATTTTAATCCTTTCTGCCTCAGAGATAGCAGAACCTTCAACACTTGGATCCATTCTCTTGCCCTTGGTCCTTCCAACAACAACTTGACTTGATTATGCCTGCATTCAATAAAGAGACCATAGTAAAGATCCATCACAACATGAAATTCAAGCTAATCCATCACATATGATATATTCATCCTTAAAAAAAATTCCACGATGAGCAAAACTCCCCTAAAATCTCATAAGAATTACTCATTTCAAATTCTGGGTTTTTTGTCCTTTCACGAAATTTGGGCTAGAGGGGAATTTCGGGAAATTCCAGACCAGACGGAATCCAACGAAACAAGCACAGAGAAACTTCCAACAACCATTTAATCAACCATTATTAACTAAGAAACAACATGACACATCTTAAAATAACTCAAATCGATCATGTAATGCACAATCATCGATTACGGGACATAATAACTCGACCAAAATAACCCTAGAGAATAACCTAGTCACAATAACCCGGGGACAAAATAACCCAAGGTCGTAATAACAAGCCAAAATAACCCGTGGTGAGAATAACCCATGGACAAAATATCCCCATAAGAATATAGAGAAGAGGAAAACAAAATTTATAAATTACATGTATGTTGCTAAAAAAAATTTATTATTAAATTTTTCAATTAAAGTGTCAAATTATGAGCGATGCCTCTTCTATAATCTAAAATGTTATGGTTGTCATAACCATCAACCAATCTTTTTAGTCTTTCTTTGAGTTCACGGTATTTTTTCCTGCTTGGTTGCCCAATGTATCCAGCCATATATTTCTCTATTCTATTCTCTTTGAGACTCTGTTCTTTTTTCACTGCTTTGATGAATTTCCAGACTAAGTTGTGCGATGCTTGAAGCAATTCACTAAATCCTGGATCACATCACCAGATTCTGTTTGTATCGTAGTATAGCACCGACTTGAACATTTATTTGTAAAATATTCCACACAATGCCAGATTGTTTTATTGATGCCTTGTCGATGAAACAAAAATGTGTAACCATCTACAATAAGTAAATTCTTGTTTTTTTGACTTGTTAAAAATTGAAGAGGCATTGTATTTATTAAAAAATATGAAGAATGTGTTGGTTCCCTAAAAATCATATTGATTTTTTGTACACTCTTTTAGAAAACCCTAGGAGAATTTAAAATAATGTTCAAAAAAATATATTACAAAATATCTTCTTTTATGAATTTAGATTTCTCCTCTTCTTATCACTCTACACTCTCTCTTCTTCTCCTCTTCTTCCTTTCTTTACTTCTCTTAATTCTACCACTTTATATATCTTCTTAATGCCTTTTCATTTATATCTTTTCATAATAGCTCTTAATCAACTTATTCCCACGAAATTGCCTTTATTTTTATAAGTAGTTACCATTTTATAGGTTATTTAAGCATATTAAAGGTGTTTTAAGGCTATTTTAGGGGTATATAATGGATACATGGTCTAAAAATGACCTAAATAGCCTCTATAGTGCCTCACAATCATATTTATAATTTATTTTATGTCATTTCTAGTTTACTAGCTTGATCTAAAATGAACATGGGTTATTCTATCCATGGGTTATTTTGACCACGGGTTATTTTGTCCATGGGTTATTATGACCTTGGGTTATTTTTGTCGGGTTATTCTATTGGGGTTATTTTGGGGTTATTATGTTTTGATACCACAATCATTAGCTAATAGATCATGTTATCTCTCAATTCTTCATTCTCAACAAGATTTTAGAGAATTCTGCCAAGGACGGAAATCCGTGAAAATGACAATAGTTTACGAACTCCAGGAAAATGAAGGGACAAAGAAATTTCAGTAAAATCCCAAGGAAACGAAATTTCGCGAAGTTAGTGTAATTTTCACATTTTAAGCATATTTTCGAGAAATTGATAAAGTGATGGAAAAATCGAGGAAGTCCTAAAGTAAAGGAAATCTGTGAGGTGTTCGAAAACTTGAAATCTTTGACTTCGTCAGGATTTCGCCCAGATTGATCAAATGATTGGGAAGTTGGGGATTTATCTTTGGATTCAGTTCGTTCAAAGTGCAAGATGAACAATCTATATTTCAAATCAATCTAAATGAGATCAAATCAATATGAGGAATGATTTCAATGAGGGAGACCCTAGGAAATTGCCATGATAGCACAACTTGGATCCTAACTCGTCATTTTCATTTCTACTATTCTTCACACGAATTCTCCCATGACCCAACTAGGATAGGGCGATTATCAAATTTGGATTATAAACGAAAGGTTTCAATTCGCCCAGGAAGTGATTTCATCAAAGGTCAAGGATTTCTAGGTCAAACTAGAGCTCGACATAGGAAAGTAAGAAATCAAATTAAGAATCAAACATAGCAATGGTTTACCTCATTAAATCACATGCATGAAGAAGGGAAGGCAACGTGAGCCACAAGGAAGGGAATTAAACTCAAAACCCAAAACCCTAGCCCCACTACCAGACTCTACAATGTCAAAATCCTGACTCAAAGCATACACACACACAAATCCTGAAGCAAATTCAATTCAATTATAAAAAGGGAAGGAAACATGTACATACCATGAGAGCAATTAAATCAAAATAGTTGCGACTGGCGAGAAACCTTGAAGTCTGAGCAAAATGCAAGCGGTCACCAAAAAACCCTATTGGAACAATCAACCATAATCTCAAACGTACAATCCAGCAATAGCAACTTAAAACCAACTCCTCAAATCTCACAACAAGGCAAATGACATGAAATTCTCATCATAAATCGTAATTAAATCTAGTAAAAGAAAACTGCAAGATCATACAGGAGACATAAATGAGTCGAAAAGACAGCGGGCTCGGGAATCCGAAGGCACGACTTAATTTTGGAAAAATCCAGACCAGACGGAATTCTGCAAAACACTAGAATTTCTGAAAATAATACAAAACAACCTCCATCGGGTTTTCAAAGTGCTCGGAGAATTTCGCCTAGAGGGAATTTTCCTGAAAATAGGGAAAAACCCGAAATAAGTTCCAGAACACAAGATTTTCAAAGTGTTTCCTCAAAAGGGGCATTTGCACGAGTAAAATAATCATTTGGGAAAATTCCAAGGCAACCAAATCCTCAAAATCAAAGGGCCAAAACACCAAGAATGAAAGCAAAGAGGGTGCCTGCTTTCAGTGGGGCGTGTGTGCGAAAAACTACACAACACCTGCTTTCTAAGAGTTTTATATCTAGCTCAGACTTTTCGTCCCTCTCCAGGTGCGCCCAAAATTTGTCTAACTTAAAAGGTCCAAGCACCGTATCCCTTACGCCGACCCAACATTCACTCTGCATGAGCACAAATTCGTGGAGAACGAATGTTTCACTCAAGAAGTACTGGCCTTGGCAAAGAACGAGAATGCAAGCTAAATGTCTGAGTAAAAAGAATGTTTGCACTTGAGAAGTACTAGCCTTGGCAAAGAACGAGAATGCAGGTTAAATGTCTGAGTAAAACTTTGCCACCCACTTATGTCGTTATTTTTGATAGGACGTGCTTTAAATGCAACATTCAATTTCATTCCTCGAAAAGATAGCCTTTAAACCTACATGCTTTTGGAAATTCCTGAAAAGACAACTCAAGTTTAGTCTGTACATAGCATTCAATGAGATGTTAGATGACGACACCTTTGAAAGGAAAGATAAGTCCATAATGTTGCATGGTCGCTGAAACTTGGAACCTTAGAACCAAAGTTTGAAGTTTCAAAGTTTTCAAAACCTCCAACCCACCGACTAAATCCACACACCGTAACTCAAAGGTTACGTATGCATGAACTTAAGTTGCTCAACAAAGTGAACCAAGTTGGGGAATTGGGTAGTTATGAAAATTTAGAACTCCGCGACATGGTTATAAAACTCGGAGGAGTAGCGACTAAGCTTGCTTTGCACCCTTATTTTGAGTCTACAACCGTACATCAAATATTCATCGAACGTTTGAGTAATTTATGATATAAATAATAAACATGTGTTTTAAAGTTTTTTTAACCATTAATGGGCTCAGATTGACATCAAGGCCTTTATAAAATGAATTAAAATGTCACATTAATAGCACAACCATTAATAACACTAAGCATAGTAACACTTAACATTGCAAAGGACATAATAAAAGGAATTACAATCTCACATTAATATCACAACCATTTATTTCATTACAACTGAATTACAATGTCACATTATTACATAGTACAAATACAAATGTAAGTGCAAGTGCCAAGCTTCTGCTGGACCGCTGGTGAAAACGTAAATGTAATACATGTGTGTCTGAAATAAATGGGACTTGTCGGGTCAACCATGTGCTTTGAAAATAAATACATGGGACTTCTGGGATCAACCATAGTGTCTAAAAATAAATGCATGGGGAAAGGCAGGCTAATCAAACCGGGGAAATGGGAGCTGTGAAGATACAAAATGTACTTCTCCCCTTTGAAAATCAGAGTCATGCAGAAGATGAGGGGTTGTAAAACTGCTCCCATCTTCTACTTGCAACTTCCATGCACTAGGAGAGAACTTATCTACATCATAGCTCCTCATTTTGGCTCAAAACCTATCCGTGAAGTCAACTGAACCAAATCAACTTCTTTCCAATTCCACCCATTCTAAACTTGAAGGAAATTGGTCTTTTACTTTGTAACTACATAACTGTAGGCAGGAAAATTTAGAGTATCCCCAATAATGCCACATCATCTTCTTCCTGAATCCTATTCCTTATTAACCCTACAAAATGATGACCCTTATGACAATTGAAACATTGCACTCAATAGTAAAGCCTTTAGCCTTCAACGAAGGATTTCAATTTTTTAGTTGTGCTCAATATTCTTACTTATGGGCCAACAGTGCCGCCAATAGTGCCACTACCAGCCTGGTCCCTATGTACACCTCACACATGTCACGTGTGAGGTTAGGTATAATCATGATTCATAATCGCGATTCACGCAAACCAAAAAACCAACTTAAATTTTAATTGATTCATGTAACTTAAGCCTTACATTTATTTAAATGTTTAATTTGATTAACGTATGGAATTTGAGAGCCTCGCTACATGCAAAATGTACCTCAAGCTAACAAGCTATCAATTGTCAAAATCGCCAGTGCCACTCAAAGTTCAAACGATATGAAATCATTACAAATCTTGTTTCACTAGCCATTAAGTCCTGCATTGGTAGAAAATTCTAAACCGTTGATCATTGTAAATCTAATGGTTAAAGGGTAATTCTGGAGGTTTATGTTCGCAAGACTAGCGCTTTGTAAATTTCATTCCGAAATGCAACTACAACCATACATCAAATGTTCATCGAACGGTTGAGTAATTTATGAATTATGATATAAATAATAAACATGTGTTTTAAAGTTGTTTTAAACTTTAATGCGCTAGGATTGACATCAAGGCCAAGGGGCCGGTAACTTAACGTTGCAAAGGACTTAATAAAATGAATAATGATACTGGGAACCGGGGGAGAAGGTCAACGACAAATTAGAAATCAATAACATTTAGGTAAACCCTAACAAGAGTGACAAATTTTAGTGTTTATGATGTTTTTTTGTCAATTTGATGGAAAATTTCTTTTTTCATTTGTATTACTTTGTGTTTTACTTTTAAATCTGCATGCAATTATTTCATAAATAGATAATACTTAATTTCTTAAAGGAAAAAAATACTGATTTGAATAGATTCATAGACACTGAACTCAGAAAATAACTCTTTACTGTAAATTTATAACAAAGATTAACACAACACAACCATTTATTTTATTACAACTGATTTACAATGTCACATTATTACATATCTTTTTAAAGATGAGTAGTTGTAGAGTAGGCAAGCTCCTATTTTGTATAAATAACATAAGTCACTTTACATAGACACAATTTATTCCAAGCTGTTGCTCATGACAATGGATTACAAATTGATTCCAATTTCCAAGGTTTTGTCGGTGACAACGTAATACAAATGTGACACTAAAAATAAATGCATGATTCCAAAGCTTCTGCTGGTGAGAACGTAGTACAAATGTGGCACTGAAAATAAATGCAAGGAACTCACCTGGCCAAAAATGTTGGGGAAATGGGAGTTGTGAAGATACAAAATGTGCTTATCCCATTTGAGAACCAGAGTCATGCAGAAGATGAGGGGTAGTAAAATTGCTCCCATCTTCTACCTGCAGCCTCCATGCATCAGGATAGCACTTATGTCTAGCAGAGCTCCTCATCCTGGTTCAAAACCTGTCTGAGAAGTCAGGTGGACCAAATCAACTTCTTTCCAATTCCACCTATTCTAAACTTGAAGGAAATTGGTCTTTTACTCTATAACTACATAACTGGAGGTAGGAGAATTTAGAGTATCCCCAATAATACCACAACATCTTCTTCCTGAATCCTTATTAACCCAAAAAAATGAAAACCCTTATGATACTATCCACTATCACTAACCCTATTTATGGGCCACCAATGCCGCTACCAGCCTAATTCGCGCAAACCAAAAAACCAACTTAGTCAATTCGTGTATCTTAAGCCTTACATGTACAATTAAAATGTTTAATTTGATTGACATTTGGCTACATCCAAATTGTACCTCAATCTAACAAGCTATCAAAATTGCCAAAATCCAATCACCACTACCGGTGCCACTCAAACGATATGAAATCATTACAAATCTTGTTTCATTAAAGCTATGATTTGTCCAATCAATCGCTTCAGATGTTCAAAAGATTGAGAATTTCAATTAAATGAAATGTAATATGTTGAGGCATTGAAAAGAGAGATATGAGCCTTGATCTCTCCACATGTCTGCATCTAACAATTCTATTCTAGTGTTATTCTGAAGGTTTCAATTTGCAAGTCTACTGCTTCAGAGATTTACTTCCGGAATGCAACTACAATCATTCATCAAAAATTCATCGAATGGTCATGGTTATATTGATTTTCCTTTACATCCTTTGTGTAAAACATTCTTAAGTTTTTAAGCCTTGGTCCTACATTCTTCCTAGGCAGTCCCTCTTTTAAAACAAACTTTCTACACGTGCATATTTCTACCACTTAAGTTCTTTTATCTCTCATCACCAAAATCCAACCCATCGGTTTCATTACCACGATGATGAGCTTTGATCTCGCCACGTGTCTGCATCTAACAGTTCTAGTGTAATTATGGAGGTTTTAATTCACAAATCTAGTGCTTGAGAGATATACTTCTGGAATGCAACTATAGCCGTCCATCAAAAAATCATCAAACGGTCGTGGTCCATAATGTTGCGTGGTCGCAGAAACTTGGAACCTTAGAACCAAAGTCTAAAGTTTCAAAGTTTTCAAAACCTTAGACCCATCGACTAAAAAGATGACCAAGAAAGACTTGCAACTAAGGTTAGGAAAAGCACCAAAACCTCAACTTTGGTGAATTAAGATAGGAAAGGTGGCAAGGACGGTGCATTTATGAAGTGAAGATCGCAGGAAGATTCGAGTCAGTGGACATGACTGGATGATCGATGGGTAATTAATATCGGTATGTGTGGAGTTTGGAAAATTATTACCTCTCGTCCCTCAATTAGCGAAGTTAATAATAGAGTTTGGCGTGGAGAAGAAGGCACAAAAAAAGTATGAAAGAGTGGTGGTGGTGGCAGTGTAGCTGCAACAATTTTCAAATGGAGGCCAACTTCACTTTGCGTTTGAGGAGGCATTTAAACTTGTTTTATGGTGACGCTTCTGACCAAAGATTAATGGGGATGTTTTTATTCACTGATGGGAGGTTGGTACAAAGTGTGTGAATGATTTTGGGGAAATCCTTTGGAAATTTGAGGCATAGATACAAGACTAACATGGATGTATACTCCTTGATTATAGCATGGGGTTTGGACTTGGGGGAATCGACAAGCACATTGAGAGAAGTGATGGAGATGATTGTGCATAGAGATTTCTTGGAAGGATTAGAATCAATACTTGAATGGGAAGTTCCAGGTGAAGGTTTCGACTACCGGGAAGGCTTTGAAAATGTGGAACTGGAAGGGGAAAAAGGATGCACCCCTTTCGTGCATTGGCCAAAGGATTAGATTAAAAATTGATGCATGGAAGAAGCAAGGTTAGGCTGGCAAGCATTGAAGCTCTTTATAGAGCTGATGAAGGTGGAAGCAATTATAGCACAGTTGAAAGCACAAGAGAAAGTAGAGGCAAAGCGCATGGAACCATAGGCGAAAGCAGAGGAAAAGTATATGAAAGCAAAAGGACAGAATGCGAGGAAGTGAAAGATGAAAGAAAAATGACAGAATGCGAGGAAGCAGAAGATGAAGGGAAAAGCAACAAGGAAAGTTTTTTATGAAATGGGTAGTAGTAGTTGAATTTGTAGTTTTTGTAGGTTTTTTGTAGAATTAATGCAAGACTAGTACTAAATTTTTGGCTTGCTGGGGGTTGAACCTTGTTACGCTTGTATAGTGTGAATAGTAGGAAGGGTAAAAGAATGATTGAAGATATTGTTGAAATATGTAAGGTAGTTACAAATAGTTGTGGAACTAGTTTTAGTTGGATAGGGTTACTTTTTCTGTTATGAAGCATGTTAAGATGTTTTTTTGAAAAAACTATTATAGTTGTAGGTGATTTTTGGATGGTTGATGAAATGTAAACAATGAGGCAAATGATGTAATCTTTATTCTCATGCAATACAAAATACTATTAATGACCAAAAAAAAAAAAATCTATCAGCTTCTAGTTTCATTCTAGAGTTTTCAATTTGCAAGTCTACTACTTTAGAGATTTCATCTCAAATGCAACTATTAATCGGCCCATCGACAATTCATCGAACGTCGTGTAATATATTGATTTGCACCACACTGCCACCTGCATTTTTTATTAGTTTGATATTATAAGCCAATTCGCCAATGTTTTTTCTTAATCATTTGAAAATAGGTTTAATTCGCCAAAGAATTATTTTTTGGTTTGAAAACAAGCTTTAATCGCCAACAAAATTATTTTTCCTGTTTTGAAAACAGGTTTAATTCACCAATGGAAATATTTTCTAGGTTTGAAAATAGATTTTAATTGCCAATGAAAATATTTTATTGGTTTAAAAAAAATTACAATTCACCAGGATTTTCCAGAGACTTCTAGCAATTAGAAAATATTCGCCAATGGAGATTTTTTTTCTTCACAAAAAAAGCAAAAAATTCGCCACTAAAATTAATATTTTTATTGGGAAGTATACAAGATTCGCCAGTATTTTACACCTTCATCGAGGGGGGGGTTTCTTAAAGTTTTCCCTGTTGAAGGCCAAAGGAGAATCATTCAAGGAAATATTTGATTGTTTCTTCTTCACGTTGTGTCATTCAAAAAATTTCATCTCAAACTTCTTTTGTCTTACAATAGTCCTGGTACTTTGTCAAGAATCATTCTTTCATAGTATCCCATGCATGAATAGAATATCATCTAAGTCCCATGAGCCAACATAATGCAACATCCTTTAATGTAGCTAGAAAAAGTTTAAGCTTTTGAGCATCACTTTGTTTATCATAGTTGTGACACAAGACATCAAATTCAAATAAGAACATATCAAGATCCTTAGTAGAAAGACCTTGAAAGATTAAAAGAGCTAAATGAGGTATGTTTTTTATGGGTGCTTCTTCGGAATTGATAATAGGGAATTCTAACGTAATGGGATCATATTAGACACATATCTTTCGTTATTATTGTTGTCTCTATTTGCATCAACCATTGTTTCAAATGCCCAATATGTCTAATAAGATGTAAATGTTTCTTTTTCAAAGGTTTAACACTTTGCATATGAGTTAGCAAATTATTTCGCAAACTCAAGAGAAATACCCTTGAAGGATTCCTTTGAAGACTTAGGTCTTTCAGATCATACTAAGGGATTACTAAGTGGTGAATCAAGGTCAAATTCAATAGTGGTTGATTCAATCACACACTTTTCAAGATCTCTAGTTCTACTAGCTTATTTTCCAATGTTTTGTTTTCAAATTGTGGCCATTTTTCTTATTTATTAAGCTACTTGCTATAGTTTTTTTGATAAATCTTCCTTTTTCATCTCTGACACGACTCATGCATCTATATGACTTAATATAGTGCAAACCAAGGGTAATTTCCTAGGAAAGGTCAACAATTGCATAAAATTTCTCCTTGATGCATTGGTCCTAACTAAACTTACTATACTAAGAGGCCTTTAATGCCTTTCCTCAGTAATGCTGCCAAAATGTTGGGACAAAATTAAAGACCTTAGTGCTTTATGGGAGAATATGGGAGAATTTTTCTTTGATCGCCCTGGGAAAATGTGTTTGATTTTGACAATTGGATAGTCGATCTTGAAGTTTTCGAGCCTCTTGAACGCGAGGTCAGGGTTGGACTTGACCCAAAATGCTCCAAAATTGTAGCTACCTCCTGGATTTGGAAACCACACTTTAGCTTCAAACCCTCATAGATTTGGCCTCATATGTTCGATTTGGATGAAACAAAAGGTAAAACTGACTTTCTCAAACACCTTGAACTCAATGGTGAGCTCAGATTTGTACTAGCAAGCTCCAATTTGAACCTGCAATACAAATCCACAAAGAGGAAACCCCCAAATTTGGAATTTCTTTCAATTTTTTTGATTCTCTAGATCATCATTCGATGCAAGAGAAGATAATACTCAACTTTTCAAGATCTACCAAGATTTGTAACCTAGATCTCTTAATAAAGACTATTAAGAAGCAATCCCACAAGCTTTGATACCATGTAAGAGTTGGTATAGAATAACTCTACACCATGCAATATTTGACTGAAGATTATAGCCACCCAAGATCTAGGAACTTCATGAAAGCACAAGAGAGATTAGCTATGAAAGAATAAATGTTATTCTATCAAAGGATGCAATCAATATGATTTATTTATGAGACCACCTGGTTATATAGCTAAGGTGAGACATAAGATTAAACAAGATTATGACAAGTAGGGATAACTTTAAGAACCCCCCCTCGGCGAAGGTGTAAAATCCTAGCGAATCTTGTATACTTCCCGAAAAAATATTAATTTTATTGGCAATTTTTTTTGTCTTTTAGGAAAAAAAAACTCAATTGGCGAATATTTTCTAATCGCTAGAAGTCTGTGGAAAATCCTGGCGAATTACAATTTTTTTTAATCTAATAAAATATTTTCATTAGTGATTAAAACCTTTTTTCAAACCAATAAAATATTTCCATTGGCGAATAAACCTGTTTTCAAAACAGAAAAAATATTTTTGTTGGCAATTGAATTTTTTCTTCAAACCAATTTTTTTTTTTTCATTGGAGAATTATGCCTATTTTGAAATGAATAATTTTTTTGGTGAATTAAACATAATCTTAAAATAATAATAAAAATTCAGTGGCAAAATTCAGTTGGTGAAAATATCAAATTTTGGGACAAATTTTTCGCACATTCAAATTCCTTCATAAAGTGTTCGGAATGGGGACAAGTGTCAACATATTTATTATGTTTGAAGCCATATGTCAGTGCAAAATAATATAACCCACGACTGTTCGATGAATTTTTGTTGGATGATTGTAGTTGCATTTCAGAAGCAAATCTCTCAAGCACTAGACTTACAAATTGAAACCTCTAGAATAACACTAGAACCGTTAGATTTCCAGATATCAATCATTGAGATTTTATTACTTATTAAATCACTTAAAGTCATGACAACCAAAATAATATTAAGGAATGATCAGAACTATCGAAGGAACTATAGCAAGGTGAGAAATATTAAGGAAATATTAAGAAACTAGTGTTAAAGCCTGCGCTACTAAAGGGGCCTTTTAAGCACATGTTTTTTTTTTATAGTTAAATAGCTACTATATGGGGCAACACCCTGTATTAAGCACATTTCTACATTCCTTAAATAGCTACTATGATGGGATCAACACACCTGTATTAATCAAAAAGAGTTTCTACATTCCTCGGATGGGATCAGACACTTGACCAAGTCACTAGGGACTCATCCTAGCAGTATTCACAATGAAGCCTTCATTTCCACAAAACATTAAATACCCAAATATTGAATGGAATAACATTGGACACTTATACGGACTACAAAAAAACCATCACAAACCAAAATGACCTTCCATAGACACCAGATTATGCATTGCTGCAACCAACCTCGTTGGTCTTCTTGGATTTGATTGCATTCAGAATCACCAAACAATCACCACCGTAGGAACTATGGGAAGGATGGTTTGCTTGGTCCTCCTAGCTCATGGTGTCATTCACTACCCATTCTTCACCAATTCCCAACTCTCAATCCTCCTCATTCGAAGACCACCTTACCCTGTCGAGAGCTTCTGCCACCACAAACGCCTTCATCCAACCCTTCAATCAATCTTTAAGAATGTCAGCCTCACATAGAAGAAAGTCGATACACCTGTCAATCTCCCCCCACTGGTTTTTGAGAGTTGCATGGTTCAGTGGGTGCACTAGGGGAAAATTTGGTACCGACTATTCATTCCCATGAGCCTTGTAATAGTGCAATGATAGAGGGGTCATGAAATTTCCATCGATGTTGTCCAGTGCCACGTCGATATTTTCCAACAGAGAGTGTGGAAAAATTATTTGGCATAGCTTCTTCCCCCGAGCTTTTGAGACACCCATGTACACGAGCATTGCCAAAAACATGGCGGGTATTTATGAATTCCCCTTGACCTTGTGGGTAGCCAGTAGAAATTCTGGGCCCAAAAGACCCTTCACTACCCAGAGCACCAGTGGGTGCTTGGAAATCATTATCCCTTTCAGTCATTTCTCAGTGATTTCACCTTGGAAAGAGTTCTGCTGCTTTGTGGAATTCAGAAATAGAGGAGTCTCCATTGCCCCTTAGTGTTTGTAAAGAGCGCTAAGCCAATTTGAGAAAAAATGAGCACAACAACCCCTATTTGTAGCAAAACCTCCCGCAACCTTATGGAGACTGTACCAAGAAATGGAAACCAATGTCAAACGTGTCATGCATTCTTTATGCACAAATATTTTTTTGATCCTGCCAATTGCCAGACATCACCCCAATTGAATTAACCTAGAAATTAATGTTGAGTGATGCAACCATCTTGTCATCTTTCATGAACATACCTTATAAGCACTTGTTTTAAAGGTAAGCAAGACATCTTAATTTGGGCCGTCCATCTGGTTTGAGGGTTATGCACAGGTGAATGGTATTAAGGCAAAGAGAACACAAATGTGAAGCGTCAAATTTAATCTAGGCCACTCCCTAGCTCCTCGTTGCTAAAAGTTGCACACGGGTTAAATCCAACGGGGAAGCAGGGAGGCCAAAACATGGATTTTCTCATGGGTAACTTGGAATAATATTGTCACAATTTTTTTGAAATAACATTGTCATATCAATGATTAAGGATTCAAGTGTTGAATTAAATGTTAATTGTCACATCAATGATAGTGGTGAATTTAAAAATGTTAAGTGTGAGTATTTGATGTCATACTCATTGTCTTCGTTCTAACTTCTATATATACTTCACCAAATTGACGTTCTTCATATCATTTATAATATATTTGGCTTTGATTTCTTTCTTCTCTATTCTCAATTTAACTGTGATATTATGGAGTCTTCATGGCGTGTCATGCTACCCAGATATTTTTGGGAGAAAAGAAGGGACGATGCATACGACAGATGAAAGTTGGGTATGGTTTTTACAATTCCTTGTGTGTAGGTTGAGGATGCTATAAAAATAATTTTGGGTAGGGAATGGCTTCAAAACAACCCTCGTGCTCTATATTCTAAGGTAGCTTTGGCTTTCTGGTCCAATTGCATGGAAATTTTGCTCGATAAAGATTTGGTGAAGACGTTGGCAATATGTCATTTGCAACCTTTCATTTACTCTATTTCTTCGTTGGAGTTGGTATTGGGGCATTACAATTTTGAAAGTGGGTTAGCGCCTATTGGTGGAATCTTCTAGGAAGTGGAATTGCATGCTTCTACAGCGTAGGCTCTTGCCTTGGTTAATATGAGATGGGATTTTCTATGTGATACGAAAAATGAATCATTAAAGAGTATGGAGTTTTGGAGGAAGGTTTTGGGTGATTCGCTTTTCTTCTCTGCTGTTAGTTTGTTAAATTCGATTCACGTTCTACTCAAACACTCGATTGATGGCCTTAGCTAATGTTACAAAAAAATTAGTAATGTATTGTGTTACGTGTCACGTGTCTATATTTTATTGTACAACATAAGAGTTCTTGTAATATGTATTTTGAGACTGGTTTTTTGTCACGGTTAGTGGATTTTTGGCCAGACTGGCTATGTACTATGTACTTCAGTCTTTAGCAATAGCTACTTGAATTAAAATACTTTTCGTGGTTCCATTCTTGTAAATCCTTTTTGCTTCAATCAATATAAAAATGTGGCTTTTAAAACTAATAGTAATTATCAACATATAGTTTTGATCATAAGTGAGCAAAATTTATTGTGACTTATTAGTGGACATTGATAATGATTAAGGTAAAACAAGACATTTAATTCTCTCTTTTCAATGTGTCGAATTGCTCTACCTTTCATTTATTCAATTGAAATTCTCAATCTTTTTGAAGAAAGTGTGGCTGTGGTACTGCAGGCGGTGGCGTGGATTAATGCCATATGAACATCCAGAGTGATTGATTGGATAACTTTATATTGAAAACTACACGATCTACTATAGAATCGTAGATGATGATGTCAATAATCCAATGATCTAGTGAAACAAGATTTGTAATGATTTCATATCGTTCGAGTGGCATTGGTGATTTTGACAATTGACAGCTTGTCAGCTTGAGGTACAGTTTGCATGTAGTTAGACGTCAATCAAATTAAACATTTTAATTGTAAATGTAAGGCTTAAGTTACACGAATCGATTAAGTTGGTTTTTTGGTTTGCACGAATCACAATTATGATTATACCCAACCTCACATGTGACATGTGTGAGGTGGACACACTGCACAAGGATTAGGGTAGTAGTGGCACTATTGGCCCATAAATAAGGATAGTGAGCACAACTGAAATCATTTGTTGAAGGCTAAAGGATTTACTATTAAGTGCAATGTTCTGAATTGTCATAAGGGTTTTCATTTTGTAGGGTTAATAAGGATTCAGGAAGAAGATGATGTGGTATTATTGGGGTTACTCTAAATTCTCCTACCTCAGTTATGTAGTTCGAGTAAAGACCAATTTCCTTCAAGTTCAGAATGGGTGGAATTGGAAAGAAGTTGATTTGGTTCACCTGAAGGCGGGTTTTGAACCAGATGAGGAGCTCTAATGGAGAAGATAATTAAGTTGACCCACAACAAGGTGACTCTAGAAATATAGGCTCCAAAAGAATATTCAAACTATAACAATCATTTGATTGAAAAAAAAATCTTAAATTAATTAAGGAATTACTTATAGTTGTGTTGTGGCTTAAGGAAAAAATGCAATTAAAATGATAAATATATTTCCCTTTTCAAAGTAGAAATATGGGGTGAAAAAGCCTATTTATTTAAAACATATAAAAAAGTTACAACTAGATAGTTAAACATTTTTAAATAGGAAAGAGACTCATCAAATGTAAAAGGAACAAAAGCAAAGGGGCACAAGCAAATATTGAGAAAGGGTCATAAAACCTAGTTTGTCAAATTACTACTTGGAAAATGAAAATTGCATCTTAAACAAAAAGATGGAGACATTAACAAGAAATGTTAAGAATAACATGAATGGTTGAAATCCTATAGGTAAATTTATATTAAAGCCTAAATACTTTGCAAGGGGTTGTGAGAGAAAAAAATAAGAGACCAAATGAATAGAAGGGAGAGATGTTGTGTTCATAATACTAGAATGTTGGAGATATTTGTTGTGGAATAAGGAGTTAACAGGAGGGTTGGAATATAAGGGAAGTAGATTTTCAAGTGTAAAGTTATAGAAGTTTAAGATGGTGAATTAAAGTTCCTTTTTCTAAATTTTAGAAAGTGTGTTGAAGTATTCTATTAAATTTTGTATGGTTATTTTTTAAAGTATTTTTTGTTGTGTATTATGTTTTTGTTTTGGAAAATTGATTGTTACTTCTTTTTTCTTTTGTTATTTTCATTGTGTGAGTGTGTCTTTGGGTGGAGAGAATGAAGAAAGGGAATTGGCACAATAAGTTGGCTATAAAAATTAGTACTTTTTAAAGTAAAAAAATACTAGAGGTTTTCATTTTGTATTTGGTAAAAGGGTAAAACTAAAGTCATTGTTTTGGGCATTAAACATCCCTTTTATATATTTTTCTCCAAGTGAAGGGTAAATTAGTAGAGTCATAAAATTGTGCAAGAGAGTGGGTAAGACCTTGCTAGTGATCTTTAATTAATATTATGAAATGAAAGAAGCCAAGGGAAAATCCTTGCTATTTGTCTTAAAAAAGAAGATATTTTGATTAGTATGACAAAATTATACAAGAAGAGGGGGAAAAGCCTTTCTTATTTTCTTCAAAAAGATCTTTGATTTATATTGTAAAACTATGTAAAATCGGGGACAACCATATTAGAAGCCTTGTTAGATGAGACTTTTATGAGTTATGCTTTTGCCAAGTATGGGAGAGAAAAATAAATTGCAACTTACAATTGTAAAGTTTACTTGTGTTAGCAATCCTCTTGCTTGGTCAAGTGGGTTTTATTTAACATTTCTTATCATATTTTTATTTGCAAAAAGTACTCTTTATTTATTAAATAAGAAATTAATGATGGGGAGGAAGATGTGATGATGAGGAAGATGAAGAGTGAAGAAACTTTCTAAGTGAGGAGGAGGGTGCTAATCTCTTAGATCTTTGTCTTGAGGCTTCTTCCTAGCACAAGCAAAGGTCTTCTAGGAGTTTGCATAGTGGGGCAAAGGGTGGATGTAGTTGTTTTAAAGTTTTGTAGGGTTCACAAGTGTTCTCTAGCATGGAGTCTATAAACAATGATCTATAACCTAGTACAAGTCTCTCTTTGATTGTTTCGAAGGACCCTTATATGCTATAAAAATAATGGTTTCAATAAGGCAATGTTTTGGTAAGGGCATGAAATGTGGGTTCCTCTTCCCATCTCATATGCTTACTAATGGTGCCAGTAAATGGGCTTGAACATTATGTTGGGGTTGCTAAGCACATCATTGATATTTTCTAAGATATGTTTGATTTCCAAGAGGAGTAGCAATTGCAAGAATATGAATAAATTCTTTCATATCCCTCAAATGCCTATCAAATTTCTCCTTGAGTGATCTCCTAAGGGAGATTCTAAGGATGTTTAATATGGCAAGCCAAATGTTGCTCTTCTAGCTTAGTGAATAAGGAGATAGGGGTTGTTACCAGTGTTAGGATCCTTGGTATGTTGTCTTATGGTTTTGTCCAGGGACTAACAAAGTTGGGTTTACCCATTCCAGGGAAGGCCAAAAAATCTTAGTTGGAGGTGACCAAAGGTAAGGGTTGTTTCAACTTGTCTTTGTCTTGTTCACTGGTTCCTATTTTGGATGATCAAGGAATCCATCTTAGGGTCCCTAATTTTTTAGTTGAAAGATCCTCCATAAGACTAGGTTGGGAAGTTTCTAAGATCATACCAAACATAAATGTTGTTAGAAGATGGGACTCATAGAGAATGGAAAGTGATTGGCCAAGTTGAATCTTTGCTATGGCTAAAGGTTTTTTCTTATTTTCTTTTTCAAATAATAAGGACTATGTCAAGACCTTCTTGGGAGGTCCTTAGTTTTTGGGTAAAATAGGGTTCTTTCTAAGAAAACAAAAATTGGGTTTGATCCTAAGAAGGAGAACATCAACAAGGTGCATGTTTAGGCTAGGCTTCTAGGTTCACTATTGGAGTATTGGGAATATGAAGTGGTCGTTGGAATAGATAAATCATTCAATTAGCTTGTATCTTTTGATGTGATCACCAATTCCAAAAATAACTATGTGAATGTTTAAGTGGATAAGGATCTTCTTCTATCATCTTATCCTGAAAATATTGTGATTGGGTGCAACATATTATGTATAAGAACTCCATTGATTACATGAAGTACCATAAATCAAGCAACTTTGCAAAAATTGCCCAATCAATAGGAGGAATGAAAAGGTTTGGAGAAAGAAGGAAAAAATGAACTCAATTTACAATAGTCAAAGGAAAGGATGATTGCTTTAGAGAAGTTGAAGGATAAAATAGTAACCCTCAAATTGGAAAATAAAGAAGTGGAGTTTGAGTTACAAAAGGAGGTTTCTATTACTATCTTGACAAAGTCCAAATTAGCAAGAAGGGGGTGGATGCCCATGATGCTAGGTGAACTTCCCTAATTGAACGAGCTATTAGCCCCATTAGGAAAGATCAACCCTTATTCAACTCTCCATTATGAGGTAAGGAGAAAAGAAATTTGGAGGAACTAATCCCTAGAGCAAGTATTTAATGAAGGGACTCTAATAAGAACAAAGATTTGGAAGAAGATGAAGTGGTCCCTTATTCTTTGTTGCATTTTTTGGAGTGTAGGTTGTCCCCTCTGCCACTATAAAGTAGGTTAGAGATCATTCTTGCATAAGAACAATAAGATGCTTTAAGAAATCAATTGATTTAGAGGCAAAAGTTAAAAAAAGAAGAATGAATAGGAAGGAGAATCCATTTTAAGGAGTCAACAACTATTGTAGCAAAGGGAAATCAACGTACTCTAGAGCTTTACAACTTCAAGCAACATATCAAGAACCACAATTAAAGGTCCCATGGGGTTTTTAGGGTTGTATTTTTCATTTCTCACAAGTATTAGTCTCAACAATGTACTTTATTGCTTTCCTCTTTCTTTTTCTTATTAGTTCAATATATTGGCTTTTGGTTTTCAACCTTGGTGTTGGTTGATTCTTTTGTTTGTCCATGTTTATAGTTTGATGAGCTTTAATGTTAAATTTTCTTGGTCTTTGTACAAGGGTTTGGGCCCTTTCAAAATCCCACCTTTACCCTTTATCGAAAAAAAAAAAAAAAATTCTTTTTAGAGTACACAAGAGATAATTATATTATGACTCACAATTTGAAACTTGCATATTTCACATCCCTCTTGACTAGGCTAACGAGTCTTTATTGAAGTTCGTCACTTATTGTTATTTTGAATTTTTATTATATTTTTATTTTGACCACTACTCTTGTTTGCATGCAATGAGATTAATGAATTATTGTTGGTTGAGCACAAGGAGGAATTACTACTTATCTCACCTCTTCAGACCAAGTTGGAAGGTGAGATAAGTCGCAAATTGGAAGGTTGTTTTTAGCATTTCTATTGGCTAGTCCCATGGGATTTATTGAATTGCTTCAATTATTATGTTGATTAATCTTTATTAAAAAATGTTTGTAAAAATTTCTTTTAATTTGCATTCTAAAAGTTGCTTATATGTTGATTGGTGCAAAAATACGTATATCCTCATGTTTGTGTATACACCCCCTTCCCTTAGACCCTTATCTCTTCCCTTCAATTTGGAAAAATGAAAAAATACAATTTGGGTGTGAAAGGATGAAGTGGAATATCTAGGAAGTGTGAGGGAAGAATGCTTAAGGTTAATGGGATAAATTTTATGAGAGAAAAGTTTCATCTAGGAATAGATGATTTGCCCATTACCTTTGATGGATGCTTGCACTCATTGTGTAAGTATGTGTGTTTACAGAACAACACTTACCTTTGATTGGTATAGCTAGAATTTTAGCTCATCAAATCAACCAACACATCCTAATGCACAACTTCACATCTTTTTTCATTGTTTTATTTTACTAGTTAATTTGAGATAAACAATAGTTTAGTTGTAGAAAAGAAATAATAGTATGTGGAGTTCCAAAATTATAGGACAAGCTTTTGATACTCATTTGTACTCTTTTAATAGTTAAAATGATTTTCTTGGATGAGTTTAAACTCATAAATTATGTAAGTTGTATAATATTATTAATTGTTATTAAATACTAGACCATTACTTTCTATTTGTACCATAATTAGATTATGGTGATTATAATCTCAATTAAAACAATTCTTATATTGTTAAATTTAGAATTTATCAATTCACCAAATTAAAGGTTATGCATGCTACAAATTAAGCATTCTCTAACCCAAGACACTTTTTGGACTAAAAACATAACAATACTTATATTAACATTGTTGCTAAGAAAGTAAACATTGCAAGGCAACCATTTTGGCAGTTTAAATCTTAAAAGATGAATTGCTTTCTTTGACAAACTTGTCATAGCATTTTAGTTAAGCAAGTAAATGTAGCAAGAGAACAATTGTTGATTTCAATCTTCAAAGATGAATGTGTCTTTTGAAGCACTGTCTTGCAATTTTTTGAAGATTTGTTTTTCCAAACTTGCTGTTTTAAAGAATAGTTTGTTATATGTTTAATGCCAAACTATTTAAAAACTGAGATAACAAGTGTCACTTGATTTAAATATTTTTAAAACGCTAGAATCTCAAATCCTAAAGAAATAAGAAAATTAGTATCTTGTCGTTTTTAAAATATTACAGCTACAATAGATTTTTAAGTTAACATGATATTTATGTAATGCTTTTCTTTTGTGCAATAAAAGACTTCACCCATAAGAGACACACATAAATTAAAACCATTACAAATAATATGAATTAATATTACCATTAAACTAAAAAGCATTGTGGGAAGCTAAAATTCTTTCCATAACATACACATTAATCATTACAGTCAAACCATACATACACAACCAAGCATAATTATGTATATGGTTAGGCTTTTGATACCTTTGACGTACTTGGAGATCTTGCAGTATCTTCTATTAAGGATGGTCATTGTGACTTGCATAAAATCTTGTCTGGGGATGCTTTGGTATGTTAACAGGTTTAGCAAATCATAATGTCCAGAACTTAAGACCTCATGTCAAGACAGTCCTCCTGTTACTATCAGCTAAAAGCTAAACAATTCCTACATTTTCATTAAAACTAGGGATAGAGGCTATAACAAATCCAACGTGCTTGTTTTAAATGGTTCAACCAACCTTAGACACTTGCTAACCTGCATTAAAAGAGTTGGCATTGCACTAGTGCATATATAACAGTGATAACATAGACCTTACGTTATGCAGATGAAATGGCATTTGCTCAATGGTAATATATATGCTCAACTTTTAAATCCTAGAAAAGTTGTGAATGATTTTTATTTTTAAATTTCAAAGAACGAACTCAAATGTTTTTTGCCAAGCCTTCATTCACTATTGAAGGGCTGTATCAAAAGCTCCACTTCAAAGAAAAATAGAGATTCCCTTCAAATTTAAACAGTTCAGATATAATTGTCTTTAACTTCATCATCTAACAGTCATGACTTCTAACACATGAATACGTCAATGTGAATGAATTTGTAATCATTAACATTGCCTTATAAATATACACTTCTCTAAGAAAAAGATCTTACAAAAACATCCTGATCCAATATATCACATTTTAAATTCATTCAAATGCTTCTACTTAGATGAAAGTTATAATTTTCAAATGGATAACACAAGCGCCTAAATAGCCAGAACCTTCAGCTTCAGCTTGCTCGTACTGAAGCCTAACAGCATGTATAAATCACGGCACAGTGGGCATATGGCAATGATGAATAAGTACACAATGGGCATGTTACAAATCACTTCTTCCTCTCAAATTTGGAAAATCAGGTAAGAGACTAAAATGGAAGTTCCATACGGAGCTTGGATAGTCTACCTCTTCCTAGATCTTGCCTTGTATTCTTATTAGCTTTGATTACTGACTTGAAAAGGATTGAATCACCTAATTTTAACCGATAAATCAGGTGGCAGAGTTCTTAAAGGCTTATGATACATTTTGGCATGGCCTGTGGAAGATCAGTGCTTTCTTGTCTCCTCTTGTAAATTACACTCCAAACAATATACGCGATCATATTGGTTATTGAAGCTGCATGAACAGAGCAGGAAAGGGGTGTAATAAAAATATATCAATATGAAATAAGACCAAATGATTCAAAAGGATCATAAATAAGGAAAGAGAATTTTACTTGTATATCGTACAATAAGAGCAAAAATGGTTGTGACAATGCTCACATGATCGAAAGCATCGGTCGCAAATTACTCTTCTGAAAAGTTGAAACAAAGAACAGTCAAAATCACTCCAGCATTGATGTGAAAAAATGCTGTATACAATTTATGTCCAATAATATGATTTCCTCTACTTTAAACACATTATTCTAATTTCCAGCGTTTATCCAACTTTTGGGGGGCGTGGGGATGGGTTTCAGGGACAGCAAAAGAATTTCAGGGTTTTGGGAATGGCAGGGTAACTATTAAAATAATATACAAAAATTTAATATTGGAATCTTTAAAATATAATCAATCAAAAATACCTAAAAATAACATAACCAGACCAAAAGAAACTGAAATTCTCAAAAGTATAACAAAAATTCACTAATTCCATAATCCATTTGATAAGAGGTAATCATACACATAATATGAAACATGATTTATATTGAGAGATGCTGCTCCTCTTCCTCTTCTCTGACTCTTATCCTCCTCTTTTGATAAATGGAAAACTTCAGAACAGAAATGGGCATAGGTTTTGATTTTCTAAGTTTTTTTGGGTTGGGGACAGAGGTAGGACCCCTTTTAGGGTTTTATTTGTTTTTTATTTTTTAATTACGTGTTTGATGTGGGGGTACCATAAAGTCTCTGGAATGACTTGGGGATGCTCGAAGTGCCCAAATAGACTAAAAAAAAAGTAGGGCATAGCTGGAATGTTCCCCTTGTTAGGGGATATCTCAGAGATGTACCCAAGACTTATTACAAAAAGAGCCACAGAGGGGAAGTCCATTCCTAGTCCTCAAGTCCCTGGGACATTCAGAATGTCACTCCAGGGAATGCATCCCCATGGAACACTGCTAGTTTCTGGTACATCCCTAAACAATATCTGAACTACTATGGAGCTAAGTTAATACAAAATAATATAAAAATCAGAAATATATGCATATTTTTAATATATAATAATATTTATAAGTCTTATACAATATTAATAAAGTTTATAGATAATATTATAATATAATATTAAATTTATTATAAATTTAATATTAATAAAGAATAAATATTAACATATATTATTAATTTTAAAAATTAATTTATATACTTGGCGCATTATTCTTTTCCTCTCCTCTTTGCTTTTCTCCCACCCGACAAATTCGATGACGGGAAGCTCAAGGCCATCTCCTCCATTCTTGAGATCGAGAACGCTATCCGTAGGTCTCTCCTCCACCGGTCTCACGTACTCGGCTGGGATGGAATCCAGGCCACTGCTCGATAGGGTCTCTACTCGAGCTGGCGCCATTATTAGATATGAAGTGGTCTTTTCTAAGCTATTTTGAAACAACCACTGCCATTGTTGTTCTCCAAGACTGGTATATAATAATATAAAGTTCGTCATTCTCATCTACCACTCTGAAATCCGTCTTTGCTCCTGCCGAGTTCACGATTTAGGGCATGATTCTTTTGACAACTTTATTTTTTCAACTGTTATTTTGTCCTCCCATGGGATTGTTAGGTATTGCAATGATTTGAAGAGTAAAATATTTTAAAAATACGTGACGAGTTCGCATGAGTTCCTCCCAGACGAACCCCCCTGTGATTTTCATGGACCCTGTCCGGACCCGGGCCGAACCGAACCGGAACCTACCTGTGCATACCCCCGAACTGGTAACATAGCTATGGAGTAAGATCAGATTTAATTATGCCAAGAGGCATTCCACACTGGCAGCAAGGCACAGAATGTCATGTCATGACCATGTACATAAAAACTAAAACACAATTGACAAATGCTTAAAAAAACGAAAACTATAGAATAACTCCCAAGTAAATAAAATAAATCCAAAGTAAAATAAAACAACAAATATCTCATATATTTAAGATTTATGTATTAGTATATATTCAATCATATTACTTAGCCTCTCCCTACATTTGCAATATGAATGCAATGTACACCAAAAGCAACTAAAGCATACTTCTATAAATAGTCCCCTTTAATGCAAGCATTTCTCAAACGTCTTCCATAATTTTTAAAAATAAGATACAGTCCTCAACATTGAAACTCCTGCCATCAGCCATATCTGCCTGAACCTTTATCATTTTTGCAAACATTAACGGAACATCTACAAAGTCAGATTCTATTGTATACAGAATATGCTACAACAACATACTATAATATCACAACAGAAAGTTGCCCCAAGTATGCTATTTGAATATCAAATTCCATAACTTTATGATACAGTTCTCAACTTTGAAACTCCTAATATCAGTCACCTGCCTGAATTTTTATTGTCTTTGCAGACATCAATGTAACGTCTAAAGCTATTTTCCATTGTAAAGGAATTTGGTACCTATCATACGACAACAATAAAAATTTGCCCCAGGTATGCTGCTTGAATCCCTAATTCCATAAGTAAAGGCATCATCATTTAACACTTCTGCATAGTTCCACTATATTTTACCAATGATCAAGTTCCCTATCAATATAAAAATTTAAGAACAAAAAATTCTCTTAGAAGACCATTTGCAAGTATCCTGTAACCAGTTAGAGTGCTGCCACATGGTTGATTGATAATTCTACATAACTTACAGCTATCTGTAACCGTTTACAAGGCATTCACATTATTTAGACAAATCATGGAAATACACACTGCCACGCAATAAGCCATACTACTTTGCAATAGTAAGTAGTCAGTGTGTATTTTTATTGTTTTGGCTTACCATCAAGTGTGAACCATCTGTTATGCCTCTAAACCCTATCCATATTACAACTCCATTATGTGTGTGACGTTATAGAGAAGCCAAAATGTGTAATACAAAATACTAAGTACTGAATCAATTAATGGTTACTAGTTGATATTTACTGGGTTTGCAATCCAGATCCCAATGCATCCAGGGAACAAGACTTGCATTATTGGAACATTGATATGTTATAGCAGAAGCAAATCATTATAGCAATTGCATTTGAAAGATAGTTGAAAAACTAAACAGTTAATGAATAGAGAACACAACAACAGAGAAGAAAACAGAAATATAGATTGTGTTTATTATAATAATCTCTGTAATAAGAGTGCATAATATTAGTGTTGTATGCTCCATCCAATAAATGTCCATTGTTGAAACAATATGTAATATAGAAGCCTATAGGTGATGAAGGATGTACATGGATTCCATTTACTCGAAACTAAAGAGTGAATCAAATGATTTGTGTAGTTTTCTTGTATGTGAGACTGAGCTGCAAGAATGAAGCCCATTATGCTGATTTTCAGCTTGAGGGAAAATGGCCATGAAATTACTTGAGAGATGTATGTGTAGAGATGCATAATGTGAAAGTAAAGAATAACGTAAAATATGAACTATAACTTGTCCCAAGAATCCAAAGAGTCATCAAACAAGTGTCATATCCAAAGTAAATAGGTAATTGTCAGGATGTGGCAGGAAGTGAGAATACTATTGGCTGCTACAGTTGACTCTACTATTGACAGGGCACAACTCTCCAACCCTCAAGATCACGACCCCATCACACTGCTGAGCCATATTGATTCAATTTAGTACCATACTATAGATTGTTGCATAGCCCAGCCCGAGGAAACATGAGAGTTATTTAGATGGGGTCAATGTGCACGAAAAGGGATCTTGTTGTCCATGTGAAATTTACAAAGCAACAGTAAGACACAAAATCCTCTCATTCTAGGGATTCCTTGGTACAGGTTACCTAAAGGACTAAAGAAAATGAAATGAAATGCACTCTAGTTATGTACATTATTTGAAAATGAATAATTTTAATAAAAGATGGAGAAGGTTCTTTTCTTGTTAGTTGTTTTGGGTATTTATGAGGAACTGTTATGGAACTGCTCTATTGAATCTGCTTATGAACTCACAAAACAATCCTATGATGATAAAGATAATAATCCAAAATTATCAGACTGCAAACTTATAACTGCAATGGATTCAAATCTATCACATGGAAGTATTCACCAAAGTTACCACCAAGAAGAATGTACTAGAACTAAAGTTATGAACCATGGAAGTATTCATAATTCCCATACTAACATAATTCCAATCAATAAAAACAGGAACACAATATCTCTTGTTGCACTCAGACATATAGCAGAATCTCAAATGTAAAAGATCAAATAAGAGAAGTGCATTTGCAGGGTGTTGTATTTATGGTATCAAATCTTCATCTAACAAGAATATTATATTAAATTAACAATTATTTTAATTAATCTTACAGCAGAACTGAAAGTGGGAATGTAATACACACGCGAACAGATTCAAGAATAGTAGAAAGGAAATGAACCGTTGTATTAGTTTTCAATTTGTATGGATCCTATTAAAAATCTCCTCCACCTTGGAGTACTTTCAAAATAATCTTTACAATGAGAATTCCTACCCCTCCCCCAAGAACAGAATTCCAATTGTCTCATTGTTTCAACTTTCAGATTCCATTAGGAATAACAAATGCACAAACAAAGATCAGATCATTCTCACAATCTTTCAACTTTCTTAACCCTAAGGAAAACAAGAAGAGAAAAGTCAAACACTGATCCAACTTGATGGAGAAGTTTGGATCTGATGGCTTTCCAGTTGGGCACTTTTGTAGGAGGCTGCAAATAACCTGGTAGCAAGGTGTAAGTTGCCTATAGCAATGCTACAGGTATAGTATAGCCTGTTGCAGGTGTTAATAGACGACTACAGGTAAAACTCAATGTGCTATGGGTGTTAACTATTCCAGGTGTTCATATGACTTCCAATAAGTATGAGATTGTTAAGGAGAGCATTTGGGAGCATTCTCTTCTACAATCGTTAATGAGGGAGAACTCACATTGCTATTAGCAATGCTACAAAATTCCAAACGGCAGGACAAAAAAGGTATGTTTGGGCATTGAAACTGCAAGCAACTTGATGGTGGTTCAAAATGCCATCATACTGCATGTGGAGTTAATCCGTGCATATCTTCATGGTTGCAAATTGGTTCTAGGTGAGTTGTAGCAACTAGGAGCTCATTTCAGACAAAAGAAAGAACAGAGGTAGTTTGTATGGCAATGGTGGCTTGATATTGGCTGTGTGTCTCTCTTCCATTGCGGGGTGATGCCAGCTAGGATAGCAACTATCTTATGCATTGCTAGTGAGCTGTCTAATTATCCCTAGGCTATGGCATATAGGATATTCCTCTTGTGGGCGGTATCTCTCCTTCAACCACAATGGCAAGGTTGTTATGATATGACTGGCAGTTGCTTCATTTATCCACACAAGCTGAGTGGGTGTTGATTGTTTGTGGGTAGATTGTGAACGGTTACATGAATGGTCATTGTCTTCTAAGCAACCATCCATATTTCCAAGAGAAAGCAGCTAGAGAGGTGGCTGTTGCCATTTCCAAGATAACTGTAAATCTTCCTTGGTAAGGGAAACATAGAAGAATAAAAGAGGGCAGTAAAATCAAATGCAGAGTTAATTAGTGGGCTAAAATAAGAACTTTCAGATTGTTATGATGAAGAAGAGTGAACAATGTTTCCTGTGAATTGCAGAGAATAGAGTTGGAGAACAAAAGTGACTATAGGGATACATTACAGCCCCAATAAGACAATGAAATGGCAATCTCCTTGTATTGACAATATCATAGTAAATGGGATGCTAATATGCATGCGTTTCTTGGAGTTTTCACCTGCAGGACTTCTCCAGATGAAATCCGTGTCATGAGTAATTTTGTTCAATGTGTGCCCTGTTGTATTGTTTTCATTTCTTTTACTAATTTTGCACAATTAATACTGCTATTAATTAATTAATGCCATAAGTGTAATGTCCCCTTTTGAGAAAACCCTAATTTGTGCCCTAGAATCACAAATTTAATGCAGTTAGGGTTACCACTTACCAATTAAATGTTTTAAGCCAGATAATCTTGGTTTAGATCCTGCAATCATGTTAGACAATATTGGAATACAATTTCATATGGTCAAGCATATGTAATTAAAGTAAATATCTAACCATTTCAAGTAATGTAAACCCCACAATATCTATAATACAAATTGGGAGTTGAATCATAATGGGACTTGGATGAGGAGCATGATAGGTCCACCCAAAGCTATCCACACCAAGCCCAAGAGCGGATATACCATCCCTTTTGGCCCTCAAGTGGTGCACACAGTCATACCACATGGGGTGGTCTACTTGGCGAACAACTTGTATCTACATTCCCTACCCTTCCTGCCTTATCCATTCCTCTTATGACTAAAACTTCCTCAAATTTATCTCAACCACCAATCCATGTGGAGGTTGGGGAAAAGGCTACCATAGGAGGCCCGTAGACATCCTCTTCCTAAGCCCAACGGCGGATCTCACCCCCCTGGCTCCAAGTGGCGCACATAGTCATCCATCATGAGTGGCGTACCTAGGAAGAAGTCTAGTATCTGCTCAACCTACTGGTATCTCCCCCACTCCTCCCCATGGTTATTTGATGACAATAATAAATATAAATAACAAAATGTATAATTACATACAATAATCATGATAGAGCATACCACAATAGTTATTTACACATGAGATGGCTTTATACACAGCAGTAGTTGCAATGGTTATTGATTCTGTCCTAGAGGTATTCGCTGATCTAATAATCAAAAAAAATATTCTCTCTTGCTGCTTTGGTTCTGTATTTACTTCTCAGATTATATACATGCCTTTTGCATTTTAGATATCCTTCCTTTTATACCCCCACTGGGCTGAAAGTTATGTCTTTTCATACTATCTATTCATCAAGAGACATGTCTTTTAGTTATGGCTTTGACTAATCCTTTTGTCTTAACCAATCCAAGGATAATTAATTTACGCCGAAGGCGTATCCAATTTGAAGTGAACCAACCTAACTTTGACCATCAACGGCCTGCAATACTAGAGAAGGGTTGGACTACGATTGAAATGATCTGCTCCATTGAAAATTTTATGCTTGTCAGTTGAAAATTTGCACATACGAAATGCAATTTGCAGTTTACGGCAGCTAGGGAAGAGTCGCCCACATTAATGCTTGATTATTTCGTCTGACCTTTTGCTTTCACATATTCAATCAACCGTCTTCATGAGGCATTGAATCCCACTTGCAAAGTGATTGGCTGGAATGTCCGCCTGCCAATGCTGGGTAAAGGTCATAACTCTCCTGTGCTTGAGATATCACGTATCTTTTGAAATGGTACATCGTGTACTTGATTGATAAGAAAGCAGGTGGTAATTGATTTTTTCCCTGCTTATATCTGGTGATTTTCCGCTGCAAACAGGGTATTGATTTAGTAGCAGGAGGGAAGAGCAAAAAATCCAAGAGTACCGCTTCGAAGAGCGACGATATTTACCTCAAACTTCTCCTAAAGGTATATTATTTATTTATTTTAAAAAATTTGTTTCTTTAGTTAATTTGTCAATCAAACTTTTTCATTTCGGATTTGGTTGCTAGAATCCTAACCCCAATACAATTTTGCTTGACGATCTGGAACTTTGAGCAGCTTTACAGGTTTTAGGTGAGAAGAACCAATAGCGGCTTCAATGCGGTGGTTTTGAAGAGGCTGTTTATGAGCAAGATTCACAAAGCACCGTTGTCTCTCTCTCTCCTCGTGCCTTACATGGAGGGGACGGTTAGTAATATTTGTACGTTTTTCATGTTTTTCATTCCTATTTTAGTCTAGAATCGATTGAAATCAGAGTTTTCACTGGCTGTTTAGAGTTAAGGTAAATAATGGGGCATAGGGTTTATCTTTTTGGAGACGTTTTGGGGAGTAGTGAATGTCTTTAAGCCTAGTTTTGGTATGCGTCTGATTTATACAATTGTTAATAGGGAATCAAAACTACATCGAGTAAAATGAAAAGCAAAGACTCTCAAAGTAAGGGTTTCAATCTTTACCCATGTATGAGATGATGGATGATTCTTTCCAATTCTAAATGATTTGGCATCCATTCTCGAATTTTAGGGTACTATCATAGAATTTGGAACGAGTAAGGGGGATTTTGAGCGGGCGGGGGTTGGATTCGCCAGAGGCATGTGACAGTGAGGCTGAGGTGATCATTGAGATTGCAGACGTGAAGGCCCAGCGTGACTTGAGTACGTTGCGGTGGGGTGTGGTCAGTTGGAGATCGTGAAGGAGCTTGTCAACCATGTTGATTTGGAAGCCATCAGTTTGAAGACGCACAGTGGCTTTGATGCTCTGCACATAGCCGCCAAGCAGGGTCGTTTGGGTAATCCCACATGATTCTCCGCTAGAAATTTTTATTTTGCAGCAGCTGCATTATGTCTAGTCGAAGGATTTTTATTGATGCTATATCTGCTTTAGTGCCAAAGAAAATTCAGTGTCTTTTTTTTCTCGTTTTTTCTTTGTATCTCCCCCATATTTTGACCACTCGTGCAAAATTGTAACAGAGCATAGTGGTTTTGTTCTGTTTATAATGGTTTGCAAGCGTTTCAAAGGCGTTGAGTTCAATTTTTGTTTTGAATGAAAGAAAAGTGTTTGCACTGATGAAACTTGCGGCCTATGCAATAAGTTTAGGCATGTTTACCTCTTAGTGTTTCCGTGGGTTAAAGATCCTATCCATATTCTGCCCTTTTGCTTTTGTCACCGATGATCGTTTTGTTGGATGACTACACAACTAGAACTTAGAATCATCCTCAGATTATCATCACCGTCACTGTATTGGTAGCTCTAGACTTATCACTTGCAATTTTAACACTGAGTAGCCCAAATTACACAAAGATCAGCCTAAATTCGTCTCCACAATGCCAACAAAATCAATACGAACCCTATCCCTAACTTCTTCTCTACCTAGAACACCGAGAAAGTAGCTACGTGAGCTACCTTTTGGGTTTTAAATTGAACAGGAGAGGACTCCCTGCTCGACCAACCCAACACCCAGAAAGTAGATGTTTGAGCTACTTTTAGGTTTTGAGTTTTCAAGGAAGGACTCTCCTCTCGATCAATCCAACAGAAGATTCCTCGCTCGGGCAATCCAATTGGAGAGCGCTCCCTAAATCTACCAGCTCAAAGAAAGAGGACTACCTTGCTCAATCCACATTAATTGGAGAAAACTCAAAGCTCAACCAACCCAACAGGAGAGGACTGGTGTGCTTTGCCAATATCAACGGGAATGGAATCCCCTAATGTGGGGAGGGGAGGGGAGACAAGCGGGAATAAGGGGTGAGGATCAGGGAGCAGGAAGAGGGACTCGGATCTGTCAAGCAGGGCATTTACGCTCTTGACCACTAGTTACTTGCCAATGCAAACAACCAATTTGATGCCTGGAGTAGTTTCCAATCCCTACAAAATAATGTGGTTGGTTGGTGATTGGTCTATCCACACTAACCTAATAGTGTGGATGAAGGGCAAATCAATGCCAATTCTACGGAAGAGGACTGTTCCAAGGAGATGAAGGGCTTGACCACTGCAACTTTGACATAAATCAATTTAAGTTAAATATAATGCAGCTTTAATGCTCATTTGGCAGTTCTTTTTTCCTCCAAGGAGGAGGATATACCATGGAAGATATCTTCAATGCTTATGCTTATCCTTGGGTCCGTTCCAAACCTCAATTCTTGTTCTTAAACGGTTAGTGCAAACTTCCTCTCCTCTCATGCAACAGAAGTTTTTGCAAAGATTCCTGTTTTGAAGGGTTTACTGTCTTTCCAGATGTATTTTTTGTAAATGAAAACCTGTGGAAATAAACTCAAATATTATAGTTGTAAGATGGTCAGCAGGGTATCCCTTCCACATCATTATCACAGAGGTGTTTTCCACTTTGCAGTTTCATGCTTGGAAGATAAAGAATGCACTGTACCATTTACCTAAGAATGACAAACTTCAGCTTTGCATGATATTCACAAGATGGGAATGCTTTCAAATTTGAAAGTAGGATCAAAATTCAAATATATTGAGGCATGCCACACTTCAAATTTGCATTATATTCATGAGATACGGAATGCTTTCAAATTACAAAGATTTTTTAATTTATTTTAAAAATAATAATTCAAACATCTGCAATCCATAATGTTCAAAAAAGAGATTTCTGGAAAAAAATACAAAACACAAGATTAGAGGTCACCATTTTGAGCCACACCTTGTGGCTTCTTATCAGGAAGCGACACATTATTGGGTTTTTGATGACATCTATATAATGAAGCGACACATCAATCAGAAGTGGCAAACTTGTGTGCTCACAAATATAAAGGATGCAATAAAGAAAGCTATTTTACATTTGAATCTCTAAAATCCTTGTAAATTGACCAAGATAGATTTCATGCCTAGCACAATCCATTCCAATTTATGCCCTTGGTTGACTGAAATGTCATTTGTGTCTTGCATGGGTTAAGAACATTTCATGGAAAAAGCTTTCTAATCTATCTTCAATGCAGTGCATCTAGAATACCCAGTTCGGACAATAATAAAAGAATATCCTACACATTTCTTTCCTGCAATGGGAAAATTGTAAAAGGATTTTGTGCATTTCTCTAGATTAGAAATGTTATCATATCATCCTATATGTATTCTATTTAAAGATGATTATAGATTAGATGTACTATTGGGGTACAATTGGAACTTCAAGTGGCCATTGATGAAATGCTTTTTGATTTTTTTGTAGCTCTTTATAGATGAAGTGGATTGGCAACATGTTGAGTATAGTTGAATAACCTCATTTTTTTGTTTTTCAGGATGGCAATATTGCTATGTTAGTTGGTACTGTAACTGATGATAAAAGACTTTATGAGCTACCAGCATTGAAGGTTGTAGCTCTTCGATTCACAGAAACAGCTAGGGCTAGAATTTTGAAGGCAGGAGGGGAATGCTTGACCTTTGATCAACTTGATTTGCTTGCACCACTGGGACAGAACACGGTACTATAATAGAGCATAACCGTGTCACTGCATTTTGTTTAATGAATATGGATCGGTTGTTTAGGATTGTATTATCAATCAGATCATTGTCTGTAATAAAATTGTTATTTGTTTAGTAATGATTATTGAACTTTTTTCTTCATTTTCTCTAAGATCACTTTGCCAAATAATGGTGGAGTTTCATTCCTGGCTTTGTGCTTAAAACATTGTTTAATGTTTGTCAGGTCCTTTTGCGTGGACCTAAGAGTCACCATGAGGCTGCTAAGCATTTTGGAAAGGCACCTGGTGTCCCACACAGTCACACCAAACCTTATGTCCGCTCTAAAGGAAGGAAATTTTGAGAAAGCTCGTGGTAAGAGAAACAGCCGTGGGTACAAGGTTTAAATCATTTAATAGGTAATTTTCCTTCCGATTTACCTCAGAAGTAATAAGCAAAATTAAAACTTCACTCATCTTTAATGCATACTAAGTTCCGATGTTGTGTTGCAGGTTTTTTGGGGCAGGTTTAGGAACTTAAGGAGACATGGGTTTACTACTTATGTGGTAATTGTAAGCAGTAATGCTATATGGTTGTTTGTAGGACTTCAAAGCCTCATTTTAATTCATTTAATAGGCAAGTTTCTTTCCGATTTACCTCAAAAGTAATAAGCAAAATAAAAGCTTCACTCATCTTTAATGCATACTAAGTTCCGTTGTTGTGTTGCAGGTTTTTTGGGGCAAGTTTAGGAAATTATGGAGACATAGGTTTACTACTTATGTGGTAATTGTAAGCGGTAATGCTATATGGTTGTTTGCAGGACTTCAAAGGCTCATTTTAATTCGTGAGAAACAATTTTGTTGACTTTTTAATGCTTCTTTACTTTCTGTTAAATATTGAATTCTTGTAACCTTTGGCACAGATTTGCCAGATTTATATTGTAGTCACTTCAATGTTCATCCCCATGGTATCCTGATAATTATGTTTTTTGAATGGCTTTTTAAAATGTAGTTCCTTGTGGCTTCAAGGTTTTGTTCTTAGTGGTGCCTACAGAAATTAATTATACTGGGTCCCCTGGGACCGTTTGTAAGTTAACAAATGCAGTTTTGACATGGTTTAAGGTTCTTTTTGCAATGTTAGATTGTGTTGCATCTCAAATTTAAGCATTAAACTGCAGTATTGTTGTTAAGCTTACATTTACTTTCCAACTATTTTATGTCTGTTCTGACAGATACAAAAATGACTGATATGCTTAATAAGCATTTGTTTGGTTAGTAGAAGGATTTCTTAATGTCTTGATAAATTAGAGGATTAGAGGGAAGTTTTGATTGTCTAAGACAGCAGTAAGTTAATATGTATCTACTCCATAGATTATAATTTATAAATAAACTGAGATTAGTTTTACGTGGTTAGTGGAAGGATTAAAGGGTACGTCTTTATAAATTAGAGTATGAGAAGTTTTGATTGTACAATACAGCAATAAATTAATATTGTCCAGCTTTTCCGAACTCTTATGTTCCTAGCTATGCTAAGGTAATAATAGCAAAGTTCTTTTGCTCAGCACCTACTTGGACCTGATAGATAATTCAACAGTACTTACTGTTTAATTGCTATTGTTTGTGAGACACAATCAAGGCATTACATATATTTGGGGGCATCAACTTCTAAGCTTTGCAATCCCCATTGATCATTTTTTTTGATTTGGCAAATTTCCCATCCATGGTGCTTTTGGACCAAATGCCACAGCTAGGGACAATTTATTCTGTCAAAATAATAAAGGACTTGTGCCTGCCACGAATTGTTGAGGTACGCTGTACCTAAAATTCATACAGTATATTACTCAATTTTACACTTTTTTCTTGGCGATAAACTATGAAATCCCTGTTTAGATACTACTTAAGCTCATTCTATTGGCAGAGTCACACATCTTACTTAATCAAGCAAAATAAGCCTTCTTATGGTATTATTTTTCCTCAGATGCCCTCAGACTAATGCTACAACTATTCAAAGCACTAGATGGCCTTTTCGATTCATGTAATTATTAAGAAGGCAATATCCATCTCCATCTCTATTTCTGTCTTCCTCTCTTCTTTATCCCTATCTCTATCTTATTACCCCTCTCACTCTATCTATTCCCCCCTCTATCACTCCCTCTTTCTTTCCCTATCTCTCTCTCTATCTTCCTCTCTCCCTATTGAAAACATAACATGAGCCTATTGGCAATGAAGGTTGATTATCATCCTGATTTATGGGTTTTGTTTTAGTCATGTTTGGATCCTTGTAAGTGGATGCATATTTAACTTGAAGCTATCACTTCTTCATTATGACCTTTGTTGCACAAACAACATCATTTGGCAATTGGCCTACCAACTGACCTCATGTACTACACGAATGTATGCAAAAAATAGACCAAATTTTTTCCTACTTGACATTCCACACCTCTTCAGCGTACCCATTGCACACTAAGGTGCAATTCCTAGTTATATTAATATTATCCTTGCCTAAATCATCGATCCTTCTTTAGAGGAGTCCGCTGCATTTGCAAGAGTAAATCACTGCCGTCTCAAACCACTTTGTTGCTTCTCTATTTTGTCTGTTTCCTATTTTGTCTTATATGCTTGCAGCTTTTTAAAATAATATTTTGTCTTATTCATTTTTTTTTGTATGATTCCTGCTTGTCTTATATTTTTATTTTATTTTCAAACGAGTTTATCATTTTAAGGAGATCGTCCAATCTCATGGCAGGGGCATGAAGTAAGGTGAGTTTTGGGAAGTAGTGTCAAACAAGCTAACTTAGGAGAATCCATTGTTGATGCAGCTCTATGGTTATCAACCCATAGGTTTATGGATCAAGTGGTATCAGAGCCGTAATTTCCATTGGCAAATTTGAGTCTTTAGGTTGTGCAGGTATATCCCAGCAAACATATCAAGTGACAACAAAGGTTTCGTACATTTTGAACTTGCAATCAAATCTAGTGAGTGGTTAAGAGTTACAATGGCAAGAGAATGAAGATTGGGAAGCTCGATTTTGTAAACATGAAGAAAATGTTGCTAGGGTCCTGAATTTTGAGAAGTTGGAGATACTGGAAGGTATGATGTTGGCCCTCGTCTCCAAAATGGGAATCCCAAAAGATACATTGAAGAAGGCAAATCAGAAAGAGTAGAAATGGAATGAAATGAGTCCTCTAAGGTAAGGTTCTTCAAAGTAGAGGCAAAAATTGGCATCCAGCCCTATGATGATGAGATTGGCTCTGAAACACTGGACCAATGGGTGTCCCAGGTGGAGGTATACTTCAATCTCCATTAGCTGTCCCCATAACTTCAGATTTCTTTTGCAAAACTAAAATATTTCGGACATGCTCTTATTTGGTATGACAACTTTGCACGCTCGTTGAAAATCAAGAGTGACGCTAGTTGTGAAGTGGAATGATTTTAAGAGGCTGCTTTGTAAACAATTCTATCCTATATGCCATGTAGAGGAGTGGGTGATGATAGTACCATAGCTGAAAAACTCACGAATACTTGGGAGTCAAAAACTGCAATGAGTTACTTGCCTAAAAAATTGCTGGTGATTTTTTCTAAAAATCTTGGTGAGTTTTGATAAAAACTTACCAATTAAACACTAAAAACTTGCTTAAAGGAGTATAAATTCAAAATTTTCACCTAATGTCAAAAACTTTATATGATTTTTGAATTTTGGGTATGTGATTGGTGACAATTGGCGTCAGTTTAAGGCATGTGAACCCAGGGGCCACAAAAAGAAAAACAAAAAAACATTTTTATAAACAAAAAAGTGCCAAATACCTAATTTTGCCCTTAAGTGATAGAATTGTGAAAATAGCATGTGCCATGAAGGTGTGTTTGGTTTCAAATGCCTAATTTTGAGTTGGTGGTGGGGGCTTTGCCCCCTAGACCCTACAAGGGATGCTACCCCTTTACCCCACTGGGGGTGTCGCTCCCAAACCCCACAAGGGGCACTGCCCCTCAACTCTGCTAAGAGTGCCCCCAAACTCTCACAAGGGCACTACCCCTCACCTCTACTGGGGGCATTGCCCCCAAACCCCTACAAGGGGCGCTACCCTTCAACTTCATTGGGGTCTTCACTCCTAGCCCACCACTAGTTATTGGGATCTCGTCACATAAGAAACTTGACTACAATGAGGGAGTGGCAAGGAATTGGGATATAAATCTTGAGTGTGCTGACTTAAACATTATTACCGCACAACTTGCCAAAAATCTCTAGATTAGGCAACTTCTACATATAACATGGCTAGTGGAAGTGGCATTGTAACTCATTAATAGGTTGAACTTATGTTTTGGTCTATGATGTGTATTAAACTCTAATTTGTGTTCTACAAAATTAGTAATATGTGTGTTTTTGAAGAATTTTTTTTTTTTTTTAAATTTAGTTTAAAATGTTCACTAAATTTGTCGAGTTTTTGCCGTCTGATTTTTTCAACTATGGGTGATACAATGGCATTACTCAAGCCAAAGGCAAGGGTAGAAAATGCAAGCTTACACTAAAGAGTCTAGAAGGAGGGCAGTTCAAATGGGCAAAGATATCATGGATAAAGAAGTGCTCATGAAATATGTTGGACTATTTGGTCACTTGAAGAGGCATGTTCACAAAGCCGAGCACTAGGATATAGACAAGGCATGTGCTCATGTGCACTACCTTGAGCTAGATAAAAAGGGGAACCCTTTCACAAAAAACAAGCATGGTGGTACCAAAAATGAGGAAGAAAATAAGGAAAAGAGTAAAACAAATGCTACTTCCACTGTCAACTCAAAGGGCAGATGCAAGGGAAAGCCTCATTGCTCAAATTGTGATAGAGATGGCCATACAGGTGATAACTATTGGAAGCTACATCCCAAGTTGGCTCATTCGATTAGATGAATGGTGAAAGAAAGAATTTCTTTTACATGGAAAAGGGCATAGAAATTTATCGAGATTTGTCTAATTATGACAGGCACATTTATTGTGCCGAACTCAAGAAAGGAGCTTCAAATAATGGCAGTAGCTCTCATGGAGTGGAAGAGCTCACACAATTATTTCAAGCAAGGGTCAAGGTGAAAGGTAAGAGGTGCCATGCCTTGTTTGATTCATGCTCTCAATCAAATCTGGTTTCTTATAGGCTGGTTAGTGCATTGGGATTAGAGGTTGTAAATCACCCACATCCACAACTGTCGGTGTGGCTGCAACACAAGAGGGACATGAACGTAACCAAGCAATGCATGTTGGTAATCAGATATCCAAAGTACAAAGATGAAGTGTTCAACATTGTGCCATTGGAGGTTCGCAGTGTATAAAAATTAGTATTGAGGGCAAGTGCAGGCATGAAAAGGCTAATATTGGGGTTGCTGTAAAGCCTCAAGCTGAAATTGAACAGCAAACTAAAAGGCAGCAAGGTACAAGGCTGTCACAAGGAAGAAAGCATGTTCAATTCAAGGGAGAGGAAGAGCATAAGGCCCCAGTGGAATCCACAAAGGTGGGCAGTCTTTTCTTTCCTTTATAGTTTCGGTTTTGCTGATGCCATAAGTGGATCAGTCATAGGACACGCTGGTGTCCACAATTGGTTTACATATGCTTGAAATGTAGATCAGGATTAGGTGATACCAAGCCAAAACAAGGACTCTTGAAAAGGCATGTGGACTGAGAGCCCTTTAATTTGATTTTAGTAGTGTCCTAAGGCTTTTGGGACCAAAAGCCCCCTAGATAGGGAGGTGTGATTCAAAAAACTTGATGGAGAAGTTTAGATCTAGTGGTTTTCCAGTCAGGCACTTTTGTAGGAAGCTACAAATACCCGTAGAGGCAAGGTATAGGTTGCCTGCAGCAATGCTACAGGTGATCACAAAGCTGTTATAAGTATAGTATAGCTTGCTACAAGTGTTAATAGACTAATATGTTGTTTGCTATAGGTGTTAAGTTAAGTGCTATAAGTGTTCATATGACTTCCAATTAGCATGAGAAGGAGAGCAATTGGAAGCATTGTTTTGTACTAGAATCATTAATGAGGGTGATTCGTATTACTTTTAGCAATGTTATAAGAGTCAAATTGGTAGGTCAACAAAAGTTTGTTTGGGCATTTGACGCTACAAGCGACTTGATGGTGGTTTGAAATGCTGTCATACTGCACGTGATGTCAACCCATGCATATCTTCATGGCTGTGGTCCAGTTCTGGGTAAGTCATAGCAATTGGGAGTTCATTTTAGACAACAGATTGAACAGAAGCAAATTGCCTTGCATAAGTGGCTTGATATTGGCCGCGTGTCTCTCTTCCACTGGGGTGACACCAACTAGGATACCACCTACTGTATGTGTTGCTGGTGAGCTATCTTGCTATCCCTGGGCCTTGACAGCCGGGTTATTCCTCTTGGCGGCAGTGTCTCTCCTTTAACCACGATGATAGTGTTGTTATGATATGATTGGTAGTTGCTTCATTACTCACACAAGCTGACTTGGTGTTTGTTGTTGGTGAGCAGATTGTGGGCAGTTACTGTAATGAGCACCCCTGATTTTTTTATTGTAATGATTTGTTTGCAGGTTTGTTTTCCAATGAAAGGGTTTTGTTGATGTTTACTTTCAGATTGCATTCAGAACTTTTAAAACAACTATTTAGCATGAAAGTAAGCAACAAAATATATAGATAATAGTGCTGATCATAACAGGTTTATATTTCAGACTTCATAGAACATGTGCACCATTTTATAATCAGATTTAAACTTATTGCAGACCTGGTATATTCTTCAAGCACAGAGTAGAATGCTCAGATCTGATCCAATGTCCAACCCTCAAGCACATGGGGCCAAGGCACTTGGTTTGTCCAATCTTCAAGCCTTCAAACACCCTAAAATTTGCTCCAGCACTGTCAAACTCTTCACCAGCAAATTCCAACACCCAAGAGTGATGAAAAGGAGTCAACTAATTGCAATTTTGGACTTGATACAAACCCAACATGCCTAAGATGAATGATACGGACTCCTGGGAGGTGTGACCAACATTTAAAATCAGTTCTTTGCCAAACATGCCAAGTGAACACTCATTTTGTGGCGCCCAGCAATGAGGAAAACTCAGAAACAATACCCAGAATGATACTTAGCAGTCCCACTGAGTTATGAGCAAACTTTTGTCTTCCAGTATCTCAGAAAAAACACACCAGCACACTAAAAAGGCATCTTAATCACTACCAAACTTGAACAGCACTTCAATAAAGCTCACATCACACCAAAAACTAAACACCCATATCAGAAAACTTCATAAATTTTCATCTTCTTCAAAATCCAAATCACCAAACCAAGCCAAAATCACAGTCAATAGCAAACCAAGAGCACCAACCAGCTAGGGTGGATGTTTCAACACAGAAACCAGCAACCAAGAAGAGGGTTTTAGTCCTCAACCAGCAAAAGAAGAACTCCCTGAGCTCATTCCAGCAGCATCTCCTTAAGTTGTCAAAAAACATGCAAAACCAAATGAGAGCTCAAACTCATATTTATAAAGTGAGGGACAGATTAGGGCAACTCTCATTTCATTTCCCCCCATTTCACCTTTTTGAAAATAATATGAAATAACCCCAAGAGGGGCGTCCAACTTTTTGCCTCCAAATTTTCACTTTTCATTTTTTTTTTAATGACATTAAGTCCCCACTAGGTGTCCCGCCTTATGAGGCATAACATTAGCCTTAAAAAATGATAAATTACCTCCCTTCTAGGCACCACACAAAGAAGAACACTTACCCTCTTTTAAAAACGTCACCTTTCTAAGCCAAGGGATACACTTCATGAACCCACACCCCCCAACTTAAGTTATAAAGCAACATTATAAAACTTAAGTGATAATAAATCAAATATTAATCCAATCACCATTAGAACTTACCATGGCCATAATTAGAAAGCACTGCACTGAGCTGCTGGAGGAATAGAGCCAAGACCAAGTGCTAAAAATAGCAATTTGCTAAAAATAGTGAGTCAAATCACCAAACTAACCCAATCAAGGACCAACTAGAACTGACTAAAAATAGCCACTACTAAAAATAACAACTTTGCTGGAAAAGACTAGAAAAAACTCAGAAAAACCCACAAAAGCCCATTGGTAACATCAATTTACTCCTTTGAACATATTGACACAAACCCAAAAAGTTAGCACCGACTGCAAAGCAAGAGAACCCAAAAAAGGGGACATTATAGTTACATGGATGATTGTTGCCTTTCAAGGCAACCATCCATATTCCCAAGAGAGAGTAGTTGGAAGGGGTTGTCATTTCCAAGATAACCATTGATCTTCGTTAGGAAGGAACATAAGGGAATAAAAGAAAACAGAGAAATCAAATGTGGAGCCAGTCAATGAGCTAAAAAGCACTTTTAAATTCTTGTGATGGAGAAGAAGAGTGAATGTAGGGATAGATTACAGCACCAATAAGACCATTAAATTGGCAATCTCCTTGTACTGACACTATCATGGTGAATGGAATGTTAATGTGCATGCCCTTCCTAGAGTTTTTCACCCATTGGGTTTTCTCCAGATGAAATCTGTGTTTTTTGTAGTTTTGTTCACTGCGTGTACTGTACTGTTGTTTTATTTTCATGTCCCTTACTGATTTCACATAATTAATACTGCTGCAAGTTAGTTTTTATGCACTAAGGCAGGTTAGTAAAAGTTATGTCAAACAAACTAACCTAGGAGAATTCTTGTTGATGTAACTCTAGGGTTATCAACCTAGAGGTTCGTGGATTAAATGCACAGAGTGAATGATGATCCAATGACATTCTTTGTGGCTTCCAACAGTTGAGGATGTTTCCCATTCATTTTATCCACAAAAATCTTAAATTTTTCCACCTTGACTAAGGTTCAATGGTGTAATCATGAAGATCATACTGTTCCAGTATTAACATATCTAATATTCCTTTCCTTTGGGTAGCCCTAACTGACCTCAAAAGGTTTTTAAATTGTACCTTTGTGAGCCAAATGCCATCCAGCCCTCAATTCTCAACACACTTTTCTCTAGGAGAAACATTGAAGCTTTCTGTAGATAGGTCTGCGCACACAGTTACTTCACCTTTCTCTTTATTTCTTCACTCTTTTTATTGGGTGAACCATTTTCTCTCCCTTCTTATCCTAACCTAGGGACAACCTGCTGACCATGATATGAAAAAAGTCCCACAAGACAATTGATTTATCTTGATGTTCGTTAAAACACCTTTCTTCATCCTGCAACTTGAGGTGGTTTGATTGTAATTTCTGCAAAAGATGGCCCAGTACAATAATCATGGGATCTGTAAACACTAAAGTCTCTTCAATTTCATCAAAGGTGACAACACTAATTATGCAAAAGATGGCAGCATCTGTAGATTGTCACTTTAAATCCACGATGGTCATCTCATGTTCTGCAATAATATTGCTCAGCACTTGAATTTGCTCCTTTTGATCCCTTGCCACTTTATCTGTGGCAGTCCTCATGCAACATTTACAGAGGAGATTTCCTCACCATGAGCTTTACTCACATCACATAATTCTGTTTTGTAATTTTATAGGCCACCTTAGTGCCTGCCCTTTCCTTGTATACCCGATCTGGCTCATCTTGCCCTCTTTAGACTGATCTCTGCTTTACAGTGGCTCCTTGATGATCTGTTACCTGTGTATGCAGGATCCACAGAGACTAGCCCGACTGAGAAGGTGGTACAGGGGCCCTGGACCCTTCATGTGTCAATCCTCCCACAAGGGATTAAAAAGCAGGAATTTGGGATTGTGGAGTAACTAGTATAGATATCTTAAATACATCTATCTAAAAAATGCCAAGAAATATCAATTTAGAGCTATTATATTTAATTATGAATTATTTTACTATATTTACATTGTTTACTTTATTTTTATTTGAAGAGCTTTTTCTTTAACTGAAGAGTAATGTTATTTACTTAAGAGTTATTTTATAGTTTTTTTATTTACTCTTGAATTGTTTTATTTTACTTTAGAACAATTTTATTTACTTAAGAGCTATTTTATAGTTTTTGTTTAGCTGTAAATAGTTTTTATTTTTTAACAGTCACAACATGACAGTCCTTTATTCCACTGTAGAACACCTCTTGGCATAACAACAGAAGGGGATGGAGTGCCCACCAAGGTTCAGAAAGAAGATAAATGTGTTTGTAGAAATGGTTCTTGGAGGGGAAGACAAGTGAGAACTTGACTTTGTAGAAGAAAGGGATGGAAAAGATGTGTCAGTAGGACTTAAGGAAGACACAGAATAACTCAAAACGACATTTCTCATAACACCACCTAACTCTTGCACAAATGATGAGATCTGAGGCAATGTCATGCCCTGTAAAAGGAATGTCACAACCTTCCCTCTGCTTGTTGATTTCAACCCTGAAGAAAGATCCATTATCATTACACCACCCAATTAATTCTCTGGAAATGCCCCCATAGCTTCTTCCGTCAATTATACAAAAGGCTGTGTAGCCATTTCCCTAGAGGCTGATAGGATTGGTTGAGTAGTGAGTATCACTGCTGGGGTTTGAAATGAACAAGAGAAATTGCTGGTGGATATGAAATATGAACTGGCAGAAGAAGTGAAACCCTGATAGGAGAATGGCACACTGATCTGTCTTTGCAATGTAATAGACCCAAACAGGGAGCTTTTCACTTCTAGCTATTATTTAAAATTTGCAAACCCTGGGGCCTTGGGTTAACAATGTGCAGCCATCTAGGTTGCAAAAGTGCACAACACTAAATGCCTAGGGAATGACATAAAAGGGGTAGATGACCATAGCCCTGCTCCTTGAAATATTTTCTTTACTGTATATCCTTTTCAACTTCCACATCATTTACTACATTTCTATGTATATAATCCAAAGAATTAGGGTCATGTCTATATTCCAACATAATTCTAGGTGAATGGTTTTTCAAGAGTGCACACCCAGCCTTTGTTTTATCATACATGGCCCTGGTTACTAGCCCTAAACTGTAAGCAACTGCGTGTCTAAGCACTTCTCTATGCGTGGATAATTGGTCAAAAGGCTTTTGTAACCAACTCTCAACAGAAAGTTGTGATACATAGTAATATGATTGCATGTAAATGCTGCCAATTGCCTCAGGGATGACATAAAAGGGGTAGAGGAACATGACCCTGCTGCTTGCAGTATTTTCCTTTGCCGTATATTATTTTCAACTTCCACATCATTTGGTGCATTTCCATACACATCATTCAAAGAATGAGGTTCATGTCTATATTACAACACAATTTTAACTGAATGGCTTGTCAAGAGTGCACAGTCTTTGTCTTATCACACTAACCCTGGCTACTAGCCCTAAACTGTAAGCAACTGCTCATTTGAGCACTTCTCTGTGTGAGTAGTTGGTCAAAGGCTTTGTAACCAACTCTCAACAGAAAAGTGTGATACATAGCAATATGATTGCTTGTGAAAAACGCCATTGACCCTGGTGACATGCTGATATGCCACCTCCTGCAGCAAAAATGAATCTGGAACATACTGGATTAACTATGAGGGGCCTCCAAAAGTCCATCAATCCTCAAGAAAGTACATTGTGACTACAAGAAACAACTCTCAACTTCCTCAACAAGCTCATGGCCTCTGACGACAACCTTTGAACCAACTCTCCATATAAATGAGAATAAACGGTGGGAAGGAAATGGTCAACACATTTCAATATACCTATGTAAATGTGTGCATGAATGGACTGATGATCAGGAGTCCATGAAGTAAAGAAATACTAGGCAGTCAAATGGAACATGGGCACATATAGAATCTACAAGGCATGAGGCATTAATAATATCCACTAGCCCCACTCTTATAATCTTTGATACTCTTGTCCATATAAAAGGAAATGGTTTTTTCCCAGTTCATAATATTACCATTCTCTGATATCTAATGCATGAGAGGTACCCACTTTTGATCCGCATGGCCCATGTCTTTCACCCATATAATCTGCAGATGACAATCATGACATTTCTAGACCTAGTCTAAAATTCATGACAGCATATTGCTTTCTCCCATATAATCTGCAGATGAAGGTAAGGAGATGATAGCATATGCCATCCTTCCAGGGTTCCTTCTAGTTCATTCTCCAATGCCCAGTGGTTGACCCACTCTTTCTTATAACTGAGTTGACGGGTGGGAATCTTATAAATTCTAGACAACTTTTGCCAGAGAAACAAAGCCACTTGAGACCCTAACAATCCATAAATCTTCTTGTCGCTCACTATTCCTCAGTCTATATTGTGCCCAAGTATGTCAAAGCATGGAAAAGTCTCTGCCATTGCTGATGCTAAATGGAAGTGAGAACTATAAATATTCAAATCATAATCCCCTTTTTAGATATTTCGGCCAAGAATGTGTTTGAGCTAAAAGCATCCTTAAAGTAGAATTACAAGCCAAAATAATAATAATATGTACAGATTTCAGCATGCAGCACAGTGAATTCTATACCCATGACAGATGATGAAACTGAGGCCATACCCTTGCCCTTGTCCTCCATCATTCTCTTGTTCATTTTGTTTATAACACAAAGTGGACTGAAAATGCAATGTTTGCAGAAAATAATGACTAGATAATGGCAGAATGAAAAAAAGGATGTAGATTTCCAGTTTTTATTAATGGCACTGTTAAGAATGAATACTGAGGTGACGGATATATCTCCAGGGATGAAGGAAAATTAAATTACAAGATTTGCTTTGCACAAGCTTTCAAAATTATCCTGGATTCTCCTTTAAAACAAGCCAGCACAACAATCATTAACCTAGTTGAAATAAAGACTGTTGATCTAAATAGATCTAAGATTGATGATGCACACTCCATGAACAAACCACTGCACAGCTGAGCACTATTACATGAGAATGAACTCAGAGAAAGCAGGATCTTGACAAATGTCATCATCCCACTGATCTAGCACAGGAGAGAGAGGCAAATGCAGTGCAAAACAAAACAAACAGAATACTTACACATATCACAATCCCATGCATTCGACTTGAAGACATCAAGCAAAAAGAAAAACAGAGAACATACAGGATGGTGACACTTGTCACATCTCTGCACACTCAGCTTGGAGACAGCAAAAAGAGAAGGGAAAAGGGGTATGGCATGGTGCTGACACTTGTTGTCATCCTGTGTGCCTGGCTTGGAAATGAAAACCAGAAAAAACATTGAGAGGAAAATGCCACCAGTGTGTCAGATAACACCACGTAGTAGAAACCTGTGAACTTGCACAGAGGCAGATGAGAGCATAAAAGAAACAAGGAGAAGAAATTAAACAAACTCAGAGCAAAGTTTACACCTGCATCCTAGTTGAATAAATAGAAAGTAGTATGTACAACAAAACACAGAAATGCTTAGAGGAGATTTGAAAAAACCACAAAGTCAAAATCAAGCTCCATAACTATGAAACAGCAAGGGTGGCCTGAAATTTGGGAATTGGGAATTTTGGTCACTACAGATCCTATGTTCAAGTGCCATTTACGTCAGTCACTTCTTACAGAGCAGTAGTCTTGATACTCTCAACTTTTGGATCTGATGGAAAAATTGAATCTTTGATGAATGTAAATGCTTCTTAACAAAGATGTAATATGCAATCAAGCAGTGAATGAACAGAGAGAAATATCATAACAGAGTACAAAACTACAGAAAGCAGATAATAAGTATACAGATTATGTTTATTATATTAATCTTTAAACACGAGAAGAGTTCTTCACATAAAGAGTGTGTTTATGTGGCCTTGGAGGAACTTCAGGACAGTATGCAATGTAAAAATTTGTAGATGCCAAGGAATGTTCACGGATTACCTGTACTCCAACACTAAGTTATGCTATACACCAACACTAAGTTGTGCCTCAGAAGATGTGTGTAGACTCCCTGCAAGTGAGAATGGGCTGAATGAGCTAAGGCCATGATGGAAAGTTGTATGATGATATTTCTTCTTAGTGGGACATGACTATGGAATCACTTGACTGTATGATGTGGGGAAAACAAACTCTAGCAAAACCCCTCTCTGCTCTGTTAGAATTCATAGATGTATGATGTGAAAGAAAAGAATCTTGTAAGAGAAGAAATGACTTGAAAAGCAGAATGATTCATCTTAAAGACCCAAAGAATCATCAAATAACTATCTCATTCAAAGGTGATAGGTAACTGTCTTGTTGTGGTGGATAGTTCCAGGACTTCTAACTGCATAATTCCAGTGTATGATTGGCTCTACCATCACGACAGCAAGGTGTTATCCACACCCTGCAGGGAACTCAGCTTCTTGACCACACTTCCCCTAACACAACATATAGTTAAACTACCGCCAGTATCAGATATGATTAGCACCAGTGCCAGTAGGCTATGGTTTTACCCTAGCCTAGTCTTATATAGGTAAGGATAATTATTTGAAAATTGAGACCCATTTCATGGCATTCTCATCCTGCATTCGGTTTGGCTTTATTAGAATTGGTTAGATGCCCCTTCAAAGCGATCTACTGCTCTTAAGAATTCTAACGGTTGCCCCCTGAAGTGGCACAAATACCCGCAATCATTATTCACCATTCCCAGTCATCTATCTCAGTATTTACTGTTTTTTTGCAACTTTGTTATGTCTGCTTTTCTAAGCTTATATCAACTATCTTATCATCTTATATCCAGGTCATGCTATTCAACACTCGTGGATCAGCCACATTTTGGGTTTACCATAAACTCAATCAACCATTATACCTTCTGTTACATGCTTTACACATGCGTTCTACTTTTAGAAGTGGCTAACATTCATAAAAGCTGTTCTTAATCGAGTTTAAAGATAATAGTTTCATTAGAAAATGTCTCAATGTAAAAACAGTCTATATGCTGTCACTTTTGCATATTATTGGTCAACAATATTTACCAGAACCTCTAGAAAGTGTTGTTCATCTTCAACTAGCATGGAGCTAACAAATTTCAAGTTCTTCCTTATGTACATGCATCCACGAAGTAAGAAAAAGCACAAAAACATGGAGAGAGAAAGAGAGGCAACAAACAAATTGAGCTTGACTAGACATCAATTTCTTTCAACAGACTTACTCACCTGCATGTGGAACAAGAACTTCTTTGACTTTCTGTAGAACAAGAACATGAGCTTTCTATCAGGTTTGATTTATTTGTACATGAGGCTGTAACAGTTGATGCACTCCCACAATTTTGGAAAGAAGCATCTACAGTAGTACTTTCTTGACCTTTCATTTTTGCTGCCGCCAGCTTTGACATGTCACCACTGGAACTGAAAACTAATCCAGAACCATCTCGCAGTTTCAGTAGAGTAGATTCTGTAAAGCAACATTCATACTTCAGTAAAGGTTGCAATGAGGCTTCCAGCAATTGTGCAGTGTCAACAATGTGGAAAACACTGACAGCATGTTGGAGTAAGGACTGCTTAAAATAATAATTACAATAAGTCTCTGCTATCCAGAAATATTCTTCAAGAATTGAGTACCTTATGCAGAAACAATTCTTGAAATAAAACATATCTTAAGCATTCCACTTAAGTAGTCTAGCCGATATAGACCACCGTGTGTAGGGAGGCAATGTTCAGTAACTAATTATACATTACTTAAGGAAAATACATGGTTTTCCTGTCACAATCTTTACTGCCAAATTGTGTTTAGAAGATATTTTTATTTCTGAACCATTCTGAGAAAACATAATAAAGGTTACCAGGTAAAATATTACTTGTTTAAAATCAGTTTAGCACGATCCATCTGATCGAGATGAAGAAACTCTTACTATTTGATTTCAGAAAACCCTCAAACTGAATTTTGAAGTTCATTGGCCATCTCAGGGAACAGCAAATGACATGGAGAAATTTGTAATAGTTTCAACCTTCCATGAAAAAGCCATTAATGTTTGAAACATTTAAACTAGATGCCACTAGTTATTGAATCAACCTGATAAAATAAAGGTTTGAGGTTTCCAGAGGCAGATATTTGACATATATATGGAACTAATTATATTTAAGCTTCTTTAATTTAGAATAGTTGCCTCAACCCATTGCCCTAAGTTAGACTAGTGACCATGCGTGGCATATTCAGGTTAACAGTTACCAGTTTGAGTTGGGAGTAAAGATGTTGCCATTCTTATAATGTCCAGGGCCAACAAGATCAAAGCTAGCTAAGTAGTATAACCAATTTGAATTGAGAGTAAAGATGTTTATGTTACCTTCTCATAATTTGTGGGTCCCACAAAATCAAAGATTATAATTCCATTTCGACAAAAAAACTCATTAAGACGGAACACAGATGGAACTAAAGGAATGGCATTTGATAGCCAGGATTATTCCCATTTCAGAGACATATTGCCGCATTATAACAAAAAAACTTGGTAAATTTATGCTGCATATTATGCTTATTTACTATTGCTTGGCTTGAGGGTGGCATGAAGACTATTTGTTTCAAAGCATTTCCCTGGCCAGACTAGTGACCATGTGTGATATATTCAACTTAATGCTTATCAGTTGTTGTTGAGAGCAAGGATTTCACCATTCTTATAAAGTGTAGGGTGCTATTCCCTTAACTCTATAGTGTGGATAGGATTATTTGTAGTCAGTTTGTGGCTACCTTAACTCTTACTAAAATTATATGATAATTAATATAGTGTTATATAGGTAGTTAAGTCAGCCTAGATGGCATTCAAGGCAAAGTATGGTATATACAGGAGTTAGAGATTAGTCTATGATCGTTGTATTGCGAATTGTGGTCTTCTTGGAGACTCTTAGAGGTTTGCACTCTTGAAATGGCTTATTACTCTCGAGTATTGTCAAGTAATTGCGGCATATTTCCTATTATATTCTTCTCTTGTGCAGGTTATTTCATTGTAAATGGTATCAAAGCATGATCTTGGCATCCAAAAGGCAAGAAACAAGGTGAATTTTTTTATTCAAGAGGTCAAAATATGGAGCACATATCTCTCTCAATTTGGCAAAAAAAAAATTCTGATTTTTGGGGGGTTGATCAAGGACATACTGAAGCTGCTACAGTCTAGATTTGAGGTCATCTAGAGCAGATTTGAAGGAGTTATTGCCAAATTAAAGTTTCCACCAAATTCACTCCCTAGGCTCTAAACAAATTGATTTCTAGAGGGATTATCACAGACATATTGAAGATGCTACAGTCCAGATCTGAAATCATTTGGAGCAGAAATTCAGAATTGAAGAAGTTATTGAAAAATTAGGGTTTCCATCAAATTCATTTCCAAGGCTGAAAACCAGTGATTTTCTTGGAGATTTTTCTTAACAAGTGAGGTCTAGACCTTGGTAAGTTATAGTAAAATTTTAAGATTATTTGGATTTGTTTTGTGTTATTTATTGCCATTGCGAGAGAAGGAATCCTGTCGCACCTGGAAATCTCCATAAAAAGATGATTTAATAGTTGAGGAGACGGATTCCATAGATTTGGAATCTCTTAAAGATGATATTTCATCATTTAGGGAGGAGATAAAAAGGTTCAGTCAGAGTGACGATATCTAGGCATTAATGAAGAGATTTGATTCTCTTGAGGGTTCTATGGACTCTAACTCTAAGCAAGTGGATCCACATTATAAGATGTGGGAAGATGTGTCTTCCAAGAGACATGATGCTTTTGGAATTGACTTAGATCTGAAGATGGATCATCACCCAAATAATTTATGGCTATGCAATTCACACCAAAGATGGATATGCGAAAGTCCAATGGCAAGGATCCAACCAATTACCTCTGCCAGATGGAGCAATTCTTTGATCTTCATCATTCCATGTCAACAAAATGTTTTAATAACATCCTCCAACTTGAAACCAAACCAATTCATTTGGTATCATCAGCTATATGAAGAGAATAAAAAGAAGAGATGCATTGTCATATAGTTTGTTTTCCAAGAGGAACTCACTACACATTATGGTGACAATCTTATAGATAACTACTTTAGCCAACTTACCAAATTAAAGCAAACAGGTATGGTCAAGGATTATACTCAACAGTTCCAAACTCTGTCGTTCAAAGTGGAGCATGTTATAGAGGAGAATTTGAAGGAATTATTTCTAAGGGGTTTAAAAGAACACACATCAAATATGAGGTACACGCCATCCACCTAAATTGTGTGTCCCAAGCAATGATTATGGCAAGGTAGGTAGAAGATAATTTTTTGGCCGGCTGTTGGCAAGCGTTTGTAAACATGAGAGATAGAAAAACTCCTACACAATCACTTCCTCAACCTACTAGACTAACTCTGCAACAAATTTAAGAACAGGGAGCAAAAGGGTTGTGTTTTAACTATAATAAAAAATACAATGGAGGATATAAATGTATTGAAAATAAATTGTTCTACATTGAAGGGCCAATTGAGGAAGAAGTAATATTAGAGGCCAACATCAAGACAGATGAGGAATTGGGAGATACCCAACCAACCATTTCTTGTCATGCACTTTTTGGAATTAGCACTCCACAAACTCTCAAGATAGTGGGTTTCTTGAAGTAAGAGAGAGAAGCGGTGTTGATAGACTTAGGAAGCACTCACAACTTCATCAACAAGAATTTAGATGCTCATCTGAATTGTTTTCTATATCTAACTGCAAAATTTCAAGTCCTGATTGCAGATGGGGGTATTGTTAGTTGTTTGAGGATATCATCCATATGAGACTACCAACTTGATTGCCCAATGTTTGCTATCTCCTTGGGTGCAACACATATTGTATCAAGAGTACAGTGACTTACTACATTGGGGATAACTAAGATGAACTTTCAAGAGCTATTCATGTGTTCTCACTAAGAAAGAAGGATAATAGAACTAAGACGGCTGTGTGCAAAGTCTTCACAAATGGTAAGTTCTCATCAAATGCAAAAGATGCTTAACAAGGGGGTAGATGGGTTTGTGGCCTAGTTGTTTTCATTAGAAGCATATCACTCAAAGGTTTCTAGACCACTAGATCTACAAGTAGCTGTAGATAAGCACTCAATAATTTTTGGAAAGATGCCAAAAGGATTGCATCCTAAAAGACATCATGATCATGCCATTCAATTCGTACTAGGGAGCCAATCATCCAATATCAAATCCTATAGGTATCCATATGTACAAAAAAATGAGATCGAGAAGATGGTTCAAAAGATGTTAGAGGCAAGCATTATCAAGCAAAGTCAGAGTGCTTACTCCTTTCTGTAGTGTCCCGTTTTATACCTAAATGTCTGCAGCCTACGTTTCAAAAGAAATCAATAAAGATAATTAATATTACACCCAGCTGGCATTAAATTAAGATTAAGTAGGTAAGAATGGTCAACCAGCATATGAAGGGTTGTGTCTCTTGAGCAAGATAAGGCATATAAGGAAGGCAGATCTGGAAGGAAAGGAAAGAGGGAAGAATTATTATGACTAATTACAAGTAATAGACAGCAGCACTGCCACTAACAAATTAACTTATTTAAATTATTATTCTTCAAATGCAGTGATGGAGAGTTGTAACTGTTTCAAAGGCAATAGAGGTGAAGAGGTGTGACTCCCTCAAACTTGAGATATAAAAGGGGGAGCACTTCATTTGAAAAAGACATCCACAACATCATTCAATGAATCAATTAAGAATAAATATTATTTGACTCCTAATGTGAAAGATTGTGACTCCCAATGTGAAAGGCTGCAACTCTTTCAAATATGAAAGGTAAGGTTGTGACTCCCTCAATAATAAGATATATAAGGGAGATCATTCCCTTGGGAGAAATCATGAATCAAGTGGGAAAAAGGAGAAATAAGAAAAAGAAATCTAAGACATCAATTTGGAATAGAAATTGAGAACAAAAATTATTAATATTCAGAAATATGATTGGTGGCAGCCATTTAAGAATAAATTTATCATTTCATCAAGAGGTATTTATTTAGAAATAATCTAGCAAATTCCTTGAAGAACCATATCTTGAATTTGTGAAGTATCTTGCAAATAGGAAGGACGGCCAGCCTTCCATGCTCGTGGGTCAGGAGGTGGAATGGACAACTAGCCTTCCATGCTCTTGAGCTTGATCAAGGAGGACGGCCGGCCTCCAAGGTGGACTGAGGGATGGAAGGGTGGCCCACCTTCCATGCTCTCGCAAAACAAGGACGACCAGCCTTGAGATTGCCATTTGCAAGCATTTCCAATGAATTCACAATGTGATTTGCTATAAGGAATATGCTATGATGTGTTGATTCAAATATTAATGATGCTACGATTTATTAATATTATAATATTTTATATATGGATTTGAATACTATCATACTTTCTTGTTACCTAATATTACTAATATCAGTTCTTAGTGGAAAATATTGTTTGCAGGTGTAAAATCAGGAATTTCCCAAGTAGGGACATTACACTCTCCAATAGTAATGGTGTGCAAGAAAGATAACACTTGGAGGATGTGCCCTGATTATGAAGAACTCAACAAGTACACCATAAAAAATAAGTTTCTTATCCCAATAATTGATGATTTGTTAGATGAGCTTAAGAGTGCTATTTATCTTACCAAACTTGATCTTCATTCTAGTTATCATCAAATCAGAATTGAAGATAATTATGTACAAAAAGCAGCTTTTTGAAACCATGAGGGCCACTATGAATTTTTGGTAATGTCTTCTGGCCTCACAAATGCACCACCTACATTTCAATATTTGATGACCTCTATCTTCAAGCCATTTTTGCATAAATTTGTTTTAGTATTTTTTGATGCCATCTTAATATATGGCAAACACTTGCAGAACATAAATCAGGTTTTTGACATTCTTGAACAATATCAAATTCATGCTAAGCCATCCCAGTGTGTGTTCAGAGTCAAAGAACTGGAGTACCTAGGTCATATTGTTTTGCATGAAGGAATCAAGGTGGACCCTCACAAGATCAAGGCCATAGCATAGTAGAATAGAAAATGCCTAGGACCCTTAAAAACCTACGAGGTTTTACTATGACCTATTTGTAAAGAATTATGGTAGCATAGCATCACCTCTCACAACCTTGTTGACAAAGGATTCCTTCCAATGGAATTGAGCAGCTACCAAGGCATTTGAGAAGCTAAAGGAAGCCATGTGCATAACTGCAGTTCTAGCTACCCCAAACTTTTCCAAAACATCCATTGTGGAATGTGATGCTTCTGGACATGGCATAGGAGTAGTACTCATGCAAGAAGGAAGACCCATAGCATTTGAGAGCTGCCAACTTAAAGGTAAGAATTTGTTGAAGCTAGTTTATGAGAAGGAAAGTTTGGCCATCCTACGTGTAGTCAAACAATGGAGAGCTTATCTAATGGGAAGACACTTTAAGGTAAAGATAGATGATGATAGTTTCAAATTCTTCTTGGAACAAAGGTTGTCATCTAAAGAACAACAAAAATAGGTGACAAAGATGTTGGGATATGACTTTAAGATCATTTATAAGAAAGGAAAGGAGAATGTTGTGGTTGATGCTCTATCTAAGACTGATGAATTCACAAAGTCACTATTGTATGCCATTTCCATATTGCAGGCAGATTGGGTAAAAAAGGCACAAGAAGAGTGGGAGAAGGGCATAGATACTCAGACTCTCATTAAGAAACTCCAACAAAACTCAAGTGTGTCACACAAATTTACATGGAAAGGGAATGTTTTAAAGTACAAGGACAAGTTATACCTATGTAGGAACTCAACTCTTAATTTTAAGGTGTTAGCGGAACTGCAGGCTTCTCCAATAGGTGGGCAGTCTAGATTCTATGATAAGTCCTAGATTCTTGATGACTTATCATAGAATCAAGCAAGCTTTGGGAGGAGCTAAAAGGGGATGTTCCGAAATTTGTACCAGAATGCATGGCATCCCAACAAAATAAAAGAAAGACAATTAAGACCCGAATCTTTTGCAACCCTTATCTATTCCAAATCAAAGGTCAGAGGAGTTATCCATGGTTTTCATGACTATATTGCCTAGATCTAAAAGAAAAAATGTCATCATGGTTGTGCAAATTTTAATGAACAGATTAATGCACAGAAACTTAATTCAAAATCAGACACAATAACACAACAGATACCCTGGGAAAACCCTCCTCTTGAGGGAGAAAAACCCAGCAACAAAGATCTCTCTTATATATATAAATGGAGGCAACAATTCTCTTTACAATGAGGCCAATAACAAGGCCAGCCTTCAGCACCTACACAAGATGCAGTAGCAGATAATAATCTGCACCTCTCAATATCCAACTCTGCCCTTGAAGAATTCGCAACCTGCTCTTTGAAGAATTCGCACCTGCATAAATAATTATTCGAACTTGCTTGATGATGAATGGAGCGAACTTAATGAATATATATGAGGGGAGAGAGAGACGCATCCTTTCATTTAATTTCAAGGTCGGCCTCCAATAAGAATCGCGTCCAATGGAAGAGGGTTGGCCTCCAATAAGAACTCGTGTCTTTTCTTTAAAACAAAACGGTGCCTCTTCATAACATATAATTTGCACCTTATAAATATTCATGCCTCTTCAAAATATCTCATATAAATTAAATAGCATTTAAGCTATCATTTAATTTATTCATGACAAGAATATCGTTGGAAGTAATTTCGACGCTGTATGTTGACATTAACACTCCCTCTCAGCTAGAGAGAATACTTCCAGCTGCTCAAGACAAATAACCTCATCGTGATGTCTACCATTATGGCTACAACCATAAGTGAACAAGAAGAATATCACCTGAACGTGATATTAGATATCGCCTCAACACGATATCAACCATGATGGCTACAACCATACTATGGTGTGTACAAGTGTTCATCACTTGCGTGATGTTGTCACCTCAACGTGACTTTCAACATGACTCTCTCAAAGGGTGAAACACAAGTACAACATATGTCATGGAGTCTCACACATGACATCCACCATGACTCAGCTCAGAGGGTGGAAACAAGGGCTTTCACCTCAAATTCCTCCGTCTCAAAAGAAAATGCATTGACAAGGGCTTGCACCTCAAATTCCTCCATCTCAGAAGAAAATGCATTAAACAAGGGATTTCACCTCGAACTTCTCTCTCAGAGAAGAACTCATTAAACAAGGCTCACTGATACTAAGACTCTTTACTCAGTCAAGGTTGGATTCTCCACCATACCAAGCTTATCTCAGAAGTACACAAACTTTATCCTGGCAAGAGGCTTGGTGAGAATATCTGCCGTCTGCTCATCAGTGTTGATGTACCTCAACTGTACAGCCTTCCTCAGCACCATATCTCTGATATAGTGATACTTGATCTCAACATGCTTGGTTTTGTCATGAAACACAGGATTGACAAAAAGCTTCACACAACTCTGATTATCACAATGAATGATAGTGGGCTCCATTGATTGTCCAAACAATCCTGCAAGGAGCTTACGAAGCCATACTACTTCTCGAGTTGCCATACAAGCTGCAATGTACTCGGCCTCTACTATACTCAATGCTACAGATGACTGCTGCTACACCAGAAATCATAGCAGAACCCAAATGAAGCAACAACCAGAGGTGCTCTCCTATCTGTGACACAACCTGCCCAATCAGAATCAGTGAACCCATAACTCCAAGTCTGCATCTGAAGTATACCTCAACCCATATCCGAATGCCACGCAAGTATCTCAGGACATGTTTGGCTGCAACAAGATGTATCTGTCTCGGATCACACATAAACTGGCTAAGTGCACTCACTGCATAGCAAATATCAGGTCTAGTGTTAACTAGATACATCAAGGATCCAATCAGCTGTCTGTACAATGTAGGATCCACCAAATTTGAACTAGGCAGCCTCCTTCAATTTATGTAGATTGGTCTCCATAGGTGTAGACATGGATTTGCAATCCATCATGCCAAATCTCTTAAGTATATCAATGGTGTACTTTCCTTGACTTAGAATCATCTCATCTGGTTTCTGCCAGACTTCTAATCCAAGGAAGTAATGCATGAGCCCAAGGTCCTTCATCTCAAATTCTAAAGTCAACTCCTTCTTACACTCAAGAATCAGGTGATCTTCTCCAGTAAGGATCAGATCGTCAACATATAAAACCAAAATTAATGCATCACCATTGATTACCTTGAAGTAGAGATTTGAATCAGCATCATTTTTTAAGAAGCCCAAACTTGACAGGTACCGATCAATTCTTTCGTACCATGCACGAGGAGCCTGCTTAAGACCATACAAGGCCTTCTTTAGCTTGCAAACATGTGACTCCTTCTCATGAACCTCAAATCCATCGGGTTGCTCTATATAAACCTCCTCCTCAATTACTCCATTGAGAAAGGCTGTCTTCACATCCATCTGGGAAATCTTCCATCCTCTAGATGCAGCAATAGCAATGATGGTTCTGACTGAAATGTAGCGAGCAACAAGAGCAAATGTTTCATCATAATCAACTCCCTCTTTCTGAGAAAACCCACGAGCCACAAATCTTGCCTTGTACTTCTCTATGCTTCCATCTGCAGCATGCTTAATCTTGAATAGCCATTTAGAAGATACCACAGACTTGCCCTCGAGTCTAGGAACAATATCCCAAACATCATTTTTAAGAATTGACTGATACTCCTCTGTCATAGCATCTCTCCAAACTTGAAGACTAGATGCTTCCTCAACACAGGTAGGCTCGGATTCTATAATCTGACTCATCAAGGCAACATAACTGGAGAACTTATGTGGCCTTTTGCTTTCTCTGAATGTGCCTCTAGGAGCTGCAAAATTTTCAGCTTCTTGCATAGTACGCTTGGCCCATAGAGGTCTCTTTCTCCCAATAACAATGTCAGTAGGCCCATCAGTAGGTTCCAAGGGTTCAACAGGATCAATATCTTCTTTTGGTTCTGAAGTCTCCCTCTGAATCTCGGAGTATGGTCAACTTCCATATCCCGAGGAGACTCTTCATTATCAATCTCCATATGAATCCCCTCGGATCTCCTGAATGCAACATCTTCCTCGAATGTGACATCCCTACTGATCTCGATCATCTTCTGACCTAGAATGTAAATTTTGTAGGCTTTTGATGTCTCACTGTAGCCCACAAATATTCCCTTCTTGCCAGAAGGTTCCAACTTGGTTCTCTTTTCCTTGGGAACATGAATATAGATAGGACATCCAAAGATCCTCAAATGACTAACTTGCTTCTTCCCTGTAAAGCTTCTTTTGGAGTCATATTCTCCAAGATCTTATGAGGACTTCTGCTGAACATACACAACTGTCCGGAAGCTTCGCCCATAGGAAGGTTTGCAAATCTTGATCATGGATCATGGCCTTTGCTGCTTCCACGATCGTTCGTTCTTTCTTTCTGCAACACCATTTTGTTGAACACAACTCCCTCTTAATCCGATCAATATAAAAATTAAAACTACCGAGGTGTATTCTCCACCATTGTCGATCTGAGGACCTTAATTCTTTTACCGTAAAGATTTTCTACCAAGGCTTTAAACTCTTTAAACCTATCCAACACTCGGACTCTTTAGATTTCAAAAATAAATCCAAGTCTTCCTAGAGTGATCATCAATGAAAAGAACATAATACAAGAAACCACTCGAAGAAGGAACAGACATAGGTCCACATAAATCAGAATGAATAAGGTCTAAAATACACTTAAATCTATTTTCTCTACTATGAAAAGGGGCTTTTATATTCTTACCCAATGCGCAGCCCTTGCAGTACCTTCATGCTCCTGGTTGAACTTAGGAAGGCCTGTCACCATCTTCTCCATGATAGGTAAGGCTCGGAAGTGTAAGTGAGCCAATCTCCGATGCCAAAGATCGCAAAGACTTGAAGAGTCATGAACCAAAGCTTGTAAAGAACGTGTGCAGACCTTGTAAAGGTTTTCATGTCTAATTCCAATTACTTGAGCATCCTTGAAGCTAGTGTTCTCCATCCATACTAGAACTTTGCCTTTGGAGAAGGCAACTTGATATCCTTTATCTTCCAAGGCTGAAATAGAAATAAGATTGCGCTTGATTCCAGGAACATAAAGAACATTACTCAACTGAAGTGAGATGCCAAAATCCAAATGAAGTGTAGAAGTCCCAATTCCTTTCACGAAGTAGCTAGCATCATCTCCAATGATGACTTGTTCAGAAGACTCCTTTTCCACCAAACTTGATAAGTGCTCCTTAAAGTCGGTGATGTGTCGTGAAGCACCACTGTCGATTATCCAAGTGTTGGTGTCGGAAGGTACACTGCTTGATAATGCTGAATAGAACAAATATTCACTTGAATCCTTTTGAGGAGAGGCATCATCAACATCCGCAACGGTGACCTGTTGCTTAGGTCTAGATGGACAATACTTGGCGAAGTGCCCAAACTTGTCACACCTAAAACATTGAATCTTGGACATATCCCTCTTCTTCTTAAAGGGAGGTGCATCATCATTTCCCTTGTCCCGATTCCTCTTGAAGAATCCTTTTCTTCCATCTTTTCCTTTCTTCTTTGATGCATGGGAGGCGAGAACATGAATGTCTTCATTCTTTGAACTTTGACCAACGCCTCTTGCCACCAACCTTGATTCTTCTTGAATGCAATCAGATCTTAGGCGATCAAACTTAGGCAATTTCGATCTTGCACTGATTCCCTGAATGTAAGATTCCCAAGACAAAGGTAGACCATTGAGAGCAAGCATAGTCAGGTCTTTGTCATCAACCATATGCCCTATTGTCGAGAGCTGATCTCTCAAATCTGCAATCCTCATAAAGTATGCAATCACTGATTCACCTTTCGCCATCTTTACATGATGAAGTTGTTGCTTCAGTGCAAGCGCTCGGCTGGTATTGTTGATTTCGTACATCTCTTCCAATGTTTTGAACATGTCTCTCGCTGTCTTCAACTTAGAGACGATAGGCACAATATGATCCTTGACGGAATCAACCAATATCTTCATTGCTTTAATATCTTTCTTTTCCCATTGTAACTTCTCTTCTTCCTCCTTAGGTTCAGGAACGCTAGACTCCACGAACTCACCCAAGTCATTTTCACGCAAGGTAAGCATGATCCTAAACCTCCATGATGTGAAGTTAGATGCACCCTCGAGTCTATCCTCGATCTTCAAACCATTCACCATCTTGACTAAGTGAACAAATAGGGTATGTCGATTAGCAATAATCTGATCACGATCCTCTCAAACCTGGCTCTGATACCATGTAAATTTTAATGAACAGATTAATGCACAGAAACTTAATTCAAAATCAGACACAATAACACAGCAGATACCCTGAGAAAACCCTCCTCTTGAGGGAGAAAAACCCAGCAACAAAGATCTCTCTTATATATATAAATAGAGGCAACAATTCTCTTTACAATGAGGCCAATAACAAGGCCAACCTTCAGCACCTACACAAGATGCAGTAGCAGATAATAATCTGCACCTCTCAATATCCAACTCTGCCCTTGAAGAATTCGCAACCTGCTCTTTGAAGAATTCGCACTTGCATAAATAATTATTCGAACTTGCTTGATGATGAATGGAGTGAACTTAATGAATATATATGAGGGGAGAGAGAGACGCATCCTTTCATTTAATTTCAAGGTCGGCCTCCAATAAGAATCGCGTCCAATGGAAGAGGGTCAGCCTCCAATAAGAACTCGTGTCTTTTCTTTAAAACAAAACGGTGCCTCTTCATAACATATAATTTGCACCTTATAAATATTCGTGCCTCTTCAAAATATCTCATATAAATTAAATAGCATTTAAGCTATCATTTAATTTATTCATGACAAGAATATCGCTGGAAGTAATTTCGACGCTGTATGTTGACATTAACAGGTTGTTGTGGATTGTCTCAACAAATATGCATATTTTTGTGCTTTGGCACACACATTTGAAGCAAGCACTATAGCAATAGCCTTTATGAATACTATTCAAAAACTACATGGAACTCCAAAAGTCATAGTAAGTGATTGTGATTCTATCTTTTAGAAGTAATTTTTAGACTGATTTATTTTCATTTTTGGGCACTCATCTTGCTTGTAGTTTGTCATATCATCCCCATAAGATGGACAGACTAAGGTGGTCAACCAATGCTTAGAGAGTTATCTCTAGCGTTTTGCTTTGGATAAAAAGGAGAGATGGGTGCAATGGTTGCCACTAACAAAATAGTGGTATAGCACTTTTTTTCATACTTCCTCCAAAATGTCTCCAATTTTGGCACTATATGGATGCCAAACACCATTAATCACCTCTTCCTTGCAGGCACACCCAAACATTCGAACAATTGAAGAACACATTCAATATCAACAAGAGGTACTTGCTTGTCTCAAGGAGAACTTGGCAATGGCACAAAATAGAATGAAGCAGCAAGCTGATCTACACCACAATGAAAGGACTTTTGAAGTGAGATATTGGGTCTCCGTGCAATTATGCCATATAAGCAAATGTCACTGGAACAACAGCTAAAGCATAACAAGCTTACACCCAAGTATTATGGTCCTTATAAGGTGTTGCTGAGGATTGGCAATGTAGCATACAAATTGGAGTTAACTATGTCAGGAAACATACATCCAATCTTCCATGGTTCACTCTTGAAGATGGTTATTAGACAAAGAGCTGCAGCACAGATTGAGTAACTAGAGCTTGATGAGGAGGGCAAGATAATTTTAGATCCGAAGGGAATTCTTCAAACATGCACTAGGAGGCTGCAAACAAAGGCAATCACAGAGTATTTGATTGAATGGAAGAACTCTCTAGTCAAAGATTGCTACATGGGAAAATGAGGATTTTGTGCAAAAACATCCAAATTTGATCAGCATGGAGAACAACGCTTCTTTAAAGAAAGGGGACCATGCTACGTCCTTAATTTTGTAGTGTGCATAAGCTTATGAGTAGTTGGCTTGTGGCTACCTTAACTTTTAATTAAGTTATATGATAATTAATATAGTCTTATATAGATAGGTAAGTTAGCCTAGGTGGTATCCAAGGCATAAGTTTGGTATATATAGGAACTAGTGATTAGTTATGACATCATTTTGGGAATTATGTTCTTCATAGAGACTTCTAGAGGTTTGCCCCCTCAAAGTGACTTATTATTCTCAAATTTTATCAAGTAAATGCAGCATATTTCCTATTATATTCTTCTCTTGACAAGCTATTTTATTATACAAGGTCACCAAGACCAAAGACTATATAACCATTTCCAAGAAGACACAAATGCAGATGGAATTAAAGGGATGGCATTTGGTAGCCATGACTATTTCCATTTCAGTGACATCTCACCATATTCTGACATAAACCTAGACCCCAATGCAATAAACGAAGTTCCAAGCATAACACTAAATGAACTCAATGGAATGCCTTTTTCCGTCTCTAAACGTAGTTGGGTATCTGTTGTGCCTGAAAGTTTATATGCACTTTAAAAAGTAAAAGCCTTCAAAATAAAAAAACAAACTGACCATAAATAGAGAAAGTGTCGTCCTTGGTGATTTTGGATTGAGGGCGATCCGGACACGCGGATAGCGAGCGCCTTTTCATGCCCAGCATATTCAATTTTCCCGCCTCCATTCACAAATCACTCATATGCCGAAGACGTTTCTTATCTGAGAAAGGGCTTGTGAAATTATAGAATCAACAGCTCATACGTTATAATAAATGATGCAAGACAGCCCATAAATTGAATCCTGGTCGTTGATTTTACACTGAACCCGTGTCCACCTCTGTGTGAGATTTATGTTCTCACGACGGCACTATTCATTGCACTTTTGTGATTGAAGCTATAACGTTGTTGCACAAATTTCCAAACGTGTAAGGTACAGATTCGATCCAGACAGCTTGGAGGTCATTCCATAGAGCTCCGACTGCATGTACACCGTCCCGTACAATATTTTTGACAGAAAAAATTCACAAATTTATGCACTTTTAAAGTACTGAAGCATTGTACTGTAGACACCAGCTCTCTCTACGAATCAAGTCAAGATATAAAGGAAATGCAGGATTACTTTGCCAAATGCAAAACAATTCACCGCATAAAATCTGCAGAAGCGGTTGAAATGAGAAAAAGCATATGAAGTGTAAGATTGGAAGCTGATTCAAAGAGCCCTTCAAAAAAATTTGTTCGTGGGGTTGAGGAAGCCCTGGTATCGATATTCAATCAGCTGGACAAGAACTGGCTAATCTCTAATCCCCGTCCACGCCGCCTCCAGATCACAACAGCCGCTACACTTCATGGATCTCCTCCCACACCCAAGAGTTCAAGAGGGCCTCCTGCAGATACACGTCTGCTTTCTGTATTTCACCATCAGAAAATGGTATTGATAAAAGGGAAAGCTTGAACGATAAACATCCACTTAGCTGGTTATTTCGGCTGCCTTGGATTGTTTCACGCGGAAAAATCATTTACATTGTGGAGAGCAGCTGCTGCAGAATGCCCGAGAAGCGAGCATATTCAAGATGTTTGCAACAGAGGCCCAACCAGGGAATGCAGCAATCCTAGTAGCAACCTTCAAAGGATTCTGGAAAACCACCTGAAATTTTGCTCTCCCGCGGAATGGTATTGGCCTAAGAACTCACAGCTTTTGTTCTGTGTAAACCTCGAACCCAACCTAACCACCATCTTCAGGGGACAAGTTTTATGTTTTGGCGGATTATTTTAAAAATAATTTGGAAGTATTGTGTTACACATTTGGTCAATCTGAATGATTTAATATTATCTCTGGAATCAATAGTTATTCACTTCACAACTTATAATCTTCAATTAAAAATATATAAAAAATATATAAATATATTCATGAATAAGTGAAATAAATATTTTTTTGTTTCAAATAAAATAAACAAGTATTGTTATCATAGTGAAAAAATATTATTCTTAAATAATTATAAATTTAAATGTTCATTTATAAGTTGTATCTAAAATAATTATGTGTTGTTTTTAAAACAACAAATAGTTTTTATGTGTTCAACTATTAGTCCATTTGTGTTGAATATAAAAGCTAGATATAACAAATATTTATGATTACCAATAGGTATTTGGTCCATTTAGATTGCATATAAGTTTTATTTTAAATAAAAATATGATATTCTACAAGCAACAAATGATATTATTTTGTTCAACTATTAGGAATACCATGATTAAATTTCGGTTGAATCTTTAATAAGTCAAATTTTGGACACTTCTCATAGATGTGTTGATGTGGAGGTTGCATGATAAGTCACACCTCCAAACCTTAGTTATAGATAGATAAGAGGCTAGTCCACATTTCAAAAAAAAATGAAAGTCCTATAATATTCTAGTCAAACTACTAACACCTCTCTCTTAAATGCTATAATTTTTTATCAATATTAATGAAATTTTTATATCTATATTAATTTTTATTTAGATTTAAGTTTTATTTTGATAGCATGTATTAATATAATTAAACAGATCATATTTTTATTCCATTTACATATATTTTATATATTTATTTTATTATTAACTTTTTAATATATTCTTGATTTTGAGAAAAATAAATATATATATATATATATATATATATATTCTTTAGAAAAAAAAATATAAAATATGAATGTGGAAGTGTCCACCTTGGATGAGATTTATGACATAACATGACATAAAAGGAAGTGTCCAAGGTCAAATCTTTTAGAGTTCATAGAAAAGAATGATCTTCTCAAAATTAGAGTGCTTGAGTTTTCATTTTTCCTTTTGATTTGTCTTCTATGAAGTGTGTCACAACTTTGCTTATTCTTTTAAGCCTTGAATCTGCCTCTCAACATCTTACCTCTCCCTTTTTCATTTCATATTGTTTCTATATTCAAACTTACGTGAAAGTGCTTTTATTGTAACACATTTGCTCTTGGACAAAAATAATACTAAAATATGAGGTGTAATGTAGAGGTGTTGGGTAGAAACTAAAACTTGAATATGGAGTTTTGTCTATGTTACTCGCATCATACATTGATTCTCTTTTTATTTTAATCATCTCAAATTTATTTTTATTATAGTGTTTATTTGATTTATTTGCAAGTTGATAGGTATAGTCTACATAACAAGACATCCCTTAGCAAATTATAGAAATTTGTATGGACTCTATATGCACCACCTTTGATAGCTCAAAATCAACCACATTTACTTGCATATTCTTGTCCAGCAACAAGCTTAGTGGATTTCACATCTCTATGAAAAATTACAAGTTCCATCGAGAAATGAAGATAGGACAAGACATTCATTATTTTGAAAACAATATTTAACTAGACTTACATGCTAAACTATTTTATGTTAATGGGTATTTGTAGTGCTTTCATTTTGTTTAAGTTGTTCTTTTATTGTATGTGATGCATATATCATAATTCGTCAATTTTACAAGGTTGTATGTTTGAAACTTGATAACAAAGAAATAACATTCATCTAGCAAAAGTAGATTGAATATTAGAGTATTCATCTAACATTCACGATGCACCTATGGGTACATGATGAATGCATGTACAATCACTCAAGTTTATTATTTTTTAGTGGATTTCTTGTTATAGAACTAATACATTGGACTTGAGATTAAATATTGTTTCAACTATTTATATGGTAGTGATACCATTGATCATGCAAGTTTTTTAGAGTCAAAATGTTGACCCAATACTAATCTAAGTTTAACATCTATTAGGATTTAAAAACAAAAGCATACAATGTTAAAAAAGGCTTATCTAGGTCCTTCAAGTATTTATATAAAGATATATTAATTAGTTTAACTTAAACTTTTGAAAAACTCTCTACAAAGTGAATATTCTAAAAAGAGTTTATTCTTTCCTATCAACTTAAGACTAGAACATTGAAATAAAAATCTATCTCTTATTACAAGGCATTAAACCAAGTCGGAGTATTCTTTGATTTTTATATTTTTGGAGCTCATACAAATATATACCTAATAAAATGTTAACATTAATTTATTTTTTTTAAATTAGTAAAACATGTATAAAATTAACTTATAAATCCTTATTGATGTGCTAGTTGCATTTAATGGTATAATCGTTAGTTTGTATATGTATGTTATGTTTAAAGAAATCACTCTCAATTCAAAAAAGATTAATTGTTATAAAAATAAATAAACTAATGGACTTTAAAATCTATCATTACAAGTGATGTAAAAAAAAGCGAAAGGCTTAATAATTAACAAGTGTCATATGGTGACTAATATATGTAATTGTAATATATTTAAAAAATAGTCTATTTGATTAAATTATTTGTTATTAAAGGTGAAATTGTACATTTTTAGGATTTCAATTTTTTAAATTTCTTTGTTGCATGTTGAGATTAAGTATTCTATAATCGCCAAAATATCTAAACTTATAACAGATAATATCTACAGTCATAATCAAATATTATATAATTACTTGGAATCTAAATAGATATATATTTGTAATGGTGAAATTTTAATAACTATGTTATTTTTCATTTTGAGGAGAGTGCCTAATACATTAATATATTGACAAATGGTGTAATTTTGTACAAAAGTGGGTCCCTTTCCCTATTCCACCTATCCACTCATTACACACATTCGTATACACATATCCCTTACCCCCATCCAAATATTTACACATCTTTATACATTTGTCATATCCACTTATTTATTATACTTATGCCCACACATATTTCCATACAAATGTTACTTTGATTGGCCCCTTGTATGTTCTAGGATAAGTTCGCAATCCCAAGCTCATCCTTTCCAAATTTAAAATTCAATAGTCAAGTTTGGCTTACTCCCACCTACACCCTCTTGTGTACGACTAACTAAACACAAAATTTCACAATATGAATCAATGTACTTGTATTTAAAGGTATTCAATGCATTCATTTTATCCATCTAGAATTTACAAATCCTCTCTCATTTGATAGAAAAAAATTGTAGCATTTTTCAAACCAGTGAACATAGTCTTGTCACAATATCGTAGAAAATTATATGCAACCAGAGTCATTGGTACTTGAATTGAGTGTAGCTACAATGAATACAAATTAATTTGGGGAGCAAAATCAAACTAAACTTGCTAAAATAAAATCAACCTAGACTTGCAAATAAAAGAGTTGAAATAAAACTAAATTAATCCCGATGTATGTGACATTCCACAACAATACAATTTTTATGTTAAAATTATAAATAACCAATTAATAGTAATAATTTGCATGTTAAAAGAAAAATAATAAAATCAAATAGACAAAAATAATAATAAAATAAATATACTTACAAACTAAAATTTTATCTATTCTCAAGGGAATGTATTAACCACCAATCTTCTTGGAAAGACTGTTCACAAGAAGATTGAGGTGTGCAACCCCATTTATGCTTGAGCTTCTACAACAATCAAAAGCAAAAGTATAATTTTTGAAATATGCTTTTATTGAATTAAAATTTGAAATATTTTTTTATTGAATTGGTGTACAACCATTCTCCATCCACAAGTAAAAATGAAGAAGAATATATAGATAGAGAATTCCTAAGAAATTGTCTATTTATAAAAGCGATTTACAATAATTTTATCCTAACAATATCTCTTGTGATAATGATCACATCCCAATGGGGTTAATCCCATAGTGTGATGGTTAAGTGGTGGTAGTGTTGATACTGCCACCAGGGTTCAAAGCTTTGTTGAGCCATTGTGATCACATGTACTATGCCTCTATTGATCTAATGGGCTTGTAGGCTTGAATTGTAACATTAAGGCTACTTTGGTGTCAATGCCTTGTTGGGGATGAGGTCCCCCGTTTGTGGCCTTACCTGGTATGAGCCAATTTAAACTTTGTTCTTATTGATGACAACAATGATTACATCCCAACAATAAATCTTGTAACCCTATAATATCTCTTATTGTTGTAGCAATCCCAAAAAACATGTTAAACATACAAATGATTTGGTTGTAATAATCAACCAACCAAATATCTGTCAACTCTAAATAGTATTTGGTATGGTTATAATGTACATGCATCCAAACCAAAAGAATCTCTACCTTTTATTTGATAATATTCTATTAATTATTTTTAAAACTAGATAATTTATGATATGAATGTAATTTCCACACAACCATAACATATTATAATGATACAATTATTTATTGTAATGTAATGTTATAAAATAACTTTTACTACTTGTAGTAAGCTACAAGTTACTATTACAAGATGCCAGTCATAATTGTAGTACCCAAAAAAAGCTCAAACTAAAGGTCTCCTTTTTATTTTGGATGCTAGAACTTGTCTTATGATCTCCTTTGCTATAGTAACTAGAACAATAACACTTTATACAAATGATTATATATAGAAACACTTAGCAAACAATCTTCAATCATTCTAGGACCATATGCATGACTAAAAAATGTTATTTTCATTTATTTGCACATAATTTTTCATAGATTGATCTAGGAATATGTGCTCCCTGATGACGTAATGATAACTTCCTATTGAGGTATTTACAAATATCACCAATCTACAAATATTAGAGAAGGTAGAAAACATAAAGATGGGCCAAGTGAGCAAAATAGACAAATTATATAGTGTGCAAGAACAGACTCAAAGGACTAGTCTATGACGACAAACTGGTCGCTTGACAAAACATAGATTCAATGTAGATTATGAGTTACTTTATTAACTAGGAGACATATTTTTTAATGCAAACATTCTAATTTTTGAAATATTTAATAAAAGTAATTATTCTTCAATCATATAACTAAGTACTTATATCCTCCTTATACTTTATTCAAAACAACAAGAACACTTGTCTATTTTATTATTTGAATCATCTATCATCACTTGATCTGAGTAAAATTTTTCTTACGTTTATGCATTATTGGATTAGCCCAAATCACATATAGGGAAATTTCTTTTACAATGTTTCACAAATAAAATAGATACAAAAATATGATATTAATATATTTTTATAAAGGAAAATAAGCTTTCCCTAGGGTTGGTTTAGGATAATCCAATAAAAAGCATACAAATAATCATAATCAACCTAGATTAACTAATTATGAAGAGAGAGATTGATATTATGGTGATCTAATACATACAAAGATATAAGCATTGAAGAATGAGTGTCAAGTGAATGATATTATGTGATAAGATTGTGTTCTTAGAAAATGATGTCTATATATCAATAGGTGCCTCAATGTTTGTCTTAGATCTATATCTTGTTAAAGGACAAGTTCATAGATATGGGATAAATTCATAGTTATGGATCTATACTCCAAGCTTAGACTTTCATTGATAATCAATAATGTTCTATTTTGCAATTTCACCTAATGAATAGATGTTTGCTTTATTCACTCTAAATAACTATGAATAGATCTAAGAATACATCATAGGGAAGCAAGTTCCACCAAATCAACCCACTAAAAGTTAACAAGATAGAAAATAGGGGAGAGGGCCCAATAGTGGTGCGGGTACCAATAGTTGTCATAGTACATGTACATTCAAAGCCCAATATTTTAAAACTATGGAACTAATAATTGTAAGAGAGGACCCACTAGTTGAAAAAAATATGTCCATTACATTCAAAAAGCAACAAATCATATGATGCCACATTGACACACTAAAAAACTTGACTTAATGCACCACTATTGGTCTAACTTTTTTTTGGGGTCTATTATGACCCCTCAACAAAAAGCATGTTGATGAAACCTTTTTTTCTTGGTCTATGCGGGTGAAATGAAATATTTGAATTGTCCACATCCTTGGCCACTCGAGGATATAATTTTTAATGTCAATGTTGCATGTTCATTGCTATGTCGACCCATAAAGTTAGGGTGCACCACTATTGGGCCCTCTCCCCTAGTTAGAAAGCACCTTAAGTATGAAAATTTGTTACTCCTTTCATCACACCAAATCAAAATATGTTATTAATTACTCTAATATTCTAAAATAAGAGAGAACATGTGCATATTTCATCATTAAAATGAGTGGGGCACATTTAAAATAATTTTTGAAATTTAAAATGAAAGGGAACAATTTTACAACCACATAGTCATTGCTTATAGTTGTGGATTTGTCCTAGTGTGGGAAAATGGTTAAATTTAAATGACAAATAGATGAATGAAGGTAGGTGTATAGGTGAGTGTGATGAGTGGGTGACAAAGGTAAATGTATAATTTCAATGCATGTGAAAAGTAATAGGATAGGGATAAGTGTGTAGGGATACATACATGTATGAATGGATAAATTTCTAGAAGAACAAGCCTAACTTCATGCAAAATCATGTTATATATCAAGATGTAACCTCAAAAAAGGATCAAATTAAATAAAAAAGGTATGGAAATTCAAATTTTATTATTATATTTTGCCCCACCTCGAGGTGCATATGAATCCTAAAATTACCATGTATCTCAAAGTATGTAGAGTTCATAAACAAGCATGTAAAGTAAATATTTAAACACTCAAAGGATATCAATATGGGGTTCATATAAATCAATGAACCCTATAAGGTGTGATTGTCCATGAAGCTTGTGAATCTTGAAAAAATTTGCATAATGAGTAACTTATGTCTCATAGATAACAATATGATACAAGATATGAACTCTACCAACAATCTACAAAATTAAAATAATAGTAAATGAGTAATGTTAGAAAAAAAATGCTTATTCAAAAAATGATAAAGATATTTTACATGTTTGTGACCATATAAATTTATTTGATTGTGATAAAAGTGATTTTTTCAATTGTATTAATGAAATAAAATTTATAGATTGTGGTGGTGTCTCTATAACAACTATCACTATCTAAAAAATTGATCATAAAAATGTTAATCTTAAGATATGCCCCCTTCAATTGGTTTATCCAAATGATGCAAGAAATTGAAAGAGGAAAAATTGTATATGAAACTAAATATTACCTATAGATAAGCATGTAAACATATATACAATGAAAATAATAGAAATAATAAATACTTTGTGTGATAAGCATGTGTAACATATAGAATGATAAAGCACGATAAGCACATATAGGCTAGAGATAGGATCAACGAATAGTAACATTGCCCATTGCATGGACAAGATAGGTAAAATGGTAATATAGACCTCAATGGAAAAAACAACCATAATAATACACAAGGAAGAAGGAATAAAATCATGATAAGGTACAATGTTTATAATATATGAAATTGAGTTCTTGCAAAAGGAAGGATAATTTCCTTTGAGAGTAATCCCATATATTACATTAGGATAAAACGACAATGTTTTTGTTAACTAAACTATTATTTTGACCTATGTTGGTTTTCCTTTTCTAAAATTTTGATTTTAAAAAAAGATGAGATTAATTGAACTTAAAATGCTTAAGGGAAGTAAACTAGTGAAAATAACTTAGGACAAAAATTGAAAGTAACTTTTTGATAACAAGAATGAAAAATCCAAACATGGGACCTAGAGTAAAAAATTGAAGGTCTCTACTTGAGACCCCATGATGCAAGAAGGGATACCTTTCCCCTGCAATTAACCTTTCACAAAAACAAAATCACACATAGGCAATGCTCTGCCTTAATTCTACAAATTCAAATAGATAGCAATTGTAGAAAAAATGTAATCTTATTGATTCATTTACAGTTACATTCAATTGGCCTCTTATGGCCACATTATTTTCAGACTTCCAATCTACTTCGTCTACCTTCACTTCACAAATGCTCCCTCTAATCTGCTATTTATTTTCTTGGCTTTTTTTTTTGCATTCACTATCCTTATTCATACCCGCATTTCATTTCTACATAGCCTTGAACACAATCTGTTGTTCACATTACAATTTTATGTATTTTATTGTCTACTCATCAGTGTAGCATAGCCCAACTCTCTTCTCATTAATTTCACATAGGCTTATTTTTTATGCCTTTCCCCTTACTGTTCATCAAGTAATCTTGTTTGATGCCCCCTCAAACTATCAAATTCCTCTCAAGTGCATTTTCCTCTTCATATTGAGGGCTACTAGGTAGATGGCACATACTCTCTCTCCTTTTGCAGTCCTTAATCACCCACATTTAATTAACTAAAATTTTCCACTCCTTGTGCCCCTCACTCTTCCCATTCCCCTTTGCATTAACTTGCATAGTCTTCAAAATGGCAGTGTTGGAATATGAAAAGGCATGCAAATTTAATAATTCCTTTCGAAGAAAATGTAATGTGCTGACAAAGTAATTTCATTAATTTCTTTTCTTTTCTTGCCTCTCTTACTTTTGTGTTAGTGATATGGTGACAATAATGTAATTGTGTAACATTCTTCTTTGATGATTCTTCTGAGCTTAAAACTTTTCCAGTGTTGATGTTTCAAATGTGGTTGGATATTTTCTCATTGAATGTCTTGTCACCTTCGAATCTACATCTACGTTTTCTTGCAACAGATAATCAAAATAAACCAAAACTACAAATTAAACTGTAATTTTTTTTTTAGTTGATGAGGATAACTCATTTGCCCGAGATGCTCCTACATCAGACACACCAGGTAGAAAGATTGTGAGCATGGGCTCACAATGGTGGAGTTGAATGGTAGAACCATTCTCTTAGATTGCAAGCAATTTGTAGTGAACTCCATCGTTGTCCAAAGTGCACATAAATTAATTTCTTCTTCCTCTTTTTCCTACACTTCTCTGGAACACTCACCATCTTCTTTTGACAACATTGCATCTTCCTCCTTTTCCCCCTTGTGGACTCATGTCCACCAAATCCCAACATCCTCTGCTAAATATTTTGCACTCTTTTCTCCTCCTTTGTGGGTTCAAACCCATCTCTAGCCATCCACCTCCACCAAAAACAACTTGCAACATCTTCCACCATCTCCATAAGCAAATACAAAACATCTACTACACACTCTTGACCTCTATCCAATTGACCTTTCACTATTGCATCAAAAAACAAAATAACATTACAAATTTGATTTACCTTATCTTCAATTACAGCTGCAACATTCACTTCCTCATCAACTGCAACTTCTCGTTCTTCTTCTTTCACTGCACTAAAGAGCTTCATCTTCCATTCTTCCTCAATCATCATCACCTTTCACTACTGCATAAAAAAAAAAAAAACATTACAAAGTTGATTTACCTTATCTTCAATTACAGCTGCAACATTCACTTCCTCATCAACTACAACTTCTTGTTCTTCTTCTTTCGTTGCACTAAAGAGCTTCATCTTCCATTCTTCCTCAATCATCAACAAACGGGCCAACAAATCCTCTTCGAAATTTGTGGCACCCTCTTCATTGCTCACCTTAGTATTTTCTTATTCTCTTGTTATGCCTTCCTCATGGCATGTCTTGACTGCTACCTCATGCTTATCTTCATCATACTGGACCAATGCTTCCCGCTGCCTTGCTTCCAATCTATCCATTCTCATCGTTATATCAACCATCATCAAGAAGATCTTCCTCTTTTGGTATTTCCTCCATCCATCCCAAATCACATGCTTCTTTCTCACAAATATCCCCATCTCACTGCAATCTTTTGCAATCTACATCACTCTTTTGCAATCTACATCACACTCTTCGCAATCTATGATTCTTCGCAGCTTTTCAGCTCCCGACTGTTTGGGACTTCACAAACCTACAATAGTTCTCACATGAGCTCTTCTCTACCGCTCTTCACTCTCCTCCCACAGGTTTTGGCATAGGTTTCCTCGCGTTTGACACTCTTCCTATGTGCTAAGAACCTTTGGCTTTGATACCAATTGATGCAAGAAGGGATACCTTTTCCCTGCAGTTAAACTTTCACAAAAATAAAATCACACATAGGCAATGCTTTGCCTTAATTCTACAAATTCAAATAGATAGCAATTGCAAACAAGATTTAATCTTATTGATTCATTTACAGTTACATTCAATTGGCCTCTTATGGCCACATTTTTTTCAAACTTCCAATCTACTCCGTCTACCTTCACTTCACAAACGCTCCCCCTAATCTGCTATTTACTTTCTTGGCTTTTTTTTGCATTCACTATCCTTATTCATACCTACATTTCATTTCTATGCAGCCTTGAACACAATCTACTATTCACATTACACTTTTATGTATTTTATTGTCTGCTCATCAGTGTAGTGTGGCCCTGTCTCTTCTCATTAATTTCACACAAGCTTATTTTTATGCCTTTCCCCTTGTTGTTCACCAGAAATCTTGTTTGATGCCCCCTCAAACTATCGAATTCCCCTCAAGTGAATTTTCCTCTTCATATTGATGGCTACTGGGTAGATGGCGCAAGCTCTCTCTCCTTTTGCAGTCCTTAATCACCCAAATTTAATTAACTAAAATTTTCCACTCCTTGCGCCCCTCACTCTTCCCATTCCCCTCTGCATTAACTTACATAGTCTTCAAAATGGTAGTGTTGGAATATGAAAAAGGCATGCAAATTTAATAATTCCTTCTGAAGAAAATGTAATGTGCTGACAAAGTAATTTCATTAATTTATTGTCTTTTCTTGCCTCTCTTACTTTTGTGTCGGTGATATGGTGAAAATAATGGAATTGTGTAACATTCTTCTTGGATGATTCTTTCGAGCTTAAATCTTTGCCAATGTTGATGTTTCAAATGTGGTTGGATATTTTCTCATTGAATGTCTTGTCACCTTTAAATTTACATCCACGTTTGCCTACAATAGATAATCAAAATAAACCAAAACTGCAAATTAAACTGCAATTTTTTTTTTGGTTGATGAGGATAACCCATTTTCCTGGGATGCTCCTGCATCACCCCAACATGGTGCAAGGATGTCTATGTGATGCACTATTTTCATGTACAAACGTAAAACTAAGAACACAATACAATTCAAAAAATCTCTTTGCATGCATAAAAACCAAAGAGGATTTTGAAATCAACAAAATGATAAAGATAATAGTATTAATCTTCTCTTAAATATATTATTATGCTTGAAAGATAAAAATATAAAATAATATTAAAATCAAATGGGAGGTTTTAAAGAGATTTCCCAAATGAAGTAACTTCACCTCTAGCAAACCCACAACAAACAAGAATGAATAAAAATATTTTTGTTGGTTATTTGGGGGCTTGCCTCAGTCAAATCTCATATTGATCTTTCAACCTCCATAAACAACCTTGTTTTGATATATATTTTTGAAATAAAATGATAAAATACTATATAAATGAAAGTGTTAAATGATAGTAAAAAAATCTAGCTTGAATATTATCCTAAATGCAAGTCATTGTTAGCACTTAGGAATAAAAAATTAAATAGAAAGAGGATAGAGACAATATAACAAGAGAAACCTCACCTCAAAAGCTTGAATTTTTCAAGGACATGACCTGAGCTACTACAAATTGTTATCACTACCCTATGAATATCATTTCATAAAGATTTTTTTTACATGCACAATGGATTGATAAAATTTTCACAAAATGACCATGGAGACTACTAGTTTTTCTTGAGAGAGAGAGGGAGATCTTATCCTTTCCATAAGAAATTATAATTTTAGCCTCAATATTATTTTTTTCCAATTAGCAAGTCTAATAGAGGGAAACAAGGGTTGGATAACACTAAGGAAGTTTGCAAAATCATTACCTTCTCAACTACCAATTATGGCCGGAAAAGAGTAACACTCAAATAACCACTGTAATCATAAATATTTATGAGACACTAACATGTTGTGTAGATGTTTGTGTGATACACTACCTTTTGGGAAAAATCATATTAAAAAAATTCACTAGCATCACAAAAATATGAAAAACATGATATTGAAGGACTAACATCTTGAATTTTAGAAAATCCATAGCTAGATACCAATGTGAGCACAAGACAATGTGAAATTGCAAGGGTATGTAATTTTTGACTTTACATTTCCCCCCACTTTAGCAAGCCTATGATCTAAACTAAATATGCACGCTAAAGTAAATGCAAAAAATAATAAAAAATATCGAAGGATACTATAGAGGATGCAAAGCGTTTAGATGAGGTGTACATGCCCCCAACGGGAAGACCTACAAAACCAATCTATGAATATTTTGCACATGGAAAAAATGTTAGATAAAATTATTCAAAACAAACATGTTAGCTAAATCCTAGACCAAATAACAAACACACCATGTACGAAAAGAAAACCCAATATGGAAAATCATACAAAAACACTCGAGTAGAAGAAGAAGAGAGGAATTAGAGGGAGATATGTAAAAGAGGTGTCTTCCAAAAATGTGTTGCCAAAATGAATGTTAGGTATGGCTAGCAAATTGTATTGTGCTAGAGTCCATGCAATGCTTTCATAAATCATGGATACCAAAAACTACGTTGTAGGACCATCATAAAAAGTGTTACAAGAAGGTAGGACATATGAGGGCCCACAAGCTAGAAATTTACATTATGCAAGGTGGCTCATATGCTACCAACATAGTGGAGAGTGGAAAAGTAACCAATTCCATGGAGGCAGATGCTTCAAAGAGCTTAAAAGTGTAGTGTGTGCGAGTAAAAGCACAAAGTTGTGTCACACTTTCAACGAATTAAATAGTTCTACCCTAAATAGTTTCAGGTGAAACAATTTTGCCCTAAATAGTTTTTCCCAAAACCACATGGCTTATATGTGGCACATATAGTTTCAAGTGAAATCCTTTCACTTGAAACTATAAAATGAAAAAATTTCCATTGAAAATTTGAAATGTGACTAAATTTATGTGTAATATTTTGGGCAAAAGTGTTTTGGGTGAAACAATTTCAATCAAAATTGTTTATGTGATAGCTTAACTCCTCTTTTGGGGAAAAATTAGAAAAACTCCAACTTCATCCTTCAATTTCTCCAACTAGGGTAATTTCATGAAAATATAAAAATACCCTTTTATAGAGATAGAGTCTAGAATCTAAAAAAATGATATTTTGATTTGTTTTATTATGATTTTTTTTAACATTATTGTAAGTAGGTTTTTATATTCAAACATAAGGTTGATTGGAAATTAAAAATATACTTATTATAAAATTTGAAAAATATATATGATGCACTAGAGGAAAGAATCCTCTTCAAAAGGGTATAATTTGTTTTTCAAAAATGATCAAAAAATTAGACAAAAGTTGACATCCCATGAGAACTATGACGTTTTGGTGAAGTTTCACTTTAAATACTGAAAAATATTCATTGATTTTTTTTCATGCTCTAGTTATCGAAGCTATTTGGGGAAAAATTAGGGAAAAAAGAATTGTTTTCTCCTCTTTTTGGGACATCCCATTGACCTCACTTTTTTCTGAATTTTTTAGCAATTAAAATTCTACTCTTAAACTTATAAAAAAAATATATCAGACCAATTTTTTAAATTATTATAAAAAATTACAAGTATAAGCTTCATCAAGCGTTCTAAATTTTAGTAGTTTATGCCATTTTGAAATTCAAAACATAAAGATCACTTTTATGCGGTTAAAGTTGGGTTTTTTTAATTTGTTTTGCTCATTTCCTTTAAGAAGTGTGACAAAGGTTTGTGCTTTTACCATTGTTATGAGAGACCCCCCTTAAAATAATTGTATGATACAAAAAATGCAATTTATCTTAAGGTAGAGAAGGTGAAATAAAGATATTGAAACAAATGAGATATCAACTGATATTGTAAGCATGAAACACAAGACATTGTTTCATGGTATGACATCATGAAATGTAGAGATGTAACATGAAAATAAATATCACTTGAAAACACATGTAGTTAGGGATTCAATGGCTTGGCTCCAATATAAGTATGTAAGCATAATCATAATCATGTAAAATGTAATCATTCTCTAAGCCATGTGGAACTACGAGTATTAGAAAGTAGGAATAATCATGGAGACAAATAATCTTTTTGGGTCAACATGGGAGAGGCCTAAATATCTCAACACTTTGCACCATCCCCAAGAGTCAAATATCAATATATGACAAATAGAAGAATATAGATCTACAAATAGAAGAATATGACAATGGGATCACCCCCTATATTCATGTACTTACAAGGGTAACATGGGTCCTCTAAGGGAGACTAGAAACACAAACAAGCATATGTATGGGGACAATAAAATAAACATGAAAACGTCTAAGTTTTAATCAAATGAAGGCATGTATTTCTACTAGTCATTGTCAAACAACATATCCTCCTTCTAATCTTGATAATATGGGGAGGGAGGATGAGCTTGTAGATGAATAATAGTTAGATAAATACTAGGCATCTCACCTACAATGAGGGATAAAGAATGTGAGCTACAAGTACATGATCATCTTGAATACCCTACGAGTTGAGTGTCATCAATCATGTAAATATTAAAGATAATGCTATAATATCCACAAAGGACTTAAAAAATGCTCCTTAGAAGAGTATTTGAGTTGGTGTTAGGATATGTGATAAGTGGTAAGTCACTACTCACATCCTCAATAAGAGCAAGAAGAGGATCAAAAGAAGAAGAAATTTCTTTTATGAAAATAATTGATGAAGAGTGGTCTGGAGATGGCGAAGAAGGTGGGTTGATCCTTTTTCTTGTGGTGTGGTGGGGTAAGATATTTTTTTTTCTTTTTCTTAGGAGGTGATGAGGGGTATTTATAATAATGGTGGTAGATGGGGGATATCCAAAAAGACTTGGTGTCAAGTGCAATGAAAGTGAATGAGAGAAGTAAGGGTGACATTGAAGATTAAGTGACATTAGGCATGTTCCATGGAACTACAAATGGAGGTATATCAAGAATTTAGAAATGAGAGAAGGATTCATTGAAGGTGCCAAGACCACCTACACCCTTTTGCAGCAAGGCTTGCTTGGGTTGGGCAACAAGAGATAGAAGGGATCACAACATGAGCATTGGGAGGTGGAGAAGGAAGAGATGGATGAATTACTAGATTAGGATACGGTCACATAAGAGGAAGGTGCTATGTGTTGAGGACCTAAAAAATAGCTCCTTCTTTAGGCACAACATATTGACATTGATGTGTTCTCTTGCGAATTGGTTCTAATAGAGACATGATTTAGATTGAGTTGGAGAAGGAGAGGGAAGATCTCTATATTTCAAGTGTTGGATGATACTTGTCTATGAAACAGTAGGAGGAATAGTTGCAATAGTTGATGGTCAAGATCCCTGGGTGTACAAGGTGGGACCTACATTTTGGGTATCTTTCCTCTTTCTACCAAAGGGGCAAGTGATGGAACTAGAGCTACCATTGGAGGGCGAGGACCAATTGATGCATGAGAAGGTTCTCATCCTATGGGTTACTTTCCCTTTTCTATGGATCCCACATAAGATCATTGAACTTGTAGTGCTAAGTGATGCTCAAAGTATAATACATAATGTGATCCTTGAATGTCAAACAACATTTCTTCCTTGTGGAAGAAGATGAATTGTGAATAGGTGCATAATATCTTCCCATGTGAGAATAATAGAAGTCTCTAAATGATGCACAAAATCCAAAGTGTAGACACTTAAAAATGTCGTGAATGATATTACACACTTGAATTTGATCATTAACATCGTTTCATCCTAAAATGCATCCTCTTTTCGCCTATTTGATTAAATGAGCCTAGTTATTTAAGTAAATTCACCTTTCACCTTCACCTTTCATCCTATATAAATTGAATAAATAAAATTATCTAATTTTAAACCCCTAAGTCCTCTCATTTAAATAAATAATCCTATATTATTTGATTAAATGTCATTTTGAACCCCTTTTTATTAAATATGCTAATTATTTAATGATAATCCTCCCATTCCTCATCTTGCACATTAAAATTTAGTTTTAATTACTAAATTGCTAATTTCCTCACCCATCCACTTGCATAGGGAATATTCCAAAGGAATATTCTCCTATTTGGCTCCAAAAAGGGAATGATTATTTTCAAACAAACTTTGTAACAAAATTTCAAAGTTGTTACAAGTGTGTTTGTTTGAATCATTCTCATCCATTGATGCTTTAAATCTTCATCCATATTAGCTTAAGCATCCATTAATGGCTTCCATTTTAGCTTAGTTTGCATCCATTTTAGCATAAGTTTGCATCCATGGATTTCATCTTTGAACTTTGTTTCCATTTAGCGTAGCTTGCATCCATCCCCATCAAGCATTTAGAATTTAACACTCATTTTCATCATGTTAAACTAGTTTTGCATCCAGTTTCGTTCATATTTCATCAGTTTTATCAATTTTCATCAATAGAATTGATTGGAATGACTCATATTATTGAAGGGATTGGGAAAGGGTCGCCATTCCACATCAATGCGATACCACTCCCCCAATGGGACAAGGTTTGGAGTATTAGAATGGATTTCTTTTAAGCTTTCATGTTCATTTCATGCTTAGTTTAATGGTTTTTTAGTTTTTTGACGCTTTCAAATATATCATTGGGATTGCAGCTTAGAGGGTTAGATATGTCTTAAATTCATAAGGATATGGGGTATTTAACCTATACTATGATTATAATCACACAAAGATAATAGTGTAATCTCCAAAAGCTGCTCAAATGCTCCATGTGAAGGATGATGTAGAACAAAAACCAAAGATGTAGATGGGTTGATAACAATGTTGATGTGGCTATCATCAAAGGTGTCTTCCAAATTTGTAAAATGAGAGTCACTAAACAAGTCTGATATGCCATGTAAGTAATCATCCCATTCAACTTTAGTGGAAACACAACTATGAATATCCTGTTGCCCTAAATCATGAGAAGTCGATGATGTAGGAACACACAATACTAAAGAAGCAAAATGTGAAGGATATGTAATATCAATGTGAGGTGAAGGAGCCAATGAGGAGGATAAAACTCCAAGGTTCAAATAACCAAACTGTATCTCCTTATGCATGTTGAAGGTATTAGTGTCATCTTTACTCAAACAATCATTGAAGTTGGCAAAACCAAAGGAAGAAAAGGAATACAATTTGGAATCATGATCAACACGACCCATGTCAATGATATCTCTACTCTCCAAGTCTCTGATGATCATTGAATGTGGTGTGAATTCAACTATTTTACTTTTGCCACTACGTGTAATTTGATAAATGGAAAGGAGATTAAATTAGATAAGGAAGGTACATCAAGTACATCATTGAATGTTCCTTCTCCAATCTGAATAGATCCTTTTCCAAGAGTTGACATATAGGTGTTATTTTCCATCAATATTAGTGGGAATGAATAAGGCTCAAATGTAGAAAATAGATCCCTAGAAGCAACCATGTGGTGTGATGCCCTGGAATCAAGTAGCCACTTCTGTGATGTGTTGTTTGCAGAAGCAATGAGTATCATACCCTTATTCTTATCCTTTGCTAAAAATACAAATGATGTTAATGCTAAAAGGGAAGAAACACTTGTCTTAGATAATTGAAGTTGAGTTTGTTGAAGAATATTATTCAAGCCATCAATTTCCTTTTTGTAACATTGGTGTTCTTCATGCCCTATTCTCATACAATAAGTACATTTGGGCTTGTCCTTATAAATTTTCCCTTTTGATGAGGGAGATGAATCCAATGAAGTGCTTGATTTTGATCCTTTAGTTTTAATCTTATTTTCTTTCTTTCCCTTAGATGATTGAGCGACCAATGCTTTACTTTTTGAAGAGGTGATAGCATCCATAAAGATTAATTTAGATTGTTCTATTGTGATTCTATCATACAATTGTTCAAAAGAAGGCATTATATATGTTGTCCCAAGAGCATCCATCCATTGTAGAGTAGAAAGAATAAGCAAACATTTGATAAGGACCCTTGAGATTTGATTGAATCAAGAAGACACATTCTTTATCTATTTTTGTTTGACCAAAACCTTGAAGTCTAGAAAGCAAAGATTTGAATTGAATCAAGAAGTCTTGAACAAATGGAAATGAATTAGGAGACAACATTGTTAATTCTACATCCAATTTTAAAATCTTGAACCCATCAATTTTACCAAAGAGATCTTCAAATTTTTCGCACATTTGTTTAGGAGATGTACAACTAGAAATGTGAAATTGCAAATTATCGGAAACAAGAAGACCTATTAGACACATTGCTTCATCTAACTTGTTTCGATAAGTAAATTGCTCAAACTCTCTAGTAAACTGTATTTTTTGTCTATTGATCATTTTCCATAATCCTTTAGATTGAAGTAGTTGTTGTACTTTGACTTTCCATGTGTGGAAATTATGTGGTGTTAACAAGTCTATTTTTGGATCCATAATGCAAACACAACAAGACACTTGAATTGTGCCTTACCAAACCACCCAAAATTGTATTATATTTGATTGTAGAAGATGCAAAACAAGAATTACAAGCTTGTGTCAAGTGTGGAAGCCAAATCATCCATTTATAACTCACAAAGATATTTACAAATGGTAGAAAATAAGCTTTCCAAAACTTAAAATTACATTTGAATTTGGAGATGAAAAAAATAGTAAAAATTACAATTTTGAGAACGTCTTGATGCTAAAACTTTGGCACTTTAAATGAAAAAACTACCCCTTACAAGCTTTAATGGAAGCCAAGAAATTACAAAATTGCTAATATTTTGACAAAAATACAGTAAAAATGTTGTAGTTACAATAACTTTAAATTACAATAGGTACTATTACCGAATAATGAGCAAAAATAGACTGTTGCATTAGCAATAAGAATGTTGTTGGGCACACGTGGATGCTAAAGCCTTCAAACCAGGGTATATTGTTAACTTTTAAACAAAGTGCGATAGGAATTGAAAACCTTTAGTTGATGTCTTTACAGAAACAAAATCCACGTCGTATGTTGTCAGTGAAATGCTATATGTGCAAGAAGAGGGGAGATTATAAACTCCTATTTCACTTCATGTTAATACTTTGGACTGGATCTTTGCGCCACATAAGATGAACAATCTTCGAAAGCCACTTTAGATGCCTTACACTTTTGGAATGCCTGTCAACAGCAAATTGAGAGCCCAAATTCATTGGAATGCTACAGAGATTACACTACGCCTTTGTGATGTAAGGTGCAGCTATGGATGTTGTAAGCTCACCCAATATATCTACACACGAACCAAAAAAATGCAGATTTATCACATGCCAAGATTTATATGTTGGATCGACCATCTGGAAAGAAAATATCACACACCAAGATTGATGTTAGATCAGCCTGATGACTGTGAACTTGTAGAGACCAGCAACAAATGTGATGTAGGCGACGTGGTAAGTGAAGGTGGTCTTTTGATCTAGTCGATGCCTGGTTGTGACTATTTCCTGAGCGCATGCAAGGTGCAAGTCGTGTGGAGATTTGATTGGGTGAGTAAGTGGCAAGTGTACATGCAATAGGTGTCTCAAGTCATGAGGACTCATGAGGACACACCTCAATGCTATGGAGTGACACAAAAATCAAAATAAACCTAAGTACACTTAAGCTAAGTGTGAATAGGTCAATCATAGATAGGTGATTAGCTAACTAGGTGGATAAAGACTCTATTTACACTAACATGCACCACTAGAGGTCATGAGACCATTGTGCAAGGCATTCCAATATTGATTTATTTTCCTTATCATAGGGGTAGGAAGAGGAACTAAAGCATTCGATGAAGGTTAGAAAATCGAGGGGGATGCAACTGTGGGGGAAGAAGAAGGAGCATTAGATGAGGATGCTAGATGACTCACTTTAAATTTTTGTTAACATTTTAGTAAGATATCTATGCGAGTTTGTAGAGATCTAGATGGTGAAGGCTAGAAGTACTCCAAGGAAAAGTTCCCATGTAATGTAAGTGGCTTATATCCAATGTGATGGATACTATGCACAACTACATTGTGTGGAAACTTAAGACATTTATAAACAACTAAAGCAATAAATTTTATGGAAGTAAGACATAGATGACCCAACTTCACATGAAAGCAATCAAAGGTAGGGATTCCAAAGAATGAAGTGTCCAATCACTTAGGTCCTACTTGGACAAAAAGTGTAATAGAACCCAAGGCAGGGAGGGACAAGCCATTATGAGTATGTATAAAGACTTCAAATTTCTCATACTCATCTTTGTACATTTGATTGACATATAAGATTTTCTAAATGATTAGACTGACCCTGCTGGTAGGATCAACAAGAAATCCATTAATTATTCTCTTGTTGAACTACACAAGAATGTAAAGAGGATCATTCTCTATGCCAACAGGAACATCAGTTAAAGACAAAGATATGGTATGCTCGGGAATAGATTTCTCTCGAGATGATTGAGAGTGAGCATCCACCATAGCTACCATTTTGGCTAATGTGAATGAAGGTTTAAAAGGAGGATATTTAGTTCCCCATAAGTAAGAGCAATGCTAATGTAGTTGGTATAATATTTTGGTAATGGATCTCATTGTAGACTTGCATATTTTGGTTGGGTTTTACAACACACTTGTTAAATTTTTCAAGACCATCTAAGAGTTGAATGTTACCAAATTTGATATGGTCTTAGATGATATGTTGGAGGTACATACAATGCTTAGTATCATGATCAAGAACTCAATGGAATTGAAAAAACACTTTTGGGTCATAAGAAGACAAGAGCGGTTGATTTGTAGAAAGAGAATGAATTGGAGGTAACTAGACAAGATTATTTTTAAGTTTTTATAGAATGTTGCATAGAGACTTGAATAGTTTTATGAATTATTGATGTATTTGAGGCATAATAGTAGAAGCATCTAATTCTTGAGATTTTTTAACTGCATTAGCATTATTTTGGAAGTATTTATTCTTTTGAAAATTTTGAGAGGCTGAGGAAGAATTCCAAGTGCATTGGAGGGAGTTGATGAGTTGGATCTTCCATACTAACTTATTGACTATTGATAGTTTCGTAAAATAGTGCACATATGGACAAATCATTAACAACATTTTATCTTGAAGCAAAGGCTATAGATTATTGATGAATACTTGTTGTACATTGAAATATGAAAACACATAAGGAATTTGTGAAAACAATGATTGATATATGAAGATAAAATTTATGAATTTTTCATTGGGTCTCTGTTTGCAATAAATGAGATCAGTAAAATTGACTAGTGGCCCAATGTTATCTTGGAAGTGTTGAAATAGTTGATTAACTAAGTGAAAAAAAAAGTTGATTGAGTGGTCAAGAAGGGAGAAAAAACAATCCGCTGTAGTATCTTTGAGGGATTGTAGGAAGAGTTATTCTAATAGCACATCTTGAAAAATAAAATTACTACACAAATCAATGAAAGTGGACACGTTTTTGCGAGTTTCCCTTACCATTGTATTTCTCAAACCTTGGCATCTCAAATCTTATGGGTAAAGGAGTAGCAAGAATATGTAGTGATAAAGGAAATCTTCGTTAATATGGAGGAATTAGGGGTTGAGTTGAAGTAGATGCAACAAAAGCAAGTTAATGTTACAACTATCTAATAATTTTCATTAGTTGGTTTATGACAAGGTTTGTTGTTTATGTGAAACATTCAATGTAAACATTGTATAAAATTTAAAAGCATGTCAAGTGTTAGAATTGAAGGGTGTAAAGGTGCTAAAATTTCTTGCATAAAAACCAAAATGTAAAGCAATAGAGGAGGTACAAATCTAGTAGACATAGTATGACCCCCCCACTAATTGTGGTATAATAGTGGCCATAGGTGTAGTAGTGACCATATAGACGGTTAGAATTGACATCGACATAGATAAATATGTGCCAAGCTATGTTAGAATGTGAAACATGATTATCTCCAAAAATTGTAGTATAAGATGAGATATTGTCTTGAATAATGTGAACCAAACCATGAAGGAATTTCAATCCTTCTAAATGATTGTTTAGCATGTTTTTAATGACACTAAGGATAGGAACAACCTCGAAAAAAATGATGTCTTTGGCCCTTTTTTTAAATTGTGTAAATGTTGATGTAAGTTTTGAAGTGAAGAATCATAAGCTTGTAAGGAAGCCTCGTGATCAAAGCCTACATCTATGCAAAGACAACTATTGGAAGGAGAAACTAATTTTACAAGTATTTGAGGGGTTTTGAAGGTATTCCTATAGTGAAATTATCATGAGAAAAATTTGGACCTATTTTGATAGGATTCATGAAAGGACAAGAATAAAAAAAATTGTGTTCGAAGGCATCTTCTTACTACATTATTAGAGTGGAGATATTGAGTTGAAAACTCATAAATAGTCGTACAACATGGAAACTAAGAATCTAGTACTGAGAATGAGGAAAAAGGCCTTTGATGCTTGATGCTTATGCTTAAAAGTTGTGTAGAACAATTTAGGTTCACCATAGATAAAATCTCTCAATTACATTAAGATAAACCTGTTGACCCCTTTGAGGTTGGTATTGGCATTGATGTCAAGTGTTTACCTTGGCATACACAGAATTGGCATATATTGAGTTGCTCTTGTTTACTTTGGCACTTTAATGAAGGATATGAGACAACTTGGTTTAATTGACTTTGCATGAGCATTGATAATTCATTGAGGCAACAATATTTGATATGCATATGAGTTTTGTTTTTGCACTTGATACATTTGAGATTTATACCATACATTGGTCTTTGGCATTGGTTGGTTTTGATCTATGCTCATTACTTGGTTATTGCTAGACCAACACAAGGGTCTTGGTCTTCACTTACCACATGTTTTATTAGACCAACATATATCATTTGGTATTATGAGGTTTAATGTGGTTATACAAATAATGTCTAATACTGACACAATGATAATTGTTTTGTTTTACAAAGGTGCAACACTGACATAATCATTTGTGGCTTTGTGTGATGTGAAGTGGTAAAAGATAAGTGATATTATATGCCCTAAATATAATCATTTTGAAAAAAAAGGCATTGTTAACTACAACCGATTTAGGGTTTGGAGAGCTCGATGAAAATGGTGGTATGGTAGTTTGGATGTTCAGAAAGTGGTTTTCAGATTGAAGTGGCAGTTGGTTTACATTGTTTTGAAGATGCATCAACTTCATTCAGGTAAAGTTTAAAGTGCACAAAGTGGTAACACCGTTCTTTAAAACCCTAGCCTAGTTTTTGGGTATAATCTAGAAAATGTGGTTTCAATGATGCATATGTATATCAACTTATCATTTGTCCTTGATTTGTTTTTTCGTTCATTCATATCCTAAGTCTATTTCCTATGTCAATGGTATTGGTCTTTCTATTATGTGGTTTCATACCATGTCGACTTGGTCTTGATTTATGCTTTGTGATGTTTCATTGTTACATCTTTACCTATGGGTTCATTATCTTGGGTTTTTTAATAGGGCATACTGTGTATAATTTGGGGTTATTTTTATGATGTCTTGAGAAGGGTTTACACTATAGTGTCTTTGCTATCTATTGTCAAATGTTGTTTCATAAGGGTTTAGCTTAACATCCATCCATGGGTTATTGTTTTTGATAGTAATGTTGTCCTTTGCTAGGGCACAAGGTCTTATATCATTTAGCAAATTTTTAAGCTTGTGTAAAAGGCCATGTAATGTATTTGTTGTGTTGATTTGGACATGGATTTTGTGCCATATACATGCTACTATCTATGCATGGTATATACTAAAGCCTATTGCATTGTAAGTCTTCATACCATAACTTAGTCAATGTCGACCATGCATTAAATGTTTAGTGGTTACATATGATGATGTTATTCAAAGAATGACATAAACAACAGTATAGCATATTAGAAATAGATATACCACGATGATTCAAGGAGAAATTTTTGAAGATAATTAACAGGTTACATGTGGCATTATTTTGAAAGACAATTTATAGCAGTTACTATTCTTGAAATGTTTATATAAATAGTGATTTATCATTGTTATTGGGTAAGTGCTTTCATAGAGATATCATGTTGAGTTTATGAGCAAATTTCTGAAATGTTGTTTGTAAAACTATATGCAAAATAGTGAAGTGTATAATCTGATACATTTTGTGTTTCTAAAGATTCCAATTTAATGAATCTTTAGGACATTTAATGTATTAGGATGAAAAGTATAAATGTTATGCAATGAAATAGAGAAATCCTCAGTAATTGATTTATTCATGATAGAGAATGTGTTATAAAAGATCAAGTCAATGAGACAAGTTTGATCTTTTTCCAGTGAAGCATACTTTGTAGCCAGTGAGGCTTTTCTAGTGAGGCATAAAAAGTATCCAATGAGGCTTTGTAAATAGGGAATTTTTTATTAAGCTAGTGAGGCATTTTCCTGAGTGGTTTTTCATCCCTATGAGGGTTTTCCACTCATAAAAATTGTGTCATGGTGTTCTCAGTTTGTGTGATCTGATTATGCTCTTTTTCATTCAAAGTTTGAAGGCTTTATAAGCATGTTGTTTTATTTGATGATGATCAAATCTGAAGTCTACATTCCATATGTTCAAAATAATTGAAAGAGATTATTTGAATTGAGTTTAAATTTGTCATACCACTGATTCACCCCCCTCTCAATGGTATTGTACTCCAACAAGTGGTATAAGAGTCATACCCTTGCATAAGTCTAACCAACTTAGGGGTTCCTAGTAGTGGAGTACTCATTATGGCAAAAAGCAAAAGAAATAGAGAAAAAAGAAATACTCAACAGACCAATGAACAACAAACACCACTTAAACCAAGTACAAAAGATGATTTTGTAATGAAGAGTGTAGACGAAGAAGGAGATCACTTAGTGAGTGATTTTGAACAAAAGTATGTAGAAGATGAATGTGAAATTGATTTTGAAGGTGAACTTTTTTATGCCCTTAGTGAAATCAAGAAACTCAAAAAGGAAGCCATAGTGCAGAAAGACCAAACTCAGAAAGATACTGAAATTTTGATTAACAAAATTATTGGGTTTGAAAAACAAATCTCAGCCCTGAAACTTCAACTTGAGGAAAACAAGAAAATCTTAGAAGTTACTCAAGAACAGTTAAATACCAAAGATGTGCTCTAGAGGCAAAGATCATTGCTTTAAGAAAAAAACTTATCATGTGTGACAACATTGACAAGTTAATAGACATCTTAAATAAACAAAAAGACCACAAGGATAAGACTGGTCTAGGGTTTATAGAAGGAAAGTGCTCATATTCCAATGGACTTCAACATGTTGATGCTACAAGTGAAAAAATCATTAACAAAAGAGGTAATCCATTTAGATGTAATCTACATTTCTTTGGTTATTGCTTTTATTGCAATCAATATGGGCACACGACAAGTGAATGTAGGGTTATGTCTAGAAGGAGGCCTAGTTTTGTTAATGGAAATATTTTCAAGTTCTTGAACAAGTTGAAGTGTTATAACTGTGGGAATCTTGAACATATAGCTAGGTTTTGTAGACCTGCCTTTGCAATACAACAAAGCAAAACTAGCATTCACCTCAAGACATCTTGTAGTGTTAACAAAACAAAATTAGTTTGGAAACCAAAGAAATTTGAAAAAAAGGTTGTAGCAATGCTTGTCCAAACCACCGTACATGCCCAAAAGAAAGATCTATGGGTTGTAGACAACAGGTTCTCTCACCACATGACTGGTGATAAGAGCAAGTTTGTCAAATATCAAGATTGCATTGGTGGTTCGATCAAATTTGGGAATGATTTTTGTATTTTGATCAAAGGAAAAGGCACCACACTTTTGGATGATGACACTCCCTTACATGATGTATATTATGTAGAAGGTTTAACTCACAATCTTCTCAATGTGATTCAAATTTGTGACAATGGTTTCAAAGTCACGTTTACTACTCAAGGTTGTGAAATCAACAAGAAATCTGGAAAAAATGTTGCAGCTGGTTTAAGAACAAAAGGGAACATTTATAATCTCCACGAGACCACAAACAATAGTAAATATGGACTTTTTTGTTTCACGAGTCAAGAAGATTTGGCACAAAAGACTTGGGCATATCAATTATGACAATTTTGTCAAGATCAACAAGAATCAAAATGAGAAATATGCAGTCATTTCTAAACCTAGCAGCAATACTTGCAAGGAATGCCAACTTGGTAAGCAAACAAAAGTAAGTTTTAAATCTAAAGAGTATTCTTCAACTAAAACCTTACAAATTTTTCATTTTTATTTTGTGGTCCTACAAGGAAAAAATCATTGAATGGTGAAAGGTATTTTATGTTCTTCATTGATGATTATACCAGAATGACTTGGGTAACCTTTTTGAAACATAAATCAGAAGATTTTGACAGATTCAGGATATTTGGAGAGATGGTTGAAAGGGATTCAAATGTAAAAATCAAGTGCCTAAGGTCAGATAAAGGTGGTGAGTACACTTCAAAAGAATTTGTGGAATACTGTGTAGAACATGGCATTAAGAGGCAATATTCAACATGGAGGACACCACAACAAAACGGTGTAGTAGAGAGAAAAAACAAAACAGTTAAAGAAATGGAAAGGACATTGCTTCATGATGCAAACTTACCTAACATCTACTAGAAAGAAGTTGTCCATACAATAGTCTATACATTAAACAGAGTGCAGTTAAGAGTAAAAACTAACTATACTCCTTATGAACTATGGTATGGAAAATCTGCAAATGTTGGGTATTTTAGAATCTCTGGTAGTAAATGTTTTATTAAAAGAGATGATGAAAGTCTAGGTAATTTTGAATCCCATTGTGATGAAGGTATTTTCTTAGGCTACTCCACTCACAATAAAGCTTGCAAATTTTTTAATAGAAGATTGAAAAGAGTGGTTGAAAGCACTAACATGAAAATTGATGAGATGTTGCAGCTATGTGAACAACAAAAAGAAGATGATGAAGAAGCTCAGCTACCTGAAAAAGAGGTGAAATCAAAAGAAGAGGAGAAAGATCAAGAAAATACTTCTAAAAAACCTATGGAAACAACAACTGAGACTCCTTCAAAGATAGTGCAAAGGAATCATCCTCAAGAACAAATCATTGGGGATAGATCTACTGGTGTTCAAACCAAAAGAAAACTTTCCAATGCAAGTGATCAGGTACATTTATGTTTGATTTAAGAATTTGAACCTAAAACCTATTTAGAGGCTAGTAAAGATGAACTCTAGATTAAAGCAATGGAAGCAGAGTTAGGGCAGATAGAGAAAACTAGGACATGGGAACTTGTCCCTAGACCCAAGGACAAGAATGTCATTGGAGCAAAATGGGTCTTTAGGAATAAACTTGATGACAAGGGCAATGTATTTAGAAATAATGCAAGACTTTTCTGCAAAGGATACTCTCAGATTGAGGGTATTGATTTTGATGAAACCTTTGCCCTTGTAGCTAGACTTGAAGCTATAAGAATCTTTCTAGCTTCTTTTGTTTATAAATTTTTCAAAGTGTTTGAAATGGATGTTAAAACAACTTTTTAAATGGTGAGCTTGAGGAATATTTTTTTATGGAGTAGCCTAAAGGATTTGAATGTGCAGGTAAATAAGATCATGTTTATAGATTGAAAAAGGCATTATATGGCCTAAAACAAGCGCCTAGAGCGTGGTACTCTAAGCTGGATAAACATTTGCAAGGTCAAGGATTCACTAAAGGAGGTGTTGACAACAATCTGTACTTCATGACAAAAAGGTGACAATATTCTGGTTGTTGTTGTCTATGTAGATGATATTATTTTTGGGAGAAATGATGATGATATGTGTTTTGTTTTTCCTAACATTATGAAAGCTGAGTTTGAAATGTCCATGCTTGGAGAACTCTCTTTCTTTCTTGGGTTATAGGTCTCTCAACTTGAGAAGGGAATCTTTATTTCTCAAATGAAATATGCAAAAGAGATGCTAAAAAGATTTCAAATGGAAAGCTCGATGAAAATGGTGGTATGGAAGTTTGGATGTTTAGGAAGTGTTTTCCAGATTGAAGTGGTAGTTGGTTTACATTTTTTTTAAGATGCATCAACTTCATTAAGGAAAAATTTAAAGTGCACAAAGTGGTAACATCGTTCTTCAAAACCCTAGCCTAGTTTTTGGGTATAATCTATAAAATGTGGTTTCAATGATGCATATGTATATCGGCTTATCATTTGTCCTTGATTTGATTTTTTGTTCATTCATATCTTAAGTCTATTTCCTATGTCGATGGTATTGGTATTTCTATTATGTGGTTTCATACCATGTTGACTTGGTCTTGCTTTATGCTTTGTGATGTTTAATTGCTACATATTTACCTACGGGTTCATTATCTTGGGTTTTTGAATAGGGCATACTATGTATATTTTGGGGTTGTATTTATGTTATCTTGAGAAGGGTTTACACTATAGTGTCTTTGTTGTCTATTGTCAAATGTTGTTTCATAAGGGTTTAGCTTAACATCCATCCATGGGTTATTGTTTTTGATAGTAATGTTGTCCTCTGCTAGGGCACGGGGTCTTATATCATTTAGCATATTTAAGCCTATGTAAAAGGCCATGTAATGTATTTGTTGTGTCAATTTGGACATGGGTTTTGTGCCATATACATGCTACTGTCTATGCATGGTATATACTAAAGTTTATTGCATTGTGTGTAAGTCTTCATACCATAACTTAATCAATGTCAACCATGCATTAAATGTTTAGTGGTTACATATGATGATGTTATTCGAAGAATGATATAAACAATAATATAGCATGTTAGAAACAAATATACCACGATGATTCAAGGGGCAGTTTTTGAAGACACTTAACAAGTTACATGTGGTATTATTTTGAAAGAAAATTTATAGCAGTTACTATTCTTGAAATGTTTATATAAACAATGATTTATCACTGTTTTTGGTTCAGTGCTTTCACAGAGATATCATGTTGAGTTTATGAGCAAAATTCTGAAATGTTGTTTTGTAAAATTGTATGCAAAACAGTGAAGTGTATAATCTAATACATTTTGTGTTTTTGAAATTCCAATTTAATGAATATTTAGGAAATTAAATGTATTAGAATGAAAGTAGAAATGCTATGCAATGAAACAAAGCAATCCTCTATAATTGATTTATTCATGATAGAGAATGTGTTGTAAAAGATCAAGTTAGTGAGACAAGTTTGATCTTTTTCCAGTGAGGCATATTTTGTAGCCAGTGAGGCTTTTTCCAGTGAGGCATAAAAAGTAGCCAGTGAGGCTTTGTAAATAGGAAATTTTTTATTAAGCCAGTGAGGCATTTTCCTGAGTGGATTTTCATCCCTATGAGGGTTTTCCACTCATAAAAAATGTGTCATGGTGTTCTCAGTTTGTGTGATCTAATTATGCTCTTTTTCATTCAAAGTTTGAAGGCTTTACAAGCATGTTGTTTTATTTGATGAATGATCAAATCTAAAGTCTGCATTCCTTATGTTCAAAATAATTGAAAGAGATTATTTGAATTGAGTTTAAATTTGTCATACCACTGATTCACCCCCCCTCTTAGTGGTATTGTACTCCAACAAAACCAACAATGTTTTTTGTCAACTAAATATATTATTTAGACTTGTGTTGGTTTTCCTTTTCTAAAATTATGATTTTAAACAAAGATGAAACTATATGAACTTAAAATGCTTAAGGGAATTAGATTGGTGAAAACAACTAAGAACAAAAAATGAAAGTAGAATGGAAAATGTAGACAACGAGAGACTTGGAGTACAAATTTGAACATTAATACTTGGGACCCCAACGTGGTGTGAGGATATTCATATGAAATGTTGTTTCCGTGTACGAGTAGAAATTGAGAACATCAGACAACTTAGAAAATCTCCTTGTATGCACACAAAGCAAATAGAAATTTGAAAGAAAAAAAAGATAAAGATAATGGTATTAATTCTATTAAATCTATTATTATGATCAAAACATAAAAAAGGAAAATAAGATTAAAATCAAATGGGAGGTTTTAAAGGGATTTCACCAAATGAAGTAACTTCACCTCCAAAAAATATACAACAAACAAGAATGAAAAAAAATGTGTTTGTTTGGGGCTTACCTTAGTCAAACTCCCTATTGGTCTTTTGACTAAAATAATCGACCTTGTTGTGATAGATTTTTTTGAAATAGAATGATAAAATTCTATGTAAAAAAAAGTGAAAATAGTAAAATCTAGCTTGAATATCATCCTAAATGTGAGCACTATTAGCACTTAGGAATTAAAAATTAGACAAAAGGAGGAGAGGCACAATATAACTATAGAAATGTTACCTTAAAAGCTTGAAGTTGTCAAAAAGGACATGAATTGTTGTTGCAAATAATTAATACTACTCAATGAATGTCACTTCACAAAGAAAATATTGTTTATATGCACAAAAAATTGATATAAGTCACAAAATGACCATAGAAGCTTCTAGTTTTCTGAAAGAGAGAGAGCTTATCCTTTCTATTTTTTCTAAGTTTAGCCTCAATTTTACTTTTCTAATTAACAAGAACAAAGGGAAACAATGGTTGGATAATAGCTCAAGTAGTTTGCAGAGCCATTACCTTCTTAATTGTTAGTGATATTAGGGAAAGAGTAACACTCAAATAGCCATTGGAATAAAAAAATGTGGGATACTAGTGCATCATGCAAATGCTTATGTGGTTTACTCTCATATGATAAAAAATATATTTAGAAATCCAATATCATCACATAAATATGAAAAAATGATACCAAAGAATTAACATCTTGAATTTAAGATAATTCATACACCAAAGTGAGCATAGGACACAATGCGAAATTGCAAGGGTATGTAGTTTTTAACATTACATTGATGACAGTAAATATAAGTTCCTAAGGTCTAGATAAGTTATGTCAAAAAGTTAATCCTAGGGTGATAAAATAAGAAAGAAACCAAAATAGTTGTGGTAGATACACATGTAAGTAAAAGAAAGATTGTAGACATTCACACTCATCATAAGTTTACACCATTCATATATTCATATAATACACTTCTTATACATTGCATATTTTTACCATAAGCATAGATATATACATCTCATATGCTTGGGTGATGTATCTCTTATCTTTCACAATACATTCATTCATCTATATTTCCTTCTTGGATTCTCTTCATATATCTTTGTGGTACTAGCTAGATGCTAATATGTCATATGAAGATGCAAGTATGTATCCCTCTATTTGTGTTTGTATCTTATCTTCCATTAAGAGGTGCCACACATTGTTGAAAGCTACCGTAATGTACTTCTCTAACCTTGTGATAATTGTGGCTTGTTTTATTTTTCTTCTAGTTCCATGCCTCCCAACATCTTCACTTGATCTAAACCATTATCTTGTCCTCAAGAAAACCTACCTCAATTTTTTTTAAAAAGAAGAGATTTCATCATCTCCAATTTTTTATTAAGATAGATCCTCTTGTATCTCAAAACTTGTCAAAATATTGAGACCCTAGATTATGGTAGTGTTGTGATCCTTCACAAAATGACCATAAAATTTAATATTTCAGGGATCCTAGTCCTATAATTTTTTATTTGTGTGTATTAAAAATATCTCTTTTATCTTTATTGACATGACATGTTTGCCTTGTTAAATTTTTATAGTCAAAATTTTACAAAGGTCCTAGTGATCATGCAAGGAAATTTCAATTTAGGGGGCACATGCTATATTTATTTTTTGAAAGATAAATTTTTATATTACTAAAGTGCAAATTTAATTTGAAATCCCAATCTCTTTTCACCTTGTAATTGTTAACCATTGTTGACCGAAGTCCAATGGTGGTTTGCTTCAAAACCACACTAAAACTCAAATTTCTAGTCAATGTGTCATGAATGACACATATGCAAGGGAAGTTAAAAAGCTATGCCACTTTAGTTTACCATCATTCCACAATATTAGTGTGATTTTTGGTGATTCTACTCCTACAACCATCCATTTACTTGAATCAACAATTCCTTGACCTATTTCAAGCAATTCAAGAACAATTTCTAAGTTTTCTTTTGATTTTTCCCTTCATTTTTGTTGTTTACAAGTTTAGGGTTTCATTTTTATATTGACCTTGGTTTATTAGTGACAATGTTTTATTTTTGTCTGCAATTTCATGCTTGAATTCTCTATCATTACTAGATTGGTCTTTGTACTACTATGCATACTCTAGATTCAAGAAAACTTAACGTTTTAGTAATTAAATATTTGATTAAGGCATGCTCAACCCTTAGCTCTATCGAGTTGTATGTCCTAGTTTTTTTGGGTGTTCTTGTTAATTGTCATTTCTGCTCAAACCCTAAACCTAGTTTGCATTATATCCAAAATGCAAACTCATTTTTCAAAAACATACAAAAATCAAATGTTTTAATCCATTTTGGAAAATGATATCATTTTTTAACCTTTTTTAGAGTCTCAAACCTTTTTGTGAATGTTGTGAAAATCATAGTTGGGATCTAAGCCTCAAGTGTATTTCAAATTCTATATTTGATTTGTAATTTGCAAACTTATATACAAATACAAATCAAACTTGGGCTTTGTTTGGGTAATTCAAAAAATCATTTTCCTTGCAATTTGCAAAACCTCTGCATAAATGAAAACATGACTCAATTTATGTTTGGGTAATCCAAAATTCTAAAATATTTTGCATTTTACAACTTTGCAACAAGGTAGTTTCAAACTATGACATGCAACCACATTCTTTTTTGAACTCACACTTTGCAATTTTTAACTCAATTGTAAATTTTCATTTGAGCTCAAACCCTAGCATGCAAGATGTAAATTAGGCCTCAACCTCAATTTGCAATAAATTAATAAAATATTCATTTTGATAACGTCCTTCATACAAGTTAGAAATTTAACCTAATTTAGCATTAAAACTTATGTATGTGACTTCACAAGGACTTAATAAATACAAATTTGAATTTTATCTTACAAATATATGAAGAAACTTTAATCAAAATTGATTTTAATTATTTAGATATTTTTTGTTTCAATTAGCTGACAATTTTATTTAAATGAATTTAGTACTTATTATTAAGAGTAGAGTATGAAAAATGTCAATTGGTAATAATGAATATTGTGAACAAGGAGATCAATTTATGAAAATGATCTTCAAATAGTATAGAAAACTTGTGGAAGGAGCACTAGCCTTGCCACGTGCATCTACAAGTCAAATTTTGACAACCTAATGTTTAGGAATATAATGTGAAAGGATAGTCAAAGTGATGCTTCACATTCTAATGTGTTTTATCTTTTGTGACTTTTGGAGGGAATGATTGTTGGTCTTCCACATCCGAATGTTCATATATAGTATCATGTGAAAATAATTATAAAGGGTTGAAAATTTTGGAAACTCTATCATGAATAAAACATGCTAATTTTTGTTCCATTTTTTATAGGTTTTCATATTTTGATGTTTGAGAACTCTATTTTTTGTCTTTTTGTATATTTCTATGCATTTAATTGAATGGATGTTGATGAATTATACATATGTTTACACCACTGATGCATTGTTGATGGCGAGGTGTTTTTTTGTAGTCATATAAACACATTTGTGCACACTAAAAATTCAACAATCATGCACATGAATTTTCCTTTGGAGATTGCACCATCTTGTATTGGGATTGAGAATAAGAGTCTAGCAAAGTTTAGTTTCAATGCATCTTTCCATTTATAGAATAATGTATAGAAGGATAGAAGATGAGTTTAGATTCAAGATTCTTTTTTATCTAACCCTTTTCTCTCCCCCTATCATTTTTGTATTTTTTATAATGATGTTAGCTTAGGGTTTGATGATAAATTTAAATCATAAAGGCATAAAATTTAAGAGATTAATGTGAATTAAAGGATACAATTTTATTTAAAAAAAATTAAATCAAATTCATAAATATTGGAACGAATTTCATGGATGACTTTTCACCTTCCTATTTATAAAAATCTGATTTTGAAGGAAGTAAGATGGTTTTAATGAATTTAACCATGTTTTAATGTATTTAAAGCTAAAGTTAATGATTCGTGATGGCTAATAATGTTCTTTTGCACTGAGTGATCTCTTTTTCATATATAGATGATTCTTAATATTCACCCTTGCCCCTTGAATAGACTAGCCGAAACACTCTCCAACTAAGGGTCTCAACTAGCAAATATATAACCTATATATAAAATACACCAAGATGTATCTCAAGGCGTTGAATTTTTCAACTTTAATTTTTATTAAAGCTGAATGATGAAAAAATTAAACGCCTCAAGATACATCTCAGCGTATTTTATATATAGGTTATATATTTGCTAGTAGCAGCCATGACGTGCGTAACACATTGAATAAATTAATATATTTAGGGTTATGATTAGAGTTGTCATTTAGGATTAGGGTTTATATCATGGTTAGGGTTAAAATTAGGGTTAGGGTTTGGTTTAGATTTATTATTATGATTAGGGTTAGGGTTTAATGTTAAGGTTGGGTTTATGGTCATGGTTAGTGTGAGAATTATGTTAGGGTTAGGGGTAGAATTATGGTTAGGGTTAGGGTTTGGATTATAATCATAACAGGTTTTAGGTTAGAAATAAGGCTTTGCTTAGTGTTAAGGGTAGGGTTGGAATTACTTTTAAGGTTTGGATTGGAATTATAATAAGGGGTAGGGTAAGAATTTATATTTGGTCAGGGCTATGGTTTGGGTTAGGGTTAGGGTCAAGGTTAGGATTAAGGTTAAGATTAGCATTAGGGTTAGGATTTGATTTACGGTTATGATTATGGTGAGGGTTAGGGTTTAGACTTATGATTAGGGTTATTGTTAGTGTTAGGGTTTAGTGTTATACATTGAATAAATTAATATAATTAGGGTTATGATTAGGGTTACAATTTATATCATAGTTAGGGTTAGCATTAGGGTTAAAGTTTATATCATGATCAGGGTTAGAATTACATTTAGGGTTAACCATTCAAGATTAGGGTTTAGTATTTAGGTTTATGATTATGGTTAGGGTTAGGGTTAGGGTTTATGCTTATGGTTAGGGTTATAGTTAAATTTATGGTTAGTTTTAAAGAATTTGGTTTAAAGTTAAATTTAAAGTTAAAGTTAAAGTTAAGGTTATGGTTAGCATTAGTGTTATCATTATGAATAGGGCTAGGTTTAGGATTATGTTTAAGATGATTAGTAGGGTTATGGTTTGGGTTAGCATATATAAAAAGGGTTATGTAATCCTAATTCTATCTCTAATCCTAACCCTAACCCTAATCCTAACACTAACAACAAAACTAATCCTAATTCTATTTCTAAGCCTAATTGTAACCCTAATCCTAATTAGATATATTTAATGATAACCCTAACCCTAATTCTTACACTATCTCTAACCCTAAACCTAATCCTAACACTAACCCTAACACTAATCCTAATTTTATTTCTATCTTTAACAAAAACCCCAACCCTAATCCTAACCCTTTCTCTAACTCTAACCCTAACCCTAACCCTAATCCTAATTCTATCTCTAATCTTAACCCTAATCATAACCCTATCTCTAACCCTAATCCTAATCCTTACTCAAACCCTAACCCTAATCCTAACTTTATCCCTAACCCTAACCCTAATCCTAATGCTAACCCAACCCTAATCCTAATTATATCTCTAACCATAACCCTAATCCCAATCCTAACCCTAACCCTAATTAATTTAATGTTGGATCCATCATAACCCTAACCCTAATCCTAACCCTATCTCTAACCATAACCCTAACTCTAATTGAACTCTAGCCCTAACTTTGAAAGACATTGCTCCCCTCACAAAAACCTCAATCCTAATCCTAATTCTATCTCTAACCCTAACTCTAATTGTAATCCTGGCCCTATCTCTAACCTAACCCCAACTAATCCTAACCCTAACCCTAATTCTATCTCTAATTGTAACCTAACCCTAATCTTCACTCTATCTCTAACCAAAACCCTAACCCTAAACCCAATCGTAACAAAAACTTCAACCCTAACCCTAATCCTAATCCTATCTCTAACCTTATCTCTAACCCTAAACCTAACCCTAATCCTAATTTGATCTCTAATCTTAACCCTTATTAATGATCCTATCTCTAACCCTAACCCTAATCCTTACTCAAACCCTTACCCTAATATTGACCCTATCTCTAACCCTAACCCTAACCTTAATCATAATGCTAACCCAACCCTAATCCTCATTATATCTCTAACCCTAACCCTAACACTAACACTAATTGCAACACTAATCCTAATTCTATTTCTAACCTTAATTGTAACCCTAATTCTAATTTTATCTTTAACCCTAACCCTAACCCTAATCCTTACACTATCTCTAATCCTAACGCTAACCCTAACCCTAACCCTAATATGAACACAAACCACAACCCTAATCTTAATTCTATTTTTATCGCTAACTTGAACCTGAACCCTAATCCTAACCCTATTTCTAAGCCTAACCCTAACCTTAATACTAACTGTAATCCTAATTCTATCTCCAACCATAACCCTAATCCCAATCCTAACCCTAACCCTAATTAATTTAATGTTGGCTCCAGCATAACCAAACCCTAACCTTAACCCTAATTAAACTATCTTAAGTGTATTTGAACCCTAACCCTAATTGTGTCATAACCCTAACTCTAATTGAACTCTAGCCCTAACTTTGAAAGACATTTCTCCCTCTGGCTTCCCTCAATCCTAATCCTAATTCTATCTCTAACCCTAAGCCCCTAAAGCCACAATCTTGGCCTATCTCTACTTCTAACACTCAGCTAATCCACAACCCCAACCCTAATTCTATCTCTAATTGTAACATAGCCCTAATCTCCCACTCATCTCTACTTAGAGCCCTAACCCTAAACCTAATCATAACAAAGCGTCAAGCCCTAAACCTAGTTCTATCTCTAGCCCTAGCACTTACCTAATCTTTGCCTATCACTCTATGCATCACCCTAATGTGACCTTTTGTAATGTTAACCCCAACCCTAATCCTAATTTTATCTTTATACCTAACCCTAACCCTAATATTAGCACTAACCCATACCCTAATCCTAATTCTATTTCTAACTCTGATCCTAATTCTATCTCTAACCCTAACACTAGCCCTAATCCTAACCCTATATATAACCTTAACCCTAAGCATAATCCTAATCATAATCCTAACATAAACACCAACCCTAATCCTAATTCTAATTTTATCTCTAACCCTAAGCCTAATCTTAACATCAATTGAACTGTAACTGTAACCCTAAGTGAATAGTATCACAAATTGAACCCTAACACTAATAAAACCTTAACCCTAATAAATCCTTAATCCTAACCTTGATTGAACCCTAATCCTAATTAAACCCTAACTCTTAATAAACCTTAATGCAAATTAAACCTTAACTATAACCCTAACCGAACATTAAACCTAATTGAATCTTAATCCCAAGCCTTTAACCCTAACACTAACGCTTATCCTAATTGAACCCTAGGGTCAATTGAATCCTAACCCAAACTGTAATTGAACCTTAACCCTACAATAACCCTAACCACATTTGAACCCTAAACCTACCACATATCCCAACACTAATTGTAACCCTCATATGAACTGTAACCCTAATTAAATTCTAACCCTAACCCTAATTGAATCATAATCCTAATTGAAACATAGCCCTAATTTTACACTAACACTAACCTTGACCCTAATACTAACCCTAACCCTAATTATAATTGAATTCTAACCCTATTTAATCCTTACCCTAACCATAATTAAACCCTAATCCTAACCCTAATTGTAACCTTTAACTATAATATTGACCCTAACCTCAACCCTAACCATAATTAAATTCTAATTGAACCCTATTTAAACCCTAATCTTTATTACATCTTAACCCTTATCAAACCTCAAAATAATTGAACCCTGACCCTAATTGCACCCTAACCTTAAATGAACCATAACCATAAATTTAACCCAATTGAACCGTTGTTGATTCCTAACCCTAATTGAGCTTGAACTATAACTCTTACCCTAACCCTATTTGAATCTCATCCCTAACTCTAACCTAAAGCTTTATCATAGAACCCTAACCTTAACCCTGACCTAAATTGAACCCTAAACCCTAACCCTAATCCTAATTGAATAATATGCCTAATTTAAATCTAAACCTAACACTAATTAAACCTTATCCCTAATCCTAATTGAACCTTTATTGAACTCTAACACTAACTTTGAACCCTAATTAAATCCTAACCCTAATTGAACCTTAACCCTAACATTAATTGAACTCTAACCCTAGCTATGAATTCTAATTAAACCCTAACCCTAACTCTAACCTTCACTTTAACTTAAACTCTAACAAGTTAATTCTAACTCTAATTTAACTCCTACCCTAAGCATGACCCTAAACCTTAACCTAAGCATAACTATAATCTTAATTGTATCCATAATTTAAACCCTGCATAATTCTAAGCCTAACCCTACTTGACCCTAATTTTAATTTAACCTAACTCTAACTCTAACCCTAAACCCTTACCTTAACCCTCACCATAACCTTAATTCTTACATTAAGCCTAACTCTAACCCTAATTTTAAATATATTTTAATTTTAATTCTCACCTTAACACTAATCTTAATTCCGACCAAAACCCTATCCCTAATTCTAACCCTTACCCTAACCCTAATTCTAACCTTAACCATAACCCTAATTGTAATTGTAACCCTTAATCAAAATTTCATTATTTTATTTTATAATTTTTTTCATATATCATACTTTTTTGCTATTTTTTAATAATTTATTCCAATATATGAAATGTGAGAAGTGTTAGGTTTTTAGGTCATTTATTGTTCTTTTGAAATTGGTAAATCTTTTATAGAAATTATATGAATCTAATTAAATTGCTAATGAAATTATTATCCAATCTATATTTTTCCTTTTATTTAAAATCTCTACTTAGTGCATATTTAGGTTGCATAAATATGACATCACATGTGCCTAAGATTTTCCTT
>VDFB02281492.1:185288481-185586913 GCA_007258455.2 Sequoia sempervirens
TGATGCAATGGCGTCTCTCTGGCGCACTAGAGTCCATACGGTCAAAAAACATAAACAAAAAAATACAAAAACCTACTTAACAGTCTATCTAGTTTATTTTAACAGAGTAAACAGAATGATGGGGTACAAATAATAAAGGTAGAGATGATAAAGCAAGTAAATAAAAGCCAGGGTGACGAAGATTATCTCACAAAAGTGCCAGTTCGCCAGCTAGCTCCACACACACATTCACCTGTACACAAGAAAGGAGGGGAAAAGTGTTGGGGCTGTATAGGGGCATGCCTCAGTCAGACCCCCACTTTGGTGTTTCCACCTCCACGGACAGCCAGAAAGCAACAAAGTAGAAAAATATGATAAAGAAGATTGAAAGAAGTTCAATGAACACTACAAAAGACAATACTCTATCAAATCAAAAAGGAGAGGAATGAAGCATTACCACCTCCACCCAAAGGCTCTCAAGGCCAATGAAGGGAGAATGCAAGCAACGAACTTGGAAAAGTCACCACTACCACAACCGTGGTGAAGGGAGGTCTCGCAAGACTCCAAGCTTGCAAATTTTGTGGTATCCCCACACGTGCAATGTGGAGTTGATGGAGTGTCAAGTTGTTGGAATGCTCAAGCTAAATCATGAAAATGGGGTACTAGAATGTTGAAGAGATTAAGAATTTTCTTGAGAATGTGAAGGAGTTGAATGAATTGCTAAGAGGATGAAGTGATAGTGAAGATTGTTCTTTTGAAGGCGGGATGAGAAGGAATTGTAAGAGAAGGGGACCAACCACGTTCAAGGCCCCAGGTCACGGAGAGCCAAGAGCAGAAGGCTGCCCTAACTTACCTCAACTTAAATGGGTGTTTTGAAATGAGGGACAAGAATGATGGGGACTATAAGGTCCTTCAATCACCCTGTAGACCCGAAACTCATAATGGGGCTAGGCAAGCCAGTTTTCAAGTTCCACACTATGCCTCAAGTAGCTCTTTTCCTGAGGATGAAAGCGCGGTTTTGGTATGACAGTGTAGCGCGTTGACATCTCTCAGGTGTGCTGGTGTTCGTACGACTAGACGACCAAAAAGACAATGTGAACCGCCAGAAAATAGGCTGACGATCTAGCTAGTCACTTCCAAAGGGATAAAATAGAGCTACAAAGTAAGACAAATACGAAAGAATATGATAAAGCAAATATATGAGAGTTAAGGTGACAAGAATGATCTCACAAAGGTACCTGTTCGCCAACTAGCTCCACAAAGCACATACACATACACACAAGAAAGAGGAAATTTGTTGGGGGCTATATAGGGGTCTACCTCAGTCAGACCCCCGTTTTGGTGTTTCCACCTCCATGGATAGCTAAGATAGTGATGATGGAGAAAGAGTATGATAAAGGAGAATGAAAGTAAAGAACACAATAACACTACAAAACAATATTAGGCTACTCAACCCAATCGTAGAGGAGAGGAGTGAAAAACTTACCACCTCCACCAAAAGCTCACTAGCTAATGGAGGAGAAAATGAGAGGACTCAAGCCCCTCTTGCAATCGTGTTATTCCACACTTGCTCTACAAAGTTGATGGAGTATTGTTGTTGCTGCTATGGAGTGCAAAGTGTTTCTTGGGAGTTGAGAGTGCAAGAAGTGAATGCTTAGAAGGTTGCTTGAGCTTGTGAAGAAGATGAAATGCATGAAGGAAGAGTGAATTTGAAGGGAGAATGAGAAAAATGACCATATTCAGGTCGAATGGTCGAAGAGGGGTGTTACAAATAGACCCCAATGGGAAGTGTAACACCTCTATTGGCTTTAGACGCATGAATCCATCAGGGATGTAAGCACACCACGTAGACATCTACGCATTGCGCGGGCATCCTCGACAGTTATTCTTTTGTCGACGCACCAAACAAACGCTAAGTGGAATGAAGGCAGTGGGCTGATGGGATTTTTGCCTTCGGATTTGGTTTTCTAAGGTGAGGGAACATGAAAGGGGAATTTGTGTAAGGGGTGAAAATTCATACCTATACATTTTCCCCCCAATTTAGCGAGCACGAATACTGATGAGTGATTCGGTAAAGTAGATCGAAGAAGTAGTAGATTTAGAAATGTATACCCAAACCGTTAAGGAAGCAGACCATGATTTGGAGAACTTGAGAGCGTAGGAAAAATAAATGACTTCATAACTCTGCTGAACTATGAAGTTGAAGAATGAAAGCGCCTTACAGGCCTGCAGACCTGCAAACCTGCAAGGAGGCAACCCCCAAGATCTCTCACATGGAGGAAGCTAGGAAAGTTCCCTACAAACCCATAGACCTACGGGGAAGGTGTCCATCAAGAGATCTCACATGAAGGAAACCCAAGAAAGCACCCTACAAAACCGCATACTTGTAGGGAAGGTATCCCCCAAGATCTCTCACATGGAGGAAACCCAAAAAAAGCACCCTACAGACTTGCAGGGGAGCGATCCCTAAGATATCTCGCATGGAGGAAGCTCAGAAGAAGCTGGCCCCATAGGCCCACAGACTCAAGTAGAAGGTAACCCTAAGATCTCTCACATGGCGGAAACTCAAGGAAGGAACTGTCGAAGTGGCTTCAATGCACATTCCTCAGAAGCAACATGTTTACCCCACAACTAGAATATGTCGAAATTTTACCACACACAAGCAAGTAAGTGGATAGTTGCGTAGACCGTCAACAAGTCAAAAAAATTTCAAAGGGATCCCTCGGGAACCTAGCATGATGAAGGGGTCCACTCAAGGGACACGCTGTTTGAAAGTGTGAAAGAGATGTTTCTTTCTAACCACACCATCATCAAGGAATTCGTGAAGGAAGAAGATTCCCCATGTGAGGGAAGGTCAAAGTTGCTCGCAACTCTGAGGAAGGTTCTCAAATTTCTATTTAACCCATGATGGAAACACGCTCCATTAGGGTTTCAAGTTGAGAATGTGATTCTTGAAAAGAATTTTATGAAGATTCTCAAGAAAAGATTCATGGGCAACGAATGCATTTTCTAAAAATCAAAGTGTTATAGAAGTGGCATTGTCACACATGAGAGGGACAATAACTCGCTAAAGAAGAGAGAAAGATAAAGGAAAAAAGCAAAAAAGAAAAGAACAGACACAAAAAGTAATGTGGGTGGCAGCCTTAATATTTTGGGGTCGTGAATCGCTATTAAATATATATGTGTAGTAATAGTATATAAAATGAATTTCTCAATCAACTCCCTACTATATCACCATTGAAGAATGCACAAGAAGACAAAGTAAAAATTAAAAAATTGGGTCAACATGGAAGGGAAGCCTAAATGCCCCCAATGCTTTGCATCGTCCCTAATTTACCAAAAATCAAGTCATAAACATGGAAGAATGATGATACAAATAGAAGAAGGTTTACGACATAAAAACCACGCCTATATCCAAGCACCAACAGGGGTGACAAGGGTCATCCAAGCACACATAGCAAGATCATGGGGGAACACATCACAACACACACACACACCTATTCTAAAGATAAAGAAGGGGCCTCCCCTAACACTGATCGACCAAGAGGTTGTCCGCTTCCCACTCTAGATCATCGTAGGGGGAAGGAGGATGAGTCTGCAGTGGTGGAATGTTAACAGGAGGAGTGTCCAACCCTCCTGCAACAAGGGATAAGGAAGAGGTCCCTGCAAGGTCCTCTCCACCAAGCTCTTATGGAGCTAAGGTTAGTGATTTCGCGAAGATTGCTGACAAGGCCATAACCTTGTCCAGAGAGTTAAACATGCACTTAACAGGAGTTCCATGTTTCACCTCAATGGATGGAGAAGGTTGTTCCCAAGATTCATCGCTAGGATTGGCGAGTGATTTGGGAGCAGTGAAAACTCAACGGAAGTCGGGACTGGTTCCGTCACTAGGACAGAAAAATTCAGCACAAGACCACCTTTCGGAGAAGGTGGGCTCCTCTTATGTCCTCCATTGTTGGAAGGACCATTCTGTACCTTCTATTTTGTCAGAGTATGTGAACTCCCCACAAACAAGGAAAGAAGTGCAGAGAAAGAGGAGGAGAGAACCGTAGTAGATATGACTGAAGTGTTAGTCATATCTACGGGTTTCAGGAAAGGTTGGACATCTAGAAGGGACATCAATAGAGGCGGCTCCACTGAAGGAGCGATGAACACCCGCACCTTTTTAGGGTCAAGCGCATTTGTACTCACAATAGAAGCCAAAAGCAATATAGAGCTAGACTAAATAGAAGCAGAGGGGAGGAGAGAGGAGGACATAGCAGGAGGCCCTGATACAAGGGCGGTCATCTCCTCTTCCTTCCTCTGTAAGGCAGCCTGCTCAGCCATGAGAGCCTTTCGCCGACGCTTGCATTCACGCGCAAGGAGGTTTTTGCAACTCTTTGAACCAAAGGCTGGAGGCTGCGAAGGAACAAAAGGCTCCTGCTCAGCCATGGGAGTGTCCACTATATCCGTTTCTGGTGGAGGAACATATTCCTAAACGGGAGTAGGAGGAGTAAGTTGAGAAGCAGCGGGGGGGAGTCGACTCAAGTGCCTCAGCAGCGGGCCTCTTCCCGTTCACTGCTTTGGGAGTAGGAGTGGTAGGAGGCCACAAAGGTCGAGACATAGAGGATTCCCCACATAGACCTTTTCCTTTACCATACAAATAGTACCAAGGTCCATGTGGTTTAGTAGGGAGGTCTGATATCCTAATCTTGGGTCTACGCCAAGGAGGGATCATCGAACTTAATAGGTAGAAGTCAGGCTTGCTCATCCAATATTCCTCCCAAGAAAGGGGGCAGACGAGTCATCCTGAGAGGAGGCAAGCTTCTCCTTCCCTTTTCGGGAAGAGGAATCAGTCGGTTGTTGTGCTACAGGAAGATCCAATTTTGGCTATCCTTTGCCCCTGATTTTGTACTTTACATAGTTTTTGTAAAGTAGGTTCGTCCTTGGAGGAAGCGGACCAACTGGAGCAGGACAAAAATGGTCTAATGAATAGCCCCCACGGGATACCAAAGGCTAGTATCCAATGTCAGGAACTACATGCATGACACCTTCATGGGAGAACTTTAGACATTTATGGATAATGGAGGCGATTCCATTCATGGAAGCTAGCCAAGATATACCTAGCTTCATCCTGAACATATCTGACTCTGGGATGACATCAAAAACTGTGTCAACAGCCCTAGGTCCAACTAGGACAGATAAATTTATTGAGCCATATGGCGTTAGAGAGAGACCATTGTGTGTACGGATGGTGGATTTAGTTTCTTCATACTCTTTTCTATGTAGTGAGTTAAGCCACAATGTCTCTTTTGTAATAACATTCACTCGACTTGCGAGTTCTACTAAGACTCATGTCACAATGTTACCATTGAGGTGAGCGGGAATGTAGAGGGGAGAGGGCTTGTTGTTTAGGGGTAAGTCCTGCAAAGTGAATGTCACCTCCGACGAACCAATTGCAGGCTATGCGGTAGGGGTAACCATGACCATGTTAACATAGGCCTCGAGCTGAGTGATAGAATCGGTGGGGTCGACAATCATGTTAGTAGAGTGTGATGGAAACAGGTCTATGTATATCTACAGTTCACTATTCACTTTCACCACCGATTTATTTGTATTTTGTTTTCTTCCATCGAGACGGTATCAGTACTATCCTCGATGAAGTCCTCAGATCTCATGACGCAGCGCATGCACCATTTGGTATCGCAAGTTCATTAACTCGATGGTATTGATAATAGGTACTTGCATCATACCAAATAGGGTAAGGTTCCTTAAGAGGCTTAGGATTTGGAAAGGTTACGATCTTATCCTTCACTAACTTTTGCAAGATGGAAGAATAAGATTCTACTAACTTTGTGAACTTTCAGTTGCATTTGAGGCCGATGTCATCGATAGCGGCTACTACATTCACAACAGCCTTTCCTTTCCTAGAGATCGACATTTATGAACTTCCTTCAAAACGGAGTGCCAGAGGGTCCTCGAATTGAACTACTCATTTTGATATTCTCCTCAGAGGGCTACACACAAATGCGCGAAAGAAGGGTATTTCATAAGGGCGAAATTTTCCTACCAAGGCCTTTGCAAGTTCCCTATGAATACCTTCTACACATCAGAATCGGGCAGCAGATACGAGATTTGTGAGAAGAGCGCCTGATACCACGCTATGAAATTAGTGATCTTTTCATTATCACCTTGTTTGCATTGGACGAGATCCAAAAAGTTCATCTTTGGCCCGATGTTAGCTTGGAATTGTCGTAGAAATTGGTTTAAAAGTTGGTCAAATGAGAAAATGGAATACTCAGGCAAGGAACAGTACCATTCGAGTGTTGTATCCTTGAGAGATCAAGGGAATAGTTTTTCCATCAATGCATCGTTAAAAGAAGAAATATGTACACAGGGCGTTAAAGGCAGACACATGCGTTTGTGGGTCCCCTTTGCCACCATATTTTTTGAATTTAGGGATCTCCATTCCTTGAGGGAAGGGAGTGTTCAGAATCATGACTGACAACGGGCTATATCGGAAGAAGGGTTGAAAGATAGGCTAGGCAAAGGCTTGGGAGAGGCTCTCCAACTAGCTCTGCATCTTACCCATATTCTGAAGAAGAGTGTTCAAAATAGGGTCATTAGAAGATAGAGGGCCAGAGGATTCTCCAAACTCCGCCACCGAGCTACCTCTTCCTCACTATAACCCATCAGTGTGACTCTCCACCAAAACCACCACCGTGATCCAATTTCACACCTCTCACCGCAGGGCTCCCCACCGGGCCACCTTCGCCTAAAGCCACCACCATGACCTCCACCGGAATGGCTTCCACCAGCACCACCTTCTCTGTCGAAGCCACTGCCACTACCAAAGCCCCCACCACTCATCCCGCCAAAAGCTCCACCACTAGAGGTGACAGGAGGGGTCAAGCTAAAACCCAAGGGGATCTTGTTCACTTTGATAGTGTTGGATCCCTCAGAGGCAGAGGGGATGCTAATCGAGGGTACGATATCGATCATCTATACAAACATAGGAGGCATCAACAGTCCTAGCTATCTCTCATGATATGCATAAGTGGCTCCTCGTATAATGTTAGGATTGTTTGGAGGAGCGCATGCATCAATCAAACTAGAGAGACTAGTTAAGAGTTCTATGATTGTTCGGTCTCTTCCCACCATGTACTTTAGTTCGCTGATAACCCGGGCAGCCCTAGCCAACTTTGGGTCTCTTTCCAAGTGATGTTCCAAGTCACCCAACCCTTTATTGAGGGCGGAGAAATATTTTGAAGGAATGTGAATAGCCTCATGCTCATCGAACAACGATGGTGTAGGGGACGCAAGAGGAGTGGGGACGTGATCGATCTCGTCAAAGAATCTGACCTCACCCCTTGACAACTGCTCCTGTGCAGCAAGACCAACGATGAATCCAACAAAAAGGCTTGTAGAGAAACCAACAGTGACCTTCATCCTCTCCATCAGAAGGTGTTGTATACTTCTCCTAACAATATACCCAGAGGTTGTGGACTCGGTTGTGATGCTCATAAACCTTCACAACACTCAGGGGCACAACGATCACAAGGTATGAGGGAAAAGTTTCAACACCAACGGATGAGCAAATGTTGGTTCACATCAAGTTCACCAAAAATGTAAGAGAGGGGGACCAACCACGTTCAAGGCCCCAAGTCATAGAGAGCCAAGAGTGGAAGGATGCCCTAACTTACCTCAACTTAAAGGGGTGTTTTGAAATGAAGGACGAGAATGATCAGGACTATAAGGTCCTTCAATCACCTTGCAGACCCGAAACTCAGAATGGGGCTAGGCGAGTCATTTTTTGGGTTCCACACTATGCCTCGAGTAGCTTTTTGCCTGAGGATGCATGAAAGCACAGTTCCGGGATGACAGCGCAGCGCGTTGGTGTCTCTCAAGTGCGTTGGCGTCCATACAACTAGAGGACCAAAAAGATAATGTGAACCGCCAGAAATAGGCTGACGGCCTAGCTAGTCACTTCCAAAGGGACAAAATAGAGCTACAAAGTAAGACAAATACAAATGAATATGATAAAGCAAATATATGAGAGTTAAGGTGACAAGAATGATCTCATAAAGGTACTCGTTCACCAGCTAGCTCCACAAAGCACGTCCACCTACACACAAGAAAGAGGAAATTTGTTGGGGGGCTGTATAGGGGTCTGCCTCAGTCAGACCCCCGTTTTGGTGTTTCCACCTCCATGGACAACCAAGATAGCGATGATGGAGAAAGAGTATGATAAAGGAGAATGAAAGTAAAGAACACAATAACACTACAAAATAGTATTAGGCTACTCAACCAAATCATAGAGGAGAGGAGTGAAAAACTTACCACCTCCACCAAGAGCTCACTGGCTAATGGAGGAGAAAACGAGAGGATTCAAGCCCCTCTTGCAATGGTGTTATTCCACACTTGCTCTACAAAGTTGATGGAGTGTTGTTGTTTCTATGGAGTGCAAAGTGTTGCTTGGGAGTTGAGAGTGCAAGAAGTGAATGCTTAGAAGGTTGCTTGAGCTTGTGAAGAAGATGAAATGCATGAAGGAAGAGTGAATTTGAAGGGAGAATGAGAAAAATGACCATATTCAGGTCGGTTGGTCGAAGAGGGCTGTTACAAATTGACCCCAATGGGAAATGTAACACCTCTGCTGGCTTCAGACGTGTGAATCCATCAGGGACGTAAGCACACCACGCAGACATCTACGCATCGCACGAGCATCCCTGACAGTTATTCTTTTGCCGACACACCAAACAAACGCTAGGTGGAATGAAGGCAGCGAGATGATGGGATTTTCGCCTTCGGATTTAGTTTTCTAAGGTGAGGGAACATGAAAGGGGAATTCATGTAAGGGGTGAAAATTCATGCCTATATAGGAATAAGCCATTTTCGGGTCGATTGGTTGACAAAAGGATGTTACAATTCATCTGCAATGAGGAGTGTAACATCTCTGCCAACTTCAGATGTGGGAATCCATCAGGGACGACAGTGCATCCTGCAGACATCTGTGCACCACGTTTGCGTCCCCGACAAATATTCTCTCGCCAACACACAAGACAAATGCCAAGTGGGTGGAAGGCAGGTGGGTGATGTGGAATTTCGCCTTCGAGTTTGATTTCCTAAGGTGAGGGTATGCAAAAGGGGAATTTACACAAGGGGTGCAAATTCACTCCTATACAATTATGTTTCTTTCATTAATGATTACAATATAAGGATGTGGATATGTTTTATTAGAGGTAATTCTAAAGTCTTCGGTCATTTCAAAGAGTTTAAGGCTTTTGTAGAGAATCATACTAGTAGGAGAATTAAGATTTTGAGGACTAATAATGGTGGTGAGTTTTGTTCAACAAATTTAGAAAGTTTGTGTGCTTGTAACAACGCCTAAAAAGGGCATCGTTGCAGCTCAGAAAGACTTGTGCTCACCAAGTAAAAAGGGCATCGCTGCTACTCATAAAGAATTGCGTTCACCAGGGTTTCAAGCTGCTTCAAAGGGCATCTTTAAAGGATCTCCTCCTGCACGACTGGCTTCAAACCTTCACCATTCAAAGCTTAAAGGGTGTGAGAGTGCTTTTGCAGTAGGTTTGTCTGTTCTCTTTTCCCCTTCAAATGCTTCAGTGACTCCCTACATCAATTTGCAGTTGTCTTGGAGATTCTTTCCCTCTTTTGTGGTGTCTAAACCTACTGGATTGTTGGGAAAATTAGCTTCTACTCAAAGATCCTCCACTACGGTGTTGGTTCCTTCCACAAATGAAGCAAGGCTAGAAACTTCTAAGGATCTTCACATTATTCAAACTATTCTTGTGCATGAAAAGAGTTATTCAGAATCTAGAGCCTCTGTTGAAAGATCTAATGCTTCTTTCAAATCAAAGGTATGCGTAAATTCTCATGAGCCTCCTATATCTTTAATGTTTTTGATTCAAGAAGGCACATGGGTCTGAGATTTAAAGCCCTGCAATGTGCATAGGCATCCCCTGTTTTGGAATTTGGAGATGAAGTGTTGCAAGAAGAGGAACATTTCTCTTCTCATGCCTTAATATGTCATTTTCATCAATTTTGGCCATCTATTTCAGATTTGAACATTTGGATAAAAGAAAATTGGCTTCCCTTATTGCAAAATGCTCCAAAAAATTTCTCAACGCTCAGGGTTTTTTCATTGCATCTTTTCACTACACCAAAGATAGGAACATTTTATTTGATCGCCACTAGTCTTGGAATCAACACTACATTTTTCTTAAACCTTGACACCCAACCTTAAACCCTTCTTATGAATCCTTCAACATTATGCCAGTCTAGGTTCGGCTTCCAAACCTTCTGATTCAATTTTGGATCCATTCTTGTTTCAAATCTATTGGTAGTTCTCTAGGCTCTTTCTTGGCTATAGATAAGAAAACTACAGATTTTACTCACACTACTTTCGCTCGAATTTTAGTGCACTTGGATCTCTCCAAGGAACTGCTTGCTAATATAATTCTAAATTTTTTTGGTCGTTCCTAGACTCAACTATTGGATTATGAAGGTCTTCCCTTCTGGTGTAGGAGATGTTTTGAAATAGTTCATATGGTTGTAGCATGCCACATAAAAAATAAATTAGTTAAAAAAAAACCATCATGGTGGAAAGATGTCCTCTCAAAGCCCCTTCCAACTGGGTAGAAATCCTCTACTTCATCAGTGGCTCTCTTAGCAAAATCAAATGCGAAGGATGTCACCTTTCAGCAAGATCAAGAAAAGTTCCCTCCACTTGGGCAGAAATCTGCTTCATGTGTGGCTCCAACAACAAAATCTGGTGTGAAGTTTACTCTTCCACAAGATCAAAAATCAAACAAGCCTGGGGCTTGTGAGAAAGGTTTGGAATAAAAGAATTATACAAAGGATTGGAATCTGGACATTCCATCAAGTAAAACCTCATCTTCTGAGATGGAATCTATGGACAACCATTGGACACTTGTGTAGAGACAGAAGAAACCATATTTAAAATTGTCTGTGGCATTTGCTTTCTCCTCCCATATTCACATTGAAGGGGATTAGTTTTGTTGCCTATATGGCACTTGCTCTGTTTACTTCCAGATGATGATGTCTGGCTTCTCTTTTGTATTTCCTTTTATATATTAATATATTATATATAGGTGTTATGCCTTTTTCCTAAAAAAAGAAAGGATCATGGGATAGAAACACATAAGATAACTTTGAACACCCCTTAGGATAATTAAGTTGTAGAAAGAATGAATATGATTTTGATGGAGAGGGCTAGGAGTATATTTAAAGTGGGGCTGACCTAGAGAAAAAAAATTATGTAGAAGATGTTAACAAAACTTATTACTTGGTTAATAGGTCACCTACATCAACTCTTGTTGATAAGACACACATGGAAGTGTGGTTAGAAAAAATCCCTAATTATGATATATTTGAGTCTTTAATTATGAAACATATGGATATGTTCTTAGGGAGAAGTGATCAAAGTTGGAGAGAAAGACTAAAAAATGCATCTTTATTGGCTATGGTGTTGGTGTGAAAGAATGCAATCCTTGGGAACTTGTGACTAAGATATTTTTGTATAGAAAAGTGTTATCTTTAGATAAGTTAAGAATTCTTTCATAGTATTGCAACTAGAGAAGGATGAAAAGAAAGATATGGTTCGACTAACCTTGAAGATTGAGAAATTAAAATTAGAAACCCATGAAGGGACCAAAGAGGAAGAGAGCTTAGATAGTTCAGTGCATTTTTAAAAAGATATGGAACCTCCACCTTAGTCATTGAGAAGGTCCACTCGACAAATACAACAAATAGAAAGGTATACTCCAACTGATCAGAGATGCATTTTTCTTTTGATTATTAACATTAATGGGCCTAATATTGTGAAGGAGGCTATGGCTATGGATAAAGAAAATTCTCAGAAGGTGGCCATGGATGAGCATATAATTGCTTTAACTAAAAATAAGACATGGGACCTAGTACATTTCCATGATGGATGGAAGAATGTTGGATGAAAATGGGCATTCAAAAGAAAATAGGTATGATGGTTGTGTTTAGAAGTACTATGTGAGGTTGGTTGCAAAGGATTATTCTCAAGTTGAGAGAATATATTATGGTGAGATTTTCTCCCTAGTAGAAAAGATGACATCCATTTGATTTCTATAGCCTCTTGCTACAACATATGATCTTGAGGTTGAGCAGATGCATGCAAAGACAACATTCCTTCATGTTGATTTAGAGGAAGATATTATCTGACATAGTCAAAGCACTACATTAAGAAAGGTAAATAATTTTTGGTTTGTAAGTTGAAAAAATCTTTGTATAATCTTTGTGCAAGGGCACCATGGAAGCTTAATTTTTCAAATTTTAGGATCAAGGTCTAATGATAGGTCATTAGGTGTTTTTTGTCTCTCTTTTTTTGTCATGAATAATGTCCATTGAGACCATTTGTATGTAATTAGGGTGATTTGGGGTCATTTGAGCAATATTGCAAAAATTGCAAAATATGTAAAAAGTTGTCAAATAAGAGATGCAAAAATTTCAAATTTGTGGAACACCAATGATCAGTTGGAATGTAGATGGTTAGTCAGTTGTTTAGGTGTATTTTGGTTGGTTTGGGTATATATTCCATGTTTTTGGTCGAATGAAGTTGTTGGTTGAAAGTTTGATTGAAAAACAATAAAAGAAACTCTTGGAATTTTGTATCTTTCTCAAAAAAATTTGATAATTTCCAGTTACAAGCTCCTATACTTGCCCATACAGGGTTTCCTTGATCTCCATTACATTTAATTAGGTATTTGAGTGAGTTAAGTCCAATTTTAATTTGGTTTGGTGGATTCTTAAGGATTTTTAGAGCATTTTGTAAACAAATTTCAAAAACGGGTTTGTAAAGACAGTTTTAAGGGTTTGTGAACTACTAAAATGGATTTTCACCCATTCCACCTATTGTAATCACTGTAACTCAGTGGAATGGGTGGTAGGAAGTAAATAAAGGTTCCCATGTGGTTTCAAGAGTGAGGGAGGTCGTTTGGGGTTTTGGGCATGAAGCCTTAATTGAGAAAATTATGGTTTTTAGGTGAAAATTAGTGGTTTAAGGGTGGAAATTGTGGAAATCCTTGGGGGAAGTAGAATTTGATGAACTTTTAAGCTTTTTCAGACATCTCTAAAAGTGTTTGAGGCCTTGGTTGGCCGTGAGGAAGCATGGAGCATGGTTTTTCAATAAACCCTTGTGAAACTTGTGAAAAAGGAGGGTTTAGTAGTTAGGGGTCTGGGAGGCCATTCCACTGAGTAAATGTTGTGGAATCAGGGGTTTTGATACCTAGTGAGAGTGTTACAATTTATTTTTTGGGTTGGTGGTGTGTTTACATAAGGGTTTCTTTGTAAAAGTGGCCTAATTGGCCTTTTGGGACAGTGTAGAAGTCCAATTTTGATGTTGTTGGTCCAAAGAGACCTAATGTGATTTTGTGATGTCTTTGAATACAATAATGGGTGTCTTAAAAGGTGAGGGTTTTGTGAGTTAGAAGTGATAACTGAAAGAAAATTTCCAATAACCAGGTCTGCACACCTACAAGTGAAGTTGAGAAGTTGCGTTGGAAACACCCTAGTTGGGGTTTGGCTAATAGGAGAGTAGTTGATAAGAAATTGAATTGTGATCTTGAGATTAAAGGCCTCCCTACCCTACATCAATTGGTATCATAGCGTAGGTACCGGATCTTTTGAGGGAGAAGGTTGAAGTTTGCATAAGGAAAAAGGTTGGAATTTGAAGGGTCAAGATGCCTCCTAAGAACAATGCAACTGTTAGAGAGCTGCAAGAGTTGAAAGAAAGGCATGCTAGGTTGATGGAATCTCATAATGCTATTTTAGCAAGGCTTGTTGCCCTAGAGTCAAATTAGAGAAGAGGTGCAACGTTGGGTGATGTGAGTGAAACAAATGAAGATGAAGAGGAAGAATTTCAAGAGGTTGATGAAGAGCCATTGGACCCCGAGGAATAGAGGATGACCAGGCTTCTAAAAGTAGTCAAAGGTGATACACACAAGGTGAAGGTTGATTTTCCCATGTATGATGGAAATTTGAATGATGAGGAATTACTAGATTGGATTGAAGCATTGGATAACTACTTCGAGTGTGAAGATGTCCTGAAGAGAAGAGGGTGAAGATTGCAAAGACAAAGCTAAAAAGTCATGCACTTTTATGGTGGGATTATGAGCAATCAGAGAGGAGAAAAAAAGGTAAGTCCAAGATTTTTTCATGGGACAATATGGTAGCAAAAATGAAAGGTAATTTCTTGCCTAAATATTATGAAATTCAAATGTTTAAGAAACTTCAAAGTTTAAAGCAAAAAAAAATGGATGTGAAAACATATACTGAAGAATTTTATAAGTTGAATATAAGGTCTGGTCATGATGAAAATGAAGTAGAAAATGTTGCTAGGTATCTAGGTGGCCTTAGATTTAACATTCAAGATGAATTGGTTGTGGCAAATCCACATAAAGTGGAAGAATGTTTTTAGTTAGCCATTAGAGTGGAAGAAATGTTGAAAAGAAGGCAAGATAAGTCCATCAGAGCTAGAGGTAGCAATCAAAGAGGTAGAGGATCCTTTCCTACATCAAAACAGTCCTATGAAGAACAAGAAGGTGCAAGCAAATGTAAAGAGCAAAGTACTAATTCTAGAGGTGGTTTTAAAAATCCTAGAGGTAGATTTGGAGGAGGGAGAAGTACAAACTCATTTGTAGGTAGATGCTATAATTTTCATGAGTTTGGCCATCCAACATACAAGTGCCCTAAAAAAATTGGTTCTACTTCAAGTGGGGGTGAAATAAAAAGTGATAAAAGAGTGCAGTTGGTTCAAAAAGAAGAAAGTGATGGTGAAAATTCTCCAAGTCATCTTGTTGCTCCAGAGGTAGGAGAATCATTGATGCTGAGAAGAACACTCTTGAAGGCCTCCAAAGGGAAGGAACCAATGCAAAGAAGAGCTCTATTCAAAACCACATGTAAGTCCAAGGTTAAGGTATGCAAGGTAGTCATAGATTTTGGTTGCATTGAAAATATGGTCTCTAATGAAATGATAGAAAAGTAGAAGTTGCAAAAGTTTCCTCATGAAAATCCATATAAGATATCATGGTTGAATGATAGCCAATCCATCTTGGTTAGTGAACAAGCATTGATTGAATTTAGTATTGGTGGTTATAAGGATAAAGTTGTTTGTGATGTTGTGCCAATGGATTGTTGTCATGTATTGCTTGGGAGACCATGGCAGTATGACAAACATGCCATCTATGATTGTAGAAGCAATAGCTATCTGATTGAGCATAATGGAAGTAGTTTTACACTCATTCCATTGCAAGGTGATGTGGAGAATCAATCCAAGACAACAAGGGTGATCATGTTTGGTAGGAAGGAGTTTTTGAAGGCAAAGGAAGAGGAGTCAAGGAAGTTTGTAGTCACTCCAATGTTGGAGGATATCAAAACAGTTAATTTGGAAAATGCTTCAGTGTTGCAAAATAGAGGTAAGTGGAATGTCCCCTTATTAGAGACATAAAAATGCACACACAAAGTTCCTTGTTCACGATTAAATTAGATAATTCCAAATTGCACATTTTAAGAATAAGACAAATGAAATACATTATCATCTAGGGCATAAACTAACTTGATCATATATGACCTATTACTCCCTAGCGGAATGGATCCTTGCCTTGTTCCTTTTCCTAACCTCGTTGGATGGAAAATTTATTATGCCAAGGGCACGTGCACGATCTCGAGTTGGACACCCTCAAGGTTTATTACCCATCTTGGGATCCATCCAACATTGGACTGATTTAGCCGCCTTTCCCTCCACACACTCCCTATCCTCATTGAGCGTTAGCGAAAGGGAATTTGGCCTGGAGTCTATTCCAGTAGTAGTAAGGTCATCTTCACTTATTAAGACACCATAATTGTTGTAAACAATATTATTGTGGCTCAGAAAAATAACATCCATTTATTTCTATATGTGGAATTCACTTACGCTATAGAGATGAACTCAATATATAGACACATATATCTATTGATTGCAAACATTTCATTTTAATCTCTCTATGCATTCACTTATCCTATTGAATTCACAAATCATCACATATTAGAACATTCACTATATTGATTCTAATAAGATATGAGTTAGGCATTACATTGTAACCCGCTGTCATAAGGACTGGGATTCGATTATATAATCCTCAATGTTATATCAGTTGGTTGAGGGTACTTACCTCTGATTGACGCACTATACTGGGCTTTCTCAAGAAGTATTCCTTGTAACCCGATTTGTCTCCTTTCTTCCACGCGACGATGATCTTGTATTCAAAGTGTTTTCTCAAAGAGACGTTAGAGATCAATAAATTTCCGTAATAACATCTAATAAGGTCAAAGATAGTATAAATATTACATTCTTGTTAAAGGACTATTCATTTCCTCCCTATCACTCACTATATACTGATTCTTCTATAATATATTTCATAAGTACATTAAATATCTCTCAGGATCTCATAGATGGAATTCTATTATACACAGTGAACGAATAGAGTCATTATTACTTATAAGACTCAATAATTGTTGCAAGCATTATTATTGGATAATCACATCTAAAGCGTATATACATATATATGTATATATAATCATTACTAATTATCTTTAGACTTAGAATACTCATCTTTGCATGAGTCTGCATATCATTTATATCCATACATTTATTCTATATCCATATATGTTTATTTTATAATCATACATTTATATATATATATATATGTCAAACAATTGTATTAAACACATCCACAATAATTATAAACAACATACCTCTAACTTATGGCTGTTATATTACTGACTGTGATTTCTTCTTCAGAATATGTTTACCTTTTTTTTTCCTCTTCCAGCCACGTAAATTAAAAGACTCTCTTCTTCAGCCAACAATTATATATGATAGAGACTTATTCTCCTTTTTCTTTTCCCATTGATGATGCAGGTGGATGTCTCTGTCCAGTGATTATTCTCTCCTATCCTTCTTTTTTTTCCTTTGGCTAATGAACCTTACTTATTTTTATGCCTATGGTGGGTTGAGGGACATACCCCTTCATAGTATGCATTTTCCCAAAAGACATATCCATTGGTTAATGATCTAATTATCTCCTTAATCGCTTAAGGGATAGTGTTTGTATGCCTTATGCTATCGTCAATTTCCTTTGAGGAAGATCGTTGCTTTCTATAATGATCTGGCTCATATTTTGCAAGTCATCCCTTCTTTCATATCTATGATTCTTTGACCCTCGTTTTATCTAGTAACATAGCCGGGTAATGTTACTGTCAAGACTTCCGCCAGGAGGTATTGTTGAAAGCATTTCTATTTGTTTTGTTATTCTCGTTGGTATTAACGATACTCATATGTACGCTAGAGACAGGTTTATTATTCATATGGTTTGCCGCCTTTGTACTTGTGAGTTGTGATTCTCCCTTTCGGGCACTTGCAGAATGAACTCTATTGTTGGCGATAACTATATTTGAGTATGTGTATATGGGTCAAACTTCCCAATTATATCATTATCAACAATAATCCCTGCTATGTTAAACGGGTATGTGCAATGTCTTCCTCACAACTTTTGGACTATAATTTTGCAAAGTCCACAATACTTAAAGTTGAGTATTTCCTTGTAATACGTAATATCTTTTTGAAATTGGTTTTTATATATAGATATATATTTTGGGTAATTACAATTTTGATACTCTTCAGATTATATTTTATTATTCTATTTTGGATGCTTATTTTAATATTTCATATTTTTTCCAATTAAGTTTCCATATTATTATAATAATATTTAGTATGTATATTTTGATGGTTTCAATATTATATTTACAATTATTTCCTTGGATAATTTATGATGCTATGTATTTCGATGCTATAATTTCGAGGGACATGACAGTCCTCCCTGCCCAAGATTGCTTGTCCTCAAGCAATCACAATTCTAGACATCTTTTCAATAGTTACACTCCCTAAGAAGTGGTTTGATAAACAAAATTTAACTAATATTTTAAGCAAAGAATCATGGAGGAGCCTCGTTTGAAGACACATCAGGAAAGAAGCTAATACAAGGAAATACTTATGAAGCATACACATAAAGACACATAGTATATGTCAGAACACCCTGTGGGTTACAAAGTATACCCATAAACACACATAAGTCGCAAAGTGTGAATGCAAGACATACACATGAATACAAGTAAGGCACATGAATACTAGTCATAGAGTATACACATGACCATACATAAATCATAAAGTAAGCCACAAGGTATACACATAAGTCATAGCAGGCACTGGAATATATTTGAATACACATAGATCATGTGACATACCCTTGAATGCATTTGAATACATAAGTTACACTTAAACGCATTTAGGGTATAAATCATAGTCGTATACTTAATAATGTACACATAATACATGAAGCAATCACTTAGGGCATGGATCATACACTTGAATACAAAGGTGAGTGTCACAAACATCTATACACGCAGGTCTTGAATTGCATTCAAATACACATGAAACATGAATATACATGAGAAGAGTATTCATGGAGTAAATATGCTGAAAACATTTAAGATATAAGCAAACATATGAGTATGTTGAAGAAGTGAAGCATATCATAAACTCATGAAACATATGCATGGAGTGTACACACGGAGTATTTGTAAGACATTTGTTGTAAGCAGTAGGATGCAACTTCATGGAGTTATGAAGTATACATAGAGGCATGAATCATTCACATGAGAACAAATGATTACTTATAAGTCATAGAAATACATGTAGGGATACACAAGATATTGGAATACACGTTAGCAAGATCATATACATGAATACACATGAGATATGTAGATCATAACACAAAGTACAAGTCGGCCTTCAATCATGCAGACACATATCAATTATGAAGTAGATGAAGCATGAAGTATACACATGAAGCATACATATAGGAATTCACACACATAGAGCGAGAAGCATTTAGTCATTACATAAGACAAAAATATGTAGAGCATTCACGTACACTCAATTTTACTTCTATGCATGGAATAGAAGCATATCATGCATTTAATACACAATACATGAAGCATTCATTTGAATATACATAAAGCATAAAATGATCATACATGTAGAGCATAGGCATAAGAATGCTCGTAGATACACTCAACAAATACATATAAGGCATGAATTATGCAATACTAAGTATACATTTAAGAACAGAGTAGTCATGTATTAGAGTCCATTAGTCATGAAGTGGACAAGTAAGATGCTAAGCATGTCCATATATACCATGAAACAAGACATCATAAGATCATGAAGTATATGCACGAGTGCATGAAGTCACAAAACATGCGTATGAATACATGTAAGTCATAAAGCAACACTTGAATACAAGTCACAACAAATACAAGGTCATAGAGTACGCATTTGAATTCAAGGTCACAAGGTATACAAATGTGGCATGGAGTATACACTCAAATACATATACAATTCATGGAGTATATACTCGAATACTTATACAAGTCATGGAGTATACACTCAAATACATATACAAGTCATGGAGTATACACTCGAATACATATACAAGTCATGGAGTATACACTCGAATACATATACAAGTCATGGAGTATACATTTGAATACAACTTCAAGGTCATAGAGTATGCACTCAAATACGAATACAAGACATAAAGTATACACTCAAATACGAATACAATCATGCAGTATACACTTGAATACAATTGCAAAGTCATATAGTATACACTCAAATACAAATGCACTCGAGTGAAGTATACTGTCAGACAATTGGGAAGGGGATTCGGTGCATCCCATACTACACCATGGACCCCCACCCGAAGGTCATCAAGTATACACATGAGTATGAAGCATACACGTGAATACACGTAATACACAAAGTATTCACATGAACATATGTTACAAAGAATACATATAAGTCACAAGGTAAACCTTTAAATATACTTGAATACACGTACATTATCTCAAAGTACACACCGAAATACATGTAAGTCACACGTAGTATACACAGGATGGCATGAACATGCTCTAATACCACTTGTAATGTCCCCTTATTAGAGACATAAAAATGCACACACAAAGTTCCTTGTTCATGATTAAATTAAATCATTCCAGATTGCACATTTTAAGAATATGACAAATGAAATACATTATCATCTTGGGCATAAACTAACTTGATCATATATGACCTATTACTCCCTAGCGGAATAGATCCTCGCCTCATTCCTTTTCCTAACCTCGTTGGATGGAAGATTTACTGTGCCAAGGGTGTGTGCACGATCTTGAGATGGACACCCTCAAGGGTTATTACACGTCTTGGGCTCCATCCAACATTGAACCGATTTAGCCGCCTTTCCCTCCACACACTCCCTATCCTCATTGAGCATTAGCGAAAGGGAATTTGACCCAAAGTCTATTCTCGTAGTAGTAAGGTCATCTTCACTTATTAAGACACCATAATTGTTGTAAACAATATTATTGTGGCTTAGACAAATAACATCCATTTATTTCTATATGTGGAATTCACTTACGCTGTAGAGATGAACTCAATATATAGACACATATATCTATTGATTGCAAAAGTGTCATTTTAATCTCTCTATGCATTCACTTATCCTATTGAATTCACAAATCATCACATATTAGAACATTCACTATATTGATTCTAATAAGATATGAGTTAGGCATTACACTGTAACCCACTATCATAGGGACTGGGGTTCGATTATATAATCCTCAATGTTATATCAGTTGGTTGAGGGTACTTACCTCTTATTGACGCACTATACTGGGCTTTCTCAAGACGTATTCCTTGTAACCTGATGTCTCCTTTCTTCCACGTGATGATGATCTTGTATTCAAAGTGTTTTCTCAAAGAGACATTAGAGACGTTAGAGATCAATAAATTTCCGTAATAACATCTAACAAGGTCAAAGATAGTATAAATATTACATTCTTCTTAAAGGACTGTTCATTTCCTCCCTATACGGTGCAGGAGCACCTAAGGAACAACAAGCAGTTTCTTAGGTAAAGAGGAAACCTAGAGGGTTAATTTTTGTTGTGTTGTCATAAGGTCATGTAGACCATTTTTTGTTGAGCTTAGAGGTGTTTTTGATCTTTGGGAAAGAGGTTTTCAAGAGTTCAATAAGTTTAGAGGCTCATTTTGCTGAATGGTAAAAAGGTTCCAAAGATTGAAAAACACAGTGGGTTTTATAACTTTTGCTTTAGGTCATCTAAAGGCTCGACCCAAGAAGCTCAACTATTTTTGGAGCCTATTTAAGGGATGAATCGACCTTGGAGCAGGGTTGGAAGATTTAGTGTTTTGGTGAAATCTTGTAAATTTGATGGAAACAGCGTTCTGAGAGGCAGTTTTCTAATTTTTTGCATCCAAATTGTGCTTTGATGGAGTAAACCTACCGTTATTTTGTTTATATAATGCAGTGTGAGTATTGTGCAAGCTTTGTGTGTCATCCATTTGTTTTTGTAAATCATTTTCACCTTTTATTTGTAAATAGTTTGTTTTCTGTCTTTTTCTGGCCTGAATCAACCAGTTTTGAGAGAATGGAGTCCTAGAGCACTTTCCCACCATACAAATTGTATGGCCCTTTGGGAATAGTGACTAGGCTCCCTTAGTGTAAATATGATAGCTTTTAGGGCTTGTGGGAGTTCAGGAGATGCTAGCAAAGTCATGCCCTAGGCGATCCAGGCAGGGTCTGGCTAGGGAAGACAGTGAGAAAAAGACTCATATCTTGTAGGGGTATTAAGATTTTGGAGAAATTATTTTTGGTGATTTTTTTTGAGGGTATTGGCAATGCTTGGTAGTCAGAGGAGGTTCTATCAAGTTGTTTGGAGGGAGAACTTTTTGACAGTCTGAAATCAGCCTGGGAAAGCTTACAAACCCTAGCTTTTGGGTCAATTTTGTGTGTGGACAGTGTACGGGCTGTGCAGGTTTAAAACCCTAAAAATATTTAAGGTGTAGGAATGAGAAACACAAACCCTAAACAAATAACCTAGGTATTTTGGTGGGTTTAGGAGAAAATTTCCATTTACCCGGGTAAGAGGCCTAATTGGGGCTCTAGGCTTGTAGCCTTTCTAACCCTAGGAAGGGATTTTGTGAAAGCGATGGTTAGTTGGAGTCTTGTGATGGAACAAGAACCCTAGATTGATCATCTTGAAGCTATTACAACTACACACCCCTGCAAGAACCTAGCTGAAGGTTGAGGATATTTGGCCTTTAAAGAAGAATAAGGGTCAATAGAGAGTATGTGGCGAAGCACCAAGGTTGACTTGGTAGAAGGAAAGCATGTTGATAGTGGGGTTGGTCAGTAGGAGAAATGGCACTTAAACTTGAGGCAGGACCACTAGGACAAGGTGGAAGAGACACCTAGGAGTTCTTAGGAGCAAGGACTCAGAGCATGGGGCAGTGAGTGCCTCATCCAACCCCTAACCTATCACTATCACTCACTATAAATGATTCTTCTATAATATATTTCATAAGTACATTAAACATCTTTTGGGATCTCATAGATTGAATTCTATTATACACAGTGAACGAATAGAGTCATTATTACTTATAAGACTCAATAATTGTTGCAAGCATTATTATTGGATAATCACATATAAAGCGTATATACATATATATGTATATATAATCATTACTAATTATCTTTAGACTGAGAATACTCATCTTTGCATGAGTCTGCATATCATTTATATCCATACATTAATTCTATATCCATATATGTTTATTTTATAATCATATACATTTATATATATATGTTAACAATTGTATTAAACACATCCACAATAATTATAAACAACATACCTTTGACTTATGGCTGTCATATTACTGACTGTGATTTCTTCCTCAGAATATGTTTACCTTTTTTTTTCCTCTTCCAGCCACATAATGTAAAAGACTCTCTTCTTCAGCCAGCAATTATATATGATAGAGACTTATTCTCCTTTTTCTTTTCCCATCGATGATGCAGGTGGATGTCTCTGTCCAATGATTATTCTCTCCTATCCTTTTTTTTTTTTTCCTTTGGCTAATGAACCTTCTTTTTATGCCTATGGTGGGCTGAGGGACATACCCCTTCATAGTATGCATGTTCCCAAAAGACAGATCCATTGGTTAATGATCTAATTATCTCCTTAATCACTTAAGGGATAGTGTTTGTATGCCTTATGCTATCGTCAATTTCATTTGAGGAATATCTTTGTATTCTATAATGATATAACCCATATTTTGCAAGTCATCCCTTCTTTCATATCTACGATTCTTTGACCCTCGTTTTATCTAGTAACATAGCTGGGTAATGTTACTGTCAAGACTTCCGCCGGGAGGTATTGTTGAAAGCATTTCTATATATTTGGTTATTCCCATTTGTACTGACGATACTCATATGTACGTTGGAGACAGGTTTATTATTCATATGGGCCGTCACCTCTATACTTGTGAGTTGTGACTCTCCCTTCTGTGCACTTGCAGAATTAACTCTATTGTTGGCGATAACTATATTCTAGTATGGGTCAAACTTCCCAATTATATCGTTATCAACAATAATCCCTGCTATGTTAAATAGGTATGTGTAATGTCTTCCTCACAATGTTTGGACTATAATTTTGCAAAGCCCGCAATACTTAAAGTTGAGTATTTGCTTGTAATACGTAATGCCTTTTTGAAATTGGTTTATATATATATATTGGGTAATTACAATTTTGATATTCTTCAGATTATATTTTATTATTCTATTTTGGATGCTTATTTTAATATTTCATATTTTTTCCAATTACGTTTCCATATTATTATAATAATATTTAGTATGTATATTTTGATGGTTTCAATATTATATTTACAATTATTTCCTTAGGTAATTTACGATGCTATGTATTTCAATGCTATAATTTTGAGGGACATGACAGTAAGGAGTTGGTGCTTAGAGTAGGCCAAGAGAAGGCTAGAGATCAGATGTGTATGCAACCATAAGTTGGATGGAGGAAGGATGATGCAATCCTAATTGGAACAGTATTTTGTCCATTGAACACAAGAGGAGTTAAGGGACAATCAATCTCTGTCAGAATAGGGGTTCCTAAATCTAATAAGTTAGATGTTTGTCAGTCTGAGAGGACAATGGCACTTCGGGCAAAGAGTCTGCAGGTAAAGACAAAGACAAAAAGTGAAGTGCATAAGAGTGTTTGGCAAGACCCAAAGGGAAAATACCAGCATGAAATAGAGGTAGAGAGGGAACCAATTCATGATACGTGTGGTAATTTTTTGTTTGCAGGTGTTCAAGCAAGAGCAACACCAGTTTCAGATGCAAAGAAGGTCAGGGAACAAAGAGCATATATGTTTACAAGAAGAGAACCATGGCAAGGAGCAAACAAGTTATGCAATGCAAGAGTACAATATTTGATCCCATGGAGAAGGTTACCAGCCTAAAGAGAATTTGGAAGGCAAGGAGAAGCTGAGAAGGAAGCCCAAGGATCTCATGGGACATGAGGTTTTTTTTAGGCTGGGTGTATGGTGCAAGGGCACCATGGAACCTTAATTTTGCAAGTTTTAGGATCAAGGTCTAATGATAGGTCATTAGGTGTTTTTTGTCTTTTTTTGTCATGAATAAGGTCCATTGAGACCATTTTTATGTAATTAGGGTGATTTGGGGTCATTTGAGCAAATATTGCAAAAATTGAAAAATATGTAAAAAGTTGTCAAACAAGAGATGCAAAAAATTCAAATTTGTGGAACACCAACGGTCAGTTGGAATGTAGAAGGTGGTTAGTCGGTTGTTTAGGTGGATTTTGGTTGGTTTGGGTGTATATGCCATTTTTTTGGTTGAATGAATTTGTTGGTTGAAATTTTGATTGAAAAACAATAAAAGAAACTCTTGGAATTTTGTATCTTTCTCAGAATTTTATGATAATTTCCAGTTACAAACTCCTGTACTTTCCCGTACAGGGTTTCCTTGATATCCATTGCATTGAATTATTTATTTGAGTGAGTTAACTCCAATTTTCATTTGATTTGGTGGATTCTTGAGGATTTTTAGAGCGTTTTGTAAACAAATTTCTGAAACGGGTTTGTAAAGACAGTTTTAAGGGATTGTGAACTACTAAAATAGATTTTCAACCATTCCACATATTGTAATCATTGTAACTCAGTGGAATGGGTGGTAGGAAGTAAATAAATTTTTCCATGTGGTTTCATGAGTGAGGGAGGTCGTTTGGGGTTTTGGGCATGAAGCCCTAATTGAGAAAATTGTGATTTTTAGGTGAAAATTAGTGGTTTAAGAGTGGAAATTGTGGAAATGCTTGGGGTAGAAGAATTTGATGAAATTTTAAGCTTTTTCAAACATTTCTAAAAGTGTTTTATTCCTTGGTTGGCCATAAGGAATCCTGGAGCATGGTTTTTCAATAAACCCTTGTGAAACTTGTGAAAAAGGAGGGTTTAGTAGTTAGGGGTCTTGGAGGCCATTCCACTGAGTAAATGTTGTGGAATCAGGGGTTTTGATACCTAGTGAGAGTGTTACAATTGATTTTTGTGGTTGGTGGTGTGTTTACATAAGGTTTGCTTTGTAAAAGTGGCCTAACTGGCCTTTTGGGATAACGTAGAAGTCCAATTTTGATGTTGTTAGTCCAAAGAGACCTAATGTGATTTTGTGATATCTTTGAAGACAATAATGGGTGTCTGAAAAGGTGAGGGCTTTGTGAGTTGGAAGTGATAACTGAAAGAAAAGTTCCAATAACTAGGTCTGCACACCTACAAGTGAAGTTGAGAAGTTGTGTTGGAAAACACCCTAGTTGGGGTTTGGTTGATAGGAGAGTGGTTGATAAGAGATTGAATTGTGATCTTGAGAGTAAAGGCCTCCCTGCCTTGCATCAAATATCAAGCAATCTCTTAGGATGTAGTATCAATTTAGTTTTATTATTTTGTGTTAAATTTGGGATTTCTAAGATCTAAATTAGATCATTGTATCTACAATAAGATGGAAAATGGTGTGTTCTCATTATTGCATTATATGTTATTGAAATGGTATTTTTTAATAATGAAAAATGTTTACTTTGTGATTTGAAGTCCTAGTTTTCAACATAGTTTGGTGAAGGACTTAGGGTTAGTAACGTACATCTTAGTGTTGGAGATTGAAAGAGATAGAGTGAATAGAAAAATTTGGTGCTAGAGTAAGTATGTGAAATCAATGTTGGAGAGGTTTTTACATGACATATTACAAGCCATTATGTGTTCTTGTTATGATGGGAACTAAGTTATATGTTGAGCAGTGTTTAATTTATCCTAGTTAGATGGAGGGTATAAGTAGAGTAAATTTTATTGGTGCAATTAGGATTTTGATGTATGCTATGGTCTATACAAAACAAAACATTGTCCAAATAGTGGGATTTGTTAGTCAATTTATGGCTAGTCCTAGATGAGTACATTGGGATGCAATGAAAAAGGTCTTCAAGTATTTGTTGGGTACCTTCGAGTATTCCTTATGATATCATGGTTATCCTATAGGGGACATTAATTGAAATGGTAATTCATGGATATGCGGATTTAAATCAGGTTGGATATATCGACAGTAGAAGATACACCAATTATGGATATGTTTTCACTATGTTTAGTGGTGCAACCAATTAGATTAGTAAGTGATAGAATGTGGTCACTTTATCCACTATAGAAGAAAAGTACATGGAAAAAAATCATGCTTGTAAGGAAGCCATATGCCTTAAGAGATTGTGTTTAGATGTTAGACTAGAGGCAAGAGGCATTATGGTTCATTTTGACAATCAAAATGTCATATGTTTAGAAAACAACCCAAATTTTCATGAGAGGACAAAGCATATTGATGTTTCGTACCATTTTGTTTGAGATATGATAGAGAAGGGGAAAGTGATGCTAAAAAAATTTGACACTTTGAAGAATATTGCAGACGTATTGACAAAACCTACTAACAAAAAAATGTGGTGTTATGCGTCCATGGGCCACTTAGTCCCTAGCAATTAGATAATGGTGTCAATACTCCCTTTTATCTTGCAATGTGTTTGACAAGTAGGAGAATTTTGGGAAAGGTGTCTCAACTTTGATCCTTTTGTTAAGATCACAAAAAGTGTAATTTTTGAATATAACACAAAAAACCTCAATTTCTAGGCTATAGACTTGTTTTTGGCGAAAATAAATATTCCTGGTTGTTTGAGATTGCCTACAAAGGTGCTTGTTGCATAGATATTTTTTATTACTTTAATTTTAAAAAGGGCCCAATCAACCCACTAGATCAAAAGTTACGACCTTTGAAAGTTTGCATAGAAAATATAAAAAAGTTTTTGAATGCATAAAAGCGTTGTAAAGGGGAGATACACTTGTTGACTAATTTATGATATATGTTATGCCACATCATAAGGCATCTTTGATTTAGAGATAATTCAAGGACACCAAATTTTGGGTGGTTTTAACTCATCGGTTTCTTTCTTTTTTTAATAAAAGAGGGGTAAAAATTTATTCAATCAAGAAGAAAGACATTACAATCAATGCATGTCCCCACAACAAGGACCACCAAGAAAACCCACAAGACCATACCAACACTAGTAGAAACCAAACCACAAACCCAAATCCACCTAAAAACCTTGAATATACTCCTAAAACAACAACTTCAACCTCTAGGAACAGTCCAAGGGAAGTTGCTCCCAATCATCAATATGCCAATTATCCCTATGCTCCGAAGCCCATTTTTCCAAACAATCAGCAGCCTTGTTCCTCTCTCTCAGAATATGGACAATGAAAAATGAATGAAAGGAGGATCTAATTTGGTTGATCCGATGAGCCATATAATCCAAAATCCAATTCGCCCCATCTAAAGAACCCTTATTCAGCATAGCCACCACAATTTGCGAATCAGACTCATAAATAGTAATGTGCCATCCCAATGCACAACTCCTTTCTAGAGCAAAAAGGATAGCCAAAGCCTCCATAAAGTTATTATTTTGGTACCCCTAAAAAATAAAGAAGATAAAGATGGGAGACCCCTCACTATCCTTGCCAACACCACCAACACCAGCGTCACTAGGGTTTCCCCTAGAAGAACCATCAATATTGATCTTCAAGACACCCATAGGAGGCAAACGTCATCTACCATCATGCTAAACCTTCTTAGTAGCCTATCACCTGCCAACAAAGGGTAGCCTCCATAAGCTCCCATTGACCAAACACAACTCACGCATCACCCCCACCTCAATAGCCTCCTAAGGGATATCCACCTCACACCTAGCCTGAATAGTTTCCTTAACCATGCTACAAACCCATTGTCAAACCTGGAGAGCAGACATACTCACATCATTAAAGATTCTACAATTCCTCTCTAACCAAATTTGTCATAGAATGCAAGAAGGGCCAATACCCCATGCCACCTAAAGATAAAATGTCTTGGCAAGAGGCCTACCCAAATTCCTCCAAAACTCAACAAAAGAGGAAGCATACACACAAGACTATCTCCATACCTCCCAACCAACAGTGCCAAATAATCTTAGAGTACTTACACTTAAGCAACAAGTGCACCACAAATTCCACACTACTTCCACACAAAACACACTTGGAAGGCCCCTGAAAGCCCTTCTTTTGTAGATTATCCCAAGTGAGGCACCTATTATGAGCCACCAACCAAAGGAAAAAGTTGCACTTAGGTCATGCAAACTTGTTCCACACATACTTACACTGAGGTACTTCCTCCCCTCCATGCTTCTGAACTATTAAGAATTTGATACCCAACAACAACCAAGAAAACTCCCTTGGGACACAGACTCCAAGCCAATATATCATTAGTCTGCAAGGAGCTACAAGATCTGCTAACCAAATTCTAGGCTAATTCAACACAGTCCTCTTCCGATCCCCTAGGGGTCAATCACGAACCTCCTTCCGCCTACTAACTTCCACTTGGCCAAGATTCTTAGCAGCTTTAAAGTTTTCCACATGATTCCAACCAACCTCAACAAAGGTAAGAAAAATATTTTATAGGTGCGGATAAGAAGTCATAATTGGGGGATGGCCATCCCAAGATTCAAACCAAAAGAGATCCTCATATCCTTTATTATAAATCCAAAACAACTGATGCACAAGACTACCACCCCTCTTGAGAGTGTTTCAAATCATAGAACCTTTACCTTCCAAAGAGATTCTAGGAATATCTTTCTAATTTATCCCCCACAAATATTTTGAGGAAAGGATCTTGGCCTAATCTTGGTCTTGGCTAGTGCACCATCTCCAATACAACTTCATTGCCAAAGCCTGTCTAGTGAGGACTGCATGGCGCAACCCAAGACCACCAAATTGCTTTGGCTTACACACATTTTCCCAATTAACTAAACTCCACTTTTAGGAATCAAGATTACCAGCCCAAAGGAATTGTCTAGATGACACATCCAACTCTATAATGAAACTAATTGGAGCAATATGAACCATATAATTGTAAATTGGGAGAGTTGGGACCATGAATTTTAAAAGTAGGACTCTCCCAATAGAGGACAACCATCTATACGTCTAATGGATAACCTGCTCCTGAAATTTATCCAACACACTCTTCCAAGTCTCTCTAGGCAAGGGACTAACAAAGAGAGGAATACCCAAGTACACAAAGGGAAGAGTACCAATATGAAATCTTAAGATACGTGCAACTGTAGTTTGAATACGCAGTGGAGTATTAAAGAAAAAATAGAAGACTTATCTTCATTATTTTTTGACCTAAAGCTTCAAGATAAATATCCAAAGCATGCCTGAGGCTGGTCGCTTCCCCAATTGTGGCAATTCCCATCAAAGTTGTATCATCCATAAACTTCAAGTGGGATTGGGGGGCCAACTCACTTCCCAAATTCCAACCGTAAATAAGACCAAGCCTCACATGGGCTTGCAAGAGTCTCCCCAGGCCCTCAACCATAATAATAAACAGATAAGGAGACAAGGGGTCCCCCTGTCTGAGACCCCTGGAAGCTCCAAAAAGAGAAGAAGGTTCCCCATTAATCAGCATAGCAAAGGAATTTGATACCACACAACTCATCACCCATTCAATCCATCCTTCCCCAAATCCAAAAGCATAGAGAATCTTACGAAGAAAATCCCATTTAACCCTATCATAAGCTTTGACCATGTCTAGCTTTATGAAAATAGCCTTCTCCTTGGGCATTTCCATAGAATGAATAGCTTCCATGATAATGAACACACCATCAAAGATATGTCTCCCTAAAACAAAACCTCCCTACTCTTTAGAGATGATCTTACTAAGCCATGACTTAAGTCTCTCTGCCAACAATTTGGAAATAATCTTGTAAGCCACATTACAAAGGGAAATTGGTCTGAATTGATCAAGCAATGTAGCTCCCTCCCTCTTAGAGATAAGCACAAGGAAGTTTGAATTCAAAGATCTCAACATTTGCTTGCTAAACTGTGATTCCTACACCATAGCCAACAAATCAAATTTGATAATCTCCCAAAACTCCTAGAAAAACTCAATTGGAAAATCATCAAGTTCTGGGGCCTTCCTTTTTTCATTTTCAAGACAATCTCTTCCACCTCCTCTAATAAGATAGGATTAAGCAACATCTCATTTACCTCAAGGGGAATAATCGAGGGCATACAATCCAGGATAAGTTTTTCCTCCACATCCATCGCAGGCAAATCCTCCTTGAACATAGAGGAGAAAAACTAAGTGGCTTCTTGTGAAATATCCTTGAAAGAAGATAATTGTTGCCCCTGGGAAGAAACCAAAGAATAAATCAAATTACCATGTATTCTGGATTTAATTGAATTGAAGAAGAAAGCAGTATTCTTGTCTCCCTCCTACAACCTATCAATCTAAGTCTTCTATTTCCAATAAATTTCTTCCCTTAGCTCACATTCAACATACTCTCTCCTAGCATCCTCTTCCTCTCTAAGAGATTCCAAGGACATCTCCTGATCCCTATTCTACCTAGTGATGGAGTCCAAACATTGTTGAGCATCCAATTTTGACCTGAAAATATTGCTAAACCTCTATCTATTCCATTTGTTAAGTTGATATTTCACAAAATTGAGTCTTTTAACAAAAGTGTACATAGCAATACCATATGCAGGTGAGCCCATCCTCCACCACTCTTTAATGAGATCCTGTAGAGAAGGCCCATTTAACCACACAAGCTAGAATTTAAAAGATGGGTTCTTAAGCATGTTCCTCCCATATGCACAAAATTTGATGGGCCAATGGTCTGATCCCTTCTAATCTAGAATTTTTGAACTAGAAAGCCAACTGCTACCTATCCAGAAGCTAGAGACCATAAATCTATGTAATCTCTCTGAGATAAAGCCCTCCCCACATCTTTTATTAGTCCACGTGAACACAACATTACCCTGCCTTACATCAACCAAACCAATGTTTTCTCTTAAGATCACAACTGAAGGATCAAGCCTATCCACCCCTCCCCTTTTTTTCCTCCAAACTGGTAATATCATTAAAATCACCAATAATAATTCATGGAAGAAAAGGACCTAAGGAGCGCACATACCTGATATGATCCCAAAGCTAACACTTGCTAGGAAGCTCCGTAGGGGCATACACATTGTTAAACAAAACTATTTCACCAGTTTCAAAGCTTGAAGCGGCCATAGATAAGGAATTTCTACCAATTATCCACCAAATAAGAGAGATCTTGTAAGGGTTCCAGAGACAAGCAATCCCTCCAGATCTACCATGTGCCCCTATACATTGGCATTGACCCCACCTCCACACCTTGGAGGCCACATTAAACATACCATTCATAGACAACTTAGTCTCTTGAATGAACATAACATCAGGAGAGTAATTTAATTAAATCTCAAACAACCTTTTGTCTAGGAGATTCATTCAATCCCCTTGCATTCCATGACAACACAATCATTGTTGGAGGTTAGAGAAGTGGGATTCAATGGTCTTGACCGACCCTAAATCCACCAAATTCTCCCCCATTACTTTAATTTTATCTAGATCCTTCTTTCTACTTGCCTCTGAAGCCTTCTCCAAGCTTCCTTTTTTAATATTTTTTGTTGCGGTCCCAAAGTAGGCAAAATTTTGTTACTCTTATCAGGAACCAAAGTCACAACCTCTGGTAATGGATCATGCAGAGTCAAGGCCAAACCGTCTCCCACCTCCTTTTCCACTAGCATAGTTACCTCGCCTAGGCACAACAAAGAGTGGTTTGTATCCATCTAAGAAGCAATACAATCATCCCCAACAATGTTGGGGTTACCACTAGGATTCAGCTGGTTCATTCTCCCATTATCCAACCTTGCATGTAGCCCATCAAAGAACCCCACCTGTTGATCTAGATCTTCCAGAGCCTCAAACCGGTTAAAAGAAACATCTGCCTACCTATTGTTCAAAGTTCTTTTCAAACCTCTACCCTTATTATGGGGCTTAACTAGAATAAAACCCCCCTTATCAGCTTCTCCCTTGGACATGGGAGCCTTCCCTTTATCATTAGGAGGAGGAGGGAAAACTTGCATCATGGAAGACGAAGCACCCGCAATCCCCCCAAAGGTACTAATTTTGGGACACTTCTTTTGTAGATTACCATAATCATGACATATCTGACAACAAAAGGGAAAAGCTTCGTAATCCAATTATTGAACCCAAGAAGTGGACCCAACCTAAATCTATGTTTATTTATCAAATTTGGCAAAGGATTATTTAAATCGATTTCCACACAAATATGAGCACATGAAATTACCTTTTTATCCAGCGTTTGCTACAAAGAACCCACTGGTTTTCCCAGAAGAACAACAATCATATGCATGCCATCATTTCTCCAAAACTCCCAGGGAAGCCAAGGGAATCTCACTCACACAGGAATCTTGGAAGGTACTTCATCAGATGAATTAAACCCTACATGTCAAGGCTTAATAAACAAACCCACCTAGTTATAGAAATAGGGGCCTCCTTCAAATGCCTTGTCTCGATTCCTCAAACAAGAAAAAACCACCATAAAATAATTATTAGCTACCTACATAACCTCCATATCCCCTTCAAGATTCTAAGTTCTATGCGCCCACAACTCTAAGAAAGGCAAGGATACCTGAATACCCATGAATTTTCAAATCAAAGCATGACTACTTAAATAATTAACATCCTCAACTATCAAATCTGACTGATTAACCAGGACTAGACAAGTAGCACTCCTCTCCAAACAACTATTGGATTTTGAAACTCGAGGACCTCCACCTCGAGAAGCTCCTCCATCATTTATGGATTCTAGCTTAAGAAGTTTACCACTTTTTCAAGGCTTGATGGGGATAGATCCACCCCCAAAGCCATATCTATAAATGACATTTTATTCAAACCCCTCAACCCTATACCTGGCGCCATAGGTTGCAACCAAAATTAGTTGAGAAAACCAAACCACCACTCTCAAGCAACACAAACCCCACATAGCAAACTAGCACCACACCCAACACTAACAACAACCCGCACTCAAACTAATTGCATACAAAAAAGACACCCACCACAGCGAACAGACCAAACTCCTCACCCAACAACCCGAACCACTCCCCAAATAGCTTCAACAAACACTAGAAGGCCAGAATAGGCCATGATAAGGGTATGCAGGCCCTATCATGGGACCTACATGCCACGACAATGCCCAGGTTGTTGCCATAGCGCCATCTAACCAACTCATCACTTTCTAATTATCATTTGATGGTTTTGAGGTTTTTTTATCTCCTATATATTAGGTTCTTGAGATGGAGGTTGTGTGTAGAGTTTTATAGATATTGCTGAGTTGCACAAATTTATTTAGATCTCTTGTTGGTGATAATTTTTTGAAGGCTTTCTCTACAAGTGTATTGTAATTGTGGTTTACTTAATAATACATTGAGCCACTTTAGAGTGTGGGTTTTTCTCTCAAAAGGGTTTTCCTCATGTACACCTATGTTATGGTATATTGTTTATTTTATGTTTACTTGTGTTTTTTCTATCTTGAATTATTGCAAGATTAAAATTTGTACAATACTCTCCTTAGAGTATTATTGTAGGAAGTGTTTCTGCGTACCTTGGTTCCATTCAATACCTATGAGCATCAGGTAAGATGTAAGACGCATGTAAGACTTATGTAAGATCTGCATGCATTTTATATGCTTTATATGTTACGTGTATTTTACATATTTATATGTAAGTCCTACACACACTATGTATCTCTTTCTCTATATTCTTTTTCCAATAAGACCTATGGGCATTATATATAAGATCTACAGGGATTATTATTGCAACAAGAATAAGCAAGTTGATTTGAGGAGTCTTGAAATCCAACAAAAACTTTATGACTCTATTGAAACATCATTTTGAAGAAACCAAGATCTAAATTATGACAAGATCCTCATCATGTAGTCTTAAATACATGATCTTCATCTCGATAAATATTTTTTTCGCTATGACATGAATATGAAAGAAGTTCCACATTACTGAGGAGCTTTGTCTTTTCTTTATAAAAGAATTGACAACATGAACCCCCTTTAAACACGAAGGGGGATTGTTAGAGAAAATATTTATTTAGGGATTATTTCTTATAAGTATTCGTAAATAACATTTATAAGACTCTAACTTACAATTTATAACCTTGTACTATACAAGAATGATTAATTTATAAAGTTAGCTTTATAAATAAATAATTAATTAATTTATAAAATTATATTTATAACCAAGAGGTTATAAGGTCAAAAATTGTGATCTTTTCACCAACCCCTTAGATTGTTTTAAATAGGACAATTATAAAACACATTAGACATTGTGAACATGTGGTAGTTACACATGATGTGCCAAGACAAGACTCCATGAGAGGTATTTAATGTATTGTAAATGCATGAGAGGCATTATGAAAAGAAGGGGAGGATGAAAATACTATAATATGTAGGTTCTTTATATGTTGTATTTATACAAATTTATTAAAAGTTTCCTTAATTATGAATGATGCTTTATGATTTTTTTTGAAAGGGTTATCCCAATGTGTATATGGTGATATTATCATTGCACATTCTCTAATTTTCATTTCATTTACTTTCCATTTCATATTTTAATGATTAGTTCCTTTAAGATCTCATCTATCAACATTTATGAATAATATGTCTATTTAAAGTTCAAGTAATTAATCGATAGGTTTTTCCATATAAGATTTCAAGTTTGAAAGTACGAGAAAAAATGTCTCACATCAAGTAACTAACCCACTACACTTCTTATTGTTAAAAAGTGCAAGCTATATGGTATTTATCTGTTATTGTGGATAATGAAATATCTAAATATAAAATTATTGTAGAATACTTTAATCTCAATATTCAATAAATCAATTCAAATAAAAAAAATATTGTCTAGCTTAACCAAATACTAATTTTCAAATTTACCTTTTTATTTAATTTATATTTATTATAGATGAAATATTTTATTTCTTTAGAGTTCTTAGCTCAAAGTTGAAATCTTTGGTCTTTTGGTGAATGGTTTTGAATGAGCCTTATAGGGATAGAGTCTTGTTAGTGCAAGGCTCTAACATAATAAGGGATGAGGTAGAGATTGTGCCTTGAGAAACTTTGGTAAAATGAATGCCTCTCAATCTTTGGCTCTTAATGTTATCACTTGAAATTGCACCATGTTGAACCTGATGTTCAACACCTCAGTGTAACATGGGAAGACCTCCAAAGTTGTGGGTCACTTGTAGACAAAGGTCAACATTCGGAGAAGGCCGGCTTCCTTTGGTATCATCTAAACTACTGATTTTGTAAAGGAAAAACGAGAGGAGTGCATAGAAATAAAACTAAACCCTATGGTGATACACCGAACTGATAAGAGCAATGGAACACTTAGGTTACACTTGAAAATTGACAATGAACATAAGATTACACATAAAATTCTATAATCTTGGCATTAATGTTTCACAAACAGGTTCGATTCACACATTTTTCAAAAAAGGAAAAGATTTTCACATATTAGAATCCATGTGTGATTATGTGAACATAATTTGTGATTCGTATAATGATACTTTTGCAAAGGAATGAAAACAATAGATAAAGTTATAAGGGAATAGAAGAAATTCACAAAATAACCTAATCATGAACCTGAAATGCACAACACTTTGCAAGAACAATATGGTAATCTGAAACATCAACAGCGACCAAGGTAAACTCTGTATACTATGCTCCAAAATGAGTTACAAAAGTTTGCTAATCTGAGAAAGGACTGCAAAAGTGACAGACTTTCGAAAAGCATAAGGAGAACTCTATTACAAAGAGGCAAAAATTCCCTATATACAAAAAGTGTCGGCCCCTAGGGCTTACAAAAATATCAGCCTCTAGAGAATATCTGCCCTTAGATCTTTTTAAATGAAGTTAATGTTGCATTCAAGTGTATCCTTGTTGTCCTTGTCGGTGTGAAGGATCACCCTCAGGAGAAGCCTTAAGATCTTTTACAACATTAACTTCTAGTCTTCGTGTCCACCCTCGAATCTCCTTGTCGAGCTGCTTTGAATGCTTCTGAGTGCTACCATAAATGTCGATCCACTCTTCTGCCAGCAGAGATCCTAGCTGTCACGGAGGCTCGTGGCCTTTTCTTTCTGTAGGTTGACTTCCTCTGCAAGCAGCTTCAAACTTTCCCATTAGATCTCCACACCATTGTTCACTGGGCTGCTCCATCGCCTTTGATCTTAGAATAGATCCATACCACTGCATTCCGCTGATCTTTCACAGGGGGCGGTCACAATAGTCCAGTAGTCAATTGTTCACCCTTAGCTCCCTCAGATTGGTTGAACTCATGCCATATAGATTTTTAGACGGTCAAAGGTTGCTTCATCAGAATCGCATATCGGTGAGACACTAGCCATGTCTCCCCGATGCGATTATGCCCTTCAGCAGCTATTGACATAGCTCACAACTGTCGACGAGAGTTCATAGCCAGCTACAAAAGTCATATCGACATCCCACTTTATCGCCCAGACATCCGCATTCGGCAAGAGGTCTAGCCGAAGTCTGCACCAGACCTATTGCTATCGACAAGACACCACTAGGTCGGTGGGACTTCATAGTGAACTCCTTTCATTTCCTGAGCTCACTTCATTTCGGCCAGACCCTATCGGGTAGGCAAGACTTCATGTCGAACTCTTCCTCTTGGCGATGAGTCCTACCGCAGCCACCTCCCTATTGGCGAGACACTATTCTCTCAGCAGGACCTCATATCGAATGCAAAAACTTTCGGCGAGCTCCCTTCATTTCGGTAAGACTACCCCCAGTCGGCGAGACACTATACCGACTGAGCCTTTTGTCAACGAATGCAACCTCCCTTGGTGAGACCTGGCCCCGTCGGCCAGACGTTATACAGATGTCATCCATGTCGGCGAGACTAGCCCCAATTGGCAAGACCATACATTGAAGCCCCTGTATTTCACCGAAGGAATCCCGTTTCGGCGAGACCTTACCGGGTCGGCAAGACCTCACACCGATGACACCTCCCTTCGTCGAGACCCTACCCCTTCGACAGGACTTCTCCCCAACGCCAGCCGTTTCGACAAGACCACCAACGGTCGCCAAGACTTCATGCCGAAGCCTTCATCTCTCAGCGAGCTCAGACCTTCTTTTGGGGAGACCACCACATGTCGGCGAGCCCAAAACCTTTTGGCGAGACCTTTATTTATTGGCCAGACCTCCCGCCAACACCAATATCACGCCGAGAGTCCCATTCTTTTGGTGAGGCTGCGGTTGATCGACAAGACATTACGCCGAACACGGATGTCTTGGCAATCGATTGAGCCCGTAAGTAAAAATCAGGCAACATTTCTGGCGACCTTTGTTGGATGTTTGCCTGCTAAACCTAGAAAGTAGTAGCCAAAACTTGTCCATTGGGCTCAGAATCACTTAATAAAAAAACCTCAGAACAGACCAAGAGCAATTCGCACATGGCTACAACTCACTTGAGACTTGTGAAGCAGATCAGGACACTGGAAACTTGTTGAAACTGGAGAAAATGAAGTGAAATTATTTACTATGTTGGAACAAAACTTAGGGAATGAAACAACAATTAAACTAAAGTGCATAAGCACTTATTGAAAGCATAAAACCTAAACTAATGTGTACAATGATAAATCATAGCTCAAAACAACGTTTGAGGTGAATCCCATTAACTGGGATTGGTAACCTTTCTCCATCCATGTTTGATAACTGGAAAGCATTATGCTCTTTACATTCAGTAACAACAAAAGGACCTGCCCAGAAATGGTCAAATCTTTTATGTTTACCTAGACCACTCTTTAGTATATCCCACTTGAGGACAACGTCCCCTTCCTTAAAAATTTTGGCTGTAGCTTTTTTATCAAATGTTTTCTTCATTTGAAGCTGATGATACTCCAAAGTTTTCATTGCCTTGTCTCTTGATTCTTCGAGCTCCATGAGCTCTGCATATCTCATGGACATTGGGTCCTGCTCTTCATACATCTCCAACTGGTGAACAATGTCTAGAGCTGGAAGCTCTACAGATAGAGGTAATCTAGCCTCTTTACCATAAACAAGGACATATGGAGAATTACCAACTGATCTCTTAGGGGTTATTCTATCTGCCCAAAGTGCATATTTCAATGTGGTATGTCAAATCCTTTGATTCTCTTCCATAGTCCTCTTAATGATTCTGGTCAAGTTTTTATTTGTACTTTCAGCTAAACCATTACCCTGCAGGTAATAATTGGAGGAAGTATTCAAATGAATTCCATGTTTAACAACCCAATCAGTGACTCTTAATCCAACAAATTCCAGAGCATTATCTGAAATGATGGAGTCAGGAACTCCAAATCTGGTGATTATATCTTCATAAAATTCAAAACTGAAGATTCATTTGCTTCTTTCAAAGCTGTTGCCTCTGTCCATCGTGTGAAATAGTATGTAGCAGTAAGCACCCACTTGTGACCAGCACTGGATGGTGGATTAATTGGACCAATAAAATCAATGCCCCATCTCATGAAGGGCTGCTCTACCTGAATTGGATGTAAAGGCATAGCCGAGAACTTTTCCTTTCCTGCAAACAAAGCACATTTAATACACTTCCTTGACCATGCATATGCATCTTTAAACAATCCGGGCCAGTAGTAACCAACTCTCATAATTTTCCATGCAGTTGTCCTTGGAGCAAACTGACCTCCTGAAACTCCATCATGAAATTCATAAAGTACCTTTTCTGTTTTACCAGTATCAATACACCTTAATAAAACACCATTCAGATCTTTCCTGAAAAGAATATTATCAATAAGGACATAAGGAATTGACTACAATCTGAAGTATCTTCGCTTTGCTCTGTCTAGACCTGGTGGACATTCGCCAGTACAAAGAAAGTGGGTCACCTCTTGAACCCAACCTGCAACTGATGCAGGTATAGCACTTTGAACATTTTGAGGTTGATCGATATTAGCTAAAACAACACCAATTTTTGATTCCTATGCGTCTTCAAAAGTGGAGGCAAGTTGCTCACAAAGTCCTCTACCTCTGACTAGTTTTGTGATATTGATGTTGACGTCAAATTCCATTACTTTTGTGATCCACCCTGCTCTTTTCTCACTTAGATCTTTGTTCAACAAAAACTCCTTCACACTCGGGTGTGCAACCAAAATATGAATTTTATTGTTTGAAACTAGAGGCTTAAAATTATTTAGGCTTCTTATCACAACGAGAACATGTTTCTCAACAAATGTATATTTCTCTTCATAATCAACAAGTACTTGATTAAAGAAAGCTATTGGCTGCTCTAAATTATCACTATTTCTTTGGACCAGCATAGCAGAGATTGAACTAACGCTACCAAAAGCACACAAAAAGAAGTCTTTAGAGAAATCTGGATTTACCAGTGTTGGAGCTGATGCTAAGGCTTCTTTGATTTCTTCAAAACTATGTTTTGCTTCTCTAGTCCAACTGAAAACTGCATTCTTTTTTAGCATGGTAGTCAAAGGCTGTAATAAATTTGCAACATCAGGAATGAATCTTCTTAAAAAGTTAATTCTCCCTAAAAAGTTTTGCAATCCTTTCTTGTGATTAGGCAATGGCAGTTCAAGTATAGCTTTAACTCTTTCAGGATCAATGGTAACTCCATCTTTTGATACTATGTGTCCTAACAATTTACCTTCATGAACTGCAAAAATACTCTTTGTCAGATTGAGAGATATTCCATATTCTCTACATTTTTCAAAAACTTGCTTTAGATGTGACAAGTGTTCATCTTCCTTCTTTGAATATACAGTTATGTCATCTAAGTAAACCAACAAAAAATTATGGATTAAACTCTGAAATGCCATATCCATGGCACGCTGAAAGGTGGCACCAGCATTAGATAAACCAAAAGGCATTCTCTTGTAGGCCATAGTGCCCCATTTTGTTGTAAATGTTGTTTTATATTGATCCTTCTCTTTGACTAAAATCTGGTTATAACTAGAATATCCATCCAAAGAGAAAATCTTTCTGAACCGACAACAGCTTGGAGGATTTATTCCATAGACGGTAAGGGGTAATGATCTTTTAGAGACGCTCTGTTAAGATCTCTAAAATCCACACATAATCTTATCTCACCGCTCTTTTTTCTAACCGGAACAAGGTTAGAAACCCAAGATGTGTGTTTAATTGGAAATACAATATCCCCCTCAACTAACTTGGTCAACTCTTTGATCATTAAAGGTTCAAGCTTGGGGTTCAATGGTCTTTGTTTTTGTCTAACAGGCTTGGCATCAGGCTCTAACTCAATTGTATGTTGTGCAATATGAGGATCAAACCCTCTTAAATCAAAATATTGCCAAGCAAAAACATCATGATACTCTTGGCATAGAACAATGAAAGCTCTCTTATCTTCAACTGAACAAATTTTGCCTAGTTTGAGAAGATTACCTTTAAAGATTTCCACTTCTTCATAATGATCTTCTTGCACTTGAATGCCGACTTTATTCTTCTTAAGCTGGTCGTCAGAATTGAATATAGATTCCAAGGTAACCAACCCTTTGGGAAGTTTATTTGTCTTCAGTTGTATCACTTGATCATTATACTACTATTTGATCTTTTCTTGGTTTACTACAGAAAATTGATCTTCTTGTAGCAAAAAGGTTAAAAAAATTTCATCACTTTCAAAGAATTGCCAGTTAATGTTGTTATCAGGAATTGACGGCCTGATAACCACCTTGACATACTGCTGTATTTTATCTTTTTTAATATCGCCTGGGATATCAAACTGTGCTCCAATCGCTACAAGTCTATCAGCATGCTTATTATGATTTCGTGGAACAAAAATCAGATTGAAGGCATTAAATTCTTCAATTATGTTCCATACTCTGTTCCTGTAAGACTTCAAAGCATCATTTAGCCCTCTAACCTGATTAACTATCAATTCACTGTCTCCATAGACCTTCAAACAGTTAATTCCTCTTTTCCTTGCCCACTCAAGGCCTTGAATGAGTCCTTCATACTCAGCACTATTGTTAGAACATGCAAAAGCAAAACGAAAGGCTGAAAAATACTTATCACCCTGTGGAGAAACCAGCATTGCACCTCCACCTGCTCCATTCTTACTTCTGGAACCATCAAAAAATATTTCTCAGAGTTCACTTCACTGTTGCAATAATTGATCTGTACTTTTTTCGAGGTTTGGAACCTTTGCATCAGGATCAAGCATCACATAATTACCCATACTGGCATCCTGAATAAAGTCTTCAGGACTGTCCAATACATTTTCAGCTACCCACTCATGTAGCAGCACATCAGGAACAACTTCTGCTTGAAGTTCTTGAGCAGCATCCAACTCATTATCAGTAAAAAGGACACAATTTGTGTCTACAGCAGTAGGAACAACATTGATAGGAATTGGGTTATATGGCTCAATGTGATCTTTGGCCAACCTCTCAGATTTAATGGTAACCTTAGTTCCATATCTTGTTCTAAACAACATATGTGACCAATCAGTTGACACATAACCACCTATCTTGGCTGTAAAGTCTCTTGAGAGGCACAAAGAAAAGAAAGGCAGAAGATCTATGACACATATGTTCTGAGGAACTGAAAAATTAGGACAAGCATGAAGAGTAAGACTCAAATCTTTAATAATACCCAATGTGTTAACAGAAGTACCATCCAATTGAATCACTCCTTTCTCTAAAGGTTGATACTTTAGTCCAAGATTGTTAGCAATCTGCTTTGGCATTACTGAGCTACTAGCTCCACTATCTACCATACAGTTATGAACTAACTTATCACCTATGATTACAGATACATAAAATGGAGGTGGTTTGACTCCTTTTCCTACCTCTTTGCTGGGTTGTTTATCCTCTTCTTGGGGATTATTTGTCAATACAGTTCTGACTTGACCTATTGGGGACTCAGATTCATTAGACACTTTAAAATTTGACAAAGCTGAGTGTAACATATCTTTTTGACCTGGAATAGCTAATGAATCCCACATAGACATCGTTACATTCATCTTTTTCATACTATCAAGAATATTATAGGGTACAACCGGGTTCACTTTATGATGTACCTTTATGCCAGCATGATCAGCTTGCAAGTGTGGCTGCTCCTTAACTAGGAGTGGTTGATTTCTTTGCAAACCATGAGTCACTTGAGATGTAGATGGTTCTGCAGTTGTTGCTCTCCTTTTATCAGCTATTTGATCCAACTCAAAAGCTCTTTTCTTTGCCCTTGTGTTAGCTGCAACTGGAGAATTATCTGCATTCAATCCACATAATTCCTCACCTTGCCAGTTAAGTAAGGTAGTTTCATTGGTAAGCTAGTCTTGGTGTTGTGGATATGTATCATTGAATCCATCCTGCTGTGAACTCGACGCATTTTGTACCATAAGTGTCTGATTAATGAGTCCATTTGAGCAAGTGACCTGATTGTGAGGTTGGTTACAAGGGTAGCACCACTCATAATCTGTTGCTAGGTTGTTTTGAATAGGAACGACATCCTTAACTGCACTAACAAGTGCTGGAGCATAAGCCTGAAAAGGTCTAGTGTTTACACTCTGTCTTGGGCCTTGGTAGTTGCCTTGATAAACTTGTCTATTACCTTGATATTGTTGTTGCTGACCTGAATTCTATTGTTGATAGGGCCTGTTATATGATTGCTGTTTTCTAAGGTCACAAGCTTATTTCCAAAAGTCTGTAATAAACTTTTGATCTCCTGTAACTCACTTGAAGATCTCGAAACAACAGCTTCTTATGTCACAACAGCTGGAATAGGTGGCAAAGGTGCAAAAGGTGGTATTTGCAAAGGGATATTCGAATGAATATCTGGAAATATAGGCATTGGTGGTCTAGGAGCAAGTTTACCAGCTTGTATTAGGTTGTTTTTGGCTCTGATTGCTACTTCAAATGCATTTGGTAGAGAAACACCCCCCATTGATTGTATCATAACGGCTATATTGTTGTTAAGAGCCTTTAAAAAGTACATAAATGCATATTCTGGAGGTGGTCTTACTGTTGCAGGAATTCTATCCCAGGTTCTTTGAAATTTGAAATTGAAATCATTCATTTACTCCTGAGAAGCCCTCTTAAGCGTAGTTAATTGCTCCAATAGAGTTAAATTATCAGACCTGTCCTGAAACTATCTGTGCAATTTGTCACCCAACTCATCCCAAGTGGCAATTGAACCTACTCCAAGACTCCTGAACCACTATAATGCTCTTCCTTTGAATGATGTTGCAAGAAGTCTTATAGCTACATCTTCTTGTGTGATATGATGCACACCACATAAGGAAGCAACATCTCGTATGTGTTCAATCGATGTAGTCTAATCTTCCCCGGTGAAAATTGGCAAGCTTTTCAAAGCTTCCATTGGAATATCATTATGCTGTGTCAAATTTAATGGACTACCTCCATTAAATGGCACAAAAGGCTGATTTCTAGGAGCAGCCATTGAAGGTGGATTTACTTGCACTCCAGGTGAAATAAAAGATGGGACAACAATATAGAACCTCACAAATGGAGGAGTAGATTTGGTTCTTCTAGAATAGATAAAAGTTGTCCTTGTCCTCTCTGTTAACCTGCCTTGTCTTCTCAGTGGTGATAGCTATAAATATTCGAAAGGAACTAAGCTGCTCCTTGTTTGAACTCTTCTCATAAACTGTAAAAGCACTGATTTTGAAGTTCTTCCTCTTTATGGAGTTGCCAAGTATGCAAATATTGACTTATGTAAAGTTTGAACTTGTTGGTTGCATACCAAACCAACAAAATAATGTGGAACTGGTCCCATCGGGCGTGCCATAATTGTTATCACCTAAAATTGCACCCTGTTGAACCTGATGTTCAACACCTTAGTGTAACATGGGAAGACCTCCAAAGTTGTGCATCACTTGTAGACAGAGGTCAACCTCCGGAGAAGGCCGACTTCCTTTGGTATCACCTAAACTACTGATTCTGTAAAGGAAAAAGGAGAAGGAGTGCATAGAAATAAAACTAAACCCTATGGTGATACACCGAACTGATAAGAGCAATGGAACACTTAGGTTACACTTGAAAATTGACAATGAACATAAGATTACACATCAAATTATGTAAGCTTGGCATTAATGTTTCACAAATAGGGTCGATTCACACATTTTTTCAAAAAAGGAAAAGATTTTCACAGATTAGAATCCATGTGTGATTATGTGAACACAAATTTTGATTCGTATAATGATACTTTTGCAAAGGAATGCATGAAAACAATAGATAAAGTTATAAGGGAATAGAAGAAATTCACAAAATAACCTAATCATGAACCTGAAATGCACAACACTTTGCAAGAACAAGATGGTAATCTGAAACATCAACAACGACCAAGGTAAACTCTGTATGCTATGCTCCAAAATGAGTTACAGAAGTTTGCTAATCTGAGAAAGGACTACAAAAGTCACAGACTTTCGAAAAACATAAGGAGAACTCTATTACAAAGAGGCAAAAATTCCCTATATACAAAAAGTGTCGGCTCCTAGGGCTTACAAAAATATCAGCCTCTAGAGAAGATCTGCCTTTAGATCTTTTTAAATGAAGTTAATGTTGCATTCAAGTGTATCCCTGTTGTCCATGTCGATGTGAAGGATCGCCCTCAGGAGAAGCCTTAAGATCTTTTACAACATTAACTTCTGGTCTTCGTGTCCACCCTCAAATCTCCTTGCCGAGATGCTTCGAATGCTTCTGAGTGCTACCATAAATGTCGATCTACTCTTCTGCCAGCAAAGATCCCAGCTGTCACGGAGGCTCATGGCCTTTTCTTTCTGTAGGTTGACTTCCTATACAAGCAGCTTCAAACTTTCCCATTAGATCTCCACACCATTGTTTACTGAGCTTCTCCATCGCCTTTGATCTCAGAACAGATCCATACCACTGCATTTCGTTGATCTTTCACAGGGGGCGGTCACAATAGTCCAGCAGTCAATGGTTCACCCTCAGCTCCTTCAAATTAGTTGAACTTGTGCCATATAGATTTCCAAACGGTCAAAGGTTGCTTCATCAGAATCGCATATCGGTGAGACACTAGCCGTGTCTCCCCGATGCGATTATGCCCTTCAACAGCTATCAGCATAGCTCACAACCGTCAGCGAGAGTTCATAGCCAGCTACAAAATTCATATCGACATCCCACTTCATCGCCTAGACATCCGCATTCGGCAAGAGGTCTTGCTGAAGTCTGCAGCGGACCTATCGCTATCAACAAGACACCACCAGGTCGGCGGGACTTCATAGCGAACTCCTTTCGTTTCCTCGAGCTCACTTCATTTCGGCCAGACCCTATCGGGTCGGCAAGACTTCATGTTGAACTCTTCCTCTCGGCGATGAGTCCTACCGCAACCACCTCCCTATCGATGAGACACTATTCTCTTGGCAGGACCTCATATCGAATGCAAAAACTTTCGGCGAGCTCCCTTCGTTTCGGTAAGACTCCCCCCGGTCGGCGAGACACTATACCGATTGAGCCTTCTGTCAACGAATGCAACCTCCCTCGGTGAGACCTGGCCTCGTCGGCTAGACGTTACACTGATGTCATCCATGTCGGCGAGACTAGCCCCAGTCGACAAGTCCATACAGCGAAGCCCCTGTATTTCATCGAAGGCATCCCGTTTTGGCGAGACCTTACCGGGTCGGCAAGACCTCACGCCGATGACACCTCCCTTCGCTAAGACCCTACCCCTTCGGTAGGACTTCTCCCCAACGCCGACCATTTCAGCGAGACCACCAATGGTCGTCGAGACTTCATGTTGAAGCCTTCATCTCTCGGCGAGCTCGGACCTTCTTTCGGGGAGACCACCACATGTCAGCAAGACATCTCAGTGAGCCCAAAACCTTTCGGCGAGACCTTTATTTATCGGCCAGACATCCCACCAACACCAATATCACGTTGAGAGTCCCATTCTTTCGGTGAGGCTGCCGTTGATCGACAAGACGTTACGCCGAACACAGATGTCTTGGTGATCGATTGAGCCCGTAAGTAAAAATCAGGCAACACTTAGCTGAAGAGGTCTCAACCTAATGCTCATGCTCTCGTATTAGGTAGCGAAATGATTATATGGGTTTGATATAAAACCCTCCAAAAAAAGGATTGAAACCCATAATACTCCATCAATGGGATTTATAAATATATTTTTGTAGTCATCCACTAATGTTCAAATCTTCTAGAGGTGTGATTGAGCCTTATTCAACCCCGAATGATTTTAATGGACTTGACCCTCACATGTGACACCTTAGCCAAAAGAGAATTTATGATTTAAGTGTACTCCCTTACAATATCATAATACACTATTTAAAAACAAATATAAGGGAGAGGGCCTAATGGTGGTGTGAGCTCCTATTATGGGGATAGGAGCTGACGACCTGGGCCCCACTAACAATAATTAAAAGAATCTTTTTTTCAACTTGTCTTTATAATATGATAAGTACATGATAAAATAAAAATGTGTCCAATCAATGATAGAGTAAATATTTGCCACCTTCCCAAAATTAAGTGAATGCAAATAGATATATTTATTTGCATAATATATGTACTAATACATTAAAATTGAGTTGACATATACAAAAGCCATTTACATTTCAACCACCATAGATTTTAAAAATGACCGACTTCAAAATACATTTGAGCATATTTCAAATAAAAATATTTCATTATTCATTCCTGATTGACAAACTTATTGTTCCACCATGTCCAACTATACCAGTCTTTCTACAAATTTACCTTGCAAAAATTGAAAACCAACTCTTAGGTTCACTATGCAATACAATTTTACAAAATAACAACTCATTATTTCAATCATATTTCATAATTATACATGATATTTAATTAATCTTAACAAAATATTTTTATTTAAGGGGTAAATACTTTTGACTAAAGCTATGAACTAGTGAGGTCACAAATGGGGGACCTCATCCCCAATATAACCACTCGACAATACCACCCCAACAGGGTTTGAACCTTGGTAGCAAGAACAACAACGCCACCTTTAAACCATCACATCATGTCAATATCAACAATCTTAACAAAATATTAAAATAAAAAACAATTTCAAATTTCTAAAATCATTGTGTCAAGGCTAGTGGGTTTAATATGTGTGGTCAAGGAATGTGTTTAAAACATGTTACTATCTCTCAGCTAAGTGGTTTTTGTAAAGCGAATGGAGGCAGGCCTAAATTTATCTAGTGCTTAATCAACTGGAAAGTTTTGTTAAGTGGGTATTCTTCAAAAGATCTTATCAGAATTGATTTTTTTAGCTTTCCTGAGCTTGTCATGTAATGATGTATGTGAAACGAGACTACAATTATTACAAGATATGGTTGCATATTTCCAAAAAACTATTGTTGGCTTTGCGATGGGAAATAAATTTGTGCATAAGCTGGTAAAAGTTATAGATATAAGTTTGTTGCTTGTGAGTTGCGCTTGGCGTAGGTAGAGTATGTTTTCAGATGAAATCTCCATTAGTGGTGAACTTAGGGTGCCAAAGGTCTTATGTGAAAATTGCAGCAGGAGGCAAATGAAATTCTATCCGAGAAACTATAGAGTCTTCATTCCAGTTAAAGATTGGGAGTTGCCAATAGCTAAAGAAATTGGAGATGACGAACTTCTTTTGGTCTTCAAAGGTCATTGTTCAACCTTCATTAAACATATCAAGCAGATTATTGGGAAGGAAATTCTGGAACCAAAGGCAAAAAGGGTAATTTATCCTTCTCAATTTCTTTCAGTGTTCTTTTCCAATTTACTGGATTTGCTTCAGGATGTCAGAATGGTGGAAGTAGTTGCTGATAAAGTTGTGAATGAAGAGTTTCTACCAAATGGTGCTCTTGCCAAGGCCTATCAAAGGTATGACCTGTGGAGGGGGCATGGTTATGTGGGTGGATTGTTTCCAAGACATTTCTTGTTGCATTGCACAACATTCCCAAAACTGTTTGTTGCAATTAATAAATCTCTTTCTTAGCAAAATTTCACTCTCATGTTGAATGTTCTTAGAAGATATGCTGCAGAGTTTGATGATGAGTTAATAGAGAAAGTCAAAGTTGTTGTCTAGGCTATTGTGGTGCTTATTGTGCATGTACATGATCCGCCACCTTAGTTTCCTCCAATTCCTATGCTAGAAGATGCAAAAATAGCAGTGCAACCAGAATATGTAAGTGGGTTCAATCTTAATATCACACCAGAGTTTGCTCATACTAAAGGTAATATGCTTGATGATAGCAATATGGAAGAAGTTCATGGTGAAAATGTAATTCAAGAAATGATGGAGGAGTAATTGGTTGGAAAAAGGCTCAATTTTGGTATGTAAATATTAAAAATGAAAGCAATATGGGTCAAGGCAAGCTGAATGGAATGCATAGGGCACATGGTTGTTAAGGTTTTTTTTATCAAAGTGTCTTGTTTTTGGCTTGAAATTCACAAATTGTTGGAGTTTTTTTTATCAAGGTATTGTTGTTTTTGGTTTGAAATTCCTAGACTGTTGGAGTAATCTATTCGAATGAAGGGGTGTTTGTAAAAGTTTTTGTAATTTTGTTTTCGTCTCATGTTTTATAGATCATGTAAATCTATCAAGAGACATGTTTATGATCTATAGTAGTTGGTACTGAAATATATCAAGATTCCTGATACATAATGTTTCTATAATGTAATTACTTTTTATATCAATATATTTATAGGCTAAAGCCTTTTACTGAAAAAAAAATCTAAAATCACCTTTCATATCACACTACAAATAATATTACCAACCAAAATTTCTAGCCTCTCAAATCAAATATATACGTACCATTCACAACCCAATTCATATCACTTCTGCCATTAATTCCATGAATGCAACCTCAAATTCCCTCTTATAGTTCAAAATTCTCCACTTGCACCTATCTTTTCAAATTTATACAAGTCAATTTACTATTATTTATACAAGTCACTAGATATGTGTTTTGCAAGCTACCTATTTCATAATTCAAATTTATGAGTTTCTATTTAAGAAACCTGTTGGAGAGTAATTGAAGAGAGCTCTTGCAAACTTCTTCAAACACCTATTGTAGCTTCCACGATATGTATATTTCAAAGTTGTTTGAATATTATGTATGCATATAAATTGTTCAATGTATGATTATTATTCATACATATCATGATTTTCTTTGTAAACATTTTCATACATATGTATCATTCCATGTATCATAATTACTATACGCATTCACATAGTCACCCAAAAGATATGTGCATAAAACCCTTAACAGTCGAGTATATATGATACCCTCAAATGCTATTTATATATTGCAAATATAGATAAATTGATGTCTCATCTAGCCTTGTTCAATTACATTTAAATGTATTAGATGTATGGTTTATTTATTGTAAGTCTATAGTTTATACATATAATGATTTTATTCACAAACAATTGCATATATATGCATCATTCCACCTATCATCCCTAGTTTACACATACACACATTCAACCAAAAGATAGGTGCATGAAACCCTTAACAATCGAGTATATCATACCCTCAATGATAGCAATGTATAACCCTTTAGAAAACAACATAATGATATTTATATATAGCTTGAAACAACATTATGATATTTATATATAACTTGAAACAACAGTATGATACAAATATTTGTAACCCTTTTTGACACATCATTATCATATGTGTGTGTGTGTGTTGCAAAGATAGATAGATATATGGCAGAGATATGTATACATTTAAATGAATTAAATGTATGGTTTCTTTGTTCTTCAATTATAGTGACTTTTACATGTATGATAATGTTGTTTCAGAAAGGGTTACAAATATTTTTATCATACTGCTATTTCAAGTTATATATAAATATCATTATGTTATTTCACAAAGGGCTATAAATATTTGTATCACACCGTTGCTTCAAGTTATATATAAATATCATAATGATATTTTAGAAATGGTTATAAATATTTGCATCATAATGTTGTTTCAAGTTATATATAACCCCTTAACTGATTTTATATATATATTCCATGATTAGTTAAGGGTTGTAAGAGTTATAATCGGGGATATGATCAATTAAGGGTTGTATGCAATTCAAGATTTTGGCCAACATGGACCCCTTGCACAACCTAACACTCACCGCCAAACCCTCTCCTTTACTTTGAATATGTCTGTGTGTATGTGTCTGTCATTTATTGTTCTTACACTTGGCTCAACACAGATGAAGAATAAAGTGCCAACAGGAACTAGGCAAATTGTAAAGAGAGCTCAAACAACATTGCCTCCACACAAGAGAGGTGCGAGGCTGCCACATAGCGAAGAGGATAAAGTTATTCCCATTCCATATCCAATTGAACCTATAATCTAAGTGAATGCAACTATTATAACTAACAAGGTTTTAGTACAACGAGAATGGTCCATGACTGACATGAAATATTCCATGAGAGATGTTGAAGACAATGGAATGTCAACAAGGGGGCAACAAAGAAGTGGGGTTTTCCAACAACCACGTTGACTAATTGGTTGATTGGTGTTACCTCTGAAAAAAGGAAGGGCCCCCCAATAGTCTTGAATGATGATGAAGAGGAAAAGGTTGTCAAATGGTGCAAAGAGATGGTTGATGTTGGCCATGGTTTGTAAATTGTCAATCTCAAGTTTGAAGTAGCACAAATCTGCTAGACGAGGCCAAATCCATTCAAGGATGGACTTCTTGGTAAATCTTGGTGGACGAGCTTCAAAAAAAGGCATCCCAATCTAACTTTGAGGACAACACAAGGCCAAGATAAAGACCATACACTCAATTTGAGGCTTGCAGTGGTTGTTGCATTCTATGGAAACATTGACAAAGGCATACACAACCAATCTTATGGTCTAATGAAGATTTGAAATTGTGATGAGATTGGCATTCAAGCTAGATGAAATGGTGCAATGAGAGTGCTTGTCAAAAAGGGCAGTAGAAGGGCATCCTACATTATACCCAAGAGATGAGAGTGGATCACTATTTTATGTTGTGTAAATGCTATTGGCCAAAATATACTTGGCTTTTCTTTGTTTAGCAAAAAGAACCTGAAGAACTATATAGCTAATTGTGAGCCAGGTGGATATATGGCTGCTCAGGGCCCCATGCGTGGATGAAAAAGACCTCTTTCTGCTTTGGCTGCACCATTTTGTTGCCTCTGTACCTGGGGGTGTCTCACCCACTAATAGACACCTCTTGATTTTTTATGGCCATGGTAGCCACGTTGCATTTTCTACTATTGATGAAGCAGGGTCACCAGGCATTGAATTGCTAACCCTATTGGCCCACACATCTCACAGGATTGCAACCACTTGATGTTAGCGTGTTTGCGTCTTTCAAATTATATTTTAAAAAGGAAGAGCAATGTGGATGAGTAAGTTTCCAAATTTAGATATTAAAAGGGCAGAGTTGGCAACATTTGGTAGCGCTGCATTTCAAAAAGCATTGACTGTTGACAACATAAAAGCAGACTTCAAAAGAACAAGTATTTGGCCCCTAATCCAAATGCATTAATGGAGGATATGTGGCCAAGTGAGACATTCCAATTTGCTACCCCCGAGGAAGCATTTGTTGCAAAAATATTCAATCTATCCACTGATGGTGTGCCACAAATAGAGGTTGAAGAGACAATTGGAACACCTGATTATGCAAACCATCATAGTCCACTAGAAACAACTAGTTTTCCAGACCATCAATCTCCAATTAGAACCCTAATTTGGGTGACCAACATACTCCACTAAGAACACCTAATTTGGGTGACCAAAATACATATGCAAACATCTCTTCTCTCTACCTAGTGTGTCAGAGCAACAATCATGGTTGTTAGAGGGAGCTGTGAATATTGGTATTGATTTGCATGTGGATTTAGAATAAAGTCTATCAATTCCATCTCCACCAAACAACATGGGCCCATCTACCTTAATGCATTTTTATGCTGATTGTGGAGAATGTGAACCTGATCAATTAGGAGGAGGCAAGGAAGTGGATGAAATACCTAGTGAGGTGCAGTTTCTAAGTGAAGAAGATTCCATGGAGCCATTGGGAAGCCAAATAAGTTTAGACATCTCCCAGTTTTTGAAGTTACCTGTTCATGTAGTGAAGGATAAGTCCAATCATCTAGCTAACCGTGGGATTCAACTTAGCAGACAATCCCAACTATATAGGGTATCATATACTCAACTATTAAGGAAATGCACCTATCTTTTGGCCGACTGTGTGTATGTGTGTATGCTAATGACATAGTTATTTTAACACTCTTAAAGCAATTGTAAACTAAGGATGATGGTTGGAGTGATATGTATGTATGCAAATGTTTATGAAGAAAATCATGATATGTATAAATAATAAGCATACATTGAACAGTGTATACAATTGGAATCTTACAACAACTTTGCAATATACATACTTTGGAAGCTGCAACTGGTGGGTAGAATCGGGGATAGAATACTATAACATGTGAATTGCTTGTTTCATTTGACATATAGCTTTGTTCATTTACATTCAACTGAATTAGATGTATGGTTTGCTTGTTCTTCAATTACAGTGACTCTTACATGTATGAAAATGTTGTTTTAATTTATATCATAATCTTTTACAGCTATATTAGTTTCAAAAAGGGTTATAAAAAAACAAATCATAATATTGTTGGAAGTTATATATTACAGACATATATATGTATGCATGCATGCATACACACATATGCATCTATCATGCATGACATACATACATACATACATACATACATACATACATATAATGTATGTATGTATGCATGTATGCATTATAGGTGTATGTATGTAGGTATGTATACATTATAGGTGTATGTATGTATGTATGCATTATAGGTGTATGTATGTAGGTATGTATACATTATAGGTGTATGTATGCATGTATGTATGTATGTAGGTGTATGTATGTATGCATGCATTATAGGCGTATGCATGTATGTATGTGTGTATGTAGGTGTATGTATGTATGCATGCATTATAGGTGTATGCATGTATGTATGTAGGCATGTATACATTATAGGTGTATGTATGTATGTATGTAGGTGTATGTATGTATGTATGTATGTATGTATGTATTATGCATACACACCTACATACATACATGCATACACCTAATACATACATATTATGCATACACCTAATACATACATACATACATGCATACATACATACACCTACATACATACATACATACACCTATAATGTATACATGCCTACATACATACATGCATATGTATGCATACATGTATGTATGTATGTATGTATGTCGTGCATACATACATACATACATGTATGCATACATATGTATGTATGTATGTATGTATGTATTCCTATATATATGTATTCCATACTGATATGTATGTATGTATGTATGTATGTATTCCTATATATATGTATTCCATACATATATGTATGTATGCATACATGTATGTATGCATGTATGTATGTATGTATGCATACACGTATGTATGTATGCCCACATACATATGTATGTATACCATGCATGATCCGTACACACATATACATACTTAATATCTATATAATATATAAATATAAAGAATTAAAATTATTACCAATTTAGGATTTAATTCTTATAAATGCATGCCAATTGTTATCGAAATATCGTCCATACCAGTAGAGGTGAATGCAATATCGAAAGGGTAGAGAGGACGATGGGGTTGCAAGTAATGTTGTGCGAGGCGTTCATGACAGTGGAGGACACAAAGTCGACCAAACCATAAGTTCATGAAACCCTTAAGAGTCCACCATATGAAACCCATAAATGGTATGTATATATATACACACAATCGACCAAATGATAGGTGCATGATACCCTTAAAAAGGTGAGTTGCATAGATTGTTTAAAGATATTGTAGAGATATGAATATATCTTTTGGCCGACTATGTGTATATATATACACACACATAGTCAGTCAAAAGATAACTACAATAAACCCTTAATAGTCGACCATATGATACCTTGAAATAGTGTGAATATATTTATGGAGATTGTAGAGATAGACAAGGGAAATGACATATATGTATACATTGTTTAAAGATATTGTAGTTGCATAAATATATTTCTTGACCAACTGTGTTTATATATATGTATATATACACAGTGGACCACAATATAGCTGCAAGAAACCTTTAATAGTAGAGCATATGATAGACAAACAAAATGCCACAAATGTACACATTGTTTAAAGATATTCAAGATATATTATGTTGGTCTTTTGGCTGACTTTGTGTAAATATATATACACGCAATCAGTCACAAGATAGTTGCAAAAATATACATGCAACAAATATTCCATAAAAACACATGCAATGGATAGATATTGCTGTTGTGAGGTTGGAAGACAACCTCACCTATGATGGCTAAAGTTTACTATTTTCCTTAGGCAATGGAAGTGTTCATAAACATAGTAACAGTGAAAAAAGCATCACCATGACTCGCCCCCATTGTCTCCATCATTGGCCGTGAAGTGCACCACCATCGGTCCTTGAATGGACGATGTTATGTTCAGATGCCAAGCATGAATGGCATTGCAAAGAACCAAAATAAAACCCCACCAAATGAATAACATGCCGAAGTGATGGCCAAAAGGCCGACGACGGAGGGGAGAGGGGAAGTTACTATAGAGTTAATGTGCATTAAGTTCGTAGGGATTGGCATGGTGAAAAACAGGTAAACATGTACCATGCGCCTGTCATCGGTCGATGCCACTTTTAGCATCAAAAAATGTGATTTTTGAAAATCGATAAAAAAATATTGGAAAACATGCAATTTTTTCTCCTGATTCAATTTATGTGGGTTGTCTGATGGACAATCAAAGATATGTAAAAAAAATTCTGACCGACATAGACCCCTTGCACAACATAGCCCACAATCGGGGCCTCTCCCTTACACCTATCTAATCCAACTATGTCGAATTATTAAAAAAAAAAAAAAAAAAATGAAAAAAATAAAATAAAGAAAAGAAATAAAATAAAATAAAAAATTTAGCCTTGTGATGTGATTTGAAGACAATGATCTGTCTTGAAAGTAAGAACCGATGGGTTCATGGAAGCAGCATTTGATGTCAAGACCGAATTGGCAATTATAAAAGCTAAAAGGAGAACCCGAGACGGACTCCAAATCAAGTCTCATCCGCGTTTATATTTGGGGTCGTCCGGTACAAATGCTAAGGCTGCGCCTGTGAACCATTCTGTCTCCTCTCTACCTCTTTAACTGCGGATCGATTATACAGTTCAATCTTCTTCCGCAGGTGGGTCTTACTAAGCTTTTTAGCCATAATTGATGTTCAATTTCAAAGAACTTTTTTCAATTTATTTCCGAAAAGTTTAGCGAATTTTCTCAGGAAAATACTTTAAGTCTTCGACAGGGTTTATTTGATCCTAATAAGGGGTTTTTGGTAAGGTTTCAAAGCTAGTCTTTAATTAATCTTCATTTTGCTTAGTAATTGTGAATCAAAAGATTTTTTTTATAAAATTTTTTCTTTTCGTTTCTTCACAGGCTTGTATTTAATAAGTTTCCATAGCCTAATCGTGGCAAGTTAGGGTTATGGCGAAGCCCCATCACATATGTTTTTTGTTAGATGCGTCTTAGTGTTTTCTCATATTTAAGTAAACTCAAGTAGCATTGCATACGTGGAAACGACAGGCATCTACAATCACCATGTATCATAGCTAATTGAATTTCATTTAAATGGGGTCAGTTAAAAATTGTCTGCCTTCTTTTTGTGAACTTTACTGGTTGCTAATTACTGTTGGATTTGAAAAGGAAGACATTATAAACTCAGTGTATTCTAATTAAGAAGGACCAAATATGGGGATAATGATATTAAGTTTTTTGGTCACCGCGTTCACGAGCATCTGGTTGTTCCACAGAGGGGGCTTCTAATATTTCATTAGTGCCCCTGCTGAGTATGTTTAGGAGTATCTAGCAAAATGGTTCGATGTGGGCTAAGTTTTCCCTTACACTACATATTTTTAAAAGATTCCATCTAAAATTATTGGTAAATATTTTGGTAGAAAATAATAGGATAACCTAGACAAACTTAGGATGCTCCTAGCAATAAACCTCTTAAGTGACATTGCAAGATTTTAACGCTACCTCTCCAACACCTAACGAAAATGCCCTACAGTTATGGATCAGAAGTTATCACATTTCATTGACGACAAGTGTATGTACTTGAATTGCATCATTCTCCATGGGACTCCACTTTGATTCTATGCAGCATCTGCTCTACTAAAATAGACTAATAGTCCTTGCGTTCAATGAAATTATAAGAAGATGATGAATTTCACACTGGCATTTTTGGTTGAACTTTGTTTTGAATCTTTGATGCATATGGAATTAGCTGTATTAGTTAGATCTGTTGGGTTGTGGTCAATCACAGCTTGCAAGCTTATGACTCCTACTCTGAGCAGGCTGTTTGGCACAAGTAATCCCTGATTTAGTTGTCTTTGTAAAAAGGGTTTTGGTTGTAAGGAGGTTTGTAGTTGCAGTAGAGGTATCCTCTTGTGATTTTGAATGTATTGTGGTGTTGTGGAAAATTGAGAGTTTTCTGTATAAGCAATAGTTCCTTCTCTCCTATTCTCATCCCAATCTAGTGCCAAATTTTTCATTAAGGAATTGTTTAATTAGGTGTGTAGAATGTCTCTTTACAATTTGGTGCATCTGTTTTATTAAGACATAAGTATTTTCCTGAAGCCCTTCAATAGCTGGTTGTTCACTAATAAGTAATTCAATAGTGCGCTTTTAGTTACTTTGGATATGCTTAGAACCTAAAAGCCAAACAAAAGTCGTCAATAATGAGAGCTAGGGCTGTCTAAGAGGATCAGAGTATCCAAGAAAGGGTTATAAACTTACATCAAAATCCATTATGATAATAGCAAGAAAACTCAAAAAATGCCACTTTTTTTGGAGCACTAACATTGAAAGTGTTACTTGTTGGTGGAAATATCAAACCGACATTTTACATTCCTTTGTTACTTTCGTTTTGAATTCATTTGCAGAATTGCTTAAACTTGTAATTTTCTTGGAAATGTATTTAATGATTATGACTAGCTAAAACAGAGATGAAACTTGATGTTTTTTTTGTTAATCTAGACTTTATGATGTGATCTCTAACATACTTGTTGATTAGCTAGGTATCAGCCTCAGGCCAACAAATTTGGAGCTAATTGGAATGTTATTCATACCTATTTCTTTGACATGAAGTTTAGATGTTTGCAATCATATACCTTTGGTTAGATAATAGCATGCCAACAAGTTGGAAGCTTATTTTAATGTTTTCCATGTCTATTTCTTCAACATTTCTTGAATTTATGTTCTTGATAAAGATTTTTGCAGGCCTCATAACCAAAATTTGTAGTTTTCATTTCAGCGATTGTCATAAAAAAATAATGTCAATATCCATTTGTAGGAAATAGAAAGTACTCAATCTAATGCATTCATTACAACACAAATGATTTTGCATTATCTTGAAATGTCGATTGTATTACAACATAAGATCTATTTTATCTTACACTTTTATTATGAAATCTTGGATTCCCTACTTATATGATATATCTATCAAATCAAGAATCTAAAATAATGGGTTTTTGCCTTGCAAGCATAGGGAATGTTAGTAGACACTTTTAACAATTTCTGCTGGAAGATATATGATATTATAAAAAGGCCAATTTATTAGTTTGGGTACTCTAGTATAATTTTTTTTGGTGGGGTTAGGCTCTTTTGGTATATTCATACAGGAAAAAAATTATAACTATACACATATTGGCAGCCTGAAAACATGATTAAGTTCAAAATACCACAAAAGATGCATATAGTAAACAAAATAACATAAAAATTAAAATTACTACTTTGATGTCAATTTATCAAACTTGAATGTTATGATATATGTTCATTGTTGAATATTAAGGTAATGAAATTAGTAATCAGTGTCATATGGGTGTTTATAAGGAGCATCATCATCATCGTTGACATTAGATTATCTAGATAGATTAGAAGAACACAAGGATTGCCATTGGCTCTTACACTAAAATTATGTTAGATATGACTCCTAAAAAAGAAGATTGTTGGGCAATAGAGGCATCCAAGTCAGCTTGTTTAGGCTCTACATCCCCCAACTTTCTTGCCCCTTGTAATCATTTTTCTTGTGCAAAAGAAGGTGCAAGTTGAATGCATGTAAATTAACTCCTTGACCTTTTTTGATGCTAATTGGTTGTCTTTTTTTGAGTGGACTGAAGGAGTATGTACTTCAATTTTGCTCATATGAAGACAATTTGACAACCTATTGAGGCAAAGATAGAGAGTTGGAGTTATTAAATTATAAATGAAACGTCAAACTTGAAAATATTATTTCAAAAATGAAAAGAAATTCAAATTTACAGAGTTTTAGATAAAAAATAAAAAATTGCGATAAAACTTTGATTGCAAGGGGTTGTAGGTATTGGAATGTTTGGCCATGGAGATAGCACCAATTTTGAGCATATTTCTTATACTTGTCACAAAGAGTGGAAACTTTGACCATTGGAATTTACGAAATCAACAAACTCATTTGTAACTACATTCTCTAAATCAAGGTTAGGGAAGAGTCTAGCAAACACTAGCTTGTACCCTTTGTTGACTTCTACATCTTTGTATAAAGAAAGGATCTTGGTATTAGTATTCTAGACTCAATGCAAAAGCAAGAGGATGCAATGAGGTGGTCATTTTGTTCCATCTCTCAACAAGAATTATATGCACCTGCTTGAAGAAAGATTCTTTAGGATCTTCTCTTTTTCATTTATGATGGTTTTTAGCTTTTAAATCATCGAGTCAATGCAATTATATTCCTCTCCCAAGCATGGCTTATCCATGTTACAATTAGGGATCACATTCAAGATGTGAAACTAAAAAGATATTCCACACGATATCACCAATTGTCATTTAGGATCATTTGCTTAAAATTCTTTGTTCTCTTAGTGTTGGATTGCTTCAATACAGACCAAAGTTGGGAGATGACCATGCTAGGAAGTGCTGATCATGCTAGGAAGTGCCTCTCTCACTTTATAAATTGTCTCAAGACAATCGTGCTAGATTGCCTCAATATAGACCAAATTTGTTAGATGACCATGCTAGAAAGTTCCTCTTGCACCTTCACAAATTGTTTGAAGACAATTGTGATGTAAGTAAATTGAGTCTTAGCAACCTATTGAAAAATAAATAAAACTTAAGCAAAGAAGAAAACATACTTAAATTATAAAAAGTAAATTACTAAAGTGAAACATAAAATTGCATTTTTCATTTACTTTTAGTAGCTCAAAATTTGAGAATGACTGAATATAGCTCATGACACGTGGTGGTTGGTGATGAATGTTTGGATCTCTTTGGCCTTGGGGTACACTTGTTTGATCCAATCAATTTTGCTGCACATTTGTTCTAGCATAAAGTTGACTGAGGGGACAACACAAGATGTTGAAAAGATGTGTGAATAATGTGTCTCAACCAACAAATTAGCTGCTTTGCAATTTTTTATGCTGTCAATAATGGCTTGAATCTTATTGGGCCCCACTTTCTCAATGGCCTATGTGAAGATGCTAGCAATAAATTGTCCATCCTTCACTTCCCCCTCACATTCTATGATTTTCACAAAAATTGCCCCTTTAGAGGACACTACAATTACATTGATGAAGGGCCACTTTTTGGCATTCCCCCATCTGTTGGAAATGATGGACATCTCTATTGCTTTCCACAAATTGCTGATGAGCCTCAATGAATTTTCTATAAGTTTCACCTCTTTTGGCATTAAGATGTTGCAACCTTCTCAAAACTGAAGCCCTTTTCCCTTTTGAGTCTCACTAATTTTCCTCACTGTTTCTTGCCAATGTGGCCACTAAACAATGTTGAAAGACAAACTATTTGCATAGATGCATCTTGCAATGTGTTGATGGAGAATCTCTTTGGATTCATTGAAATGCTTTTTCCAATGGCCCCTTCATTCTATAGGTGTGGCCAAAAATGGGTGGCTCTCTACCACAATTTTAGGAACACTAGGAGATGGAGAACATGGAGCCTCCTTGATTGAGATCCTTTCCTTGCTAAAGGATGGCTTGTTTTAAGGTCAACTACTGCTCTTGCTTGCTCCTACTCTAATATATTCAAATAATTTAGATGTTGGCATTGGTGCATCCTTCTTGCTTGGGCAAGGTTTGATGCCCATTCTAGGCATACCAGACATATGGTCTTTCACTTGATTGTACAGGTTTGTGTATTGAACTCCACACACATTCCAAATCTAAGCACATCACCCATAACTTGGATTCAGTTCTATCGAGTCAACATATCTCTGCAATGGTGGATTTAGGTCTGTTTTGAAGTGAGGTTGGCCCATGAAGCTAGAATTGGCTGCCATTGTAATAATAATGGCAACTACTTTGGAAAACAATACATTCCAAACAAATGAAAACAAAAAAAACATATATCCTAACTCATCTAAATGCGGAAGAATGAAAAACAAAACAAGAAAGGTTGTTTGTAGAAGAAAAAAACCAAAAAAACTTATCTCCAATTCGAGAATCTTCCTTCATGATTGCTTGGGCAATGAATTGTGTAGGAATACTGAATAGCAATCCAACCAGTTTGGAATTTTTAATGATAAATTGTCAGCACTATATGTTTAATGAATGTGCAATGACAAGCAAGAATGAAAAGAGGAAAGGTATTTGGTTTGTGTGTTTTGTCTTCAAAATGAGGAAAATGTGTTTTTTTTTGTTGCAAGTTGCAACTTATTTTGAGGGCAAATTTTATGTTTAGGGTTGTTTTTTTATGTTGACAAGTCAACATGGGAGGTCAAAAAAGCAAATTAAAAGAAATGTAAAAAAATTGATTTGGTGTGTGTTTTTGCCTGGGAATGCGCTGCTGAACTCGGGTGTGCTTGGGAGTAACCTGTCGTAACCTACAGGGGACTAGTGCCAGAATCTGGACTGGTATGAAGAGGACCCAGGTCTGTGCATGAATCTAAGTGAATTTATAACATGGTAGAAAACCAATTTTACCATATAAAGTCCAAAATTCAACAGGCCACATTATCTATTTACGGAATATTAACAATATTTATTTTCACGTCCTTTTTACCATATAGGCATGTAAATCATTTAAATTTTATAGCGGTAATGCTTCAACATTACACATGTAAACTCTAATGATTTCACCTTCCAATTAAACCTGCAAAAGCTTATAACAACTATTGACTGTGTAAAGTCTCTATAGACATCAATGTACATCAGAAAATCATAACAAGTTGATTTTTTCAGAAGTTCTGGTTTCTTGGCCATATGGCTGTGGTACAGTCATAAGTTGAAGTGCTCTCCTCATGCTGATCCAGTGTGCAAATCATGTGGGAATGCTTCATGTAATTATGCAGAAGTGTAACTGCAATATATAACAAATAATTAAGTACCTTCTCCAGGCCATCTATAAAAAGGGATTTTCCAAACAAAAAAAAAGTACTGGCCTGCTATACTATATTTAGGCATAAAACAGTGTGACAGGGCAGTTTCATTTGGTTGGAAAGTAAAGGTTGCCTGCTATCACCAATACTCACATTAGCTTGTGAGGTTTTGCAAATTACACTCTGGCTAATTCTCATTTTGATGCATTTGTATAAGGTGTAATATGAAATATCAAATAATCTAATCATTTGTTCAGTAGGTCATAATGAGCCCTATTTGAATGGACGAATACTGAGTTCAATTATTGATAATGTTCCTATGTAATAATCTTAGGTTTCTGATCCTTACATTGGTATAGGCAAAGCTTCTAATAACCTAATTTAAATATACATAGAAAACAACCCAGAAATAACCAGAAATACTACAGCGATAAATATTATTGTATTTTTTATATTTATTCAAACACATACATACGGTTTGAAATCTATCCATCGATACAACTAACAAATCTGAACACCCTAGTATGATACATATGCCTGAATCTTGATCTGCTCCTGGAGGATTTCCATTCCCATGATGGTCCGATATCTGGTCCTTGAGAATCTTGCTGAAGTTCTGCAGTCTGCAATTTTGATGCTCTGATAATCCTGTTGATATTTTCCATGTTCCTCGTTAAGTACTGTACCATGAACTGCCCTGATGGTTTCCATCCCAAGGAACCGACTGCACCGTGTATAGATTTCTGCTCCCAAGAGTTCAGAACTGTGGAAAGCAGCATTACTTTACTCTCAGAGAAAGGAAGTTTTTTGTATTCAATTTCAAATAGATGTGTTTCCTTCCCTCCAAGCACTTCCTATACTCTCCATTTCATGTGATACTAAATCAATGGCAGTTACTCCTAATCCGGCGGTAGATAACAGACAAATAACCTCTCTCATTGGCAGTTCCAAACAGTTAACCAACCACACATCCGCCTTAATTCCAGTACACTACAGTCCTAACTAACTGACCACACATTCTCCTTATTCCACTCCTAACTAACTGGAGGTAACTACAGTTCAAACTATGCTACTCCTATCCTGACAGACCAATCATTAAACAACTGTGTTTTAAAAAAAGGAACATTACCCGGCTGCCTTATACAGTTTTTCAGTCCTATCTGACTCCTTACAGAACATTCCCTTCATATCAAGCTATGAATATCTATCTATGTATACATCCACAAAAATCGACTGAAAAATGTTTTAAGTTTTAAAAGGCTTCTTAAATAATGACCTCAAATATTTTCCATCAATTTACATATTCACATTCTTTTAAAGTTTAATGCAAATCACACTGTGAATGTGAAGTAAACACATATTTCTTGTTGAGTACATAAAATCTTTACTTCATTTGATCTTTATGAAACAAAATCTCTGTCTATCTCAAATCACTGGTAAATGCTGAGTACAACTTTTCTATAGAATTCTGTGTACAAGGGTTTATGAGCTTGCATATGCAAGGAAGTCATAATTATGCCTTTTCTAATACTTGATGAACTGGAATTTCCAAATGTGCAAATTAAATCACACCTTTACTCTTTCAAGCTGTCAAAGTTGAGTGGGGTAAAGCCATTTTTTTTTCTCAAGGATATCTTTTGTCGTTCAGTATGATTTGTGGTTGTATTTTTTTCTTTTAGGCATTTAATATGTTACCCATCATATTTTTTACCAATGCTTATAAATGTTTTGTTAGTCAATTGAGCCACTTTGAACTGTTTATAGGAGAATTTTGAGTTTTTAGTACATTGTGGATTTCCTCTAATATTGTGCAGCGATGTTCAGTGGACAGGAGGCAACACAGAAGGATGGCTGACTGCCAGGGTAATGAAATCACTATCTCTGAAAGAGATCAGGGTGAATGTTCTGATCCAACTGTTGAGATAAAGATTAAAACATTGGACTCTCAGACATACACAATTCGAGTCAACAAATTTGTAAATATTCTATTTCCTATTGATCATCCTTTCTATTTTCTGAAGATTTGTTGTATTATCACAGAATGCTTGTGTTTTTTCCATTACCAGTTTCCTAGAAAATATCCTTTCGAAAAGGGATTGAGATAGATATTATCCCAAATGTTTGTTCTGTTTGGAGCATTTACAACTGTAAAGATTGTTTTAGGATCTGCACTAATCAAGCATTTGCATTGAACTGTAAAGGTTCTAGGTCTGATACATTTCTTTAAATAACCTGTAGGCAAGGAGATGTTATGTTTTTGATTGGGTAAATAAGGGTAGAAGGAAACTTCAGTCATCAGGGCACAAACAGGGGCCCACTTTGGCAGGGCATGGAATGTTCACTTTATGCTCTTTGGATTAAGAGTTTGAAGCTTGCTTATAAGTAGGTAAGCAAAAGTTATTCCAGCGGAAAGGGGAAATATAGGTGGCTTGTTGGTTCCATGCCAAAGAAGGGACACATAATTCATTCCAATGATCTTAGGAGCCTAAAAGATAGAAAACCAGTAGGAAAGGAATTGATTGAAGACACTATTTTAGAAGGGTAAACCGTAAACCTACTTGTAGGAGGAAAAGATAATGACACTTCCAACTTTCTAGGTTGTTCATAATTTCTACATTATTTTGCCACAAATTATTGATTGTCTTGGATTTGAAGAGATGGGGATTTCTAACCAGTATCATGGAATTTAGAGTTTTTCTCATGGCTCAATGTCCTTGTTTGATATCATGTACACTAGTGTGATCATTAAAAACTAAAAATTTATGTTTCCCTTTTGACAATCTGCCTAGAGGCAGTCTCGTAGTTCCTTAACAGATCTTCAATAAATTCACCTTTGTCAATAGAAAGGACTAACGATGAGTAAGTGGATTGGTATTATTGGATACTGTTAATTGGATAATCCGATCAAGTTTACTTTCTTGTTATTCTCTTTCAAGGTTCAGCAAAAAGCTTCAGCCATAATAATAACAAGGAGGATGACTATGGGGTCATGATTAAAATTTTGTATAGTTTAAATAAACCATACAAGGACTGAATTAACCAAAACAAATAACCTAAGAGTTTACACCCAATCACACAACTGTTTAGAGAGTTCGATTACATTAAGGCTATCTAATGGAAAGTCCACCAAACTCTATCCTAGATTTTTGAGATGGACAAATTTAAAAGTTCAGCTCTCTCTAATCTAGAGCATATGTTACAACTTGCACAAGATGCACTCACTCACTTCCTTATTCCAAACTATATCTGCCTTTCTATTGCTGAGAATCCTTATTGTGACCAATTTTCTTAAAGGGCTGAAAATATCATATTGGATACTTATGTGAGGAGAACAAACTTCTACAAGATAGGTTCTTTTATAAAATATTATAAAATTGTATTTATATTTATATTTATATATTATATAAAATATATAAATATAATAATATAATATTATACATATTAAGAGTCCAAGCAATATATAAATTTATATATTATATTTATGATATATAAATATAAAATTTAAGTATATAATTTTATAATATTATATTTATATTTATACAATATATAATAAACATAACATAATATATAATATAGGATAACTCATAAATAAAATATAATATAAAATATTATTATATTAAACACACACACACACATATATATTTATATATATAAGATTTTAATATTATAATCATAAATTAATAATGGGATGGATTTGCTCTTGAAAAATCTCCCAACAATCTCCAACGATTTAAATATCCCGTACTCCTCATCTTCAAAATCTATTGTGGAGGTCCTTAATGGCGACAAATTGAATCAAATCCATGAAATAGTTAATGTCCTAGCAGCCTTGAATCTTGCTAGGTGTTAGTGCTCCTTTGTTGGGTAAATTTTTTCAAATTTTCAACACTTAGGTGCTTACATGGATGTTGTGATTGTTTCTATTGTAAATTGGGCGGCTTCTTCTTCTCTATCATTAATCAGTTAGTGGAAGGGTGGTTGCTTAGTCAGGGAGAAGCCTAGGCCCAACAAACATTCCTAGGCAACCTTGACTGTGTCTTCTTGTGCCAAAATAGATTTCTTCGCCTCTTTTTTCAACCACCTTGCGAGATATATTTGTGGCTCCAACACTTACTTTGTGGCCTTTTTAGGATCCATAGTTTACCTAGCATGATAGGGTCGTGCCTTGGGCATACCCATGTCAGACCCGTGCCCATACTCATACCCAAACTTGTCCTATTCGATATGGAAACAATTTACAAAACAAAAGAACTTGGTAGCATAGTTTAAATCAGATCAGAAATACAAAGCTAAAACGAAATCTAAAACCAGTATAAAGCATTAGGGGTAAGGAAACAAAGAGCATAACTCCTATAGAGCACAATCCATAAAAGTTGCATTTACCAATGTTATTAGCATGGTCAACAAGCACCCAACAAAGCATGAATTATTGATTGAATGATCAATCTGGAATTCACTTTCAGGTAGAGTGGTTTTCCGGTTTACCCTCTTTGTAAGAGTTGGGATAGGATACTCTACACCATGCAAGATTTGGCTGAAGATTGTAGCCAGCCAAGATCTAGGAAATTCTATAAAAGCATAAGGGAGATCAACTATGGGAGCAGAATTCTATTCTATCAAAGGATGCAAATGATAGATTACAGTAGATTGATTCACACATGAAAACCCCTTGGTTATATAGCCAAGGCGAGACATAGGATTAGACAAGATCATGACAAGTGTCTTAATCTTATGTCATGAGACAAATAATATTAAATGACCTAGGACATGAAACGTAAATGACATAAGATAAAACCCAATGCCAACTAAGCCTTCTAGAAAGATTTGTAGGACCTAAGTAAACTTAACATGTGAATAGGACCTACTAAGTGAACTAGTTAGGTAATATACCTTATTCACACCAACACTCTCTATCCACAAAGGTGTCAATTAGCCTCTTCTCCCAAGCCTCAAGGCATGCTTCACCTTTAGTAATCTAATTCAAGGTAATTGACAAAATAGAATCTAAGTCAATAGGATCAACCTCCTTTGCAGAACTAACAACATTCAAGTTTTACTAGTGACAAAAGAAACATTATCGCCGCCAACCTTCACCATTAGTAACATAATTCAAGGCAATCGACAAAATATAATCCAAGTCAATAGGATCAACCTCCTTTGCAACACTAACAATAGTCAAGTTTGTACTAGTGACAAAAGTAACATTATCACTTGCAACCTTCTATCTAGCATCGGGAAAATCACACTTGGGGCAATCTTAGAGGGAGAATTAAAGTGCCCCAACTAATTTTAATAAGTTTTATTGTAGCCTCAAGCAAAAAATATATTGAATTCCTCTTTAGGAACTTTTAGTATTAAAGATATTTGCGAGGTAGCAGAGGAAAGAGTTACCCCATGACAAAAGTTTGTAAGCAACCTCTTTTGACCTTGAAATATCTCATTGTTCTTTGCCTTTCATAGCAACCAAAAGAACTCAATAGAAACAACCAATCACAACATACTATAAAACAAATGCAACTTCTTAACATAAGTAATATAGCCAAGGAGAAGAATCAAACCAAGAGATACACTGCTTGTTTGCGCACAAGGCAAACCTACTAGGAAAAAAGTTCTACACAACTTTAGCAAACTTACAATTAAAAACATGCAAAGAAGTCTCATCCCCATTATATAGCATACAAGGATCCTCAAAAAATTGAAAAGAGGAAAAAGAGTATCCCACAAGAAGTTTCTAGGGGAGCAATAACCATATAAAGTAGACTTTTGGGCTTAATAGTAGAAGACGAGATAGAAGTTAGCTTTACTTCTAAGGGCTTAGGGAACTCATTTAGACCTCAATTATGATTCAAAAAATCAAATACCTCCCATGGTAGATAAAGCTTGTCGTATAGAGTACCATTAGAAGTTTCAAGAAAGGGAGGCCCCTAATCCCATTGCATGTTGTCCCAAAGTTCAGTATTATAGGAGAGTTTTATAGGTTGAGCAAACCTATGAAGGGGCTTGGAAAACAAAGTATAAGTTCTTTTGTGAGAGTCTTTAAGCAAGCATTTTCTCTTCAATTCCTTTCAAGAAAATGATGGTCCCCAACTAAAGGCATCATCAAAGGGTTGAAAACCTTTAGAGAAGCACCATCTATTAGAGTATCCTTTGGTCGAAGATAAATTCCATCAAGGAGATTTAAACCCTTGATAAATGCTACCCCTCCAGATGAAGCCTCATGCCTAGTCAAAGGTTGTCTAATTGACTCCCAAGCTTTCCAGATACTTCCAAAGACTAAAGATCCTATCATGTTGACTAAAAAAGACCCAAAGAGCAAATCAAGAAGGTGGAGCCCTTTCTAATCTTTCTTCTTATGAGACTCATTGAAGTAATTTTTTGTCTCACCAACTCTTCCTAGGGCTCATCACCCTCGCAATTCTGTAAGAATCCATTTAACAACCAAAAGAGTACCATGTAGCTTTATGTTATAAGCCCAATGCCACCAAATTTTTGAGGAGGACAAAACCATTTTCTGGTAACGTGTCTTTTCTTATTCCCCTTGACATCAATCCACATAAAATATTTGTCTGACTTATGCAATCTTTCAATATGATAATTTACAAAACAACCAAACAAAAGCAGAGTAGATGTTATAAGAAGATATAATTGTTGCAACACTTCAAACTTGCCAACCAAAGGCAGTAGGTGTCCTGGCAATTTAGAGACCTTTTTATCAATCTTAGAAAACACTGGCTTCCTCATCATTGAGAGAAGATGTGAGAGGAAAAAGAATATCCAAATACTTGACCATTTTAGCACGACTACCCCTGTCCCATCCAATTTAACCAAACCGATCAGGGGGAGTCTCAGCCCAGGTCAAAACCACCAACTCATGACAAGAAATCTTTGATCTTGATGAAGAGTAGGTACACACTCCAAGCCTATAGGAAAGGTGGGAAGGGTTCTGCTTATCAAGGTTAGGAAAGAGAGAGGTGCCATTAGCAAATTGAAGATCTGACAAATTCTTTTGATAATGGGGGCCAATAGAAGAGTCTCTTAACAAGTAATGTAGGGCCTCTGCACAAAGCATAAACAAAGAGTGGGACAAAGGACAACCTTGTTGAATGGATTGTTGAAGACCAACAGGATTAGTTATCTAACATTAACTTGGGAGAGCATCTCTGGACAATACCCTCACCATTCTACAAAACTTATATTGAAACCCAAGTGTCCTCTAAATCAACATAATGAAAGGCCAGTCAATTCTATTATAGGCCTTTTCAACAATTAGCAGAGCTATACAAACATTCTGTCTTGAATCTTGGGCCTATGTCATCCTTTGCCAACTGGGAATCAGATTATTCAAGATAAGCCCACAAATCCACTCTGAGTACTGGAAACAATCTAGGGCGGAATATCTTGGAGTCTAACAGCTGAACCATGGCTACAATTTTACAAGACACATTAAGAAGAAATAGGTCTCCAGTTATTCAGCTGAGTCTTATCACCATTCTTGAGGATAAGCTTGATTATCCACTTATTGATCTCCTTATCGAGTTTCCATCCTTCAAGGCTTCCCTAAAGACAGCGAAAAGATCTCTAGAAACCCGCTATTTGATTCTTGTAAGATCCTCATTATTTTCTGAAGTGGGGCATCTGTGGAACATCCTTGGAGGTGCCCTACCACTTAAAAGAAAAACCGAGAATGCCCCTTGATTTTTGGGCCATCTAGGGATGCCCTGCAGTCTCAATATAGCTGAGGGGATGCCAGGATGTCCCTTGACTGGATGTGGCAGCGAAAAGATCTCTAGAAACCCACTCTTTGATTCTCGTAAGATCCTTGTTATTTTCTGAAGTGGGGCATGTGTTGAACATCCTTGGGGGTGCCCTACCACTTAAAAAGAAAAAAAATGAGAATGCCCCTTGCTTTTTGGGCCATCCAGGGATGCCCTGCAGTCTCAATATAGCTGAGGGATGCCAGGATGTCCCTTGACTTGGAAGTGGCAGTGCAACACTGGATGGTTTGCACTAAAAACAACCCCATGAAATTTTAAAATCAGTTTAAAAATGCATGAAATTTAAAAAGAACATCAAAAACATTACAGAAGGGCCTCAAGAAGGCCCCTCACTCTAAAAAGTCCAACCTAAAATATTTGTGAGCATTCAAATACTCCTGACTTCACTTCTTTGGTTCACGGCTAAAGTTTTTTGACCTAGGTCCTTTGGTTGTTGTGGGATGGGAAGGCATCCGGTGATGTCCTGCACTAAAACCCCCCCCAAAAAAGTTTTAAAAACAAACCATAAAAAACATACATTCAGTTAAAAACCTGAATTTTATGTGGGCATATAATTATTCTTCAACTTAGTTAACATCTAGCTCTTTTGGATGTAGGCTACTGCACTAAGTTATTACCACAGACAAGTTTCATATTTTATTTGCACTTCAAATTCAGATTTATGTTCAATTTTATGTTGAAGGTTTATTGTGAGGTTTAGTGCACTTACATCAGGCTCATTGTTTATCTAATTATCTCACTACATTGTCATTGTCACAGAATATGATATGAATATCACTGTATCGTTTTGAACTTTTGATCATTGCATCAATAGATTCTACTTTTTAATGTGTATAAGTTTCTCTTAATATATTTTAATCATTATGGAATCTCAATGCTTGTTTTTGGATTCTGGATCAAGTTTCTAGTGTTACTTAAAATGATTTTTTGGGAATCCCTCTGGTATCCCCTGAAAAATGTCACTGAAACCATTTTCCCTTGTCCCCAAAACTTCTAGAAACGTTGATTATTTTGTCAGTCTCCTTGTATCCTCATTTTGCATTCTTTCTTTGGCCATTCAATGTTTTGCAGCTTTTTCATAATGCTTCTTCCAGTGTTTTCTAAAGTCTTTGTTGACTGTATACTCAATATTTTTTCCCGTCTTATTTCCTTTGCAATCAGTAAATTATATTGCACTGAACCCAGGCTTTGGATTCTTCAGGACAAGGATTCATGGCTGGCTTAGAGTTGTTTACTTCCACTTTGCAAGTTTGGTTTGTTGCTTCAACTCCATTTTTCTTCCTCCTAAGGTTTCTTTGGCAAAAGCATCCCTTAGAATCAATTTGTAAGGTCCATACCCTCTGGCTCTGTCAAAACTGGCCTTTTGCCTGAGTGATTTATTGTTTTGTCTTTGAATATTTTTGGGCACTATCAGCTTCCTTACATCCATTGTCTTCGTTATTACAAAAGCCTATCATACATTATTACATTGACTTGGTTTATACTAATTTAAATGATTTCACATTCCTTCATTCTGTCAATTCGTATTTTTATCACAGAGAGCTGGATTTCATTGCATCCTGGACAACTTTCTTCTGCCTTATTTTTGATCTTTTCCTTATGAACTATCTTTAGACTTTGTATGAAGTAACCTTCTATTTATTGCTTGGCACCCTAATTCCAGGTCAATCCTAAGATAACAAATGAGAATATAAAATTCTACACCTTTGTTTTTGTGTGACTTGTGGCTATAATGTAACAGTTCCAATGATATTTTCTTTATGGTCTTCGATAATAACTTCACTGCTGTGTTCATGGGTTAGCAATATGGAATTATCTTCAGCTATTAAGATGTGTAGGTTGACACACAAGAAACAACTGTTTTTACTGGTAAACATTTTCAATGTATATAGAATATTTTGAGCATTTAGTGCCATGAGGGGCAATATACTTCAGGTTATATATCTATCTTTGTAATCACCTTTTTGGCTTCTATAATATCTTGCAGTTGCCTGTACCTGCACTAAAGGAGCAGATTGCAACAGTCACTGGAGTTCTTTCAGAACAGCAGCGACTCATTTGTCGGGGAAAGGTTTTGAAGGATGATCAGCTTTTATCAGCTTATCGTATCCTTATTGTACTTTCATTTTCTTTTCAAGTTCCTTCATTTTGTTGTTTCTAACTATTAATGATTATGATTATGCTAAACCATGCAAATGGTGAAACACATTTTGAATATGTGCTGTGCTGTTGATTCTGAATATATCAGTTCCTTTGTCTATAATGGAGTGTCTGTGAATTATCGAAGAGGTATACTCCTTTGTCAGCTGAAAACTTGGTCTTTTGCTATATTTATTGTTATGTTTGGATGTCAAAGAACCAGGGGTATTTTGTGTTTTACTACTGTTGGGATTGGGATGATCTGACTACAGAAATGTTGAATGTATTGTCTGAGCTTTGACACTTATCTTCTTTGGATGGATAAATAGAGGCTATCTTTGAGTTCCTTCCCTAAGAATAAATCATATGCTTTGGAAATTTAATAGCTTATTAATAGTATTTAGAGTTTCAAAAACCCAAAACTCACTTGCCTGGGAATAATTCACCAGGACATGTATCACCATTGAACCACTAAAGACTTGAAGCATAAGACTAAATAACATATGTTACTGGCCCGAGGTCTACCTTTTAAACAAGCATAAAACTTATTAAGTATGCCATCTGGTCTATTTGTAGATTAAGTAGCAGAAATTACATCAGACTACCAAAGCATATAGCAAGAGACTTGATGGCAGAGATCCCTCCTGGTCTGTGACTATGCCTAACTCTGTTAGGCACACAGCCATCATTCTCTTGTTCTCTAGCCCGCCCTTAGAAAAGCGGGGGAGTGTCTCGTCCAATGCAGCAGAAGCCTGCACTTTGCTTATTTTTGTCTGTGCCTTATTGGTATGACCTGTAATTGGCATGTATATTCCATTGTACAGTCATCAACACAAATCCTTTCCCATACATACTCAATTATGCTACATAAATGTGAATTCTTAATCAATTCACAATACCATAGGGTAACCAAGAGCATCTTGTGAAGAACAAGATCTATGCTTGTGAATTAAATAAGCTTGTATAAAGTCAATACTTATGTACTTGCTTTAAGTGATGCTAGAAAGCTTGCTAGCAAATAATATAATCAAGTTTTAGAAAATAACATCACATTATGAACATAGCACAAGTGTGTTATCTCAGAGAAAACCCAATCCTGGGAAAGAAACAACAGTGAATAATCAACCATGAATCAATAGTATAAGTGGGATTCCCTTCTCAAGAGCACACTAGATGTCTTAGCTAACTCAATTTCATCCTCACTTTCTCAATGCCGCTGAGAATTCCTAAGCATAAGGCACCCTCTAATTTACACATAGAAAAATGACTACACACAGTCATAACTTCTCTAAAAACATGGCAATAGATTGCAACCTTCAGTTGCTCCAACCTCTAGGATGGGGATGGAATAAAGTTCAGCTTCTTGCAAAAAGCTTTGATGCTTCTGCTACCTTTGCACAACTCCCAATTGGCGTGTTATGCCCAAGTATGGTCAAATGAGTTGAGAAGAGTTAGAGTTACCAAAATGTCTCTCATACAAAGAGATAGAAGAAGAATTTATTCAACACCCGAAATGATTCTTGGCTTTGCTATTTTGTCCTATATGGTATGAATTTGTTTTCTGCCAAAACAGTTTTCTTTTCCTCAGTCCATTATTGATGATTTTGTCCACAGTAAAAAATGAACAGATTTAGTGTATGCCAATATACAGAGGCGATAACTTTCGCATATGCACTTGAAATGAGGTGCCGTTGTTTCTAAAGTGCATATTGTTTTAGAGAGGGATCCAAATATGTAAAAATATTCCACTTTGGCATCTCCCTTATGCTGTTTTCGTCCCTGCAATAAGTTTGCAACATAATGTTGTCCACAATCAAATTGAGATTGCTTCATTCTTTGCTTTTCTAGTGCTTGCTCTGAAAGGGGTAGCATCATCTCTTCCAGTGTAGCAGCAGCCAGTGCCTTCCTTATCTCTGCATTCTGCGAATGCAGTGCATAAAACCAGTTGGCATCATCTCTTCCAGTGTAGCAGCAGCCAGTGCCTTCCTTATCTCTGCATTCTGCGAATGCAGTGCATAAAACCAGTTGGCACAATGTGTAGGTTCCTCAAGAATTCAGAGATAATCTATGGTAGTTTTCCAGTTCTTAAAATCCTCCTTTCCTACAAATTTTGTTTGCAGGTCCTCCATCTCAGCTTCATTTCTACCCATACCCCGGTTGCTTTACTTGAGTGATTTAGAAAATGTGTTTACAGAATTGCTTGGGTGTCAATTGCCTAAAACCAAAATTTGAATATATATCTGCTAGAACCTGTTTTTGGATACATCTGCTTAAAAGAATCATCCTTCAGTGACAAAATATTAGGTTTGACTCCAGTAAGGTTCTGTGAAATATTGGGCGAAGGTCAAACTTTGCAAACTAGAGTGGCCTTTGCATGAATTCTCCAGTTCCAGCTTTGAGCTTGATGCTGCTGTTAGCAGCTTTTAGATAGGCACTGTGATTGAAATGTTAATTGGTGCCAGAAAGAAACAGAAGGAATTGGATTAGATTCAAAATGGATATCCCTGGCATCTGACACCCTTCCATGTGATCATGCATTATGCATGTGAAATTAATCCTAGGCCTTTCATTCATCCAGCCATTCAGCTATCAAGGTTAATATGGCATCTCTGTTTAATGAGGTTGGGCAAAAGATATCAATGAATATGGTAGTTTTCTTGGCTTGAGGTCCTCATCAGCAAAGGGGCTTTAAACAAACACAAGATCCAGGGGACTCTCATTTAAGAGATCTTGCTCCTCCAAACCATTATTAGCTAGGCAATCTGCTGGCTTATGAGCATCCTGATAGTGTCTCCAGTTGATCTCTTTGAAGCTGTTGGAAGTTATTATTTTGTCCTTCGCAATGAAGGTTTGCTTCTTTTTTGGGAGTTTTACTGTGATCAATCAGATATTGCTGACCAGTGGCAGAAGATCTTCTTCTTCTCTGAATAGTTTGTTTTTCCTCTTCTGCCAGATATCCGTGATTATGAGTGCAGTTGTTAAACAGAGCTGTTCCAGCCCATGATTCTAATTGCTACAGGGCCAAGAAGAGTGCCATCCCTAGTGATTCTGGTCAAGACCAAGAAAACTCAGTTTTTAATTGCTCATAGCCAAACTACTTGGTAATAGGGATGATGAAGGAGGTGGGGGCCTGTGGTTAACTCATGTTCTATAAAGAGACAATAGATAGATGGTCAAATGTGGGTACCTTCTTTTGGGGCCAGCCAGTGAAATCCAAAACGCATTTGCTTTGGTAGCTCATAGTTATACCATATTCTGGGTTGTTGCATTTCACTTTGTAAGATCCTGAGGGTTCTTGGGCCCATTCAGACAGTCCACATCATTCACAAAGGGAGTTTTTGTTTAATCAAATTTGTTCTTTCATGATGGTAATCTGTTTTGCACATTTGACACCATTTCATGTAGGTTTTTGTGCTTCCTTGTGGGCGCCTATTTATCATGAATTTTGGTCCAGTAGTTGCATGCTTGGATCCACAACTAAGGAAAATTTGTTATCTAATTTGATGAAGTTAGCCATCCAAAGATTTCTCTCCAAGTTAGCAGAAAATGGGGACAGGTTCTGATTAAGGTTTGGGGTCACTGATTTTTTTGGGACCATGGGTTCAATTCTCATGGAAATGCCCATACAAAAATATTGAAAAATATAAAGAAAAATAATCATAATATCAATGTTAGTCTGCAGAATCTGTATCAAAATTTAAAATAGACCAATTCAAATTAAACACTGTATAATTGTAGGTCAGAACTTCAAAATATCCTGCAAATCTGCCTTGAATCAGAGTTATAGTGAATTTTTAAAGTTGTGGCATATTCTGCCAGCTATCACTGTGGAAATGTGGATGAGGGATTTGTTATGAATCTAAGAAGACTCCAGAGATTCCTGCATTAAATCAGGATAAGATTGGACTGATTCTGGTACAGGGGGTTTTAGAGGAATCGGATAATGTAGATTTCTCTTCACCCCACAAGTCTTCCCAGAAGTCTGCCAGTTCCTCATTCCTTACTTCCTGATGCAGATGTTGGTTAATAAAATCCCTGTGGTGACATAAACAAAGTCTATATACTAGATCCTTTGGGTAGATCTCTCTTTAAGGTCCAACCGCTCCCTCTCTAGATATGTATGCTAGAATGGGGCTTTTATTGGCTTTTGAAGTGATTTTTCATAAGAGAAGTGTCATGATTTTATTGGTGTGATACCAAATATTAGCTGGATCTATAAGGGCAAAGAAATGAGTAGACAGGTAATGCCTGAAGCACAAAATTTAAGAAGTTGGAATCTATTGTGTAAGCTTAGAGATTTGCCCATCCAGGATGCCAACTTTGATGGAAATGGTAATCTCATTCACATCAAAATGCTTTGTTGCATCTGCCTAAGAATGGGAGAATGCCAAGATATTTGTTTTGCAAATACCCTTTTTCAGTTTCACGATTGCTTCCTTTATTTTGATAAATATAGTGAGGGATTTATGGGGGCTCTCTCCTAAGAAAAGATTGTTAAAACAAAGACAAAACAGATGGTCAAACCAACCAACAAACAATAGCCACACAACTAAAGGCACAAAAGCCTACAAAACAAGCAATCAATTAGACACCTCCCAAAACGAACTGGAGAAAGTTGAAGCCATTAGCCTTTTGTTGTGTTCAGTTGTAATGATTCTTGGGATATATGTCTGCTGAAACTTTAAATTCCTATTATTATAGATGACAAAGTCTGCTGAAGAAAATCTGATGGTTCTGTTCAAATTTCTACTATAGTAGTCATTTGGAAGTGGAACCCTTCTTGTGAGGATATGGAGGAAATCCAATTTGCATGCTTCTTTGTAATGTCCCCATTTTGAGCGTGCATCAGAGTTAGAGGATTTAGCCTATCACTGGGTCCTTGTAGGCTAATATTGGTGATTAGAGGACCCTGTTGTGGAGTTATTTGGCCCTCTCTAGAGGGCAGTTGTCCGTGTTTTCATCTCCAGATCCTTCATATGTTCCGAGGCAATTGATATTCAAGGGTTTCTGGCTTTATTTGCATATACTTACTAATTATAGTAAGTCAGTTGGACATGAGAGACCCACCTTACTATTTTTAGTAAGGCATCCAGAATGACAGTGGGAGCAGTGGGCTAGCCAATGATGAAGTCAGAATCATTAAATAATGATTATTAATGGAGTTATGACATTTAATTATTATTAAAGAGTTACTTTAATAATAATTAATTATTTAAAGGGATTATTATATTGACTTCATGTGACTTTATAATTGAGGGGAATTTAATATCATAAAGTCAAAATATAAAGTGAGAGCATTTAATGACTTTATTTGACTTTATTATAAAAGGGCATTTATTGATTATAAAGTCAAGATATTTAAAAGTGTATTTAAAACAATATTTATTCATCATGGATTTGGGCGCCCACTTAAGGGGTTATGAAGGTGAATTAAAAAGAAATCATTTAATGATATTTTAAATGCTTAAAGGCCTCAAGAGAAATTGACCCCTTTTGGAGATGAATATAAAAGGCACCAAAAGCAAATGAAATGGTATCATTAATTAATTTGCTCATTCAACATTTGTGCCTTTGCTTGGAGAAACGTGAGAAACCAGGGTTTCTGCCATTTTCAACTTTGGAGTTTGTAGCTGCTTCATAGTTTGAGCTTCCTGAGGGTGTGCAATATCATCTTAAGGTTGCATTGTGGATTGGCTTCATCTAGGAGTCAATATTGAGCTTTATTGGAGAAGAACCATAGAAGTTTCACAAGGGTTTACATTGCAGATCAGTTTATCATTGAAGATAAATATTTTAAAGTATCATTGTTGCTGATTGTGCATTCTTCTACAGCACATGGGAGTTGGCTGTGCTTAATTGCAAGAGGATATCTTCAGAAATTCAAAGGGGTTTTGAGTGCAGAATCAAACATTGTAGGGTTTCAAAATATTGCTAGCAACCAACTTAGCAGCCACGTGGAGATTATAAGAGCTGTACCAGTCTGAATGGGTGGCCATACTGACTACCTTCAGCCAGGCGTGTGAGTTCAGGGCAAAAACGCCAAGGGTTTTAGCTATCATTCATCACCTTTGTGGGCGATTGGAGTTCTAGCATTCATTTGGCATGAGTATTAGCTGAAGAAAGACATCTCTGCTGCCAGGCGTGCAAACAAGGGATTTACCAGCTGCTGATAAAGATTTCCAGGCCTGTTGTTATTAAGTTCAGACTTGTATTTCATTGCTTATGTCTCCGGGTATGTAGTTTAATGATGCCACTAATATTGTATGAGATGCTCAATGGAATATATTGTATATGCAAGTTGATTTGAAATAAAGAATTAAGGGTTTGCTTCAGCTGTGTGTTTGAATGCAATAGTTTATCATTACTTCCATCTTGCATTGGTAAATGTTATTGGCATTTTCTTTATTTCCCGGCAATGCATCATTGAAAATCAAATCAAGCATAAACTTGGTAAACCGCAAGCATAATCCGCAGGCAGAAATTTGTCTTAGCAAGTGTCCACCTGGGGTGGGACATTACAGTGGTATCAGAGTGGATTCCTGCCGTCATGTTGGTTTTTAAATTAAATATTCATTGAACTTACATAGTCAACATTTGAGTGACCAACACTCTTTCATCTTCAGTTTTATAGTTTCCAATCTAGTTTTAAAAATGAGTTCAAGCAGTGATAAAGAAACAGTGTCAGGTGATGGTAAATGGTTGGCCAGAATGCTCTATGAATAGGGTAATAATCTTGGCAGTTTACATCAATCTAGACATGATACTTTGTGCATCTTGAGAAGACTGGAAGAATGCTTGAGTTTTGTTGAGTAGTCACCTTTGTCATTGTTACAGATTGCCATGACTCCAGCGGTGACTACATTGGGCGAGCATAGATTTTTGAGATACAGAGACAGTGAGATTAGACTCACAGTTGCCCATTGCATTACCCAGTTCATGAGAATCACAGCTCCTCGGGCTCCCTATGATGTGATCACCACGAGGGAAGTTATGCAGCTGATTGTGGATAGTTTGGTTGGGATAGGAGATGTTGGTAGTCCTACTTTTGGAAGGAAGGTCAAGATCTTAGAGCTGATGGCACAGGTGAGGTCATGCATTGTCATGGTTGATTATGATTATCATGACCTTGTTTTGCAGTTGTTCCGTCTCCTCTTAGATTCCATTAGTGAGAAACATGATAAGATTATCCAGGACTACATGAGAGATATCATGTTACAATTATTAATGACAGTGATGACATCTCTCAGCCCATCCTGTATTTACTACTATCTATTCATAGGCATGAACAAGAGTTATCTCCAGCTGCAAATGGTGTGTTACATAGCGTTTTCGAACAATGTGAGGGTAAGTTAAGGCCCTACTTGTTCGTTGAGGAGCAGAAGGAAGGAAAGAATGACGAAGAGAAAACCATACATCATGATAGTGTTATGGCAGAGCTTCAAAATGATATTCACAGCGCTCAAGAAGTTGTTATCAGCCAAGATAACAGTTCTGATTTTTATGACAGCAGTCTTAATGTTGAGCCTACTCATGAGATAGCAGCCATTCCATGCGAGGATAATGGATGTGTGGAGTTCCCTAACATTGACACTCAAGATTTGGGTGTTAAAAATGAATTATGTGATGATGATTCAAGCCACAGCAAGTCTGATTTTGCAAATCAGACCTTGGAAAATGAATCAGAAAATTCACTTATTGGCGTTGAGTCCTAGGATCTTTCTTTGGATGGACATGCAGTTACTATGGAAGAAGAAGTGTGCGAAGATATTGTCAAATCAGTAATTTCTACAATGTCTTTTGAGCCATCCTATGAGGTACATAGCAGCAGTACCTTTGATAATATTGTGTGCAAAGTCGATAGTATACATGATGCTGCTTATCATTTAGTGAGCGATGATGATACAACTTCATATCATAGTGCAAATTATACATCATAAAACTTGTATGGGAGTGATAAGTTCCAGGGTCCTCATCATTTGGTAGGGCAACTAAAGGTTAATAACTGTATGATTGCCACAACCATAGAGCATTTTGATGTTGCTCGTCAGATGTTGGCTACTTATGGTTGGAGTACTCCCGTGTCAGATGAGCACTGTGATAGTGGCCTTTCCCTTGCAGAGTTTCATGTACTCCAAGAAGCAATTGGAATAATGTAACAGAATTACCTATAGTACTTGCTGACAGAGATTATCTTCTCGAGTGGGATTGCATTTGTTTTGATGCATTGAAGGGAAAGGAAGAGGAGGTTGATGAGCTCACTTATGAGCTTGAGGTGACCATGGAATTTTTGGAGAGCACTCAGTTGGCCCTTCAAGAGTCTAAGACGCGGATAGATGAGCTTACGGTGGAGTTGAGCTTGGCACAGTCTTCACCATCTGATACAGTTCAGGTTTCTATGGCAACAATGGGTGAGGAGTATATATCCATGGATTAGGGTTGTGAGCAGGTTGAGGATGTGGTTGCATCCATCACAGTTACAGGTGCAGTTGATATAGACGGGATGAGTGCATTGGTTGAGAGTTGTAGAGAACCACATGATGCACCAGGTTCTCTTGAGGTTAGTCCCATGACAGGTGATGCAAGATAGATTATTGATAGCTCTTGTGACATAGTAGTTGACTCTCCAGAGAGTTGTGTGACAATTCACGACACTCCATCTACTTCACAAGAGATATGTGGACAGTTGTGCAGTTGATATAGACGGGATGAGTGCATTGGTTGAGAGTTGTAGAGAACCACATGATGCACCAGGTTCTCTTGAGGTTAGTCCCATGACAGGTGATGCAAGATAGATTATTGATAGCTCTTGTGACATAGTAGTTGACTCTCCAGAGAGTTGTGTGACAATTCACGACTCCACTCCATCTACTTCACAAGAGATATGTGGAGTATCATCTAGTTGGGAGATTGGTTCTGAATGCTAGTTTGTTCTAGTCTTGGGGCAACTATCAATGAAGACAGATTGTTAGCAAGCATTAATATTCTTGATCATGCTACCTTTGGGCAATTTGACCAACAGTTCTTGATATGCTTATATGTGTACCAATTCCTAGCCACTTTACCTCAAACTTGAACAGACTTTTATGGGGAGCTGTGTCAGTCTTGGTGGTGATGTTGATTGGTGCATGGTCTGAGAGTGCTGCTTTTACAATAGCAGATTCATGGGTAAGTCCTTTTCTAGCCATCCATGGTATCCCAGAATGTAGTCAATCCTTTCTGTTATTGCTGCAAGCCCCCTCAGTCTATTGAACCAAGTGAACTTCCTTTTCATAGGTTTAAGCCTTAACATCTCAAAGAAAGCACTTTTATACAAATTTGTAGGGGACCCTGTGTGATTGGTTGGCTTTGCTTAGGCCTCCTGATTGTTGGCCTGGACTTTGGATTGGATTGAAATCCCCACCTAGGACTCTTGATCCTCTAAGCAGGCATGAAAGCTTTAATATTTTTCCAGCATCCTCTTCTTTAAGATGGGTGAATTACGAGCATACAAATTTATAAACAGATGTTTGATATTTTCTTTGAAGATTTGAATTGACTAGTTTAACCAATTTCTTTGTGCAAGCATTGGGACAGAAAGAACATATCTAGGATTCCAAAGAGTAATTATTCCTCCAGACGGAGTCCCTGCTTCTTCATAGTACAGTTTCTTTTTTTTCCACTGTTTTCAGCTGTTTTTGAACCTCTTCTTCCACAAGAGTAGGTTCTTCAACCAAAACCAAGTCAGATCTTTCGAGTTGCAAGTGTCCTTTCACCAAATGCTATTTGTTGGAGGCATTAAGGCTCTAACATTCCATAAAAGGCATTTCGTTGTCTTGTTGGGGGGACTTTTACCCTTCTATTCCTTAGCAAATTTTGTACCTGCAGATCTCCTAGTGTGATTGACTCTTGGGATTCTGTTTCCGGTCATTCTGCTTAAGTAGATCAATGTGTTTTCTTCGGAGCCTGGTTTGTTTTTATTTTATGATTGAGTTTATTGAGACAGCCTTTTGGATATTTTTTTAGAGGTCGTGGAGCTTTCCCTAGTGTGATTGGCTCTTGGGCTTCTTGAAGTTCTTTTTAATGTTTCCTCTCTTGTTTCTGTCGATTGCAGCCTAATCTCCTTTTTCTTGGTTATTATTGTCTCTTACCTATCTCTTTCCTATTTCTTGTTTCCTGGGTCCCCACTTCTATGTTTGATGTTTTTTTGCAGTTGGTGTTGTGTTCCTGCATCCTTTGCTTCTCCCCTCTGTCCATTTAGAAATGCTGTACTTTCTTTGTTTTCCTTTTCATCAGTATTATTATTGACTTGATTGTGATCATGGAGGTAACAATTTTGTCTCCCTCAAAGTTCATGAATCTGTCATTGTGTTTCAATTTCATTGCTTTCTTTTGTTGTTCTGGTTGCATCTCTGGTTTAGTAATTCTAGGTTTAATATAACTGGTCCTTATCTGGAGTGGCTGCTGTGGATTTCTATTGAGATGTCCTGTCAAGTGACAGCGAATTTGTAAACATTGTAGCTCTGAAACATCCATTCTTATATACATTCTCGTGTGGGATAAAAGGGAATTGTCTCTAATTGTGCTTTCCAGGAAGATGAACTCTCTATGGTATTTCCAATATTTTTTGTACATCCTTCTTTCACATCAGAGTCAGTAAACCAGACATTTTGAGCCGCCCCAGAGTCTTCGCTGCCAACTTTGCTGTTGCATCAAATTGGAGAGTCATGATAAGAGATTGGAGTCCAGAGTTTCTAAGAAACAATGGCCCCTCTTTCAGAATCTTTTCTTTCCTGTCCTGTGATCCAGGACTGCCAAGAAGAAAGCACAGGCTAAGGGTGCTATCTCTTCGACTGATTCCCACTTCCTTTCAATATACAGTTTAAAGATGTCAATCCTGGACCCTTTGTGAAATTTGCTAACAGAGATTTTTCTGAAAGTTGATGTATTGCTGGAATTAGAAATTTGTCCTCTATAAAATTAAGGCCTTTTTATTCCACAAGTCTGATCGTGCATGGAGCCTAATTATTCGTTGGCATATTCCTTCTTCATGTGTGTTGATGTTGTTCGAATTACTGTTGTCCTCCTCATCTGTCTAATCTTTCTGCTTATCCTTCTTCATTGTGGGTCACCTGTTTCCTCATGTTATATCTGGTGAAATACAGTATAAACATTTTACTCTCATGGTAGATCTGGAGGAGGACAGTAAGTATTTTGATTTTTTAAGCAATCCCATTCCCATTGGCTTGACATGGATTTCTTGTTGATCGACTTATTATGCTTATACCTGGATTATGTATCTAATGTTAATATCCTGTATTATTTCTTTAGGTTCTTATTAAAATTTAATATGAAAAATTGAAATTCTATGCTATCAAAATATGGTTTGGTTTGTTCCTTTTATTATTTTGATAACTACCATGATTACAATGATATTGTGGTATATTTGTATCTGTTGTCTGTACTTGCTATACATTTATTAAAATAGTAGATTCGATTTCCCTTATCCTAATTAGATGTTGAGGATGGCCATACGCTCCATTTGGTGGTTCGGCAACCACTTCAGCAACCTCCTTCATCTATGATAGGAACTGGTGGAAGTGAAGGTCATGCTGAACTGCAAGGTATTCCTCTGTTGTCCTTGCTCAAAGAGTTTCTCTTGATTGCTTTTCATCATATGTTTTTGTTTGTTAAGCTTTTTGAGCAGAAATTGTCTTTAAGGTTTTCTTTGAACTTAGTATTTTGAAGGATAACAAGGTCATCGGTGCTGTAAATATGATTTGTAAGGATAGTGGTGATTTTCTAATGTCTTGGCCTAGCTAGCATGCAGACGTGGAAAGGAGATTCCCCTGGGTAATGAGAAAACATGTTCACTTTGCCTTACTATTTTTCAAATTTTGTATCCACTTGGCTACTCTCATGACTAAGCTTAGCCTTCCTAATCTCTAATATTCCACCCGGTGATGTTTTCTAAGTGATAAGATTTTCTTGTTTGTCGATTCCAACACGAAAATTTATTTGAAAGTTCATTATAGTCTGACAAAATATGAAAGTGTTTTGATTCCAGAAGCTAGGAGGAAATGCTTTTACTAATGATCTGTATTAAAATTTTATTCCTGATTGTGTTTTGAGGCTATCATTTTTTATTGTCTTGGTTTTGATGTGCCCCTTTTTTGCCTGATACTGTTAAGTTCAACTGCATCAGTTATCTGCTGAATGTTGTTTTGTTCTGATGTATAGTCCTTTCTGGGTATGGAAATATGCTTGAACATTCTCTATCATGTGACAACTCATGAAATTTTTTTGGTTGCCAAAGCTAGGAATCAAAGGCTTTTTATAATTATCTGCCCTATATAATTTCGCTTCTTATTGCATTTGAGTCTTTAATGTTTTTGTTTATAATATATATGGTTCTGACACATGTCAAGTTCCCCATGAAATTTTTTTGGTTGTGAAAGCTAGGAATCAAAGGCTTTTTATAATTATGTACCATATAAAATTTCGCTTCTTATTGCATTTGAGTCTTTCATGTTTTTGTTTATAATATATATTGGTTCTGACACATTTCAAGTTCTACTGTCCAAAATTTCTGCTGAGTTTTATTGATTCTAATATATAGTCTGGCATGGGTATGAAAGAAAACTTGCTTGAAATTTCAGTGTTGTGACTGCCTATGAAATGTTTTGATTAGCGAAGCTAGGGATCAAAGATTTCTCCTACTTATCTGTTCTATAAACATTTGTGCATTTTCAATTGTGAACAGTAAGCCATAAATATTCTAGTTGGCCAATTTACTTGGGGTCTGTATGTGGTGTTACTTGTAATTGCATATAAAGCTATTATATCTTTGTCTCTCTTGGTTCTCTGATGTGCTTGTTTTGTTGCAAGATGCTGTCAAGTCACACTGCATCAAATATCTGCTGAATGTAAATACCAGTGACTAATGTATACTCTGGTGGTCCGTAACTCTCAGATTAAAGTAGAATTTAAGAATCACAAATTTAAATAGAGTGAAATGTTGAAAGATAAGGAAATAACATGTTGAAATAGAAGAATTCATACAAGGAACACAAGAATTTTTACTCGAAACTTTGAATCAGGGAAAAATCACCATTGGTTGTGGCATGCTCTTCTACCATAATGCTAAAAGATCACCAAGTTCATTGAGTTGCTATGGATATAATCTGCCCCTAGCTCCATTTAATTTAACACACAATTGTCTTGGCCTTTATTACACAAATGGACCAACTGAATTCTCCTTCTTTTGATCAGTGGTAAATTTTGTTTGTTCTTTCATGTCTAGAAACACTTACCACCTCTATTTATTATGCTTATTCGTGCTGAAGCATCCTCCTTGGGCATAAGAAATATTCCTTAGAAGCTTGAAGTGGAAAAGTTGTCTCCTCATTCCAAATTTTGTTTTGTGCATTTGGAGGTCATTTTGGCAGCCGTGGATTGACACAGGTGGCTTCTGCATGTGCAGGTTTAATCCCTATTGTCATGAAAATTTTCGACTTCAATTTGCAAAATTTCATGCCTTCAATGAAATTCAAAGTTGCCTTATGTCTTTACTAAGTCATCAAGTAATTGTGTCAAGTTTCACTGTTTGAGTCTCAAGTATGGGAAAATTGCATAAAAGTCATCATTTTGAAATGCTCAAACGTCCAGTTGGTCTCAAGGAAGCTGAGTTTTCCTGAAAAGTCAAAATTTTTAAGTCAAAAGTCAAAAAATTTGTTGGTTGGAGTTTTGGGGCTTTCATTTGATTGTGAAATTTCACCCAATCACACAAAAACTCTGAAAGTCTGCTTGTTTGTACTCTGGCAGAGTTTTGGGTTTTCCATGTAATCATGTAATGGTTATTGACTTGCATAAAAAGTTTGAAAACTTGCTTATTACATATAAACTGGAGATGTGGTTTTTTCTTGTAACTGTGTCATGGTTACATTATTTGCTCAGGATCTCGGAAAGTCTGCTTAGTGCAAATGTGTTGGAGATCTGGACTTCCTTGCAATGTTGCAAACCTTGCATACCCACATCAAAACTCTGTATGCCACAACATTTCCTTTTGCAGGGTTTTCAAATTTCTTTGCAAGTTACATGCCTAGAGAAAATCTACAGGTTTTCAAATTGCTTTGCAAGTTACACATGCCTACACAAAATCTGCAGAAGCCCAATGGTTACACAGTCTAAGGAGAATGTACATTTATTATTTGCACATGTTCAAGACATATATCTCTGTCTCTCTGTCATTTGCAACACATTTTCTCAATACTTTCTGTGTTCTGCATGCATTTCTGCCTCCATGCTACTTTAAAACATTTGCAAAGACATCACCCCCTTAAAAACTTGATGGATTCATCAAACAGGATCTTCACTTTCATCATGGGGGCTTGCTTTGAGCTAGGTTTTGTAGGTATATCAAATATTTCAAGCTATGTGGGATATTCAACCAGAAGTTCACTGTCAGTTGTCTGGGTTTTTGCATTCAAGTATTACTTTCCTCCTCCAAGTACTAAAAAATATTTTCCTGAATCCTTGTACTCTTTGCTGCATGTCCTTTTGAGACTAGGGTTCCTGTCAAAAAGTTGACTTGCTTGAATGTTTAAACATTTTTGTGTGTGTTTGAGGTTTGAAGTTGTCTTGTAACCCTAGGTTAGTTGTATCGTTGCCTCAAAACCTCATTTGAGTTTTAAGCGTTCGAAATTCCAGACTTTTTAACTATTCTTAATTTCTTATAGTTGTCACATTGTTGCAAAATGTCCCTAAAACCTTGGGATAATCCAATATTTCAGGCTTCTGGACATTTCTTTCACTTGTGTAAACCTTGATCAGTTACAATGAAACTAAAGAGCTCCGCTTGCTCATTGACTTTGGACTTTTCATGGACTTGCTTGTAACCTTGAATTCTTGCACCAAAACTTTGAAATCCCATTTTGTCTTAGTTGTCAGACTTTTAGGATTTCCTTGTAGTCCTACGTAGTTACACAAAAAAGTCCAAAAGGCTCGTTTTTCATTACCCACAGAATTGGTCACTTTTCATTCCCCATGGAATTGTAGACTTTTCATGTACTCTTGTAGTGATTGCAAAAATGCATAAAGGTTGAAACCCTGCCAGAATGTAAAGACCTGAATTTTTTGGCCTTGTCAGCAATTACATACTTGTACAAAAAGGTTGGAAGTCCGCTAGAGCACATTTTGAACTATTTTCTTCAGCCTTTTCACATCTAAAGAAATTTGGTCTTATGTTGTCTGTTGCTAAGATGGAGTATGGATTCAAAGGAGTGGTTTCTCCCTCTAAAATCATTTCAAAGCTGTCTTAGATTTTTGGTACAGATTTAGGTTATGTAAGCCTATGAGAGTTGCACAAGAGGATAGAGAAAACTAAGAAAACAAATACCATGGCCTGGCATCTTGCAGAAAATGGTCTCATCCAGGAAGTTGCCTTCCCTATTTTTGCTTAATCCCTGGAATTGGTATGGTGTGCAAATTTCTATAACTCAGAACCAGGGAAATTGGGAATTTCACAGATCAAGCACTCCTCCAAATCAATGCTCGATCACTCCACGAGGCAATGCTTCAAAGAGAATTTTGATCAATACATGAGGATAATTAACAAGAATTAGATGAAAAAGGCAAGGACCAACACAATTATATTACATAAGGCTCTTTATGGAAATAAGTTCCAAGAATAGATCAATGATACAATCGCTTTGTTGAATTGAGTCCTCAGTAATTCAGATGCAAAAGAGTATCATCTATGAATGTTTCAGTTCATTGCTAGGATTCTAGAAAGAAAGGAACATATTGACTGGACAACCTTGTTCAACGATAACTAGCACAATCAACTAGTCAAAGTCAAAGATTCAAAATGATTTTATATGACATCATACTTAGTTTATTCTATTGCTACAAGAGCAATCCTATCTGGGTGGAAAAGAGGAGGAGATATGGACATTGGAAAGAAGAAATTTCCTACCTTCTCAGATGCTAGAGTTGGCGGGTTCATCGGAACTCCTTACAAGCTGCCAAAATATGTCAGTCATAAGCTTGTCTTGCTGGAGTTGTGTTGACAATTGGTTGTTGTTCGTAAGCTTCTTTCAAGCAAGCACAAGCTAGGAATTTAATTTCCTAATTCTATTGGTAGATATACATGTCTCTCAAATGCCAAGGGTTTAGAGATAGAGATGGCTTTAGTTACCTTGCATCCATTTGAGCCAAAACCATCATTTGATCTTAGAGGGCATTTCAGAGGTTGTTAGGATCTTCTCGTGCACATAAGTCGAGCCTTGAAGATTTTTACGTTGATTATGATTGCAAACATGAGGTTTGTAGAGTACTTTTCAAGCTGCCAAAATATGTTGATGACAAGCCTGTATTGCTGGAGTTGTGTCATTAGTTGGTTGTTGTTCCAAGTAAGCATATGTCAGGGATTCAATTCATATTTCTATTGGCAGATATACGTGTCATACCAAGGGTGCAGAGATAGAGATGACTTTAGTTACCTTGCATCTGTTTGTGCCAAGACCGTCTTTTGATCCTAGAGGGCATGTGGAGAGGTTGTTAGAATCTTCCTATGCACATAAGTAAAGCTTTGAGGATTTTTGGGCTGATTGTGATATGACAAATACAAGGTTTGTAAAAGAGACTTTTCAAGCTGCCAAAATATATCAGTGACAAGCTTGTATTGCTGGAGTCATGTCAACAGTTGGTTGTTGTTTGTAAACTTCTTTCAATTAAACATAGGTCAGGCATTCAATTTTTGTTTCTATTGGCAGATATACGTGTCCTTTTAAAACTGGCAAGGGTGCAGAGACAGAGATGGCTTTAGTTACCTTGCATTTGTTTGAGTCAAGACCATCATTTGATCCTGGAGGGCATATGGTGAGGTTGTTTGGATTTTCTCATGCACATAAGCCAAGCCCTGAATATTTTTGGGCTGATAGCCTGATTGTGATGATGAATGTGAGGTTTGTAGAAAAGACTTTTCAAGTTGCCAAAATATGTCAGTGACAAGCTTATATTTCTGGAGTTGTGTCGACAGTTGGTTGTTGTTTATAAACTTCTTTCAAGTAAGCATAAGCTAGTGATTCAATTTTCTATTTCTATTTGTCGACATGTGTACATTAATAAATCACAAGGGTGCAGAGACAGAGATGGCTTTAGTTACCTTGGATCCATTTAAGCCAAGACCATCATTTGATCCTAAAGGGCATATAAAAAGGTTGTTAGCCTTTTTATTAGTGAAAAGATTAACCAACACTGAGATTGATTCCAAGACCAAGATAAAGTTCAGTTTTTGTGGCTGGCTACTGCTGATTAATGTTTAGTCTCTACATTTCCAGGAGCATAATATGTTCAGGCAGTGAGAGTTACTACATTTTGGATGGCTAATGATGTCCAAGCAATCTTGCTTGTATCAGTCGTCATTTATTAAATGATAGTTGTAGTTAAAGCCTCTTGAATATCTTTTAGTAATTAATTTCTAACAGAAAACATGTTTAAAAATGAGAATTGTGAAGCTTATCATTTTATGTGGTTTGGTTTTATATTAGGGTCCACTCGGAACAGAAGTGGACAAGTTTCCCACAGTGTGGTGCTTGGGACCTTTAATATTACAGATCAAGCTGATGGGGCTATTCCAGATGTCAATCGTGTAAGTTCATTGTGGATCTAGGAAACTATACTTTGTTCTAAGATACTGAGTGAGTGTATACGACTGTTGGGATTGTTCATGTAAAACCTGTATTTCTAGTCAGGAGCTGTGACAATTCGGTATTGCTTCTTTATTTTACAGGCTGTGTGTTAAATTCTATCGGGATTGGATAATGTATTGCCCATAAGTCTGCGTTGGCAATGGGTCGATGGATTCACCTGTGAGTGCCCATAATCAATGGCCTCTCAGTGTTGGGTTTCATGGATTGGAAAAGGTTGAACTCCAGTACTAATCAATCCTCTCAGTGTTGTTTCTGGATTGGAAAAGGTTGTAACTCTTATATTAATGCTTTAATCTATTTGGCAGCAAGGAACTGGTATTGAAGTACAGCAGAGAGCAACAAATGCTAGTAGCAGACCAGATGTAAATCCGACACAATCTGATCATGTTTCAGATGTTCAGTCGGATCCTATTCATGGTTCATTTCGTTTCTCAGCACCTTCGTTACTAAGGCCTCTTAGTCAGCCTACGGTGGGGTTTAATATGGTTGTTGAAAATTATTATTATATCTAAGAGGATTTGGAATTTGTTTTGTTAAATCTTCATTTTGAGGAGGTTAATTGTATATTTGTTATGCCCTCTTTGCTTGATTTTACAAGTTATATCTGTTTAATTGACTTGCATATTGAGAGCATTTTTAATGTCTGTATATGGTTGGTTTTACAGGTTATCTCTGATTCGCTAACAACATTGTCCTCATATTTAAACCGTATGAGCCATGAATTTTCACTGATCAGTAAGTCCATCCTTTTTTGTTATGATTATCTAATTTTTTAGAAATCTTAATATAAATATTGGATCAAAAGTAAGGTTTTCAATGTGGGGAGTCAGATATATTATAATGTTTTCTACACTTTCAGGCTCTGAAAGTCAATCCCAAGTTACTTCTCAAAGTAGTGAAGCAGAGGCTTTACGAAGTGCGTCTGTTTCACCTTTAGTTCCTGGAGGTTTGCCAACACCAGCAGCCTTGGGAGCAGTTATCAGGCACACACAACAATTATTGAATGACCAGGCTGGATCTTCACTTTCTGTAAGTCTTTCAACGTTGTTGTTCAATATCATATAACATTGATAAACATCCTAGTGTATTTTACAACCCCAATTGTCCAGGATGGTCCGAGAACAGGTGACAAATCCTACTGTAACACTTACACACTTCTACCTTATTTTCTTGTTTAACTTGAAATGGGCACTTTTTTTATGAGGCACAAGGTTGTGTGGCCATACTCTATATTGAAGCAATCTCATTCATGAACAGACACGTGGGATCATTATACAGGATTTAGACCGTTCCTTTGATGGCATATTTCTTGTTATTAATATTAGTAATCTTATGATGGGAGCATCTTTATATTGTAGAAGAACTTTATTTGAGTCTAAATGAAAAAACAATTTTAAATTTTAGAATTGAATTCTAAAATATCAGTCATTGAAAGGAAAAAGAGGAGAAAGAAAGAGAACTATATTAATGTCCATGAATGATCAAGAATGGGTCAAGTGTTTGTATTGTACATCAGGTATAATAGCAAAGAACTAGGGCAAAAGGTAGGGAAAAAAGGCCCTAAACTTGACAAATGCAAAACAAGAAAAGCAGGAAAAGTAAAGAAATAGACACAAGATTTCTTACTTTCTTCCTAGCTTAGTAGAATATATAACCAGCCACATTCTGAAATTCGAATGTGGTGAGTTACGGCCAGACTCTTTGCAGTATGTCACATTGCATGGGTGTCCCCGCCAACAATAACCCTACGATAGTGTACACTGAAGAGCACGTGCTTATACTGAGAGGGGGGGTTGTGGGGGTAGGTGAATCAGTATAAGAACAATTTTAAACTTTTTAAAAACTGAATAATCAATACTTGATAGTGCAAATGAACCTTAAGCAAAATGAACACCAATTTTACATGAAAAACCCTTTCGGGAAAAAACTATGGCAAAATATTTGCTTTTATTAATATGTAGGCACCAACCTACAGAAGACACTAATCTTCAATTACAAAAGTGAGTACCAACTCACAGCTGAGCACCAACCTAGTACATCACTGAAAATGAAAGGCACCAACCTCCACACAGCAGGTATAATTTCTTTTTAATGGAAGACGAATAACAGCAAACCTCTTCTTTAAATCAGTTTCTTGAAAAACTGAACTTTATCTCTGCACTTATCTTCTTGTTCAATTCTGCCTCACACCTTTCAAAAACCCTGCACTGGTTACTTTCAAATCGGCCATGAAAATTGTTTCGCACAACTAATTTTTTTTTTTAACTTACGCAGAAAAAACATAGACTATTGCATGCAAATTCCTACTATATCCTTTTCCTTTTTTTTTTTTGCTTCAAAAAAAATCTCCTTTTTCCTTTTTCATATGAAAAATATAGCATTAATCTCTCTCTAAAACTAAAATCTTTAGGTGTTTTGTTTAAAAAGAATATAGCGCTTCAAAGGATTTGGTGCTTTAAGGAGGAAAGCCATCTACAACCAAAAAACTCTTTTTGTTTTTTTGTTTTTAAAAATAGATCCTTAAAAAAAAAACAATTCCATTTAGCATGCATCGATGGTTATCTTTTTGCATGCTATCTTTATGCTTTCTTTTGCATGCTTTCCTTTTTTCTATTTTTATCAACAAATCTGATTGTGTAATTTGAGGCACTTTGTTTTATCCAATTATCCAACTCCATGCTTTTGTTCTATCCATAAGTTCATGGAGGGCAAAGTTCCCGAACCTTCCGATGAAAATGAGAAGTCTCAATGGAGAGAAAGAATTGCACTAAGGCGAAGAAGATTTTGGTAGACGCCGTGAAGGACCACCTTGTGCCAATCATCTCCAAGTTGAAGACAGCAAGGGAAATGTTCAAGACTTTGGAAGAAATGTATGAGATCAACAATATAAGTTGAGCTCTTGCATTAAGGCAACAACTTCATCATGTCAAAATGGCGAAAGGAGAATCTGTCATCTCATTCTTCATGAAGATTATTGAGTTGAGAGATCAGCTCTCTACCATTGGGCATATGGTGGATGATAAGGATTTGGTTATGTTGGCGCTTAATGGCCTTCCTCAATCTTGGGAGCCATTTATCCAAGGTATCAGTGGGAGATCAAAGCTTCCTAAGTTTGATCGCTTGAGGGTAGATTGCATCCAAGAAGAATCAAGATTGGCTGCAAGAGGCAATGGGCAAAGTTCTACAAATGAAGACATTCATGTACTTGCCGCTCAATCTTCAAAGAAGAAAGGAAGAGAAGGGAAGAAAGGCAACTTCAAGAGGAATAGAGATAAAGGATCAGATGGTGCCCTTGCATCTAAGAAGAAGAAGGACCTCTCCCGCATACAATGCTTTAGATGTGACAAATTTGGTCGCTATGCCAAAGATTGTCCAACCAGACCTAAGCAGCAGGCTTCAATTGTAGATGTGGGTGAGATCTCTCCTCAGAAGGATTCAAGTAGTTTTCTATTCTATTCTGCCTTATCAAGCAATGTGCCTACGAACAACAACACGTGGTTGATTGATAGTGGTGCATCTCGTCACATCACTGGATTTAGAGAACATCTATCTGATTTGGTGGAGAGAGATTCAAGTGTTCAAGTCATTATTGGAGATGATGCATGTTATTCTGTTAAAAGTGTTGGGACCTCCTCTCTGCACTTAGATTCTGGCATCTCCTTACAGTTGAGTGATGTGCTATTTGTACCTGGCATCAAGCGGAACCTTGTCTCTATCTCAGCCTTGGAGGACAAGGGATATCAAGTTGCATTCTTCGAAGGTAAAGTTCTTGCATGGCCGAAGAACTCAAGTATTAAGATTGCCCGTGTGATTGGAGTTCAACATGAGAGTCTCTACAGACTTTCCACTCGTCCATTATAGGCTTTGTTGCATGATTCATCAAGTTCGTGTTAGCTTTGGCATAGAAGACTTGCTCACCTTCACTTCAGAGCACTTCCAACCATGGAAAAGATGGTCACGGGCCTTCCTAAACTCAGCCAAGAGCATGAAGGCACTTGCAGAGGATGTGCTTTGGAAAGACTTGGATTTATTTCTTAAAGACTAAAGAATCTGAGAAAGTACTTGAGAAATTAAAGGAATTTAAAGCTTAGGTAGAGAACTTGTCCGGGAAGAGGATCAAAGTTCTGAGATCCGACAACGGAGGAGAATACATCTCTGGAAGGTTCCGTAACTTTTGCATTGAAGCGGGGATTAAGAGGGAGTTTTGTGTCCCTTACAATCCACAACAGAACGGTGTTGTAGAAAGGAAGAACAAATCCATTGTAGAAGCAGCTAAAGCCATGATTCATGATCAAGATCTGCAAACCTTCCTTTGGGCTGAAGCATCTAGGACAGCTGTATATGTTTAGAATAGAAGCCCTCACCGCATTTTGGAAAACATTACCCCTGAAGAAGCTTTCATAAGAGTGAAGCCAAAAGTAAGTCATTTGAGAATCTTTGGTTGTCCTATGTATGTTCATTTACCTAAAGACAAAAGGACAAAGTTGGAACCATCTGGCAAGAAGGGAATATTTGTGGGCTATAGTGAGTCTTCAAAAGCCTACACAGTTTACATTCCAGGTCAGAAACTGATAGAGATCAGCAGGGATGTTACATTTGAAGAGGATGTTGCATTCAAGAGATCTAAGGGCACTCACACGGAGATAGACAATGAAGACCAAGGGTTGCCTCAGAACATGGAAGTTGACTATACTCCTGAGATTCAGAGGGAGGCTACTGAACCTAAAGAAGATGATGATCCAGTTGAGCCTTTGGAACCTACTGATGGACCAAGAGACATTGTGATTGGTCGAAAGAGACCTCTTTGGGCTAGGCAAACAATGCAAGAGGCAGAAAAATTTGCAGCCCCGAGAGGAACATTCAGAGAAAGCAAAAGGCCTCCCAAGTTTTCAAGCTATGTTGCATTGATGAGTCAAATCATTGAATCTGAGCCTTCCAGTGTTGAGGAAGCTACAAGTCAGCAAGTATGGAGAGATGCTATGGCTGAAGAATATCAATCTATCCTCAAGAATGATGTTTGGGACATCGTACCTAGACCAGAAGGAAAATCTGTTGTATCTTCTAAGTAGCTCTTCAAGATCAAGCATGCGGTTGATGGGAGCATCGAGAAGTACAAGGCTAGGTTTGTGGCTAGAGGATTCTCTCAGAAAGAGGGAATAGTCTATGAGGAAACATTTGCTCCAGTTGCTCGCTATACATCCATCAAGACTATCATTGCTATTGTAGCAGTTAAAGGATGGAAGTTACATTAGATGGACATGAAGACAACATTTCTAAATGGTGTAATTGAAGAAGAGGTATACATTAAGCAACCGGATGGCTTTGAGGTTCATGGGAAGGAGTCTCATGTTTGTAGTTTGAAGAAGGCTTTGTATGGCCTTAAGCAGGCTCCTCGTGTTTGGTATGAGAGAACTGATAGATACCTGATGAGCTTGGGCTTCTCCAAGAACGATGTTGATTCAAACCTATACTTCAAGGTAATTGATGGCGAAGCATTGATCTTGGTTCTTTATGTTGATGATTTATTTCTTACTGGAGAAGATCACCTCATTATCAAATGCAAGAAGGAGTTAGCTTCTGAATTTGAAATGAAGGATCTTGGATACATGCATTACTTCCTTGGCTTAGAAGTTTGGCAGAGGCCTAATGAGATCATTCTAAGTCAAGGGAAGTATACAATTGACATCCTGAAGAGATTTGGTATGATGGATTGCAAATCCATGTCTACTCCGATGGAGACCAATTTGCAGAAGTTAAAAGAGGTTGCAACTAGTTCAGATCTGGTGGATCCCCCTATGTACAGATAGTTGATTGGATCGTTGATGTATCTAGTCAATACTAGACCAGATATTTGCTATGCAGTGAGTGCACTTAGTCAGTTCATGTGCGAACCAAGGCAAATACATCTAGTTGCAGCAAAGCATATCTTGAGATACTTGTGTGGCACAGTTGGGTATGGCTTGAGATATTCTTCTGATGTGGACTTGAAGTTACACGGATATTATGATTCTGATTGGGCAGGGTGTGTTGCTGATCGGAAGAGCACCTCTGGATGTTGCTTTAGTTTGGGGTTTGCGATGATATCTTGGTGTAGCAGGAAGCAGTCTTCAGTGGCACTAAGCACTACAGAGGCAAAGTATATTGCAGCTTGTGTGGCAGCTCGAGAAGCAGTGTGACTTCGAAAACTCCTTGCAGGATTGTTTGGACAATCATTGGAGCCGACTGTCATTCATTGTGATAATCAAAGCTGTGTGAAGCTTTCTGTCAATCCAGTGTTTCATGATAGAACTAAACATGTTGAGATCAAATACCACTATATCAGAGATATGGTATTGAGGAAAGCTATCTAGTTGAAGTACATTAGCACTGATGAGTAGATGGCTGATATTCTCACCGAGCCTCTCTCCAGAGTAAAGTTTGTGTACTTTCGAGACAAGCTTGGAATTGTGGAGAATGAAGCCCTAGCTAAGAGGGAGACTCAGCTTCAATGATCTTCTGTGATTTGCTTTAATGCATTTTTCTTTGTGAGAGAAATTTGAGGTGAAAGCCCTTGTCTAATGCATTTTTCTCTGTGAGAGAAATTTGAGGTGTAAGCCCTTGTTTAATGCATCTTTCTCTGTGAGAGAAATTTGAGGTGAAAGCCCTTGTTTCCACCCTCTGGGAGTAGCCATGGTGGATGTCATGTTGAGTGACTCCATGACATCACGTGAGAGAGTCCGTGATGATTTTCTTGTACTTGTGTTATTCACCCTCTGGGAGTAGCCATGGTGAACGTCATGATGAGATGACGACATCACGTTGAGTGATTCCGTGATGGGCACTTGTGCACATATTCTTTACCATACATGGGAATAGCCATGATGGTTGATATCACATGAGTGACTCCATGATGAGCTCTTTCCACATATGGGTGTAGCCATTGAGGTTGTCTTGACATTGATCAGCTGGAAGTATTCCTCCCTAGCTGAGAGGGAGTGTTAATGTTAGCAGCTTCGGGCGTCACTTCCAACCACGACTTGAAGAAACAAAATTGAATAATAGCCTTCATCTATTCAATTTATATGATGCCGATTTGCTAAGTGAAGAGGCGATTCACTTCATTTAAATATTGTTCTTATCTTGGCCGACCTTCCTTGATATGCATTTCATTTAATTTGTAATATATTTTCATTATTGGCCGACCTTGCTCTTGAAGAGGTGCAACCTCTCCCACACATTGTATATATACAAGTTCATTTCCATTCATTTGTCATCAAGCAAGTTCGATTCATTCATTCCTTCACAAGTGCGAATTTCATCAAGAGCAGATCGAAGGTTCTCTAAGAGCAGAATTCAATATCAAGGAAGAGCAGATTATAATCTGTTATTGCATCTAGAGTTGGTGCTGTTGATTGGCCCTGAATTCGGCCTCATTGTAAAAGACTTTGTTGATTCTTATATAATATATAAGTGATATATTGTTGCTGAGTTTTTCTCCCTCAAGTGGAGGGTTTTCCCAGGGTATATGCTGTGTTTATGTGTTTGAATTTGAATTAAAATCTGAGTTTTATATCTGATCATAAAACTAACATTTTGAACCCTTGTTGCTGTAGATATTTGTCCAATCTTGCATACCAAGCTCTGGGGGCTTGCTTGAGCCCATAAAGAGCCTTCCTTAGCTTGCAAACATAATTCTGATTTTCTGAAATAATAAATCCATCAGGTTGTTCAATGTAAACTTCTTCCTCCAAGTTTCCATTCAAAAAGGTTGATTTTACGTCCATCTGATAGACTTCGAAATTTTTAAAACTAGCAAGAGCCAAGAACATTCTTATGGCTCCATCCTAGCAATTGGAGCAAAAGTATCTTCAAAATCAATACCCTCAATTTGAGCGTTTCCCTTGCGTACAAGTCTTGCCATGTTCCTTACAACTTGGCCATTTTCATTCAACTTATTTTTGAACACCCATTTAGTACTGATTACATTCTATCCAATACGTATCTTTAGCTGCTTCTTTGAAGCTTTTAGGTTCAATTTTGGACAGCAAGGATATGTCTTCATCTTTTGAATAATTTACCATCCTCCTTGTTGTTCTTATCTTACCATCTTCTATTATCAAATCTTCTAGATGATTCTTTTGTATAAACTTAGATGGTGTTTTTGTTGGTGTCTTCTGCTTAACTGTTTCAACTTATTTTTCTTCTACATTTTCTTTTTCTTCATTGCACTCCTCTACATTTTGATCATCAATCTCATCTATCTTTTCTGGAAGATTTCTTTCTTTATCAATTTTCTCGTTTGCACTTTCAACAACTTTGTGCAACCTTTTATTATAGCATATGTAGGCTTTACTTTTTGAAGAGTATCCAAGAAAAATTCCTTAAGCTGCTCTTGGATCAAACTTTCCTAGATTGTCTTCATCTCTTCTAATATGGCATGGACTGCCAAACACTTTAAAGTACTTCCCAGATGCTGGCCTACCTTTCCATAATTCATACGGAGTCTTGTTGCCGTTTACTTTGATTAGACCATGGTTTTGAATATAAACAGCAATATGAACTGCTTCTCTCCAAAAAGAATCAGGAACTTTGGACTCATTTAGCATGCATCTAGGCATCCTTTGAACTATCCTATTTTTCCTTTCAACTACACCATTTTGCTGTGGTGTTCTTGCTGCTGAAAACTGTCTTCTTATTCCATGCTTTTTGTAGAAATTTTCAAATTCACTCGAAGAGATTTCTCCTCCTCTATCTGATCAAAGACATTTGATCTTCTTGCTAGTCTCACTCTCCACTAAGGCTTTGAATGCCTTAAATTTGTCAAGAGCTTCAGATTTTTCCTTCAAGAAAGCAACCCAAGTCATTCTAGAAAAATCATCAGTTAATAGCATAATATATCTTTCACCTTGCATACTCCTTGTTCTGGTTGGCCCACATAAATCTGTGTGAATCAGCTCTAGAGGCTTTGATGTAGAATACTCCTTGGACTTGAAGCTTCCTCTAGTTTGCTTCCCAAATTGATAGTCTTTACAAATTATGTTTGAAGGTTTGAGAGTTTTGACATCCCTCTCACTGCGTCCTTGGGACTAATCTTAACAAGGTTGTCAAAACTTAGGTGCCCCAATCTCTTATGCCACAATCAACTTTCATCTTCTTGAGTCATACGACACTTTTCACTGATGTCATTAAGAATGTAGAGATTGTTGCTTGCTCTACTAGCTTCAGCAATGGATTTGCCTGCTTTACTTATTTCACATCCTTCAAAATTGAAAGTAAGAGTGCGTCTGTCACACATCTGGCTCACACTGAGAAGATTGTGTTTTAAACCTTCAATCAATAAAACATTTTCAATTTTTGTTCTTCCATCATCTAGAAAGGAGTGCCTTTACCTGAAATCTTAGCTGAAGCGTTGTCTCCAAACCTTACTATTCCAATATTCGTTCTCTTCAGGGTGAGAAATTTGCTTTTGTCGCCCGTCATATGTCTTGAGCAGCCACTATCAATGTACCATTGATCGCATTCATTCTGTGCATGTAGGGCTGTTTGAACAACCATATAATTTTCTTTTTCTTCTACTTTCTTTCTCCAATCTTTTGAATTTTCTTCCTTTTCTTTGACCCTTTTCTCTTCTCATTTTTTTTAGGAGGCTTTGCAAAATTACTTCTACAAACCTTTGTAGTATGGCCAAAATTATTGCATTTGTAGCATATTGCATTAAAATTCATTAAAGGGGAAAAATAATTTAGATTCCTATTCATGAAACCTTGATTTTTGTATTTGTTCCATGGAGAATTATTTCTAGGATATTCTCCATAATCCTTAGCTCTATGACCAAAATTATTTCTTGCATGTACCCTACAATCCATAGCCTTATGACCAAAATGATTACATGAAAAACAATAGCCATAAAAAGAGTTATGAAACCTGGTTATTTGAGCTTGCCTGGATGGAAAAGATTTTCTGAAGACATATTTTCTAATTTCAGAATATGAGCTTGCCATTTGACTTTCTTTTACCTTGTTTCCTTCACTTTTGAGACTATCCACATAGCTTTTACATTTTTCTTCATTTGTTTTCTTGGATGTTTTAGCTGCTTTAGAACTTTGGCCTCCTTCATATCCAATGCCACTTTTATCAAATGTATACTTTTGAGAATTGATGATCTTGTTCAAATTTTCTGCACTCCTTTCATTCTTTAAATCCTTGTTTGCTTGAGCCATAGCTTTGTCCAATTGCTTCTTAGAGAAACAACTTCAGATTCTAATTTTTTACAGTTTTCTTCTTTCATCTTTAATTGATTTCTCACTTCTGCCTTAATTCTTTTGGCCTCTTCAATCTGAATTTTCAGATCTATAATTTTCTTTTCAGCTTCCTCAAAAGCTTGTGATGCTTTATCCTTTGATTCATTGTCTTCTTGAAGTTGTACTTTCAGTTTTGATTTTTTGATTTTAAGCTTTTCAATCTCATTATAGGCAAAGAAAAATTCTTCATCAAGATCTACATCTTCATCTTCTCCATTAGTCTTATTTTCCGAATCTTCCTTTTGATCACCTTTTTCTTCTTTTGCCATAAAGAGTATTTCTTCTTTTTCATTGAAAGACTCTATCACTATCTTCTGATGAGCTGATGTATTCTTTGGAATAAAGACTCTTTTTAGATTTTTGAAAATTCTTTTTCCTCTTTTGATAAACCTTCTTGTAGTATTGGAGTTTTTTCTCATTATCGCTGCCCTCATTTTTTGCATATGTACACTTGGAAGCAAAATGTCCTACTTTTCCGCAACTGAAGCACTTGAAAGGTAACTTTCCTTTGTATTTCTCCAATCCCTTCTTTAGTCTTCTCATGGAGTGAGCTTCTTCTTTATTTGAATTATTATTGTCACTTGGTTCATGCTCCTTATTTTTTGTTTTCTTGAAGCTTTGTAGGCTGCCTCCTTTTTGGATGTTTGATCAATGGTTCTCATCTCAAAGGCAGTTAGGATCCCATGCAACTCATCTTTCGTTAGTTTATCAAGATCTCTCATTTCTTCAATAGCAAAAACGTTTGCATCAAATCGCAAAGGGAGGGACCTTAGAACCTTTTGCACAACTTTGGATTCTTCGATCCCTTCACCAAGACCTCTATTGGTATTGGCTATTTCATCCACGCGAAGTAGGGTATTGAGCAATATTTTCTTCTTCTTCTTCTTCTTCTTCCATTTTGAGGCCTTCAAACTGTCCTCTGTGAGTTTGAAGCTTTGCCTTTTTAACTTTGTCATCTCCTTCAAAATATTTTTTAACTTATCCCACATTTCTTGTGCAGATTTGCAGTGCATCACCTTCACAAACTCAGATTCGGACAGCCCACAAAGAATATCATTCTTGGCCTTGGCATTACATTTACTAAGCCTCTTTCCAGCAGTATTAGTTGGATAACCATCAACAACAGATTACCAAATATCAAAACCTAGAGCACTCAAATATGTTTCCATTCTTATGCTCCAAACTTAGAGCAACATGTCCGTAGTTAGTTGATAACATATATATCATATTCACCATATAACTTAAGCATCATTAAAACATTTATAAATAGTTTCATCACATTGCAAATACATTTCATTCAACCATCAAATATCATTATGACATAATCATATATTAAAACCATATTTGCACATAAAGGTTAAAGTATTTGGTAAATTAACAGCGAGGTGTAACATATCCTCCCCTTTAAGAATCATCATTCCCGATGATTTAAGTATCAAAACATAAAATAATAACAAGAGTTGTCTCCTAAGAGTTTTTGAAAGCTCAAACAATGAGGAAATCTTTGCTTAATATCATGGTAATTCTCCAATGTAGCAGAGTCTTCTACATACTGGTCCCACTGGACCTTGCATTAAAGGACCTCTCTATTACGTAGGTGGAGCCTGTGCGTGTCGAGCACTTTGAGAGGCTCGATCATTACCACCCCTGGGTCCTGTACTTGTAATGCATTCCAATCAATAATATGATTACCACCTCGTACATATTTTTTAAGATATGACTCATGAAAGACATTATGCATCTTGGCAAGAGCTGGTAAAGTGATTCTGTAGGCAGCTTGGTTGACTTCTTTGAGAACTTCGAAGGGACCTACATAACGGAGCAAAGAGCAAATTTGAATAGTTACCAAAGTCTCTGATTGATGAGGTTGGACTTTGAGCAAAACCTCTCATCCCCTATTGAGAAATGTCTTGGAACACGCTTAGCATTCGCATAACTCTTTTGCCTATCATTTGCTTCCACTAACCTTTTTCTTATCAACTTAACCTGCTCTCCATTTCTGATAGCATCTCTAGACCAAGGCTAATCCTATCTTCTAGCTTATCTCAACTTATAGGAGCTCGTTTCTTTCTTCCATATAATGCTTCAAGTGGAGCCATCTTGGTATCTAGAATGATAAGAGGAGTTGTAAGCATATTCTACCAATTGTAGCATAATCTGTAACATATCAAGAATCATCATTCCCGATGATTTAAGTATCAAAACATAAAATAATAACAAGAGTTGTCTCCTAAGAGTTTTTGAAAGCTCAAACAATGAGGAAATCTTTGCTTAATATCATGGTAATTCTCCAATGTAGCAGAGTCTTCTACATACTGGTCCCACTGGACCTTGCATTAAAGGACCTCTCTATTACGTAGGTGGAGCCTGTGCGTGTCGAGCACTTTGAGAGGCTCGATCATTACCACCCCTGGGTCCTGTACTTGTAATGCATTCCAATCAATAATATGATTACCACCTCGTACATATTTTTTAAGATATGACTCATGAAAGACATTATGCATCTTGGCAAGAGCTGAGTAAAGTGATTCTGTAGGCAGCTTGGTTGACTTCTTTGAGAACTTCGAAGGGACCTACATATGCGGAGCAAATTTGGATAACTTTCCAAAGTTAATTGAACTCTTATGAACTTTGAGCAAAACCTTCTCCCCTATTGAGAAATGTCTTGGAACACGCTTAGCATTCGCATAACTCTTTTGCCTATCATTTGCTTCCACTAACCTTTTTCTTATCAACTTAACCTGCTCCTCCATTTCTGATAGCATCTCTAGACCAAGGCTAATCCTATCTTCTAGCTTATCTCAACTTATAGGAGCTCGTTTCTTTCTTCCATATAATGCTTCAAGTGGAGCCATCTTGGTATCAGAATGATAAGAGGAGTTGTAAGCATATTCTACCAATTGTAGATAATCTTCTCACTTGTATTGCTGATCCATGCAATACATTCTTAGTAGATCCAATAATACTTGGTTTACTCTTTTGTCTGACCATCTGTCTTAGGATGATATGTTGAACTTATGTTCAACTGAGTCCCAAGTGAGGAAAATAGGGTTTGCCAAAACCTTGACGTTACGCAAGCATCCCTATCTGAGATAATCTTCTCAAGAACACCATGCAACCTAAACACTTCCTACACGAACTTGCAAGCTATGACAGGTGCCCCATTTGTCAAATTTCTTGGTACGAAATGGGCTACCTTGGTGAGCTTGTCCACCACTACTAAAATAGCATTATGCCTATTCTTTTTTATAGGAAGACCTTGTACAAAATCCATACTAATGATTTGCCACTTCCTCTTTGGAATTTCATGAGGATATAATAGCCTTGTTGGGTGATGATGTTCTGCTTTCACTCGCTGGCACTCTAGACAACTTGCTACAAACCTTGTAACATCTCTCTTCATTCCCTTCTAGAAGTATAATGGTTTCACATCAGTCAATAGCTTGGTCTCTCTAGGATGTCTTGAATATGGTGCAGAATGAACTTCCTGCCGCAGCGTATTTCTTAACTCCTCGAAGTCTAATACATACATCCTTCCTTTGAATCTTAGCAATCCATTTGGTTCAAAATGAAACCCATCAAACCTTGATTCTTGAAGATTGTCCTTGAGAGCTTGTTTAACTTGCACGTAGTATTCATCTCCCTTGGACTTCTGTAACACTTGATTCTTGAAATCGAAATGGATAGATATCATCGAGGAGATATGTCTCCTTCGATTTAGGGCATCTGCAACTCGATTTAATTTGCCCTTTATATAGTTGATTTCAAAATCATAATCTGATATTATCTCAAGCCATCTCCTCTGTCAAGATCATGTGGAGCATAGTTTTGTTCATACAACTTTAATTTCTTAGACTCATAGGCAATCACTCGTCCTTCTCGCATCAGTACCCCTCCTAATCCTTCCCCTGAGGCATTGGTCATGACCACAAAAGTACCTTCTGGAACTGGTACTCTAAGGATTGGAGTTGTAGTTAACTTCTCCTTTAATTGGTCAAACGCCTCTTGACATTTTTCTAACCACTCAAACCTTTTCCCTTTTCTTTGTAATGATGTAATGGGAAAAACTATTCTTGAAAAGTTTGCTACAAACTTTCTAGAGTACCTAGCCAAACCCATGAAACTGTAGACTTTGTGCACATTCTTTGGTGCATGCCATTCTAGTACGTCTTTGATCTTTAATGGATCTACTGCAATTCCCTTTGCTGAGATAACATGACCCAAATATTGTACTTTCTTCTGGAAGAAGGTACACTTTGAAAGCTTACCATAAAGTTTATGTTCCCTTAGACATTGGAGAACAATCTGCAAGTGCTGGAGATGTTCTTCCTCATTCTTAGAATAGATTAGAAGGTTGTCTAAGAATACTAGCACAAACTTATCCAGATAGTCTCTGAACACGTCATTCATTAGGTTCATGAATGCAGCTAGTGCATTCGTCAGTCCAAAGTGTAGGACTGTGAACTCATAATGTCTATACCTCATTCTAAAGGTTGTTTTGTGGATATCTTCATCCTTAAGCCTTAATTGATGGTAACCCGATTGCAAAGTGATCTTTGAAAACACTGTTGCCCCACACATATGATCAAAGAGATCGTCGATATGTGGTAACGGATACTTATTCTTTATCGTTGCTTTGTTAAGCATACGATAATTTGTACTCAAGTGCAGTGTACCATCCTTCTTGATGAAGATCAGAGTGATACACCGGGTCTAATAAGTCCTTTTGACAACAATTCCTGCTGTTGAGCCTTTAACTCCATTAACTCAGTTGTGGTCATTATATATGAAGTCTTGGATATAGGTTCAGATCTTGGAACTATATCTATAGAGAAGTCAAAAGCTTTTTTAGGAGGTAACCCAGGCAATTCATTTGGAAAAACATCCTCAAAATCCTTTAAAATAGGATGCTTTTCCATGTTTGACCTTTCTTGTTCCATAAATTCCTCTTCTTCCGCTCCTTGGAGTTTATGAGATTCATAGTACATTAAGTCATCCTGAAAGATGAACTCTTTGTAATCATCCATCTTCTCCATTTTGACTGCAAAAAGTTGACATCCCTTTTTCTTGGCTCTCTTCAACTGCACAATTGATATTTGCCTTAATTTTACTTCACTAGATACAACTTGCAAGTACACTTTGTTCCCAAGCTTGTCTAGACACTCTACTATTTTAGCATAATAGTCAACCTTGGCCCTATGCCTCAGTAACCAATTTAACCCTAGAATGACATCACACAATCCTAAAGGGGTCTACGTACAGATTTACTTCGGTTGAGAAACTCAAAAGTTCAACCTTTGCCTCGTGTAGACATTGCTCTACTTTTGCTCTTGTTTGGTTTGCATATTCTATTGACCAAGACTATTAGAAACTATTACAATGATTTTGGGAGATGAAGGAACATGCAGGTGCAGTTCCATTCCTTCCTGCTTAACCAAAGGGTTGCTAACATTGCATTTAGTTGGTATGTCTCTGGAGAGAGAGATGAAATTTTTTCAACTATGGCCTTGGCTGCATCCTGCATCTTCTTCTCCAGTTTAATGTGGGATATGGCATTATTGAGAGTCTCAGAATCACCAAGCCATATCTCTTCATTATGGTTGTTTCCCTCTATGGTCTTTACTATAGCCTCATGTTCTTTCTTAGCCCTTAGGTAATGCTCATTGCCAATCACAGATTTTCTGGCAATCATCTTGACTCTCACCATCTGGCACAAGAATTTCCAAACATCAGCTATTGTTAATGTTGGAACATAGGTTTGCATAAAGAGCTCATAGGTCCAAGTGTTGAACCTAGTAGCTCTGATAGCACATGTAACATATCCATTCCTTACTCTATAGTTTTCACCTAAGTTTTAACTCATTAAGTGAATAATTCAATGTTTTCCAAAAACAGGAAATAGAATTTTCCTTTTTCAATAACATAATTTGCATGTTGCATAAAAAATTTCATATAACATTTGCATAATTTAAACATTATGACTAAACTTCAATCTATTTCCTTTTTCAATAACATAATTTGCATGTTGCATAAAAAATTTCATATAACATTTGCATAATTTAAACATTATGACTAAACTTCAAGTAAATGAAACTCATCTTTTCAAATATAGTTTATAAATAGAATTCATGATCATATATATAAATTCATAATTTCACAAGTCTCGGCATGCCGTCTGCAAGAGGGAGAGCACCACCCAAGCGCTTTACCTCCAACCACGGACCAACGGTTCCCTGCACACCTTCCTATTGGAAGTGGCCTTGCCCTTCGACGAAGAGTTTGGTATGGGAACCCCTAGTATTGCCATCTGAGTATCTAGTGTTGTGTCCTACATAACATGTATGATCATACAACTATAGACATTCTCTAACTATACATGACTCTACTGATAAGTTATGTAAACCTGGAGCACAGTGAATCAACAAGTGCAAGCAACGACTTTTACACTTACTTTAGCCAAAGTTTGATATTCTTAATCAATCCACTTTCTAAGGAAGCGGTGTCGTTAGCTCACCCTCCTCTAACCCGGCTTGGAGATCCTAATGACCTGTGGTTAACTCTTCTTTTGGTTTGACCCAAAGATTAACTAACTTAAACAAAATTTCTCTCAATAGTGATGACTCACTAGTGTTGATTATTCGACCAAATAGGTTGGACTCATTTATCTTGAATACCCCATTACATACTTGTAACATTTTGGGTCCGGCAATTGCCTCTTATTCAAGTATTTTACCTAGACACAAGGGAATAATCAATTCTCCTACTTTTAAGGTCTTTGAGTTTTTGAAAACGTAAGTCCTCTTCTCATGATTAAATTACCATGCATAGGTAATAATAAAGATGTGGTATAATATATAAGATGATAACGTTCAAAAGATAATAAAGACATATTCACTTCTAATACATTTTCAGCCCCTCTTATTGAAATGCAATATAAACTTGTTCAAAAACATTATAAATAAGATGCTGTCTTATTGGGATAAATATCATATTCCCATACTTAGCTTTTCTTCACTACTTTGGTTTAATAAGCTGGTTGTTGGGTTAAACACAGCTTTAGAGAGAGTCTAAACTTTTCACTGAAGCCCTCTCTCAAATATATATATTAATTCAGTATCACGAAAATCAAACATGATTTTAACAATGTTTTTAATAGAAAGCTACTTTGAACTAACCAATTGGTTGCACTAGTTCTTATTAACTCTTTACATTTTTAATTGACATTTTGCATAAATAAACTAAACTTTTCATACATGCAGTCATATACTTTCTCCAACAGCCATACTTTGCACGTAGTGGCGAAAGCAAATTCAGAATAATGAAAGTGCTTTTATCAAATTTTAAAAGAGAAAGAAGGAGAATCATTTTAATCATGCCTGGAATTAAATAGCTTGTCTTTGATTCTGGTATTTCTTGCTTCAAATCTGCACTTTAACTCAGCTATGAACTTGCTGTCCTATCAACTTCAGCGGACAACACTATCCTTGCACCGTTATTTTGATTCTATTACAACCAGTCTGAAACTATTGAACAATCAAATTCTGATACAGTCAAACTAATCCCAATATATGGTGTATTGATGTGCAGATTTCAAATGCTCTTCTCACTATGCTTAATTCTTCTCTCAAATCTCACGTATGCAGCTATCTCAAAGATTACAAAACTAATAAACAACTTGAAGAATGAGCAGCTGATCTCTATTTATGCTAAAAATGGTTTACTAAAGATAGAAATGAGTTTAACTTGGAGGCTCGAATAGCTCTCCAAATGCCATGATTTACCTATGGTGCCAGGCATGGGAAAAAACCAAACAAAATAGACTTCTATGCTGCGCATATAGTCGCCACCACTTGCATTTGACTAAGTCGATGCCACTCAGAACCCACCACTGAAAATGTAGTTAAAAGGTGTATAAATTTCTGTTTGAAACAGTCCTCAAAAACTAGTCGAACTTCTCCTCCTATTACCACGACTAGCTTGGCAATTAATATTTTGAGATATAATGCAGTTTAATGTTGCAAAAACAGTCTCCTTATATGGTACGATAGGCAGTCAAATGCCATTCAAACCTGCTTTCTTCCCAACTGCCCAAGTCATGGGTTGCACAATAATGGGAGCACATGAATAATATTCTCCATGTCACCACCTTTATGTGGCTGTTTAAACAGCTTAGAAAGTGTAACATTCAGCCACTACGTGGCAATGATGGTAATTTGATAAATGCATATGGTGGCACCTATGCTGGGCGACCACTGTACACGTGGCATATCAGCCACTTATCATGGCATTCAAAATCATTTAAAATATAATATATAATTTTTTTTTAATATATATATATATATATACACACATTTCATTTATTTTGTCTGCATATACATATATGTATGAGTACATGTAGATATTATTATATACATATATTCGTACCTACATACATACATATATATGCTTCATCTTATATACATATATATATTTCATTTATATATATATTATTCAAATATACAATACATGTTATATATGCTGCGTACAAAGAATGTTTGCATTTTAATTTAATTTAATTAAATGGTCAAGGAGGATCAAAGACGAGAAAAGCATAATTTTCCCTAACGACTCACAACCCTATCAACTTAGGTTCAAGACTTACCATTACGAAACTCAAACTGATGTGATGAGATTCCACTAGTCTATGTAAGTGAGTGTGTGCGTCTACTTAGATAACAATACCAAACATTCTGAACACCAATCTCTTCTCCTAGGTGATACTCTCCCTCCACCACTGGAGGGTTCAAACTTTCCTGCATCCAACTTAGAGCAGCATGTTCGTAGTTAGCTGATAACATATATATCATATTCACTATATAGCTTAAGCATCATTGAAACATTTATAAATAGTTTCATCACATTGCAAAAACATTTCATTCAACCATCAAATATCATTATTGTTAGTTTTGTGATCAGATGTAAAGCACAGAAAATTAATTCAAATATCAACACAATAACGCAGCAGATACCCTGGGAAAACCCTCCTCTTGAGGGAGAAAAACCCAGCAACAAATATATATCTCTTATATATATGTAATGGCAATAAGTCTCTTTACAATGAGGCCAATAATCAGCACCTTCACAAGATGCAATGATAGATAAATAATCTGCACTTCCTTGCAACTCAAATCTGCTCTTGAAGAGTTCGCAATCTGCTCTTGATGACTTCACAATCTGCACTTGATGAATTCGCAATCTGCTCTTGGTAATTCACACTTGAGAGAAGAGAAGAGACTTCGAACTTTCTTGATAATAGAATGAGGAAGAATGAACTTCTATATATACATTTTGCAAGAGAGGTCGCAACTCTTCAAGGAGAAGGTCGGCCACCAAAAGAAAAATATAATTACAAATAAAAGCTAGGGCGGCCACCAAGGAAATTACAAATAATAAATATGATTACAAGGAAGGTCGGCCATCTTCAATAATTAATCATCATTTATTATTAATGACGTGTCTCTTGAATTTATCCAATCGCTATATATATAGATTAAATAGCCTTAGCTATTATTTAATTTATTATCTTGCCATCAAGAAGATTGCTGGAAGAAGACCACGACGCTGCCATAAACATCAACAATTATGAAATTATCATATATTAAAACCATATTTGCACATAAAGGTTAAATTATTTGGTAAATTAACAGCGGGGTGTAACACTAGAAGTGAAGTTGCGATTTTGTTGAGAGTCTGATAATATTATTAATGGCTCTTTTTTCATTCACTACAAGTGCAAAAGATACTCAAGGAGAACTTCTGAGCTGAATCTTACCTTACAGAAACGTTATTTGATATGGTGTTCTATATCAACTCTCTGAATGGATGTAGTTGATAGGGTGGCTAGTTGGTCAATCAAGGTCTTGGCACAAACTCAATTGAATGTTGCAATAACCTCAAAGGAGAAGGCTCTCCAGGCTCCTCAAAAAATATCAGACTACATGTCAATGTGAGATTTGATTGCTGATGGTGGGAACTTGTGGGCATATTTTCCTTGGCTTCACTAACGATACACAAACTCAACAGACAGGTTGATTTGTATGACTGCAGGCATGCTAGAAAGTAAAAGACTTAACAGAAGTAAAAGATTGTAGAGGACTTGTGAAATCCATTGAAGATAGCTGTACATTCATAGTGGTCCAATGCTCAAGTATTGATGTTGCAACAATGCAATGGAGTGACAATACAACCAATTGTGTCTTGAAAAGGCTCAATGCAAAATGTCATATATATATAACATTAGTAATTGATGACCGTCAATTATCAATTGCCCCTCATTCTTTACCCATCCCAACTACTATGGGCATGGATGCACTGTAGTTGGTGTTCATCTCCCAAATTTTGTGATAGCGAGTTCTTTTGGCTGCTTTGATCATGATCAACTTCACTAATTTGTCCTTGATTTAGAAGTCATGAGTGATTAAATCTTTTGCTGTCAGAATAGCTGTTGACCAAAAGAAATAAGGGACTGTATGTAATTACCGTATTCTAACATTTCTTTGTCATGCATGTGAAAGAAAGAAGTTATATTAATGTCCACAGATGAACAAAAGTAGGTCAATTGGATGCAAGATTATATCAGTTTGCAATATACATTTCTAGGAAGAGAAACCTTGAAAAGGCCACACAAAGGGGAAGAACAAAAAGTAAACAAAGAAATATAAAACAATAGGGGACCACCAATGCAAGTGGTCAAGAAACTACTACAAATAGCCAAGAAGGTGGAACAAGAACCCTAAAGAGTAAAAGCTGAGTAGAACTGGAGATAACCAAGTATCACTGTCTGGGCCATAATGGTGAAGTCCATAGTGTCATCAATTGATCACTGTGAAGGGATCAATGCAAAATCTGATAATGCTTATTGGGGAGTGTCCAAGGCTGGGAGGGTTTAGCAAAAGTACCCCTCTCTAGGATCACATCTAAGATCCAGCTGAAGTAACCATTGTGAGAATCAATAAGCAAAAATGTGCAACTATTGCTAGTTATATTGGATGGAGGCTTGTCTTTTCTAAACACATTTGTGTTGTTGTTGGATGTAGTAAGTTCTAACATAAGATACTTTGAGAAGTGCAAATGTTGATTGGAAGGAACAATTTTTGAGGGATATTTGAAGGAACAATTTTTAAGGGTTATTTGACCGAACAATTTTTATGTATAAGTCAAATTGTTTTTAATGTGTGAATCATCTAAAAAAGAGCATAATATTTTTCCCCTTACCTATTATGATGTTTTGTTAGAATTTTTTGTAATCTCCTTACTTATATGGTGTTTATTCCTTATGTCTGAAATTTAATATGGTGCACAACTAATTACAAGATTTATATGCTAATCTATCTTTTTATATTTGGAATTGTAACAGCATCTTGCCAGGCAGCTGGAAGGAGAATCAAGTGTAATTGATCCAATGGTACGTGCTGAGATCCAGTCTTCTGCTATGCGAAATGGAATTATCATGCAGAACTTGGGTGCATTATTGCTAGAGCTTGCTCGTACCACCATGACATTGCGTATGGGACAGTCTCCTGTATGTTTGATTCCTTTTGCTTAATCTATTCTGATCGTGCTTGAGTACACAATGTTATGAATGCATTATTTATATTGGAATTTCAATATGCAGGCTGAATCGGTAGTGAATGCTGGTCCAGCAGTCTTTGTTTCCACAACTGGCCCTAACCCTCTGATGGTTCAGGTTATACTTATTGTGTCTTGCAATCAGATTGCTACAGTTTATTTTAGTTTAATTTGAATAATTGTTTCATTTTCTTTTGACTTTATTTTCTGCAGGCCCTTCCTTTCCAGCCTGGCTCCAGTTTTGGTAGCATTCCCATTGGAGCTACTCATCCAGGGACAGCGGGTCTGGCCACTACAGGAGATTCATTAAGAAACATTGAAATGCATATACATACAGGTATATTCAATGGTACATAAGTGACATATTTACTTAAGTGGTCCTAGTAAGATCTTCTAAACTCATATTGCTTAGCGACAGAGTCATCACTAGCTCCTGGTGCAGGTCTTGAGCAAAGAGAACGTGGTAGTGTGCAACAAGTGGAAGGGCAGGGAAATCAAATTGCAAGTCCTCAGGGAGGAGTCTTGGGCAGAGAAGGTGTTTCATCTTTTCATGCAGAAAATGGTGCTGTAAGGGTTGTTCCAGTTAGAATTGCTGCTGTACCTGCAGCTATTACTGGTGAGGCTCGAAGTGAGTCTTCGAGTAGCTCACATGGTTTCTTTTATCCACTACTTGCAAGATTTCAGCAGCTAAACCCCTTACAATTAAGTCAAGTGAGAAATCTCCCCCCAACTCTTTCTGCTGGAAACCTTACAAATGGCACTGATACTGCCCAACAACATTCCCCACTATCCATTCCTTTATCCGCTCTTAGAGCTCAAGTGCAGGTGCAAACTTCACCACCAACAGATAGAAACCGGGAAGAAGCGGAACATCCAAATTCTTCAGTCAATGCAACTTTGGTGGGTGAGGCTCCACCTTCAGTGCATGGGGTGCTGCAGAGCCAGGCTGGTGCGTAATGTTAAAGTAGTTACATTCCAAATTCATAATCTAAAATCAACTTGGCAATAGTACACTAAATTTCTCAGGTTTTTTTTTATAGTGACAGAAAAAATTCTGGAATCCCTGATTTTTTATATTAAATATTTTTGTGTTGTGTAGACAGGATATATGGCCAAGTATCCCTGAAGTACAGAATTATTTTTTAAAAAGATATTTTCTTCTAACTTATTTCTGAACATTTAAAGTTCAATTATCATCAATTTTATTGACGTGAACTTGTAATTGAATCTTCTGTATCTATTTTTATCTACATAATGTATTACTATTTCTGAATATAATAAACACATTTTGAGTTTAATAAGCTGAGGTTCAGATATCTTTCCCAATAGGGCCTCTTAGATTTCCTTTCATTCAAAAACTCTTAACCCATGCTATGCATATAAATAGGATGGGAAAGGAATTAGATTATACTGTACATTTGAGTGAATGAAAGTTCTTGATGCAGTGTATCCCAAAATTATGTTGTTGGGAGTTAGTGGTTGCATTATCCCTGGTGTGGGGACTCTCAAAGGATTTCTGATGAATGGAGTAGAAGACATTAAAAAATTGTGAGAATGTTTTTGTTAGTATAAATGTGAGAAATTGATTCGTGTATTTTCATTATAAGTTTTTGGGTAATTGTGCTTTACTTTAGATGTCCAAAGATTTAGAAAACATTTTGTTTCATTGCCATTTTTTCATCCTATATATATCTTAACCAAAATGTTTTGCCTCTAAAGGTATGAACCAAAAATTTACCACTGAGGGAAAAGATTACAAGTGGTAACTGAAATGGTCATTAATGCCTTTTAGAGGAATGGAATAGGAATGCCTGACATCATTTGATCAGACAAGGTAACTTTCAATATCTAGGGGAGAGAATTCAGTTGCCATTAGTGCTAACTTTTCACCCCTTAAACTGTTATGTGTTAAGTTGTATGACCCTCAAATTTTTACATCACCTTACTTGGCAAGTGAATTGCTTAAACGTACTGTTTGGAGTTAAGTTCATCAAAGACAGTGCCACATCAGCAATGTTTTTTGATGGGCTATTATAAAATACAAAAGAACTGGTTAGTCCAAAGTATTTTTGTGCACCGATATCTCTTCACATTTTTTTTATTTTTATTTTTTTGTGACTTGTGGAAAGGAGTGCTTTTTGTATGTTCACTCAGTATAAAACTTACATCTATTAATCTTTAACTTCAAGTAACAGGTAGAAAGTTAAAAAAGTATCGATCCTTTGATACCCTATGGTTATACATTCACAGCTATTGTACCTGCTGAGCCATAGGGTCCATTTTGCCAGGTCCTTGATATATATGAACTCCTTTTATACAGGTGGGATAACAGTCAACATAAATTTTATTGATCATAAGTATTAGTGTTCCATGGGGATGCATCCCCTGAAAAAAACACCCACACGCGAGACGGGAGACGTCTGGGAAACGTCCCTCCGCAGTCCCCCCACCGTCTCCAAGTTTCTCCGCCTTTTCCTAGAAGTCTCCTCCTGGAGGGAAATGTTTCCTGGCTGTTTCTGCTGGGGAGACTCCAGGGAAACTTCTAGGAGACTTCCAGTTGTCCCCTCGACCCCAAGGAAACTTCTAGGGAACTTCTGAGAGACTCCAGGGAAACTTCTGGGAGGCTGCCAGGTATGTAGATTTTTAATATTTTATTTTATTTGTATCTTAATTTTTGTTTTATTTTTTTATTTACCTTAGGGCCTGTGCGGCTTCAGTGATTTACACTGTACAGTATGCAAAATGTGGAAGTAGTGGCAAGGCACGTGAGCTGCCTGATTGAATGCCTCAAAGAGCTGTCATCTCATGGAATGCAATGATGTGGGCAATGACTGAATTCCCATGTAGAGTGGAGATAGTTAACATGTTTGGTTTGTAAATTGTAAACCAAGTGTTTGGACAAAATTGTACCCAAACTATATGCTAAGTGTTTCAATATTTGGGATATCTTTCCACTCCAAATATCTTGCATATATCCTCCAACATCAAACATACATCTTGTAGAAACCTAATTTGGTCTTACATAGATGTTAAAAACTTAAAACCAATGTTAATCTATTATCTTAAAAAACATCGTAACATATATTTGAAATCAAGAATACTTCTGGATGCAACTTAGGCTTCTACAGTTATATAATTATATTGTTATACATCTTTTTATAACTAATTTTTCAAGTACTATATGTATTTCAGCACCGGCCCCCCGCTGCCCCCTCGCCACCCCCAAACTTAGACCCCGTCTCCTGTCCCCAAGACATGTTCCCTGCTGTCCCCCCGTCCCCGTCCCCGTCCCCGAAACTCTGTGGAACACTGTAAGTATATTCTTCTTAAAAATTAATTTTGTAGCTATTATGGTATAAACAGGGTAAAAGGAATGTGACTATTGTATCTAGTGATCAGAGTTAATCATGTTTGGTAAAATGCAGTATAGTTACCTATATAAAAACCTATAGGAATTGGTTCAATACTGCATAGAGCTTGTTATGTTTGATTAGTATAATGATATAATCCTAAGCAGCTGGTTTGGTAGGTGCAGGCCTCAGATTTGGATCTGGTTTGAACTCAGTTTGTGATCTGGGTTGATCAGGCTGGGGAGTTGGAAAGGGTGTGCCTTTGACTGTGGGTTTGTCCCAGATGAACCTGGGGAACCCAAATGAATTTTGGAGAATCCATCAGAACCCAAAAGGATGTCACTGTAATTTTTGTCATTTTTGTTTTTTTAATCAACTGTTTGCCCATGACGATTCAGTCACTGACATTAATTTTCTGTTGCTTGGTAGGGCATCCTTCCTTAGCCGCGCATGTCAGTCATACAAAGGAGATCACCTGCTGTTTATCATACATTGTCCAGCTTTGTTTTAATACTCCTAGTTTTATTTGCCATAGGCTTGGCAATAACTAATTTTCTTTATGCTTGATTGTTTCTTAATGTCTTATTGAATTCTTGGTTTGATTTTAATTTTTTCCCACTTGCTTGTTTCATTTTTGTTTTTCGGATTTTCACGGGTTTCATTTTGTTTTCTTCTTCCCGTTTGCCTTAGTTATCTTTTCGGCTTGATCTGTGATTTTATACAATGATTTTAAACCTGTTTCAGGTTCATTTCTTTCCTGGTGTTGGTTTCCTATTTCCAGATCCAGTGCACTCTAAACCTGATTTGAATCTTTGTTTCAGTGGAATATAAGAATAATAAAAGGCTATTGAATAATCTTCCTTTCAATCTTTCAATTCTTAGTATAAGTGTATCACTTAATAAACTGTTAAATGTTAAGGTTTAGATTAATAAAGGACTCTATTGTTGATTGTGAAGGGTTTACTTTCTATGACTATTATTAAATTGATAAAGGACTCTATTGTTGATTGTGAAGGGTTTACTTTCTATGTACCATTTAAATATAGATTCGAGGCTATAATTGGAATTTGGATGAGTGTGTATATGTACACATATTGTTTTCAACTTGTGTATGACTGAACCCAAAACAAACCCAACCCCCAATTTTTTCAATTTTTTCTGAATCTGCAAAACCAAACCTGAACCAGCTACTTAGGTATAATGTTTTGTGTTATGCCTTCGTCACGGGTTGTATGGGCTACTGAAGCTCATTACATTTGTTCAATATACTAATTATTCTGTCTACAGTGTCATGTTTATCATCTAACATTTTCCAGATGTCTTTACTTTTCTACTATCTTCAATCTATCATTTCATTGTTGACACCTCATCAAAATACTAAAACCCCTAAAGGAACAAATCTCAATATGTCATCGCCTTAATATTTTATCTTTTGTTTAATATCTTTTTTACATAATTATCATATATTGATTTTTCTAATTTATTTATTTACAATTAAGGAAAATGGTAAACCTAGATATTCCTGAAAATTTATTGAGTCTTTTTGTACTAAACCCTGCATCCTACTAGGGATTTAGGCACGTCAGTGTTTATGTTTGCATGGAGTGTATATTTGATAAGACTGGCAAGTAAAGGTGTGGTTTGTATTCTTCCGGAGATGAACATTAGATATTTTCCCATGACTTCTGACAACCTTCCTCCTAGTTGAGCATATTTAATCTTCTATTGGTACTGTACTGTCTGTGCAACAAGAGGTTCGAGTTAATCACGTTCTTTACATTGGCCAGTTGCCATGAATATGTTGATTCATTGACAAAATGCCTATGGATATTGTAACTTATTTGATTTACCAAGTATAATGTGTTTTACTCTAAATGATGTCTTTGTCTTAGGTTGTGTATAGTTGATGAAGTAAATAAAAGATACCATAAATTGATATGCTTATATAGTATCTTCTTTAGGTTGCACAAAGCATTCATTTCATTCTTATGCATAAATTGGTACTTTCAATGCATCTGGAGTTAGCTTCACTGCTTTTTCCCAGGAATGTTAGTAATCCTCCAAGTATTTTATAGGATTCTTAACTGTCTGTATTAGCAGTATGAATGATATTGATTTTGATATAATAATATTGTTTCAGGCCTTGAAATTATGACAATGTAAGTTTAATGACTGTTTACTTGCATCTCTTCAATCCTTAAAGGAAAAACATTGTCCAAGATTTACAAAGGCTCCTTATTCATTTTTCTGCGTGCTCTCTCTTTACATGAAGTGCGATCTATTTGTTCTGATGGTGCAGGTTTAGTAACAGAGCAAGGCCTGTCCCAACAGAGACCATCGAGTGTACATGTTTATAGCATACACCTAGGTCCCCATAACATGCAAGGAGATCATGAGCAGAGCAATGGTGGTATATCTGATAGTGAAGGTAGCACTTTGGCACAACTGCCTCCTGGAGTTGGTCAAATATTTTCTGGTATGATGCCTGAAGGACAAGCAGGCAGCGGAACAGGCAATAGTGTTGACTTAATGTCTCATATCCATCATAACCTGGCAACAACCAATATTTCCAGACCAGCTGCAGACCATACTCGAGCACCTGTTGCAATATCTGATGTGGTATTGCAGGCTTTGCAAAATCCATTTGCAAGTAGTCAGCTACAATTGAGAGAACAGATAGGAGAGAGAAGTCAAAATCTGTCAGAGTTGTACTCAGGTTTACATGGGGAGAATGCCACGGTAGATTATCTGGGACTACTGCGACGTTTGATGCCTTCTGTATCAGATGCAGCTGGGAGGGAATCTGAATCTGAGGCATCAGCTTCTCGTCATGAGGTTGAGGGACATCCTAAGGCCTCAAGTTCTGAGGGTCCATCATCGAGTTATGGTGTGGAGGAACAACCTGGAACATCAACTGATATGCAATGTTCATCTGATAGGAATGGAGCAGAAATTCCAAGGACTCAGGTGTAGTTTTCTCCTAATCACTCCTTGTACTTGTTGCAAAGTATCATAGAGTAATGTCCATGAGATGTGTTCTGTTAAAGGGTTGATGCTATTAGATATGCTTTTAGTTGTTTGTATCCCTGTCATTGATATTAAATGCTACTTGTATTGGTGTTGCATGTTTGGATTTGTCATATTCAGAATGATACAGATAATGGCACTGGTAATGAAAATCTCCAATCTGACTTTGAAAGGCAGCATTCAGATCGGTCTGATGATGCTTACCCTGGAGGTTCTCCAGCTTCCAAGCGTCGTAAGGTGTTTTTCTACATTCAATCTTGAGTTTCTGTTTTGGTGGCAATGTGATGTTATCTTTCAAAATGTATTTGCATTGAATTGTGGGGTTTCTGCATACCAAACTGTAGTTGTGTTGTGGTTACTTAATTGTTAATGATTTTGGCATACCTTTTGTTTTGACCAGACACAGTAACTTTGGTTGAGTTAACGATGGGTCAGTTGAAGGGAAAATATCTAGCTGTTTTTGGATCGAATTGGTCTAGCAATAACCAAGGAATTTGTTTGCCATAACATACCTGAGGGCATATATATAACAACGGGTGAGATTGCTTCAAGTGCTCTTTGGTGCAAATGGTTGATTACCTGATGGAGTTGAGACTTCAGTGCTTTCCATCAGGTGTCACTGGCAGCTATTTTTCGTAAGTTAAATTCTCCCTTTGATTGTTTTGTTCTTTATTGCATCAAATGTGCAGGACATTCTATTTTATCTCCTTTATTTCCAGATTTCTCAAGATAATTGGATCTCCATACAATTTTAATAACTCTGCTTTGTCTTTTACATGGTATAGTTTACTGTGACTCAACATCCTGTTTTAAATTGATCATGATATTTTTGTTACTACTGAAATCATGCGAACAAAGGTCTGTTGAAATGCTAAACAGTATTTCAATAACTTCGCTTGCTTGAGCCTAGTTAAAGAGATGTTGTTTATTTGAACTACCCATTAATTTACTAAGCCCTTTGTTAATTATAAATGCTGCTTCTCTTATACTGTATTATTTTAAATATCTATTTTAAAACAATAACAGAGGTTTCATACTTGTGCCTCTTTTTGTTTATCTATGTCGCAACAAGATTGGGATAAGCATACTGGGAAACTATTGAAAACCATATTTTGGGAGCAGGAATAGAAATGGTTGGATATCACTGAAAGTTTTTAGTAGGCTTTCTAATAGTCAAATATTTTATATGCTGAAATACAACCAAAATATACAGCGCAAAATGTATGGTAGGCTGATATACCCTATCTCCGGTATTCTAAGGAATAGAAATAAACTATAATCTTGATGTAGGGTACATCATACAAGATTATTTAATTAGGGCTTCACTTTGATGGCATGGTTAAGTGTTTTTATGAACAAACATTAACCACTCAGCTGGTCATTATACAAAATAAATATGAATAAATTCAAATATAAAACATTATATTCCTTGGTGATTTCTCAGAAAGTCAATACATCAAACATTTTCTCGAAATATGAAAGCACATCCTAGTCCTCTACACTATTGTCCAACACAAACTCTATCCCTATCTAGACTTCTTGACTTTCAGTTAATCTTTCCGTAAGCTGTGCTCATCAACACACTCAGTTCCTTGTAGGCTTAACCTACTCTGCTAGCTTCATTCTTCCAAATTTCAAATGTGCCTTTGTCTGATATGGACTGAGTATTTGTTCTCATAGTTATTGTTTGTTACATATGGAAGAGTAGTCAGAAGGGAATGTGGAATGGTTCACCTTCCAGCTGTTATAAAATTTTGGGCATTGAGCTGAAATCCTAGATATATAATTGTAGATGGATGAGATGACCCACATGTCTGATTTGATGCATTAATATGTGTAGAAGGATCAACATGTGACTTTTTTCAATCCTATCGCTTGTGTTGAAAAAATATGTTATTTGAAAAAAAGGTACTCAATTTTGTGTCTATATGAGAAAAATTTTAATTCTACAAGATGTCATTAGCACATGATGGCTAAGAGAATACAAACCATGTAGAAAACAATCGCCCATTGGATTAATCTTGAAAAAATATGCAATTTTAAAACAAATGGCACTTAGTTTTGAATTCGTATTAGAAGTTATGGTTTTGACAACAGCTTTTCAGTCTCTTTCTATGGGATTGTTCTATTTCTGATGTTTCAGATCTGATCGTTGGACTCATCATCAAAATAAAAGAGTAGTCTGCAAAAAAATGTCCCCGTTTAATTTAAACTACCCTTTAGCTCCCAAAAGGCCTTTTTATTAAAATAATGATAATTTGACACACAAGGGGTCCCCATTTAATATATCCATGATTTAAAACATTTCATCCTGGTTCCGACAAGCTATAACACTAAGGTGCCTTTTAAATATTTTAAATAATATTTAGCAACCTTAGTAAATTAATTAAAATATAGCCATTAATATACTCATTTTGCAGAAACTGTTGGAATGCATCAAAATCAGAAACTGACTGCACAAGAGTGATCCTGATGAAGAATAATGATAAACAGAGCCGATTGGGCGACTTTCTATATATAGAAACTCCTCCAAGAATCTTGGAGCCCAAACCATAGGCCGGAAATAACATCCAAAAGCATCAAATAACTCCTCTAAACCATTTGAGCTTACTTGTAACATCAGATTACCCTTCTGATTGAGCAGACACAAACCCAAAAAACCATCCCCAATTGCAAAGCAAGAGAACCCTATAATGGGGACATTACACATTTCTTTAGGATCAACTTTTATTTACACTTGCTGTAGTTGGTCTTTAAGGGTTCATCGTTGTAGCTTATTTTTAAGCAACTCCTATCCATTGTTCTGTTTCTATAGCTTCAAATCTATCCTGCACAATTGTCCATCTCAGCAAGGTTAGCAACTTCCAGCAGTTCATTTCCTCTACCTCTTCCACAAGGCATTCCTCTGTGACCCATTCTTCACATTTCTCTTCAACACAATTTAAATTAGTTTGGCTCTGATGTTACAATTGATGGTATGGTGAAGGGTTAAATAAACAACCATCAACAATTTAGCCACCCAAAGTTCACAAGGACAATGCAGAAATTAAAACATGAACGCATTCAATTGGAATATGGGACAGTCTTCATTAATTTCCCATAATCTCAGTACATCAAGTATTCTTAGAATCTTGATACATCAATTACTTGGGGAAAATAGAAAAGAACAAAGTACTTTACTACACTATTCACAAACTCAAATGATAACATACAATCTACACCTATTTATACTCTGTAAGATTCCCTTGCTTTGCCAGCCTCACTCTTCCAATTTCCAAAAGTGTGTATCTCTAATATGGAGTGAATATTTATCTTCATGTTTCTTGTTTATGACAGATGGGAAGAATAGGTCATGCAGAAGATGACAAGATTTTGCTAGAAAATCTTAGGAGGCTAGCTGAAATTGAAGAGATATAATCATAGATAGATGGGATGAACTACATGGCCAATATGATGTGTTGACATGCATCCAGGGATCAACATATGATACATGCTAATATTGTCAGGGCACTCAAAATGGTGTAGGTTAGCAAGCCCATAAAACATGAATGTGTAGGTGAGCATGTTATCATCTAGCTCAATTGTCCTGACATCATCTCAACGTGGGGTAGAGCAAGTAACACCAATATGCAAAGATGCAAGTAACACCAATATCTACTCACAGAAAGCATAACGAACATACTGCAACAGAATTGTTAAGGAAATGGCAAAAAATGGTGGTTTTCTGTAACTTTGATGGCAGAATGTGAGACAATTTTTTAAGTGTGGATTAAGGTCAACAGAAATTTGCTTTGAGGAAATTAATAAAATATTAAAATAAAAATGATGCTCTTAGAAGGAAGAGTAACTTTGGTGGCAAAGAGTGTGAAAACAACTTTCCAAGCATTGATAAGCTATGTTACTGGGTCAGTGGCCTGAAGGCTTGGATCCTGGTCTGATTTGCGCTGGATATGGGTACATGGTTTGGCTCCTTCTGGGTGCAGGCAGGGAATGTGTTTTTCAGTCTGGATTTGTCTGGGTGTGTCCACAGACGCACACCAGGCAAATCCTGGCTGCAAAACACAATCAGAGCGAACCCATGGTGAGTTTAATGAGATGTTATTTTAATGGCTTTGCATGATGTGATGGTTGTGCTGCAAAACCGGACGCTCTCATCATTCTATTTTTTGTCCGAGCTTGCACCACTGCTTTTGATTGGCCCCCTCGTGAACAAGCTGAATAGCATTGGATCACGTTATTGAGAAAATATTTCTCCAAAGGGTTTCAAGGCTTCTTTAGTTGTGTAGAGTCTCCTTCCAAGGTTGATAGATGCCCAGAAATAATTTTGTAAAATGTTTTTTTCATTGTTCAATATTTTTGCATTTGAGCTTTTCTAGAATTAGTTTATTGTTTCGATGCCTTCATTTGATGGTTTATTCAATTAATAAAAGATTCATCTATTTTAATTTAAATAGTTTTAGCTTTGTAATCAATAATATTATAAGACTTTTGTGAGTAAAGTCTATTATTTGAGGAAAGATCTTGTATGGTAAGTAGGAGATATTTTCCACAGCATGTCAAATTGTGATATTGCTATCAGGATTCAACCGTGTAGTTTTACGAGTCAAACTCATTGACCCGTTCATGAGTAGTGGTTCACAAGAACCCATCTCTTATGATAGTGAATGGTCCACTTAGCACTCATTGCATCTAGGTGATGCTCACAGAGGTGACGCACTGGGCCTTCCCGGGAGGTCACCCATCCCAATACTACTCCAGCTCAAGCGTGCTTAACCATGGAGTTTTCCCCAAGGTTAAGCCCACTTAGCTTGCAACTCCATTTGCAAAACCTTTAGCGAGTTGTGCCTTGTGAACCATTCATTATATAGCTTCTTAAGCTAATCAGTTGATAAGTAGAAGATATTTTCCACAGCTTGTCAAATTGTGATATTGCTATCAGGATTCAACTATGTAGTTTTACGAGTCAAACTCGTTGACCTGTTTCATGAGTAGTGGTTCACAAGAACACAAGAACTCATCTCTCATGATAGTGAATGGTCCACTTAGCACTCATTGCATCTAGGTGATGCTCATAGAGGTGAAGCACTGGGCCGTCCCGTGAGGTCACCCATCCCAGTACTACTCCAGCTCAAGCACGCTTAACCGCGGAGTTTTCCCCAAGGTTAAACCCACTTAGCTTGCAACCCCATTTGCAAAACCTTCAGCAAGTGTTGTGCCTTATGAACCATTCATTATAGAGCCCCTTTAGCTCATCAATTGATAAGTAGGAGATATTTTCCACAGCGTGTCAAGTTGTGATATTACTATCACAATGCAAGCTACATGAAGAGCCTGGATTGCATAAAGGTCTTCTACAACCTCTGGCAATTGAGTAAAAAGAAGATAATAACCACCAACTATATCTATACAATCAGAGTAAATAACAATAGACACAGGTTTTGCATCTCACCCCTCCAAACAATAGAAGCACATTATGTTATTGAGATACATACATCTGAAATATGACATCATATAAGGAACATCAATACAAACAGCATACTTAAAACCTTAACAATCAAACAACCTCTGACAATCATGTAAAAGGAAGACAAGAATAACTGAGTATATTTTACAATCAGAGGAAATAACAATAGACACAGGGTTTGCATCTTTGTATGCTAGGATTGGATTCGAACTCTCAAAACTTTGCAGCCGTCCAAACAACAGAAGCACATTACAGCATCAGGATAAATGTTTCTGAAATATTACATTAAATAAGGACCATCAATAGAAATAACATAATTAAAAAATAAACAGCTAACTATTTGCATGATTTTGGTATAAGCTTTTCGAATTAATACTGAATGGCTCCTGTTCTTGACCCAGGCACTATTTTTATTATCATATAAGATAGGTCATTGGCCAAAATCAAGGTGTGCAAATGGAAAGAAGTTGTGTGTTGGGGGAAAAAGGCCGCGTGCCAAATTGGCATCTACCTTTTTCATAATACAAAAACAATATTTACCTTTTGTAGAAGAGATTTGTGAATTGCCTTGTCTTGCCTTGCTGTGGGGGTGTTTTCTTCTATTTATTTATGCAAAAGGTCACTTATTAACTATTAGAATATTTGGTAACTGATGAACAAACGTATTGACTTCCAAACACTGAGGTTTTGAATAAAAGCTTTATCCTCTATCCTAAAGAACAGATTATGGGAACAATTGCGCTAGTTTCTTACTGGTTACTTACAGTTGCTGAGAAACTGAGTTACTTCTTCAATTGGTTTAAATGAAATGTTAGTTATTTCTTGGATCTAAAAGAAGTGATTAATGACTAAACTGGTGCTTCTCATTTGCTGGTCATGCATAGTACAGGTTGCTTGCATTGGAGTCTGAATTATCATTTGTATTACTGGTGGGAAGTCCTTGTGTCACACATGCTCACTACCATCTCCTACCATCTCTTTTTCCCTCTCATTTGACCTCTTCCCCTTCTTCATCCACTCATTTCCTTCTCTTGCCACCATGCCCTCTCTGCTCCATCAAACAAAAACGTAAGGAAAGTTTTCAAAATATATTAGCAATTTAAAATAAATAGGATCATCTTTGCTGTCTACATCTCAATTTTATGAACTTAAAAGTTTAAAGCTTGAGATGAATATAGTTTCTCCTTCCATCGTTATCTCATGTAGTGTGCTTGGACATTTTATTCATTTAAAATCTTTCTGATTTGTATTGCATTGTTCAATGATTCTGGCATCTGAATTTAGAATTCAAGCATTTTAGTTTTCATATTAATATATGTATAGGCATTCAACCTCCATACCCATTGTGAAATTGGCCTTTTCCGTTTCTATCTTTTAGTGACTGTTGATTACTCAATTTTTATTTCTCTAGGTGATAGCGTTATCCATGCATCTAGAAGTGGTCATAACTAGATTTGAAATATTTCAGTAGTATGCTGAATTACCATCAAGTCTGGGTATTGCAGAATAAACTCACTTTATTTCTCTTTTGTTACAGGAATATCTGGCAAATTTACCTTCCCAGTCATTGCTTCAATATTAATCTGAAATCGTTCAGTTTCCATGATTCCTTATTTATGGCAGATTAGATCCTGCATGTTCAGCTGACTAACGCTCTCAGTAGGGCTGTTGTATTTAGTTTGTACTATAGGCAATTTAGATATTGTTATTCTTGTTATATTCCCTAGTTCCAGGTGACAATTTTAGAGCTTACAGGATGTTGAGAGATCATAGTGGTGTCAGGTAATGCCTGAAATTGAGGCATTCATAATTTACTGTTTCTGTTGATTCCAGTTTTCCTAAAATGTTAGGTGATTCAAGATATTTATTTTTACTCTTTTTGGCGGCATGTATCTCTTCATTGTTGAAGATGATTCTCTCATGTTTCACTATTATGAAACTTCATGCTACATGCTAGTTCAGTTTTGGTACATGCAACGATTTGGTTGTGGGCCAATAGTTGTATATTTTTTTCGCATTTGTATTAAGAAAAATACAGCATGCAGTTAACCATTATTGGAATATTCTTTTCCAGCACATTTTACAATTTGGTTTACAAATAGTAATTAAGCTAGTGGGTAGGAGCTCGGGACCATAATTGGTTGAGTTGGCTTGGATATTGTAAGTTTAATGGATGGTATGAAATGAACCTCCCCTTTTCTTGATTTTGATATGTGTAGATCTCTTGGCAGCACTGTGGTACTTGGAGCTTAACATAAACAAATAACGTACCTTGTGTAGTATGTTAATTCGTTTTAAGAATTGCAAGTTCAGGGTTGAATGAATTGAAACCGCTATTTAGTTGTTGTGGAGCTACTTATAAGTTTTATTGGGCGGTTCTACATTTTTAATATCTAGGACCACGATTGTATCTTAATATTTAAAATATTCTAGATGTATTCCATGAGAGGTACACTAGTTGCTCTTTCATTCAATTATTTTGCTGCAAATATGACTGGCAAGATTATACATTTTTCAATCAATCTGGCCAACTATTAGCATTATTTGCCATCGTGGTTACAATTAACGTTAGCACCCTTAAGTAACTTTGATAGCCACAGTAGACAAACATTAAAAGATATTGTTTCCAGTGAAATAATAAAATCAGATACTACTGCAGGGAAAAAAAAGATATTCTTTCCACCGAAATAATAGAATCAGATATTATTGCAGAAACAAAATCAGATACTACTGCAGGGAAAAAAAATAAATTAGAATCAGATATTATTGCAGAAACAAAATCAGATACTACTGCAGGGAAAAAAAATAAATTCTTTCCACTGAAATAATAGAATCAGATATTATTGCATAAAAATAAAGCACAACTTACAAACGACACAACAGATATGTTGGGTCAAATAACCATAATAATTTTTATATAGCTACAAGAAATTGCAAGATATAATCTAGCATTAAATAGCATGTGTTTGCTCGTGACATGCTAACTACCTACCCAGGTTTCCAATAAGATATGTTCATCAGGTATTTGTCCACACTAGGCATCTGTTCAATTAGTCAGTATTAAAGATTTAATTGTACGCCTACAACGGTATTCAAGGAGAAAATCGTCTCACGCGTAAACCTGCTACAATCTTTGAGATGAGAAGCTTACAAGTGCATCCATCACATGCAGCAATACATGTTTTTCGACATTAGCCATCTGGGCAAACTAAGATTTCGAGGGTAAAACTCTTAATTCCCTAGTCCAAGTAAATTTGTCTCTATTCTAATTTGCTCAATGCCATTTTTAGCATGTTCTCGTTGCTTAAAATTTTCTCCAGGTATTGTTAATCTCTATGTGCTTGCTGCTTCCATGGAATGTAGGATTTTAATTTTTTTATCTATAGCTATAACACTCTGGTAAACATTTTCTATCAGATTATTGTGTTGGAATCCCCAGTAATGACCTTTATTTCTGTACTAGATAAGATAGGGCTGGCCTTCGCTTATCTAGTTATTGTTCCTTTAAGAAGGTAAAAAAATAGGTATTGATAAAGCTTGCCAACCATATCAATTCACATATGTAGTTTGAACTTCTTTATTTCAACACCCCTCATTACTTGGTAGGCATAACGAAAGATCTGCGAAGCCAAGTAGCATCTCATGATTTTTTTCACAGTAATCTGATGATACCTTTAAGATTTGCAATGAACCACTACGACGGTGATTTCAGGTCGATGCATATCATTTCTTACAAAAATGACCCTATCGTTGTGGTCAATGATTTCCTTGCTATATCTTGTCTTTTTTGGTTGTCTTCGACAACTTGATTCACATTGAAGGCATTGTAGACAGGCATCAAACCATCGTGTAAACTCTAAAAATATCCAACGAATTTCAAATTTTTGAGTCAGCCGATGTTTCCTACAAGAACCATCCTATTCTATCTAATACTAAGCATAAAATTAATGCCTTCTAAAGATTTCAAATAAAAATTCCTATTAGATTGGTTCGTGGTGAATAGTTTTCATAACATTCCCTTCGGTTCTTCATGAGTCCATTGGAAGTTCTTTTTTAAGTTTGTAGGCAAAAGAGCACTTGTCAAGGAACCTTGATTTTCAATGCCCATTATCACCATAACGGCTACAGTTCTTAACAAAATTGAGATTCATAGAGTGCAAAATGTCTCTTAACCTTGCATTTTATAGCAGTTGTGATGTAACTTCATACAAAGTTGAAGCTAGATAAGAACATAAATTTTATGTAGCCCTCAGTCACTCGTGATAGAGAAGTCATTCATTATACTTCCATTCAATCTTTGTTGGAATTTCAGAACTCTAACAAAGGAGAGGGCTTTTTCAAAAAATCTTGATGTGACAACTTCACCATAGGAGAATATATAGACAAAGGCAAGATCAAACTAGTGCTTATTCAACTTTCCTTGGATGTGGAGATTGTGCTAGATGGTTATTGTTATACTTGCATTCAACCTTTGTAATGTCCCTTTCTTTTTTTGGTTCATTCCATCATTCTTGAAAAATTCAATGTACTTGGAGAACACTTGTTTTCTCGGAAGAAAATTTTGACATCAGTAGTGAGTTCTTGGACCTTAGATGTGTACAACAATGCTTTTTAGATGCAAATCCAACATTTTGGGGGCACTCCAAACTTCATAGAGAGGTTTGCCATGCTTAAATAATGCCAACTTTTCATAGACTAAAGTTCTATGCACTTAAGGAGTTGGTGGAATTATCACAATAGTTTAATTGAACTATTTTAATATTTTTCATTAGTTTAGTTGACCTATTTTAATATTTTTAATAAAACCTTGAAATGTTTTAAAAGGAAAATTTTAATTTAAATAACTAAATATTAAAGTTTCATTAAAATAAATTAAATAACATTTTATATTTAATTATTTAAAAAGATGTCTTAAATGTATGGGTAAAAAGCCATTAGCTTCAAGGTGTTGAAAAGTGATCATAAAAACACTTAATGTTATTTTATAAAAAAATTGCTTTAAGAAAAAAAAAAAAGAACAAAAAGAACAAACAAAAAAAATATTGATAAGTAGGAGGTATTTTCCACAGCGTGTCAAATTGTGATATTGTTATCAGTATTCAAATGTTTTTTTCTTAAAATAGTTCTTGAAAAGTTATAAAAGGAGAATATTCAAAAAGGACATTATTTTGGGAGCTATTTTATTTCTTGAGAATGAACACACATTTATCTTATTTATTTTCAAAGGAGAAAGCCTTTTGGAAATTTGAAAGCTTCAAAGATGAGAACCCTTTGTTTTTTGTGCAATCTCATCTAGGAATTGTTCATGGGCTTAGTCAAATATTGTTTCAGTGCTTTAGCTTAGGGTGTGTTGTTTGTACTGTTTGCTTCAATTATTTGTTTTCAAATTTGAATTGAATATTTTAGTGTTTGTAGAACGGTTTTATATTATAATAAATTTATAATCTCAATTGTTGTTGGAGCTAATCCTAATATTTCAGGTCATATAGTTTGTTCCTTTATATGGAGTTTTTCAATGACATTGAATGTTGAAGAGAAGGATTTGAATGTTAGCACCTAGCTATTTTCATTCTACCTGTACCAATTTCTGCCATTATTGCTAAAATGCTTTGATTTTTCATTTATTTCAAACAATACAAGTGCCTACTAGGCCGTACCGATAAAAAATGAATTGCAACTATTGAGGAGTAGTTTGCTTGTCAATATGGGATTCATACCTTGTCTAGCCCAGCCACCACTATGGAGTAATTTTTGAATATAAGTGTTGTTCATCCTTTCGATTGTATAATAGTTGTACCTTATGCATCAAAATAAATAGATAACACTAAACCATAGATGAAAAAAGATTACAATATAAATGCAAACCATAACTCTAGAATTACGTGGAGAAGCCCTATCGGGAAAAAACTTCACACCCAAAGAGATCCAAGACTTGTATTAATCCTTCAAATGAGTTACATTAATACAACTTCTCTCTAAATCACCGCAACACTTCATTGCTTCAAAAACCTATAAATTAACTTGTTTTTCCTTTAGTTCAAGCCCTAAATATATATGCATGAGAGAAACCACAAATTATTAATGGTTTCTAAAACCATTTAAGCATAAATCACAAAAATAAGAAACTTCCGCTTCCAACTTGTAATTTTATCCACCTTTTAGTAATGTGCTCATGCAAACTAAAAAATCTTCCTTATCTTCTCCAAGCTCACATTTAACTTCCCCTTTTTCATGCTCTTTCTAATTTGACAACTAAAAAACACTTTACAAGTTGTCATAGTTGCATTTAACAACTTTCATGACAACTAAAAAATAATTATAAATTGTCAATTGATAATTAAATACAAAGCAAGGTTGAGACAGTTACTTGACATTCCCCCACTTGTTAAACACCTCGCAAAAAAACGATAAATTGCATAAGGGTTGATGCAAGAAGTTGGGTCCACAAAAAACTCAAAAAGTGAGTGTTTTCCTATTTTTTTAGAATTTGTCACAGTTGGACTGAAAATTTGAAGCACTTACACATTGAATCTTAAAAAAAGTCACTAATATGAAATTTATGATTTTGATTCTAGTTTCCAAATATGTAATTTATTCTAATACCCAGGTCTCAGATGATACAAATTAATTTTTAATAGGCATGTATAAAAACGACTTTTTAATAAAAAATCACTTTTTAGGACCATACCATGCATGTATACGGACACTATAATTTGACCTAAAAAAATATTTTTCTACTTCCTTTTGGGGAAAGATGTGTAACAAACTGAAGTTTGATGAGGATTTTTTTTTATAATTTCTTTTTAAATAATTTTTTAATTAATTTTTTATTGGCCCTAATTGCTATCTTTGAAAAACGTGTATAGACACCATAATTTGACCTAAACTAATCATTTTTAATTTTTTTAATTTTTTAGAGAATTGTTTGTAGATTGATGTCATAATTTGTTTTACAAAAAAATTAATAGATTAAAAGTTATTAAAAAACTAAAAAAGTCTAACATTCCAAATTTATGGACTAGTTTGTTTAGAAATTAAAAAAAAAAAAAAACATAATCCAATCATAAAAAAATTACATGTTTAGAAACTAGACATCATGATCTATAATGGGTTTTAATTTCATAAACTAATTTTAAAGAAAAGTCCATCAATTATATTACCAAAATCAGATTTTATCTTGACATTGCCTTAGTTTTTAGTTGCAGGTCAAAGGCTAAGGGTTGGGTTACCAAACCTTTCCCAAGCCTAAAACCAAATCAAAAGTGGGTTGGGATTTTAATTTACCTGCTTTAAAACGGGTACCCATTCTAAAAATAGAACGGGTACCTGCTTTAAAATAGGTATTTGTTTTAAAATAGAACAAGTATCCGTTTTAAAATGGGTACTCGTTTATGAATGAGATCTCGATCTAAGGTTTGAGATCCCGTTCCTGTAACATTTTTTTGGTTGAAACTTCCCCTCTACGTGGACCTAACTTCTTGCACTTACCTATAAATCAAGCTTTAGAAGAAGTAAAACCCATGGCCTCTTTACACCAACTAATTTTTTCTATGCTCACTAGTTTAGTAAGATAATGTGCAACATTCTCTAAAGTGTCCACTTTTTATAACATGACTCTACCACCCCCAATCATTTCCCGAACAAAGTGATACTAAACATCTATGTGCTTCGTGTGGGCATGATACATTGGGTTTTTAGCCAACCAAATGGCATTTTGACTATCACATCTAATTCTTACTTGTTTACATTGAAAGCCAATGCATGAACACAATCTCTCTAACCACACTGCCTCCTTACAAGCATGTGTCACAACCATATACTTTGTTTATGTAATGGACAATACAACTATAAGTTATCTTTTGCTCATCCAACTAACTGCTCCTCCAAACAAAGTAAAGACAACCACTTGTGGACCTTCTGCAATGTAGATCACTAACAAAATTTGAATCAACAAAGCCATGCAAATCAATCACCCTACTCATAGCATAAGATTCGTGATAACAAATGTAATGGTTAGAGTGCCATGCAAATATCTGAAAGCCCTTTCACATAAGTCCAATGCTCTTTACTAGGATTTTCCATGAATTTACTAAGAATTCCCACTGCTTGGGCAATATTAGGCTTTGTACAAATCATAGCATACATAAGACTTCCTACAACACTAGCATATGAAACTTTATACATCTCTTCAAGTTCATCATATGTTTTAGGATATTGTTTTAGAAATAGCCTAGTGCCAGCTAGAAAGGGAATACTAACTGGTTTACAATCATGCATGTCAAAACACTATAAAATAGTGTTAGCACACTTTTGATTTAACCATAATTTTTTGTTAACCTAATCCTTGTTGATTTCCATACCCAAGATATTTTGCAACCCCTAAATCTTTCATATCAAATGTACTAGATAACTGACTCTTAAGTTCCCTAATCATTCCCTTATCATTTCCAATAAATAACATATCATTAACATATAGAACAATGAGTAGTAATCGATCAACAATTAATTTAAAATAAAAACAATGATCTTCACTTCTAATAAAGTCATGATTCAATGCAAAGGCATCAACTTTTTGATACCCATTCTTGGTGATTGCTTCAAACTGTACAAAGATCTCTTTAACCTGCAAACCAAGTGTTTTTGTCCCTTCACAATAAAATGATTAGGATGTTTCATAAATATTTCCTCACTAAGATCCCCATATAAGAAGGTTGTTTCAACATCCATTTGCTCTACTTCTAAAATCAAAAGAAACAACACTAGATAAAAGGAATCTAATGGAGGTTAGTTTAACCACAAGAGAAAAAATCTCACCAAAATCCACTCCCTCAAGTTGGGAGTAATCTTTTGCCACTAATCGAGCTTTGTACCGTTCCAATGGCTTTCCTCCCCTTAGGTAACTCAATTAGATCTCGTGTGTCACATTTGTCCAAGGCCTTTATTTCATCCTTCATTTCCTTTAACTAAGAATCATGCTCATCCAAAGACAAGGCTTCTTTCATAGATCTAGGTTTGTTGTTAGTACAAGATAAAACAAAAACACAACAAAAATCGGATAGACTATATCCAACCTATCAGTAGGTTTACATTGTCTAGTGGATCTTCTTACAAGTGTAACAAAATGATTTGGTTGTTCATCTTCAAAATTCTCGTTTAATCCTTTTTCACTTTCATGTTCGTCATGTTATTCTACATGTGCAACTTTTTGTGGTTGTTCTACATGTGTATCTTTCTGTGGTTCAACCTTAATATCAAAATGCACCATTTTTTTAGGATTTAGATGAGGTTGTTCATCATTTATAAATTCTTTAAGCTGCTTCAAAATTACATCCTTAGAATATAGCATTTTCATTGCTACAGGATCCCAAAGCTTATAACCCTTAATATTCTCGCCATAACCCACAAAACTCATTTGTTAGCTATGAAATCAAGCTTATAACATTTTTCTTTAAGAACATGAACATATGCCTCACTACCGAAAACTCTAAAATGAGAAATTGATGGTTGTTTACCTATCCATACCTCGTAGGGAGTTTTATCAACAAGAGTAGAAGTAGGTGACTTGTTAACCATATAACAAGCAGTGTGAACTGATTCAACCCAAAAGTGTTGTTCAAGCTTTGCACTACTCAACATGCTTCTAGATCTATCCATTAATTTCATATTCATTCTTTCTACCACTCCATTTTTTTGTGGGGTATATGGAGTTGTTTTCTACCTAACAATTCCTACATGCTTACAATAGTCATCAAAGATCCTAGAGTAAAATTCACCACCATTATTTGTTCTTTAAAGCTTTACTTTTCTATCTATTTGTTTCTCAACAAGTGTTTTAAACACTTTAAATATAGAAAAACCAACAAATTTCTCCTTTAGAAAGTAAACCCACGAATATCTAGAATAATCATCAATAAAGGAAACATAGTAGCGAGAATTTCCAATAGATGGTACATCCATAGGACTAAAGACATCACTATGAATTACCTCCAAAACTTGTTTAACCCTAGTACAGTTCCAGATTTAAATGATACTCTATGTTGCTTTTCATACACACAGTGTTCACAAAAATCAAAAATAGTAGAGTAACATGACAAACCATCAACCATCTTTTTATTTATGAGGGTTTTGAGACCCTTTTCACCAATATGACCCATCCTGTGGTGCCACAACTTACATGATACAGAGTTATCAGTTACATTAACAGAGTTACAAAAAGTGAAGCATTAGGTCTATATAGGGTTCCACACCTATTACCCTTAGCTAAACCAAATTCCCTATGTTTAACTTGCAACCACTCTTTTCAAAAGTAACATGCACCCATGAATCATTCATTTTAGATACATAAATTAAATTTCTAGCTAAACCAGGGATGTGCAATACATCTTTAAGGGTTTTCAAAAAGATCTATCTATAGAGGAATCATCATTATTTTTCTTTTTATTCTTAAATTCCTTTTTGAGATGCCCCTGCTTACCACAGTTCTAACACCTCAATCTACTCTTACCAAGTGTTTTTTACTTTTCCTTGGAATTAGAATGATCCTTAGACTTGTCGTTTTCACCTTTCTTCTTGTCCTTACCTTTCTCCTTAGATCTCCCTCTTACATGCAATGCATCTTTAGACCCCTCTAAAGTCCTCATTTCCTTTGAAAGTAGAGTGGCAATGAGGGCATCCAACTTCATATCATATGAAAAAGGACCACTAGTTGAAACAATAAGATTATCCCAAGGTTTAAGTAGTGAACATAATAATAAAATATATTTATCCTCCTCATCTACCTCTATATTAATTGACTGTAACTGACTCTAGATTAAATGAATTCAAGAGCTCTGCAATTGAGTCTCTATCATTCATTTTAAGAGAATATAACTTTCTTTTCAGAAATAACTTGTTAATGAGACTCTTAGTTTGGTATATCTCTCCTATTTTATTCCATAATTTATATGTAGTAGTCTCATTAGACACATTTAATAGAACATTTATCAAATAAACACAAACGAATAGTGTTGCGATCCTTTTTATCTAATTTAATCTAGTCTTCATCTAACACACTATTTGGTTTCTTCTCTTTATTGTCCATTGGTCTCTTTCTTCCAAAAGATCCTCATCTTTAACTTCCAAAGCTCATACCTAGTAATGTTGAACTTTTCAATGTCCAATTGAGATGAGCTAGCCATGATCTCTTATCACATTGAATTTCAAACTGCAAGAAAATACAACACACTCCTACTGTAGCAAAAAACCCAATCAAACACTCAAAGAAAGGTGTCCCTTTCTCTAATCAAGTCAACTTGGCTTTGATACCAAATGTTGAAAATTAGGATAAAACTTTATAGTGAAAATATGTAGATAATTTTATGCATCAAAATAAATAGATAACAATAAATCATAGATGAAAAAATGTTACAATATAAATGAAAACCATAACTCAAGAATTACATGGATAAGCCCTTGTGGGAAAAACTCCACACCCAAAGAATTACTACTACTTTATTATTCTCTTTTCATCCTAATCGCGACCTTACTCTCTAGCGATTACCTTATTTGTTCGTTGCTTTTATAAATGTTAATAGCCTTAGAGGAGAACATAATGAATCACAAATTTAAAGACTTTTTGTCTTTTTTGACTTTGTCTTATTCTCCAGTGTTGGCTCTTAGACTTTATCACTACCCATTAGCAAACATTATTATCATTGTTGATTTTAATGATAATTACAATTGCTGCTTTTAGGATATTAATAATTGTATTTTCAAATTTAATAATCATTTTCCTTTGTTAATCGTTGTTTCCTTTTAAATATCATTGCTTCACTTATAGCTTGAAATATCCCACCCCTGATGGGATAATTACTTTCTAATTTTTCTTGTCTCTATTTTTTTGGTTTTATAGTCTTTCTTTTTGTGTTTTTGCCAAGAAAGCAGGAAAATGCATAAAATTGCATTTAGTAAAGATATACTTAAGCAAACATTTAAAACTATCAACTCAAATTTTTATTTAATGCTTGGAAAATGCATAATATTCATATCCGGATGCCAATAGTATAAAATGCAGGTATGAAAATGGTTTAACCAGCAAATAAGAAGACCTCTATACTAGACGCCTCTCCTAATAGCCACCAAAGAACACCCCCAAATTGCTGCTCACAAAACCGATGGCCTTGAACACCAAATTTGGTGAAGGTTTGGAGATAAAAACCTAAGCGTTTGAGCCTAGAAGACACCATGCCTAAACTAGAGGTTGTACGACTTGCTATGATCCTCACACCAAGTGTTGTTGCTTAATCAACAACAATGATAACAACAAATATAATTTCTGATCTACACAATCAATCCTCTAAAAACTATGAATATCAATCTCCAATTAGCACAAATGTTGCTCCTAGATGAAGCCACCTACAAAGCAATCCTTGGGTGGTATTTCACACCTATAGATCACTGAATCTAAGAGAGTTTTCATTCTCCAAGATCAAATTTCTGCCTAAAACCCTTTTTTCTTCTCCACAACAAAAAAACTCAAGTTTTGTAAAGATGAATGAATAATAAATGAGTTTTTTTTGAAGTTTTATACTTTCTCCAAAAAGCCACGATTTCCCTTGGTTTTTAATTCATTTAATAATAAATAAAATTTGCTTTTGTTGCTCATATTAAATAATCCTCATGTTGGCGTTGCTTTTTAATTGACCTTATGATTAATAAAATCATATATTATAAAGGTCATTTAACACCATTAATAATATCTATTTATAATTTAGTTAATAATAATTAATAAATCAAAACTCCTTAAAACCCAATATATCAACATTAAATTGATTCTGCCAACACCACGAGGTTGCCCACTGATTCTACTACTCATTATAATGGCTTACTATAAATAGTAAGGTTGGACCCAAATGTCTAGGAGACTTACTAAAAATAGTAAGTGAATGCAAACGAGGCCTAAAACACTTTAGGAAGGTTGTCCCTAAATATCACCAAGCATTGGAAAAGAGAGCACGGGAAATTGACACACAAAGGGAGAATTGGAGAACCAAGAAACTCCCAAATAAATCCCTCTAAACACCAACATTAGCCTACGAGGACCCGTTGATAGGCTAATCTACCAATGCACTGAAGCTGGCTAAGGAGGGGACATTACATAGCTCCAAACATATAATATTATATAACTATTTAGTTTAAATATTTTATTTAAACTAGCTATATCACAGTCTCCCCTTCTTGGAAATGCTTGTCGACAAGCATTCCTAAATCATCATGTTGATACTTGGGTCCCAATTAAGCCTGTAGAACGTTCCATCAAATATCCATCACTTCATGTTAATGCCACTAAACTCTCAAAGATTGGTAGACTCCATCACACCACACTAGTAGAATTTGGCAAATAAATGACTATGTGACAAACTTTTAATCACAACAACTAAAGATGACTAAATTATACTCATTTTTTGCAACACAACTATAAATGACTAATTTGATCATCATAAGTGACTAATTTGATCGTCGAGTAAAAAATGACTAGTCACACAAATACAAATTAGACAAATGATATTAAAGTGGATAATTAAAAATATATATTTTGAATTGAGGGAGTGGGTGGTATTATAATATAATATAATAATAATATATTATATTACAATACAATATAATATGATATCATATAATATATTATTATCTAATATTATATTATATTATTATATATATTATATAATATTATATAATAATATAATATAATATTTATATTATATAATATTGTATTATTATATAATATCATATTATTTATATTATGGGGTTGGGGCCCTAGCTCGGTTGGCTAAATCTTTCCTGTTGCAGGAGGTTGGTCACGAGGTCTAGTCTCCCCCACCCCCGTGGTACCGGAGGGCATGTCGCACCAGCGCCACCGGTCACGTTAAAAAGTTTACCAGGCGCACTGCAGTTTATATGGGGTCGTGCTACCCAATTCATGCAGTCTAAAAAATATATATATATTATTTATATTATAATATTATATTTATATTATAATATATTTAATATTATAATATTAAATAACAATATATCATTATTATATATATAATATAATATATATTACATATAATATAACATTATATTATAATATAATATAATATTATATTATTAATATTATAATATATTTATTAATATTTATTGTACAAAGATTTATATATCGTAGTTTATTTATTTTCAATTCCATTTTGAAATATTTTTTAGGGGGGAAATCTTGGCGGGCAGATTTGGCCGAAATTTTCATTTTAATGAAATTTCTTTAGGGAAAATCTTGGCGGACAAATGTGGGCGGTAATTTTCATTTTAATAAATAGACTCTAAAACCCTCATCAAAACCCTATTTTCAGGCTGCAGCTCGTTGAATTGGAGAAGTGAAAGGTCAATACCAGGGAGGAAGAGTTTGGAGACAAGGTGTGTGAAAGGAAGAGTTTGGAGGAGCCGAAGCCAATAGCGATGTTTGGAAGGAAGCGTGTCATTTTTGCATTATTATGACAAAAATTTGTTGTGTTTTTTGTTTGTTTGATTGACAATATCTCTGTTGTTTTTGTTTTTTTTAGTCAAAAGATCCCCCTCTTGTGTGCCCCTGTAGCGTGATCTTGTTGGTGTGCAAACAAATAGATTTGGTGCTCAATTTTAGGCACACAGGTCCCCGCCCAAGGCACCGGATTGCTATGTGGGGCTCTCTCTCGCCTACTCCATCGGTACTAGTAGCCACTCCAACTCTGCTAGCCCTCGTCTAGCAGTTGGGTGGCTTGGATGAGACCAAATTTTGAATGCCCACGGCTTGGGTGAAAAGTCAGAAATCAGGGGGCTTGGTCGTTTCTCTGTGTCATCCTACCGATGCCTAGGAATCAGGGGGCTCTCTCTCGCTTACTCCATATGTACTGGTAGCCACTCCCAACTTTGCTAGCCCTCGTCTAGCAGTTGGGTGGCTTGGGCAAGACCAAATTTTGAATGCCCACGGCTTGGGTGAAAAGTCAAAAATTGGGGGGCTTGGTCATTTCTCTACGTCATCCTATCGATGCCTAGGATTCAGGGGGCTTGGTCGTTTCTCGACATCATCCTACCGATGCCTGGGAATCGGGGGGCTTGGTCGTTTATTCTTCCAGATCCACCAGGAATGTTGATAAACGCATACTGCTATTCACAAATAATGATGTGTTATTTCCTTGATTTTCACTGTTTGTTGTGCAAGATGCACAAAATTTGGGTATTTCAATTGAGCTTTCCCCTTGAGTAGATCGGGTGAAGAATTCAATGTTTCTATTTTCTATGTTGTACGTTTTAGTTTTGTAATGCATGGTATATTATCTTGTAAAACAAAGCTCTAGAAACTTAATTGTCTTACTATGTGGCATATTTGATACTATAATGTAAAAATCTAAATGTGCACATTATTAAAATGTTGATATTTCATACTCAGGCCTATATTGCTCTGATATTCCTTATCATCTCAACTTTTTTTTCATATTTCAAAATTTCATAATATTTTGAAAATATTAACAAATTTTGAGTTTTTTGATTGTGGACAGGTACAGAGCAAGGAGAAAATGCAAAACTAGTGCCTTCTAGATGAATTTACAACCCACCCCATGTGCAACAATGGCATCACTTAAGACATGCATTCACACAGATGGATTTTTAGCTTTAGTTTTAGTTTTTTTTCAGTTTTAAAAGCATAATAAATCAGCAGTTTGCATACTGCAAAAGATTTTGTCTTCAAAACTCTATGTATAGAGTTCTTTGTAACATATTTTATATAAATTTTGAATATACACAGTGAATTATTTTCAATCCTTTGAGTAGATTTGTTAAATTTTTATGATTATTTCAGTTTATAAATTCCTAAATAAATGACTACTATGACTAAATAAATGACTACAATGACTAAAATGACGACAATGACTAAATAATGACTAAACAATGATTAAATAAATGACTACAATGACTAAATAAATGACTACAATGACTAAATAAATGACTACCGTGACTAAATAAAATGACTACCATGACTAAATAAATGACTACCATGAATAAATAAATGATTATCATGACTAAATAAATGACTACCATGACTAAATAAATGACTAGTTAACAACAATCAATGACTAAATTAACGATTAAATATACTATCAAATTGATCAATCAAAACAACCAATAAATGACTAAAAATGGTTTAGTCATAAATTTGGTCGTGTTATAAATGACTAGCAATAAACTACTAATGGTCGCATGACCAAGCTAATGGTCACGTGAGCAATTTTTAGTAGTTTTTTTAGTCATTTATTTATGTTTTTGTACTAGTGCCATGAAGCCATTCTATGTCATTCAATATATCCATCATAGAAATTCCTGGGTCCCAAGGTTGGTAGCACCATCTTGTCAAATCTAGTTGATCATTGGTGAAGATGATCTCAGAAAAATTGCAACAACTCTTGAATCCTAAATGATTCCAGGATTTCATGTCAACCTTAGAAGAGTATCATCACGTTGATGTTGCACTACTATGATTTCAACAATCTGATCCTCACGTTCAATTTGTATCCATTCCTCATGACACTCCAAGGAGTATTTTTTGTACGAATCCTTGCTGATGGAGTCACTGTCAAACTTATTCTTGATTGGAAAATGGAGTCAGTTCATCCATAGAATCTGAATCTCGACATATTCCCTCAAGGTTTCAAGGGAAAATTCCAACTTTTCCAATCTATTGCAATCATAGAGTTGCATGTAGACATGTATATCAATACCCTAAAATGTAATCATTTTGTTGTAGCTTGATTTGTATTAGGTTCATGAATGTAAACCTTGGATGAGGTGATCTACTCTAGATATAAGGGCGAAATTGGTTCACAAGATAAGGTTCATTAGATCAAATTTTTAGGTTGCAAGGTAGATTATATGTGGTATGAACTTGATTGTGCATTAATCTTGTTCCAAATGAATAGAACAGATTACTCTTTATTTGAACAATTGTGTTGTTGCCTTGGGAAATATATGATATTTTAAATGCTTGATTTCTTGATGAGTGATAATTGCTTATCAAATGCCAATGAATTGATTCATCCCTCATATTCATTTCTTGAAGGAGTCACCACTCTTCATGGCTGCCCTTGATAGCAATATTTTATTTCCGTGTTGATTGTTAGACTTACTTCCTATTGATGGTTTCTTTACAAGGAGGTGGTTCCCCCTTTTATACTTTATTTTTGAGGAAATTATAGTCTTTCATATTTGAAGGGTCACAATTTTTCATATCTGGGGTTACATCCTTTCACACATCCTAATTTAGATCTCTTGCAAATTTACTTAAGGCTCTATTCTTCATTGGATTCTTCAATGGTAGTATGGATGAAATGCTCTCCCCTTTTATATCACAAGTTTAAGGGAGTCACACCTCTTTACTTCAAATAGTTACAACTCTTCATTATTGCATTTGGATAATAATAATAATTCAATTTTTAGTTAAGTTAATTTGTTAGGGCTGCTCACTCCATAAGCATTTTGACAGACAAGTTTTAACACTTCCATAAATTTTAAGCATAAAGTAATCATAAGAACACATCTTGTCGAAGATACATGAAGCAACACATAGGTACATGTGATACACAAAGTATAAATGCGAAGCATGAAGCATACGTAATACATAGAGTATACACAAGAAGCATGAAGCATATATGTGAATAATACATGAAGTATACACACGAATACATGAAGTCACAAAGCATACATATGAATACCTGTATGTCATAAAATATACACTTAAATACGTAAGTTTCATGAATACACATATACACATGAGTGCACACAAGTCACAAAGCATGTGATTTGCAAGTATACACTTGAAGTCACAAAGTATATGAAAGGTATACACATAGTCGCATGAATACATGTAGGTCAAAAAGTATACACTTGGATACATAGAAGTCGCAAAGTATATACTTGAATATATGTAAGTCACAAAGCACACTCATGGATACACGTGATACACATAAGTCACAAAGTATTCACATGAGTACACGTACATTGCAAAGTATATAACTTGAATACACACAAGTCATAAGATATACACTTGAATTCACATAAGTCACAAAGTATGCACTTGAATACACGTAAGTCACCAAGTATGCATGTAGAAACCCTAGTTTCCTCTGTTTCTCAAATCTGACATTTTTTTGTGTTTTTCTGAAGTTTTGATTTTTTTGGGGTTTTGTGCAATAAATGAAAGATTGCGATTTTGCAAAGAATTGGAAATAAATTCAAATAAAAATAAATCCACTCTGATAACAGTAGTATTTGATGCAAATACGGATGCCAATCTATTATTTGTTCTTCTGAAATGATTACAAAAATGATCTACTGACATGCAATATAAAAACAATGATTTTTATTAAATAAGGAACCTAAGATTAGCAGCAGGCTGAAAGTGATCAGATCTGGTACGGCTGCATTAAATAACCTCTTCTCCCACCTCCTGATGATTAACAATGATGCCAGATGCAGGGACGCCACCATTGGTGAAGACTGGAAGACAATATATGAAGCGCCTTTCTCAAGAGATGAAGTACGGCCTGTAATATGGTACAGCCAAGTACAGAAAAGTACGGCTCTGTCAACAGCAGCAAGTACAATGGTACGGCCTTCCTGAAATCAATGTCTAAACCCTCTGAAATGATGCGCCTTGAAGAATAATGTCTACTGGCTGGAACCCTGAATCAAAACTCTAACAATAAATGCTCTGTGAAGTTCTATGATCTCTTCTGGATGAAGAAACCTCTGTGCTGGCTATAAATCAGGTGATATCTCACACCCTCTGAACTGCTTTCAATGGAGATGGCTCGTTCCCCAAAGAATTCGAGACTGAAACCCTAAAGCTTCTTGCTCAGACCAAACTTGATCAATTCTCAATAACTCAATATGCATAATGGCTCGAATCCCAATGCAAACTGCTTAATACCCTCAAAAGTGTGAATTCCTAAAAGATAGGGAATAATAAAAGAATTCGACTTTTTATCATTTTATTATTTCAATAGTCTCAGCAGTAATTTTTTATTATAAAATATAATTACCAATTGGCCCCTTCTGATGATGGGCGACCCCCTTAACAGAAATCACTTAAGTTATAATTAAATATTATAACTTTATATTATAATCTCCAATTAATTAATATTTAATTAATTCAATTAAATATTAATATCTCTCTCATTATTCATCCGATGCCTGATCCGTTTGAAGCTGACGAACACTGAAGTGATTCTGAACACCAATAATCCATACTGCTAAAAATAGCAGAGGTCCCACTCTGACTGCCAAAAACTGCTAAAAATAGCAACTTATGCAAAAAGTGTCCGATCGAGCCCAAACAAAAGCCAACTGATCAAACTCTGCCAACTAAAGCTGAGCCAAGCTCCAACGTGACCCTCTATCCAGTCTATCAGCCTACGAGGGTCGTATGATAGGCTAATCCTATGCTCCGAGAGATGTCACTGAGAAGGGGACATGACAATGCACTTGAATACACATAAGCCACAAAGTATACACTTGAATACACATAAGTCACAAGGTATACATGTAAGCCACAAAGTATACACTTGAATATAAGGTATGTAAAGTATTCACATGAATACACATAATACATAAAGTATACATTGGAAGCATGAAGCATACATGTGAATACACACAATACATGAAGCATACACAGGAAGCATGAAGCATACACGTTAATACACGTAATACATGAAGTATACACAGGAAGCATGTGAATACACACAATACATGAAGCATACATAGGAAGCATGAAGCATACATGTGAATACACGTAATACATGAAGCATACACAGGAAGCATGAAGCATACATGTGAATACATGTAATACATGAAGTATACACAAGATGGTAGGAAAGATGCTCTGATACCACTGTAATGTCCCCTACCCTGATTTTCCCTAGAATTCTCCTATTAATCACAAATTGCAAAAAAAATAGGATTAGGGTTTCATCTTATTAAATAAATATCTTTAATGAAGTAATCTTGAATTGGAATCATGCATTCACCACATGAACAATATATGCAAATATGTATATATGCTTATTAGGGTTAGACAATTGCATCACATCCATAGATTATCAATTAATACAAACAAATTTTGGAGAAGGGACATGATGGGTCCGCCTGAAGCCATATGCCAAGCTTAAGAGGGTGTATAACACAACCCTCCCCCTTGGTGACTTGTACCTACTTTCCCTATCAAGACCTCAACTCCCGAAAGACACTTTCCATCTAGGGAGTTGAACAGGGATCGTAAGTGGGCTCTATTGGCTCTTTTCCTAACTACCACTCCACCCCAGGCCCATCCTACTAAATGGGTTTTAGAAAGTCAACCACATCACCTACTCTACCACAAGAATTCAGTTATTAAATATTCTTCTTGTCATCTAGGCAATATGCATGGGTGATCCCACAATAGTGGTTTACAATTTTTGGCCAAACTGGACACATGAAATTATTATTTTTAAATAAATCTTCACATTCGGGCACCTATAGCAGCTAAACCGTGAGGAATTTGAAGATGATGCAAACTAGAGTCTCGTCACATTTTGTCTATAGATTCTAAAAATATTTTTTTCAAAATTTTTGGAATTAGATTGCACTTCTTTTTCCATCTCCCATGAAAACTGGTTTTTTTCATAAAACAACATTTTAAAAAAGTGACGCACACCATATAATACATAACTTTTTTCCATGAAGGATAAAATCTAATTCTGTCAAATTTAGATTTGTAACTCTGATATCTAGTGCTTCCACTTGGTTAGATAGTTTTTATTTGAATATTTTTTCTTTAATCAAGTTTCAAAGTCAAACCAATTACAATTTAGACATAGCACGACTGTATAACGCGTAACATTTTTTGTATATGTCAAAATTCAATTTTTTTTGTTGGATCAAGGACTTCAATATCTGGTGCACTCATATTTTTCAAAAAAAAATTGATAATCTGCTATTTTTCGACATGTGCAAAATAGAGACCTTCATTTTCAATGAAAAACCTATGTTTAACAAAACTAAAAAAATAAATACATAATAAAACCAAAACATATTAAAATTATATTTGTTGGATAGCTCATTCTAAGGACTACTTGATTCCAGTTGGTTTTGTGAAGATTCCTCCATTTTCATCCTCAATCTGAGCTCCAAGGTGCCAAAATTTAGGTTTTTTTGTGTCTCAGGGGGGGGATGAGGGATAAGGGGGGTTCGTACGAACCCCTTGAAAGGGGTTCGCTCAAACCCCTTTCCAATGCATTTTTATTTTTTTTGGCGGCCAAATTCAAAGGGGTTCGCTCAAACCAATAGGTTCGTACGAACCCCCAAAATCACATTTTTTTCCTTGGGGTCATTTTTTGTGAGTTTTCCTTCCTCACTTGAATTGTAAACCACTATTGTGGCTTCACCTGCATACATATGTAAATAATGATTGCAAAAAAGTACACCTGAATATAGAATATATGTAATAATAACAATCTATTATGATGAGTTGCATTGACTCCTATTTCCTGGTCTGTATGTGTTTGCTTAATCGACCTATGCTCAATATTCAAAAGATATGGCTTAAAGGGAACAACATATTAGTTTCAATGGAATAATTACTAATAAGGATTAATAATTGTTGCAAGCATCATTATTGGATAAGCGTATATGATCTGCATATATATGTGTGTGTGTGTGTGTGTGTGTGTGTGTTTGATTAGATATATGTATATGTACTTATGATTTAACTTACTTCCCTTGTTGATTTATCATTTGTCTTCAATTATCTTCCATTGAACTATCCTCTTCTATATATATTCTTCCAACTCAAGTTATATCCCTTTGTATATTTTGAAATATTGAGTGCATGATTGTAAAATGTATTTCTGATGATTATTCCATATTCTTTATATCCTATGTTGCTCTTCTAAATTTCAAATTTTTTATTGAACCTCCTTTCATGATTATCTGTTATTTTGCTCAAGAAATCTCCTATTTCTATCCTCCATCAATCTAATGATCCATATCTCTTAATACCCTTCCTAACTCTCCTCCATCTCTTCTAAAAATCTAAACTTAATATCTTCAATTCTAAATGAAGGAATGCATCTCTTTGAAAGGAGATGACTACTTGAACAGTCATGTCTCCTATCATCACCCTTGAAGACACTAATTGTTGCCTTGTTTATTTTTGTTCAATTACTACTCCTTTATTATTCCCTTTTCATCCTAATCGCTGCCTTACTCTCTAGCGATTACCTTATTTGGTTGCAGCTTTTATAAATGTTAATAGCCTTGGAGGAGAACATAATGAATCACAACTTCAAATACTTTTTGTCTTTTTTGACTTTGTCTTATTCTCTAGCGTTGTCTCTTAGACTTTATCACCGCCAATTAATAAATATGATTATCATTGTCACTTTTAATGATAATTACAATCGCTACTTTTACAATCGTTGCTTTTAGGATATTAATAATTGCATTTTCAAATTTAATAATCATTTTCCTTTGTTAATCATTGTTTCCTTTTAAATATCATTGCTTCACGTATAGTTCCAAACATATAATATTATATAACTATTTAGTTTAAATATTTAATTTAAACTTGGTATATCACACCTAGTACTATTAGTAATGTGTTATATAGCTTTTTAAATAGACGTTCCTTGAAAAAATCACATGAGTGGGTGGTTAGGATTGATCTCATCTTAGTGAACCTCTCAACTCCTACTGAAAGATTGAAGACCTTGGTTCCCTACTGGCGAATAGCAAGACTGTTGCCCATTCTCTCAAACTGTTGTTACAAATATAATTCTAGTAACATTCACAATGACTATGAAAGACTAGACAGAGGAAATGGGAAGGTTATTGGAGTGATGCCAGGATATGTGAAAAAGATATTCTCAAACAAAAGGAAATGGGATCATGTGAAGGAGATATATGATTCCTTGAACAATAAAATTCCCCATGTTGAATACATTCACAGATTTGTAGAAGTCTATGCACTATAAGTTTAAAAATAACTAGTTACATTTAATTATTATGCTTATTCAACAAATTTTAGAAATATTCATCTCATGATTGGATAGTTATGCAGTTGCATGGGACCATGTTGTTAGAGTCAAATTGAAATGTGTCTTGGCCTAAAATATATTTGTGATGACTCTTTGATCTTCATTATTTATTTATGCATTTTGTAAACAATGTTCTCCAGATTTAAAATCATTTTATTTAAAATTAGTTGATTTTTTATTATGCATGTTGATGCCCTTTGATTGAAACATGTAGCTTCAAAATGCAACTAATCAACCAAACACATTGATGTTTGATTTGTAAAGAATAAGAATCAGATTTGAGTACAAGCACCAACCTGCTCTTATATTAACATGTGGACCTACTCATAACAATAAACAATCAATCATTTAACAGAAGAAGACATGAGGAAACTACAAGTCTAAAACCAACATCCACAACATAATGACAGAAATACAATTTTATGTGAAATGTGCATAGTAAACAAACAAACTATATATAGAAGAACAACTTACAACTTTTGCAACAGGAAACCAGTGGGAACAACAATTAAAGGTGTCACTTTTTGAAGGCATGTTATCATGATTCTAGTAAGTTTTGTTCTAAACCAAAACAAACATAGCAGACACAACAAATAAAAATAAAACCGTTCTTGTACACTTTGGCAAGAACTTCGCTGCTCTGTAGCTCTTGTTGAATTTATCAGTTGAACATTTTCATAATGTTGAATCCTGATAGAAATATCATCATCTTCATATTGTTGCATTATTGGTTCTTGGAATCCACATAAGCACTTCAATGGTCCCACCACTTTTCAATGGGATAAATAATGCTAGTACACCAACATGACACAAGTAGCCCCTCACTCTCCAAAGAAAGTGCAATCCTAATAACTATCTTTCATTGTGCCATTGATCATAGCAATTCAATGTGACACATTTTTAGGCCCTTTGGTTCCCAAAGAATCCTCAAACTAGTAATAAAAGAGAGAGCAATGTACTTAAGAGACATATGGTTGAATTTTTTTCATTTTGAAAGTGGCGAGGCTAATAACGTAAAGGCATTGTCTCATTGGCAGGGAAGTTATGAAGGATAGGTTAATTAGCAACATTCCACATTGTTTGATCTCTTACAAGGAATCTTCATCTAATGGCCATTGAATCTCAAAGGTAAAATCAATTCTATTTAGGAATAGCAATGCACCATTGGTCCAATATTTTTTCTTTCCATTTTAAAGAGTGTCACATCCAAGGAATGTAAAATCACTTGAACAATAAAAAAAAGTCATGACAATTTTTTTCAAGGAATGTAAAATCACTTGAACAATAAAAGAAAGGTCATGCTAATTTTTTTTATGTAGTGGTCGTCGATTACAAACTAATATTCAAGAAGCTATTAGTTCAAATTTAAATTTTTGGTGTGGCTATGTGATAGTTATGCATGCAAAATAGTGATGCTCCTATTTTCTAGAATGGTAGTTTTAACTTTTCTTGGGTCTATTTTCTATAAATAAGAGCTCCAACTCATTTATAAAGGATAATGTATTTAAGAATACTCATGACATAAGGACTTTGTGTACTTATGTTTGCTCAAGTATTTGTTAATGGTGGTAGCCTCTATATGTTTGAACTTAGTTCAAGTCATTCATGAATTGTAATTATGCACTTTCAATTAATGAATACATGAAATGATCATAAGTGATCATTTTGTCCCTCTATTATATTCGTTTAATAGTATTTTTCATACAATGGATGCTTGAAGTATTGATCTCTTTGATTATAGTGTGCATATGTGATATTTATTCATGCACAATAGTGATGTTTCGATTTTCCAGCATGGTGGTTCCAACTTTTTTTGGGCCTATTTTTTATAAATAGGAGCTCCAACTCATTTATAAAGAAGAATGTATTTAAGAATAATCATGACATAAGGGCTCTATGTACTTACCATTTTATGAAGTATTTGTTAATGGTAGTAGCCTCTATATGCTTGAACATATTTTATTTAATTAATGAATTATAAGAATGCACTTTTTATTAATGAATACATGAAGTGACCATTTGGTCCCTTTTTTTGTATTCATTTAATAGTCTTTTTTCATTTAATTGAGGTTTGCAAGGAAACCTCTTGGATTTCATTTAATTAATGCTCAAAGTATTGATCTCTTCAATTATAGTGTAAAATTTGTTAATAAATAAAATTTGATCAAATGGATAGTTCATGTTATTCATTTAGATTAGCTTTAGGATTTTTAAAATTTCCTTCCCTTTTTCCCACACTTTGATATAAATAAGTTATTGAAAATCCTTAGAAGAGTTGGTTTTTGAAATCCTAGAGCTTGCCTTGCAAATTGCTTCCTACGTTTGCAGGGTTCCCTTGTTGGTGTAGATTTGTGTGAGAGTGTAGATTTCAAAAAAATTGACATGTCTAGGGGTGTGTGCAAGAAGTTGAGTCCACTTTTTGACAAAAATGTGGAAGTGTTTTCCCCGATTTTCAAAATTTGTCACATTTGACCTTAAAATTTGAAGCACTTAGAATGGAATCTTAAAAAAAGTCATTGATTATAAAATGTAGTACACAGATTCTAGTTTCCAAATATGTAATTTTTTTTAATACCTAGATGATACAAATTGATTTTCAATAATGTCTAAAAACCACTATTTAAAAGTCACTTCTTTTTTTTACCATACCATGCACATGTACGTCATCCATATTTTGACCTAAATAATTATATTTTTTTAATCCTTTTGGGAAAAGATTTGTAACAATCTGAAGAATGCTCACGATATTTTTTGTAATTTTTAATTGGCCATATTTTTTGTTTTGAAAAATCGTCATGTACGTCACGCATAAGATGACCTAAACTTATCATTTTTTAATTTATTTTCCAAATTGAAAAGAATTATCTGAAGATTGCATACACAGTTCATTTTTCAAAAAAATATTTTATTAAAAAGTTATTAAAATACTAAAAACCTCGATATTTCAAGTTTATGGACTAGTTTCATCAAAAATTATTTGGAAAATAGAAAAAATAATCTAGTTGTAAAAAAAACTACATATTTAGAATCTACATAGTCTCATCTATAATGGGTTTTAATTTCATAAAAAAAATCTATAAAAAGGTCTTCACACATATGTCCAAACTCATTATTTTCTACTAACACTGACATGACCTTCAAGTTGTGGGTCAAAGTAGGTCCAAAGCTAAGGGTTGGCTCCCTAAGCCTTTTTTTTTACCCAAAACCCATAGTAAAAACCAGGCCAAAAATTTAAATTTTTAGAAACGGGATTCCATTCGTTTTTTTTTAATTTTAAGCCTTTATGAAATGGGATCCCGTTTTAGAATGAGATCTCATTTTGTAATGGGATCCCATTTTTGGCTTGAGGCCCCGAAGCGAAACAAGATCCCATTTGCTAAATAATGGGATCCCATTTCATTTTGCCTGATTTCAGGATTTTTCTAAGTCCAAAACTTTCAATAGAAGTGGACTCGTCTTTGTGATTTTGCCCCTAATGGGACTCAAGGAACTATCATATTGATCTTATTATATTAGAAAAATTCCCACATTTAGATCTTTAACAATTGTCAACCCTCATATATTCTAGTTTCACTTGTTATTACTCCCTAAGAGAGAATTGTCCAACCATATCCACCATCACTTCCTCTTATGGTAGCCCAACAAGTTCCTATAAACTTTGTGAATTGGGATAGAAATAGTCTATTGGTTCTCTTAGAAAGTCCTAGATTCTTGGGACCCTATTCCTATAAATTCCCTCAAATATGTTCTCAAGTTCACTAGGAAATATTTCGAGGTACTCACTATACATTTTTCAAGATGTTGTGGACATATGCATAGTGTCTTATATTATAAAACAATATTTATCTAAGGTTACTTGACACCTCCTTCAAGGGAAAGGCCTTAAATTGGTACCAATCACTAACACCAAACTCTATTACCTCATGGGACCAACTCAAAGATGCTTCCTTTGAAAGATTCAAAGAGAAAGGAGATAAATCATCATTACTATAGTAATTGATCGCTATAAAGAGAGCACCAAAAGAAGCTACAATTGACTTCAACACCAAGTTCAATAAGACCTAGGAAAGAATACCTACTTTCACATGTCCACCAGTTGAGATCGCATTTATTTTGTACCTCAAGGCCTCAAACATATCAATTATGATTCAATCATTATGAGGGGAAAATCTTCATGTAGAATATGATGTAGTAGTAGTCAAATCAAAGAATAACTTGATAGATATACAAAGGCTTCCTTTCAGACCACCTAAGCCCATATTCCCTAAATTCTCACTTCTAGTTTAAATTGAGGTTCCAAGTACAAACCATTACGTGTTGAGTACTCCACAAGCCCCTTCTTCTATGTATATATACCTACCTAATCATGCATCTACATATAAAGTTACCCCATAAATAGATGACATTAAGAGAAACTTAAGGAGCTTCTCAAAAGAAATTATCAATTTGAAAAGGTAGCAAGAAACATATCCTAGAACTACATATGATAAAAATCAAGGCCTAAAGCCCTAGTACCAATCAAATAATTATCAAAACCATTCACATTACTAGAATCAAGGTCATACCCAAATCAATCCCACATTTAGTCACATAAATAGATTGTGTTCGTAGATGTTGGCAGAGGATAGTGCATAAGAATAGAATCTTGCAAAACCTACCACAATAGGTCGGAAATGAAATGTGGAGCATAAGACTGACCAAGTGTAATAGGATAAGCCATATTTTGTAATGGACATTTCCCCTATTACATATATATGTATAGGATAGTATGATGATATAAGAAGAAATGAAAAGAAAAATATATAAGAAAAATAAATATTATAAGACTTTATATTTGAGATAATATGTAGTAAGAAATAAGGATATATAAAGGAGGTTGATAATTATGGTGTATATTTATGTTTAACTTATGATGCATGCTTAATATTTGTATCACATATTATTATTTTATATCACATAACCTTTGATTATTCTCCTACTACTATCATTATGGTATAAACACAACAGTTAAGATTTCCAAGGCTCATAACTCCAATCTATGTTCCCACTTTTGTTGCTAAAATTGGTTCCATTATCAAGACCCTGGTAAAGTAGTAGAGAAGAAATCAAAGCATTAAATAAAACTTGCGAAGAAAATAAATACACCAAGAAATATGCTATAAGAAAAACAATTTTTTTAAAGATATGTGGTAGATTTAGTTAGGTCTTAGCTTTGTAAGGGGGGTTTAGGCATTGTAGACACCTAAAATTGTCTAAGTGCATCACACATTCGTAATTCGCTAATTTCCATCATTTTCCTCATTATCTCTTGATTCCTCAATTTAATTAAATAATTTATAATTATTTGATTAAATTCATTATTTTTTCCTCTATTAATTAAATAATTGATATTATTTGATTAATTCATCAAATTTCACTCTTTTCACATCAAGTAAATAATTTTGAATTATTTAATTAAATTCAAATTTCTATCTCCCTCTTTGATTAAATAATCTTGAATTATTTAATTAAATATTAATTTCCCTCTTACAAATGATTAAATAATTTTTAATTATTTAATTAAATCCTAATTTCCTCTCACCTCACAATTAAATCATCTTTTTAATTATTTAATTACTAATTTCCTCCAACTTGCACATGGCATGTTCCATTTAAAAAAAGGGAATATTCCTTTTTTCAAAATATCTTCCCTCAAAAATGTCCTAAACTAATTTCCATGAAATACAGAGATATTTTCAATTAACTAAATCTCTCATTCAATTTCAACCATTGATCTCTTGATCTAATTTGAACCGTTGATGTTTATCTTCAATCTCCACTGTTGATCGAATATCCTAGAATTCTATAAAACAACCATCCTCCTCATAAAAATCATTCACAATTCTCATAAAGAATTTATGAACTTTTTGAGAATATTCTTGAGCATTTGAGTATCATAATTAGGAGTCAAGATCATCATCAAAGCTTCTGCAACATTGGTTATGCACAATTTGAGTAATCCACATCCTAAATTGGCATAATTCTCCATTGGAGTACTAGTTTTGCTTGGTTTTCTTTGAGTAATTAATCTTAATTTGATTTTTAATCTTTATTTTTGTTTATTCATTTATTCAATTGCATTTAACTTCATTGAGTATAGATTTAATTGATCTTTCCTTTGTGGGTTTTTTGATATTTTCTAACCCTAATTTTTTAGTTGCATCTTCTAATCAATACCCATTATTCAACTACAATATTTTGGCCATCTCGATGAGACCCACGTCCCTGATTTGATATTTCTTGAAGTTTTTTATGACTTATAGGTTACAGTGACATTTCTACAATAGATCAACACTTCTATTTTTTGTGCAATGATGCTTTTGTCATGCATCTACGCTATTGATTTGTAAAGTGGTGCTTTGTCTATCTATCAACACTTATTTTATGATGCTTCTATGTTTTTTGTCACTACATAGGTTGCAACGATGCTTTTATTGTGACTCAATGATTTTGTTACGATTTGATGCTTCTACACAGACACGTTGACACTTTTGAGTTATATCGACGCGTTTGTTTTAGTTCTAATGAAGCTTTTTGTTGTTATAGTAGCATACTTGATTCTATTTTCGTGAATTTTGTTTCAGACTAACCCTAACATTTTGTGAAGTTCTCTTGGAACTAACACACTTGTGCAACTTGTGGCATACATTGGGAGAAGACAAGAAACAAACAAACTACTAACAAGTCTTCATGCAAGATTTCTTTCAAACAAATTTCACATTTCGATTTTGGTTTTAAAATTGAATAATTTAAAATTTTCACATTTTGATTTGCGTTTTAAAGTTGAACAATACAAATTACACATTTTGACTTGAGTTTTTAAAATTGAATAATATAACTTTTACATGTGGATTTGGGTATTAAAAAGAACTTTTTTGTCATGTTTGGTAGGTTAGTGGTGTGTATTCTCTCTCCTTTTTCTACATGTGATCTTGGAGATCAAAAACACCATTAGTTTTCTATTTGTTTGTATACCCGAGGAGTGATTGTTTGTGTATGCTCTTCCCTCGCAACTCTTAAGAACGATCTTGGGAATCAGAAACAACATCATTTCCGTTTAATTCAATATGAGGCTTGCTTGGGGATTTCATCACCTAAAGGTCAACCTCAACCATGTTTTTGGGCGAGGTATATAAAGGGGGAGAATGAAAGTTGTACCCCAAGGTGTGACCAACGTCCTATAAGCTAATCCTCGCGACCCTCGATCTGCCAAGACATGTATAGGTGAGGAGGAGAGGGGAGACCCCTCTCGACTCAAGCATCCTCAAATGGGTTCACTGTTCACAGATCCCCCACTATGAACCTTGTTTATTAGTAGTCTTTAAGATCATCAACTGTTAGCTTGGGATAATGCAACGTATAATATCATATGTGAAGTCACTCATCATGTATTTCCCCTTGTTGAGGTGACTGATATTCCTTGATTAGGACCTTGTCCTTTCAAGGTGAGAGGTGTGGAGGTGGTACATGACCTCTGTATACTCTAGTCACCCACTCATTGTGGTGGTATTTGCTTTGACAGATGGACTTATCCTAAGTTGGCACACCTTTTTACTATTAGCTAGGTTGTGTATTTTTGGCATGTATTCATTGTTCAAGTACCAATGGCATGAAACAGTGTTCTCTTGTTGAAGAAGGCTCATGAATTTATCCTCAAAAACCTTGGAGTCGGTCCTACATGATATTATTTGTTGTATTTTATCTCTTTCTAGATCAATTTTTTTGAAATTAGTCCTCAAAACAGTCAGAAAAGTCTAGAACCTTAGAAATATTTAGTTTGAACTTGCAAAACCTTACCTCTGTGTCATAGTGACGCTTCTAAAGTGTTACAATGACACATTTGCAAATTTTTCAGCACTTTTGGTTGCAACTCTTCTCTTATGATTTTGCAACTTGATGCTTTCTGTGTGACCGATTTTTAGGTGTATCAATATGTAAAAACAATAAATCAAACACACTAATAAGACATTATATCAAAACAAAAAATCAAATGAAAAGGAATGCAAACTCAGTCTTCTGTCTTTGATGTCGTCCTATCGTTCTCTATCTCCAGTGTTTTGTCGATTCCAGCTTGCTCTCAGATTTTGTGCTAGGCTCAACAAACAATCTTCCTAGAGAACGAGATTTGAAGATGAATGTATGCTTAAACTAGACATGATTGCTAGAATGAAAGATTACAAAATTATGAAAACTAAAGATGATAATAACAATGCTAAGATGCTAGAAATGCTAGAATGCAACTAATAGCCAATGTGTGTGTGTATGTCGGTGTTTGTCTGTGTGTGTGTAACCAATGCTTGGATTCATAGGGGTATTTATAAAGTTTTCGAAAGATTTTGATTGGTTGATGTGATCAACAGTTGTGAAAATTCTTGGCAGATCGAATGGTCGAAGATGGATAAGACTGGAGAGAAAAATAGAAGAAAACCAAAAAGAAAGGTTTGTTTCCTTTTTCGTAGAAGAGATAAGATGAGAGGATAAAGGTGAATTGTAAAAATCATCTTTTTGTGAGATTTTGGAAAGATTTTGAAGATAAATAATGAATTATAAATTCAGTTATTTATTTATGGGTGACATGGAGATTTTTCTTAATTAAATTAAATATTTAATTAAGATTTGAAGAAAATGGAAGATTTCATAACTAAATAAAATATTTAATTATGCTTTGAAAAGATATGAAGGGTATTTAATTAAATAAAGATATTTAATTAATTTTTTAGAAAATGACATGTAAATGAAATTAATTAAATAAAATATTTAATTAATTAGAAGAAAGGTTTGAATAGGAGAAAGGAAATATTTAAATTTAATTAAATCAAAAGACTTAATTAAATTCAAAAGGTGATAATTAATTAAAATAAATAAAGGGTATTTATTTAATTAATCAAGTAGACATATGAATGTGAAATAATTAAATAAAGTTGATTTATTTAATTATGGCGGAAGAATAAAGTGAATGAACAATATAATTAAATTAATTAAATTTAATCATATGTAGAGGACTTTTTAGAGAGATTAATTAAATAATAAATATTTAATTAAGTGCCAGGATTAATTAGACATGACCAATTTTATGCATATACATGTTTCCCCTCTTTGAAGTGATGTGTGAAACGCATTGCTTCAAAGAAAATGTTCTTGCTTTAAAAGATTTTGTTGTTTGATTTTGCCCCTGATTAGAAAACGTGCCTGATATCGATGATGCCCCCTCGAGAGATAAATCACTGATGATGAGAAAAATGTTGAGTTGGTGATGAAATTTGGATGATGAGAGGGACGCGGTGATTTAGCTCCCGATAATTGATTAAAAGATGCCCCAGTTTGAAAATAAGGTTAGAGTTTGATAAAAAGATTAAAAAAAATAAAAACAAAATGCCACCAAAAACCCACCTTGTTTGACCTTTAAAAGTAAAAGGGTAAAAAGGGAAAGTCATTTTCACCTTTTGACTTTACTGATTTTGTGCTCTGTCGGTGACTTGGAAAGATGGGGATTCCTTATCACAAGCATAGATTTGAGCAAGCCCGTTGATACTAGAGACCAGCCGCGTATGGACCACCGGTGAGTCGATTCAACCCTCTTTGCTTTTGAAATTTTTTGATTTCAGTCAAATTTTGAGACATTTTGGCACGGATTTAGGGTTTAGCAGTCTGTTTTAGTGCATTTAGGAAATAAAGTAGTGCTTACGATGTTTCCTTTAGCGCATATAGGGTGTGATTTAGCTTTGCTAGGTAGGAAGCAGTTTAGCACATACGATACACAAAGTAGCACTTATAGGATTTTGGTGGGAAATGGGCACTTTAGCTCATATAGGAAATAGATTAGCACTTTTAGGGCTTTTGCGCATCGGGTAGATGAAATGGCGCATTCGATGAGGGATTTAGCGCATATAGGGAAATAGCGCATTCAGGGTTTGATTTAGCATTTTCAGGGCACAGAATGGGGCATCTGGAGTTTTAGCACATCAGGGGGAAACTTCAGTGCATATAGGGTTTTAGCGCTTTTAGGTCACAGATTAGCGCATCTAGGAAAATTTAGGCAGAATGCACTGTATGATGAAAATGATGATGTATTATTGCTTCTTTGGTCAATAGATAGATAAATTGTCTTGTCATCATATTGATATGGATAGAAATGATAGCAAATCTGATAAATGAATTGATAACTTTGTTTCCAAAAATAGAAAGTAAAGAGTAGATAGCTGATAAATTTGTTTCCAAAGAGTAGAATGATTGATTACATTTTGCTTGATAACTTTGCTTTTAGAAAACAAAGAGTAGATGATTGATATGACTTCTGATAAATTTGCTTTCTGCGATAGAAAACAAATAGTAGATGATGTGATTGAAAACATATTTGCATTTGTGACTAAAGTACAAATAGGATGATGATTTGATTGTTGATAAATTTTCTTTCTTGAAAAAGAAAAAGAAATAGTAAATGATGATAAGAGTAGATTGATTTGATATTCAGGTAGATAGATTTTGCATTGATTTCATGATATGAGTCCCTTAGATAGAACACTTAATGTGGTTCACGTGATATGAAGCACTTGATATGAGTCTGATATGTGTCACTTGATATGAATTTGATTGATATGGGTCATTTGATATGGGTCATTGATATGTATGATGTGAAGTAGATAGATTGCTTTGATATGAGTCTGATTGATTGTCCTTGTGATGACCAAAAATAGGAGGTTTTCAAAAACCTCCAGATTAGAGAGCGCTTCCCTATAGGTTGGGATCAGATACGAGATCTCACACCTACAGATGTACAGTTGATAGTTGGATGTGGGTTGGGACCATTGTTGTCTATGCCTCCTATTCGGGTCAATAGGGGACTATTGACCACGCTAGCAGAGAGATAGCATTCTGAGCATAATACTTTTCATTTGCCAACGGGTGAGATGACGGTGACCCCATAGGACGTATATAGGATTTTGGGGATCCCAATGATAGGTTCCCTTGTGTTCTATGACCACAAGGAGTTAGGTGGTACATATGCACTCAAGAGGGTGTTTGGGGATGTGCAGATAGCAGGGTATTGGGTGCCATGGGAAAATTTTAGGGGATATCTAGCCTTACCTACAGTTTTGGGTGCATTCATTGGAGGCTTCCTTTGTCTGGACCGCCAGTCAAAGGGAATATCAGTTGGGTGGGGGAGGATCATTGAGTAGATGATCCAGGGAAGCCGCGGAGATATGCCTAGGGGAGTTGTATGTTGGCACATTTATATCATGACTTGCACTAGGTGGTATACATAGGATCAACTAGCTTGTCTTGTGGTGTTACCCTGCTCCAGATCTGGGCATGGGAACATATTGCGATTACGAGACCACTTTGTCCCAGAGCTAGGCCACCAGGCAGGCCATACGTGTATGCATATTCTATTTCACTTGTCTAGCCCAAGCTGGGCAAGTTGGAGTACTGGAGACAGACCCTAAATGATATGGATTTAGTGATATGGAGGCCATACACGGATTGTGATGCGTGGGACACGGATCATTTGGAGATGTTGTTTGTATGTATACCCTGGTTTCTGATAGGTCAGACCCCATTCATTATAGAGATATTTTTAGCATTGCGAGTACATAGACAGTTCAGATTCACACAGGGGATGCCTCAGGGTGTTGCGCACTATGGACGGTGCAAGGATGAGCCTGGATGGGGGCCCTGTATTTCTTATCAGGTTGCATATATAGAGTATACAACTTTACAACGTGAGGTATGGGATGGCAGGCTCGATATTGTTGATGTAGGTATGTTTGAGGAGTACTCTGTTTATTATCGCACACACCCATTTCTGCGGTTCACATGTCTAGATGAGTCGGCGCCCATTTTGGTGGCACTGCAGCCAGGGGTTAGGAGACAGGAGGATGTGGCAGGTGGGGAGTAGGCAGTTGGTGGAGGAGAGGAGGATAGTGGAGATGAGGAGAGTGGAGATGGAGAGGAGAGCTCAGATGATGGCGATGGGGATGACGACGAAGATGGTGGAGGGGAGGAGCAAAGGCTAGTGAGGCAGAGGACGAATATCTTGGGCAATGCTCAGGTCATGCAGAGGCTGAGTAGTGATACCGGACGGCAGATGGTGATCAGGGTCTCCTCTACAATGCAGCAGGCACAGATAGATACGCTACAGGCCCAAGTACAAACACACTTCAGGGGCAGCAGGCGCAATTGTAGAGCCAGTTGGCTCAGGCTCAGAGTTTGGTAGTATAGTTATAGGCATAGCTTGCGCAGACACAGGCACAATCACAGGAACCTCCGCCTGCCCTAGGCCCACAAGTAGCCCAGTTGATAACAAAGAGGGATTCTTTCAGACAGAGGGCAGTGGAGGTAAAGGGTGTGGCATAGAGACTCATGGGCACCAGTGAGAGTGCATCCTTGCGAGAGGCCAATGCAGAGGGATTTGAGATTGCTAGGGAGGTCGAGTACTACCAGGTTAGGTATGAGGAGTTGTGTCCTCCCGACCGTAGAGAGCCTTACCCTTGGTCCCATAGTAGGACCAGGAGTAGATCGTGGACAATGACACACAACAGAGGGGTCACAGGGTCGCAACAAGATCCTGATGTAGGGGGTAGTGGCAGGCCATCATCCTCGAGACCAGCTCCATCAGGAGGGTCCACTAGCCAGCCTTGAGTTATTGATGCAGTATTATTGATGTATATCATTTTTTGGAGCATGTACATTGTTTTTTATCATATCTCATGTATCTCTCTATATTGTTTAGTTTCATTGGACATTGGACATTTGTATGTTTTTTTTTTTTGATGAGGGATGATATGTAGCGGCAATGAGTTTTGATGATGTGTGTGTTTGATGTGATGATGTGATATACATGTATTTATGTATGATGTAGTATGGATTTTGATATGCATTATATTGATTTGATGACTAACATGATATGCAGGATGATTCATGTGATGAATTGATTTGTGATGTGTACTAATCATGTCATGCAAGCGGATGACCTAGGATGTTTGATTAGGAGAGTGTGCATGGAGATATATGATATGTTTATGAAAAAAATGATGTGGAAATGTAATGTATACGTGGAATGTTTTTTTTTGGATTTTTCAAATGCAAGAAATAGATGTGGTGAAAAATGTATGATTATGTTTATGAGATGCATCATGAATTTGTAGTATGTATATGATTTAGGAAAAGAAATGATATGTGAAATGAGTCAAATGTTTATGGGAAAAATGTCATGATAGATAAATGATAGATGAGTGCAAGATAGGATAAATAATGGGATGAAATGTATGATGTAATGAAATGTAATGGCATGATGATAAAATGATAATGATAAAATGGAATGAAATGATGATGATAAATGAAAATGATATGAAATGATAAATGTAATGATATGAAATGATAAGTGAAAATGAAATGCAATGATAAATGAAATGAAATGATAAGTGAAAATGATATGAAATGATAAATGCAATGATATGAAATGATAAGTGAAAATGAAATGCAATGATAAATGAAAATGATATGAAATGATAAGTGAAAATGAAATGCAATGATAAATGAAAATGATATGAAATGATAAGTGAAAATGAAATACAGTGATAAATGAAAATGATATGAAATGATAAGTGAAAATGAAATACAATGATAAATGGAAATGATATGAAATGATAAATGAAAATGAAATGCACTAATAAATGAAAATTATATGAAATGATAAATGAAAATTATATGAAATGATAAGTGAAAATGAAATGCACTGATAAATGAAAATGATATGAAATGATAAATGAAAATGATATGAAATGATAAATGAAAATGATATGCAATGATAAATGAAAATGATATGAAATGATAAATGAAAATGATATGAAATGATAAATGAAAATGAAATGCACTGATAAATGAAAATGATATGAAATGATAAGTGAAAATGAAATGCACTGATAAATGAAAATGATATGAAATGATAAATGAAAATGATATGAAATGATAAATGAAAATGAAATGAGATACAACTGTGTAGAATGAAAATGAAATAATAAGAAAGTGAGAAGTGGGATGTTTAATGAGATGAAGATGATAGATAATAAAAGTGATATGGAATACCTAATGGATAAATGAATGATGTGAAATGGGAAAGGATCTAAATGATACGAAAAATGAATAATAAATGATAAACTATATGATATGTACAGGACCTAGATGAAATGATGATGAAGATGAAAGATGATAATGAAACCAATGTCCTCCACAACTAGTCCAAAGAGACATGACAGTCGTTGATGTTTTTGTTCAGCCTTTTAAAACTCTGATTATGTATGATATGTACAATGATCAAAATGAAATGCACGAAATGAAACCAACCTTTTGTTAGCTTTCTTGAATCATCATTGAGTGTTTTAAAATGTTGGAAGTATGTACAAGCATCAAAGGAGAAATTAGCACGAATGATGACCTGAGTACAACTTTCATGATTTTTGATATAGCAAGTGAACACAAGCATCGAGGTATAATTGAACCGAGATGACCTGAGTATTTCTTGCATAAACAGACAAAGATTAACCACTTTCTAATGCAAATTTGGAACAGTCCTCAATTATACATTTTGGAAATCATGTCTCATGACATATTTGCAACAGATTGATAATTAACCTCAAGACAGCAAACAAAGAAAAATCATCCTCTTTCCTCGCCACTCTAGTTCAGGACATCATCGAGTGTGCTCCAAAGGGATGATATCAAAATTCAAACAACCATTGTTCAAAATATAATACTGCTATTCCAAACATTATTCAGATTTTAAATCATCCAGATATGTGTTATGATATGGTACTTGTTGAAAACTGTTGTGATATGGATCAATGATTGGATAACTGCTCATAGGACTTGATTGTTTGTTTGTATGATTGGATTTTATGTCATTGTCTAGTTGTTTTGGTAGAACCTAAAAGTTGATTACCCCCAGTATGTCAACATTTGCCCCTAGTATTGACACAACTTGCTAAAATGGTATGTATAATGATCAAACCATGGTAAGACATTATCGCTCTAGGTAAATGATGGCAGTATGATGTTGTTATGGTTTTAAGATGATGGAATAAAGGCTGAAAAGCTAAGTGCATAATAGGAGCTAATAGATGGAGAGCTACAAATAGCGTCTATTTGCCAAATTTTCACTATTTATTTTTATTGCATTTTCTGATTGTGATTTTTTTGTATTTTTCTTGTCAATAGACTGCCTATTGCCAGGTTTTCACCCTATGACGATTTTTATTTTATTTTTTAATTTTTTTTTAGGACTTTCTATGCTGTTTTTGTGTTTTTTTTCAGGACTTTTTATGTTGTTTTTGTGTTTTGTTAGGAATTTTTATGTTGTTTTTGTGTTTTCTCAGGACTTTTTCTGGATGATGATAACTGCTTCAGACATAATACTTTTTCAAGTGCATGTTATTGATGGGTTCGTCAAATAGGTCCCCTTCTAGCATTGATAGCTTGTATGCTCCTGAACCGTATACTGCTATGACTACTTAAGGACCCAGCCAATTTGGTTCAAACTTTCCTTTCTTCTCCCTGTCTTGTTGATTTTGTGGGTTTTCCTTCAAAACAAGATCACCAACCTGAAAGGTACATTGCTTGACTTTGTGATTATAGCTGCAAGACATCATCTGTTGATATGCTTTCAAATGATCAGCTGCTCGTTGTCTCTTCTCATCAAGGAGTTCTAGCTCTTGCAATCGGGAAACTCTGTAGTCATCATCTGTTGTGAGACCCTTTAATGATACCCTTAGTGATGGAATCTCAACCTCTAGTGGCAAAATGGATTTTTCTCCATAGACAAGAGCATACGGTGTTGCTCATGTTGGCGTTCTGATGCTAGTTCTATAGGCCCATAATGTGGGATTGAGTTGAACGTGCCAATCTTTCCCTGCATCATTCACAATCTTCTTCAAGATTTTCAGTATTGTTTTGTTTGAGGCCTCTGCTTGGCCATTCCCTTGTGGATAATAAGGTGTTGAATATCTATGTTGGATATGGAATCTCTCACAAATTTCATCAACATCCTGATTCTTGAACGGTCATCCATTATCTGTGATAATGGAGTTGGGAATGCCATACCGACAAATGAGATAGTTGAGTATGAACGATGAAATTTATTTGCCGGTAACCTTAGTGAGAGGTACTGCCTCAATCCACTTGGTAAAGTACTTTGTCGCTGTGATGATGAATTTGTGTCCATTTGATGATGAAGGATGGATTTTGCTGACTAGATCTAACCCCCATTGAAAGAATGGCCAAGTTGGTGTGAACGGTTGAAGTTCTTTTGCAGGAGTATGAATGAGATTCCCATGAATCTAACATTTAGAGCACTTTTTCACGAAAGTGAATGATTCCCTCTCCATAGTTGGCCAGTAGTAACCCATTCTAATCAATTTCTTGGAGAAGGTTAGTCCACTTGAATGAGTACCACAAATGCCACCATGAACCTCTTGTAAAGCCTTGTCAAATTTGTCACGTTCAAGACATTGAAGTAAAGTACCATCAAGACCGCGGCGGTAGAGGGTGTTAGCGATAAGAGTATAGTGAGAGGATTGGCAAATAAAGTTGCGCTTTTGGTTACGGGATAAGTCAGGTGGTAAGATGTCATCTTTTAGGTAGGCATAAATCTTGCCATACCAAGGTGAATCGGATCCTACTAAGTGGCAAATGATTTGGATTTTGGGTGTGTCATAAGCAGGTGTAAATGATTGTTCCACTAGAAATTCATAGCGAGCCTGATTTTCTGGGAGTTGCAATAATGATACGATCGTGGCCATGGCGTCAGCTGCCTTGTTATCAAGTCTTGGAATCTGTATGAACTTGATATCTACAAAGTATTTCTTGAAATCATCAACCATCTTCTTATATGGCAACAATTTGTCATCTTTGGTTTGATAATCATCATTGATCTGATTAATGACTAATTGCGAGTCACCATAGACTTGTAGTTATGTGATCCTCCATTCTAATGCGATCTTGAGTCTAGTGATTAAAGCTTCATACTCGGCTATGTTGTTAGTGCATGGAAACATTAGCCTATATGACCGAGGAATGGTATTTCCTTGAGGGGTGACAAAGAGTATGCCTGCCCCCGATCCATGTTGAGTGAAAGAACCATCAAAGTATAAAGACCATAGCTGTTTTGATTCTGCAGTGAAGACATCAGCATCTGGAAATTCAATGTGCATGGGATGTTCTGCTTGTAGTGGTGCTTCAGCTAGTTGATCAGCGATAACTTGTCCTTTGATTGCTTTGCGATCAACATAATGGATGTCAAACTCACTTAAGATCATGACCCATTTTGCTAGCCTTCCTGTCAATGTAGCTTTGCTTAACAGATACTTGAGTGGATCAATCTTTGCGACAAGATTGATTGTATGAGTTAACATGTAGTGTTGAAACTTTTGTGAGGCAAAGACTACTGCTAGACAAGCCTTCTTGATGAAAGTGTAGTTGATTTCATGACCTGTTAGCCTTCGACTGATGTAATAAATTGCACGTTCCTTTCCTGTAGAGTCCTCCTATGCTAATAATGCCCCCAAATATGTCTCTGTTGTGGTAATATATAAGATTAGAGGTTTGTCCGGATTTGGTGGTACTAGAACTGATGGGTTCATTAGGTACTGCTTGATTTGTTGAAAGGCCATTTCACACTTGTCGTCCCATTTGAAAGGAACATTCTTATGCAGTAGATGTGTGAAAGGTAGACTTTTATATGCCAGTTGTGTGATGAACCTTCGTATAGATTGAAGTCGTCCTTGTAATGATCTCAATTGACTGATATTCCTTGGTGGAGGCATTTCCATGATTGCTTGTACCTTGGCAGAATCTACTTCAATTCCTTTTGCGGATACTATGTATCCCAAGAGCTTTCTAGATGTGACCCCAAAAATACATTTCTTAGGGTTGAGGCGAACTTTGAATTTTTCCAACCTTGCAAATTTTTTGGATAATATTTCAAGATGTCCTTCTCTTGTGTATGACTTTTCCAATATATCGTCTACATAGTCTTCCATGAATGTGTGCATCATGTCATGAAAAATTGTAGTCATAGCTCTTTAGTAAGTAACCCTAGCGTTCTTTAGACCGAAAGACATGACATTCCACAGTAAGTCCCCCATGGACATGTGAATGTTGTTTTGTCTTGGTCTTCAAGTGCAATCTTGATTTGGTTGTAACCAGAAAAACCATCCATTAGTGAATACATGGCATGGCCAGCTGTCAGATCAACTATAGTATCGATGTTTGGAAGTGGGAAATCATCCCTAGGACATGCCTTATTAAGATCTTTGAAATCTTTGCACACTCTGATAAGTTTATTTGGCTTGGATACAGGAACAATGTTGGAGATCCATTCTGCATAGTCGATTGATCTTATGAAACCCACATCAAGGAGTTTTTTGAGTTCTTCCTTAACTAGTAGTGCAACATGAGGATGCATCTTTCTGAGTTTTTGTTTCATAGGTTTAACTCTTGGTTTGATAGACAAGTGATGCATTATAAGATTATGATCAAGACCTGGCATGTCTGTATAAGACCAGGCAAAGTTGACTTGATTTTCCCTGAGAAATTTCATGAACTCTGTCACTTCTTTCTCTGTCATTGACGCAGCTAATTGTAGAATCCTTGGTTGTTCTGTAGTTTCAAGATTAACTTCTTTTGTAGGCTCAATCAAGATAGGTGATCACTCATGATAGTGCTCTGGGAGAGTGTCAAGCTTCCCATCATATGGTGCCTTAAAAAGGTTTTCACCATATGATACGCTCTTTGTTTTATCTTTTGTTTGATGTAATACTACCATATTTTGGTTTTCACCATTAGATCTTTCTTTTTTATTTTTCTTTTTGCAGCTAGGAGACTTGACACTCTCCTGATTAAAGACTCTATGCTGAAAATCGCCAGTGGAACAATCATCTGTGTCATCTGCAGAAAGGAAGTTCATGATAGATTCATCGCTTGGAAACATAGGTATATTGATTGGTTTGGATAGATCCTGGTCAATGAGATCAGGATGTATCAACAGTAGCGGGTCATTAGGTTGCGTGAAATCGGCTAAGGTTATGGTCATAACAGAATTGTCTGTAGGATCTGAGGTATGAGGCAGATCAATGATGGTATTGTATCACGATAGTCTTGTTTGATTAAATCCGACTCGGTATCACTAGAATCATAGTCACCTTGTAGTTCAGATTCTTACGGTTGGGACCCTAAACCTTCACCTTCGATTAGAGTTGGGGTGTACTTGTGTACCACATCAACCTTTTTGTCCCTCCAGAACTCATCATTGTGGATGGTGTCCCATTCATATTCACCAAAGTTTGTGTCAGAGTTATCCACGAAATTCTAAATTGTTGTCAAACATGCTTCTCTTGTATCAAAAATTTCTTGCAATGTGAGGATAGTATCATGCAAGAGGACAGTATCATGCAACTGCTCGAATGGTCTTTCTTTTGAGTTAGTATCATAGCCTAGTCCTATTTTATCTTTGGCGGCAAGCACTGGAAGGTGAATAGGCTCAACTACTCCTTTTCTTTTCCCGATAGGACCATTACCATCATAGCCCATCTTTTGCATGATTGAATATCCTTTACCATACTGACCAGTTGGTAGTTTGACATTGAGAACTATTTCATCTTCATCTTTATAGAGCCAACTTAGAACTTCTCTATCCTCAGAATCTTCCATGGGGAATTTTTTCTTTGATAAATCATCCATTAAACTTAGTATTTGGCTCTGTTGGTGGTTGCATTGATGTTGATGCTACAGATATATGTTGTTGTGCGATAGAAGGTTGTCCATGTGACCGAGGCGATGTAGGTAGATTAGCAAGACAGAGAGAGTACTCCCCTACTCCATTTTCTTTGAACCGTAGTTGCTTGTCAAAGCTTTTGGTTAACTGATAGATTTGTGTATCAACTTTGGGAGAAGTACTAGCGGGAGCTTCTCGATTGTTGGGGACCAAAGTATCTTGACTAGCTTTGATGTTGGCACAAGTCTGACTATTCAAATTATCAGCTAGTATTGTGATCTCATTTCCGTCATAAGGAAACTTAAGACATTGATGATATGTGGACGGACAACTTGCATTTCGTGGATCCAAGGACAACCCAACAAGATGTTGTATGCAAGATCACGGTCTAACACTTGACAGAAAGTATTCTTGATAACAGGTCCCACTCTGATCGGCAGCATGATTAAACCCTTGGACACTCTTTCCTCATCATCGTAGGCTTTAATAGTAATCTTTCTTCTGGGATCAATGGAGTCCTCATAAAATCCTAAAGCTTGAACTAACTTCATGGTACATATGTTCAAACTAGCACCTCCATCTATTAGGACGCGTCTTCCACGAAACTTGTGGATCATGACTTCTAAGTATAGTGATGAATTATGGGGATGTGTCATGGAAATGTCATCTTTTTTAAAGAATGAGAGGCATGTGGGTGAGGACAAGTGTCCCACCATGGCTTGAAATCGGTCCACATCTAGATTAGTGGATACAGTTGTTTCAACGAGGGCCTTTTCTAGAATTTTCTTGTGTGCTAGGGAAATCTTTAGGATTTCTAAGATAGAAATCTGAACAAGAGTTTTTTGAAGTTGATTGACTAAGTCATATTGATGTTGAGGCAGGGGAACAGTGGATTTTGAAGAAGCACCCTTTAAGATAACTTTAGCTTGTTCCCTTGTTGTTTTGTTAACTTCTCTCTATTCCATCTTTTCCTTAACTTTTATAACATTGACCCGCTCGTCGTCAGTGTAGATATGATTGATTATATGATCATTGATATGATTCACACTTTTTCCAAAAGACTCACCCTTTTGATAGTTGGGTAAAGAATTGTGAAATGCTTGGTGGTCTTTGTTTGTTTGTTGGTGTCCTATTGTGATGGTGCCATTTTCGATTAAGTCTTGGACTTTATTTTTCAAGGCTTGACAATTATTTGTGCAATGGCCCTTGCACCGATGATAATCACAATAGTATGCGTCATTCCATGATGGAGGCTTCACACTAGGTTTGAAATTTTGTTGAGGCGGCAGGGTGATAACATTCTTTTCCATCAACTCTTTAAGGGAAGATTCTAGAGATTGACCCAGTGGAGTAAAAGTTCTTCTGCTAGAGAAGAATGAAGATCATTGTAGATTTGTGTTTGAGGCATTTCCTAAGGCATTGTTGTTGTTATTGTTTCCACAGTAACCTTTATTGTTGGAATTCCCTTGATTGGGAGTAGAAGTTTGATTCACGTTATTCCGAGGAGGAGGAGGATTGTTTCCCTAATTTGTGACCGAGTTGACATTGTTATAGTTATTGTTGTGAGGAGCACTAAGAACAAATGGCTTATTCGAGACATGATTTGCATCTACAACACCATCATTCACCACATTTTTGTTGCGAGTCCAAAACTTATATTTGTCATTGTGGTGACTTGACGAGCTAGGATTGTCCTTATCAAGTTTTATTATCCCTCTCTGGACCAAGGCATTTTCAATGGTGATGGCATTTTCAATCAATTTCTAAAAAGAGGGAGGACAATGAAGATTAATACGATAGCTCATCTCTTGATCCAAGTTGTTTATGAAAGTGGTGATCTTTTCCTTTTCAGGAACATGACGTGGGTATCTAGAAAAAAATCTTCTCCATCTCTGAAGAAATGTAATAAATGGTTCACCAGGTTTAGGTTTAGCCTTGCAAAGATCAATCATAGTTATTTGGTGTTGTATATTGTAGGAATATTGTGATATGAATTCGTTAATCAACTCCTCAAATGTCTTGATAGGTGGTGTGATTTTTGATAGCCATTCCATAGATTAGCCTCCAAGACTCCTAGGAAACAAATGCATCAAGTATGTGTCCTCATGAGAAAACTCTAAATTCATATTTCGGAAGTCCCTAATATGATCGATTGGATCCGATTTCCCATTATAACAATCAAACTTTGGGATTTCACAATGTTTGGGAAATGGGATCATGTTGAGACGTTGGTCAAAAGGATAAGAATAGATGTCATCAAGAGCATATGTCTTCGTTGTGGTTCCCCCTTGCATGTCTTTAATTTGTTCTTGAAGTCCCTTAACCTATTGAGACAAGGCACTAATATCAGACAAAGGTGTTTCATCAAGACTTTTCTTTAAGTTCTTAGTATCAAAATCATGAGGCAATTTAGCTCCTTTGTCAGCCAAATACAAGAAATATTTCTCTTTGTTACACTCTAAGATATTTTCTAAGGTTTTGTGAAATTTGGGATCTTGCTCAGCCTCTCTAAGGTGATTTTCTTCATCTCGTTCATCATCACTATCTACAGGAGTTCTGCTCATGTCTCTGTTGAAAGGGAATGGATTTTTTTCTCTTTCACCCATGTTTTCATTAAAAAGGGGATTACAACTCACACTATAAAGGGGCTTGCTACTCTCACCTTCTCCTTGAGTTCTTTAGGTATGCTCTTCTTGTTGAATATCCTCTCTCAGTTTATTGTATTGAGATCTTGTAAAAATAGGCATATGATTTTGAAATGTTCTTCTAGACTTATATTACAATTTGATAAGGGAAAAAATGATGATGTTTTGATCCGATAAGATGAAAATATTATGATATAATCAAAATACATTCCTAATTCTTGATTGTGGCTTCCAACGATAAAGGATATCATAATCAAATTGAATCAATAATTAGAAACTTGTTTGAAAGGTGCACTTTTAAGATTTGATCCTTGTTTTTGAAGAATGATAGCCTAATTAAATTCACTGAAGGATTTGACTAGGATGTGTCAGATATTCAATGGAAGGTTGTGGTAGATAATCGAAGTTGAGAGGTTGAATGTGATTGTGTCGTTGTGATAGAGCTCTTCTATGGAAATAGGCTCGTGAATATAAAGGCTCTACAGCGTACTCATCGATAAATCCCCTAGCAAAATCTTGGTACCTATGGATAAACTCACGGTAATGGAGCAAGATGTTTTGAATTTTATACAAAAACTTTCTACGTTGCAAGTTTTTCTTGTAACCTAAATGTTTCTTAGGTTTCTTGATCTTATTGGTAATCGACTTCCTAACAAATTTGGTTGATTTCCACTTTCTAAGCATGAGAGAACTATCGAGATGCTAATGGACCGAGGATGTTATAAACTTAGATCTGTCAAAAGTAACAATTCTGGAAAAGTGACAGATGTGCTACTCTGCACCCTATATACGTTGCAGAAACAGGCATATGAGCCAAAGAAATAGTCAAATGCACTACAACAAACCTTAGATGTGCTACTCTGTGTCCTATATGCGCTACAGAAAAATGATTTGACAGTGACAAAAGTTGTTTACAAAATATTCAGCCTATGCGTCAAAACAGGTTCTAAATGCGCTGAACTAACCAGTGAATGCGCTAGAACAAACCTTATATGCACTAAGATATACCCTAGATGCGCTAAAATAGTTTTCCAAAACAGTTTTCCGAACAGTTTTGAACAATTTTAGCGAAATTTTTGCATGTTCATCTTGGATGATCTTCTATCTGAATTAATGTGATTGAAAACACAACAAACATTTTGAAAACAGTTGTTTTTAAGCCCTATACTAAACATCAAGTGTATGTTCAAAAAAATGTTTTTCAAAAAGTGTTTTCACAGGTTTCACACATAACAGACAATTCAGACAGACTCACTCTTAGTACTCAAGTAGGTCATCATAATAACCATAGCCCACATCTTAGAACTGTATCGACTCACACATTGGTGTCACCCTCGAAGGGGCGCCCGTGTTTTTGTCTTTTCCAGGTGCGTACTCAAAGTGACGAAAGTGGATACTGGATCCCCTAAGAAAATGGTCCTTGGCAGCTATATGGTGAGTGTCTTGGGGGTAGATTCTTCCCTCCCCTTGCACTATGATTATTAGGATGTTTGGAAACTGACACAATTGGCTACTACACTAGGTTCGTAGTAAGGGTTTTCGTTCGATGCGACAATAATAAACTCCCTCAGGAGACCTCCCAACCTTTAGAACAAAGGATTTGGGGATGGTTATCTTGCACACTACCGGAAAAAATTGGGTTTCCCTAGATTTTCTTTAAATTTTATAGTGGGGTGGAATAGCCTGGCTTTGGCTTGAACCCACTTGGGTCGTTCCTCTTGGGTGAGTACTTTTTCCCACAAGAGCAGGGCCTCTAAAGGATGTAATAAAGCATTAAAATTGCAGAAATTGAAAAGGAAAGTCTGGTATTCTGATCACCCAGTTAAGGGGAGAGCATAGACCTATTGCCACAGACAAAGTAGACAGTGTTCTTTTTAGAGCCCAAATGATAATGATTTAATCTTTGTGAAGATGTTGCTTCACAACAAGCATGGGATTCATTTTAACTATGAAAATCAATGTGTGGTGACTATCCTAGGATTGCTTCTTTTTAAATTCCATGTCTATCCTAGGATTGGTTCATTTTAAATTGTTATGTCTACCCTAGGGTTGCTTCTTTTTAACCAGAAAAAGCTCTGTTTGTGGAAGGCGTCAGACTCAGAACATTGTTTAGTTACAACCTGTAAGCGCTAAAAGATCATACAAAAGCGCTAAAACAAATAGTAAATGCACTAAAACAAACAGCTAATGCGCTTCAGAAAACCTTAAATGCACTAAAACAAATGCAAAAAGAAAATTAAAAATTAAAATTTTAATGAAGTGAGCTAAGTGTATGCGCCATTATGTTCTCTATAAGTGTTGTTCTATTCCCTAGATGCGCTGAAACAGTTCCTGAATGCGTTGAAAGACCTACAAAAGCACTGTTAGAAGCCCTGGATGTGCTAAAGAAAACCACGTATGCGCTAAAACGGGATTTTTTGTCGGAAAGCTGAATTCTAGAATGCGAAATCCTATCAAGAAACTCGTAGGTAGATGTCAAAAATGGGGCAAAGGCCCCACGGTGGGCGCTAGAAAATGTGTGATCGATTTTTAGGTGTATCAATATGTAAAAACAATAAATCAAACACACTAATAAGACATTATATCAAAACAAAAAATCAAATGAAAAGGAATGCAAACTTAGTTTTTTGTCTTTGATGTCGTCCTATCGTCCTCTATCTCCAATGTTTTGTCGGTTCCAGCTTGCTCTCAGATTGTGTGCTAGGCTCAACAAACGGTCTTCCTAGAGAATGAGATTTGAAGATGAATGTATGCTTAAACTAGACATGATTGCTAGAATGAAAGATTATGAAATTATGAAAGCTAAAGATGATAATAACAATGCTAAGATGCTATAAATGTTAGAATGCTAGAATGCAACTAATAGTCAATGCGTGCGTGTATGTCAGTGTTTGTGTCTCTGTGTGTAACCAATGCTTGGATTCACAAGGGTATTTATAGAATTTTTGAAAGATTTGATTGGATGATGTGATCAACGGCTGTAAAAATTCTTGGCAGATCGAATGGTCGAAGATGGATAAGACTAGAGAGAAAAATAGAAGAAAACCAAAAAGTAAGGTTTGTTTACTTTTTTGTAGAAGAGATAAGATGAGATGATAAAGATGAATTGTAAAAATCATCTTTTTGTGAGATTTTGGAAAGATTTTGAAGATAAATAATGAATTATAAATTCAGTTATTTATTTATGGGTGACATGGAGATTTTTCTTAATTAAATAAAATATTTAATTAAGATTTGAAGAAAATGGAAGATTTCATAATTAAATAAAATATTTAATTATGATTTGAAAAGATATGAAGGGTATTTAATTAAATAAAGATATTTAATTAAATTTTTAGAAAATGACATGTAAATGAAATTAATTAATTAGAAGAAAGATTTGAATAGGAGAAAGGAAATATTTAAATTTAATTAAATCAAAAGACTTAATTAAATTCAAAAGGTGTTAATTAGGTTATTTATTTAATTAATCAAGTAGACATATGAATGTGAAATAATTAAATAAAGTTGATTTATTTAATTATGGCGGAAGAATAAAGTGAATGAACAATATAATTAAATTAATTAAATTTAATCATATGTAGAGGACTTTTTAAAGAGATTAATTAAATAATAAATATTTAATTAAGTGCCAGGATTAATTAGACATGACCAATTTTATGCATATACACTTTCGATTTAGCATCTCGACACTTATGAGAAAAATAATGCTTTTAATAAAAATCCTACTCTTTGTCAGTCCAAAACCCTAAAACCTACACAATGATGTATTTGACTGTCACACAATAGCGCTTTTAAAAATCTCTGACACTTTTGTAAAATTTAGTCTTTTTTGTTAGGGCAATGTCACACTTTGTTTAGTTAAAAAAATGCTTTTGAAAGTGACACTTTTGACTGTCAATTAAATTTCCTAGATTTCCTAAAATCTCATATTCCAAAAATTCAACTGTCAAACATTTAGGATTAGAGACTTGTATTAGACAAACTTGTAGTCATCATCAATTATCCCAAACAACAAACAAAGGTTTTTCATCCTCATCCCACATTATCCTTTCGTCTTGGGCTTCCAGGAACACATCTTTTTAGTTTGGACCAAAAATCAACCTTATCAGTAGCAGCAAAAACAACTCATCCCACAACAATCAAAATTACACATAAGTCTTCTTATATCTCCTATCATAGCTTCTAGTTTAAAAGCCTTTGCTTGGAAAACAATCATTTATAAGTAAAGTATTAAATTAGTGGAAAATCCTTGTGAGTTAGCTTGCTTAGTAGTCATTATCTACTCCTATGTTTGTAAAACTCAACACCATTCTCCTTTACTTGGACTCATTAGTCTAGGACAAGCAAGGATTATCCTCAACACCAATCAAAAAAAGATCTAGAAAACTTTTATCTTTTAAATGTTTTCACATCCTCCATCCATCCAATCAACATCAAACATCAAACTTGGGTTCAAACCTACTTAGAGTGTATTTTTCCAAGTCCATTTTGAAACAAAACATTCATCCAAAACATATTATAGACACCTTAAATCGTCTACATATCACACATCTCAATTTTGCCTTTTAACATCATCTTTCTTCATTTTATCACCTAATTTCTAATTTTAATTAAATAATTTCCAATTGTTTGATTAAATTTATCATTTTCCTCTACTAATTGAATAATTAATGTTATTTGATCAATTTGTCATTTTTCATCATTTTCTCACTAATTCCCCTTCATTAAATAATTTTAAATTATTTAATTAAATTCAATTTCCCTCTATCCACCATGATTAAATAATTTTGATTATTTAATTAATTCTAATTTTTCTTCAATCCCACTTGATTAAATAATTTTGAATTATTTAATTAAAATCCCAATTTCTCCTCATCCTCACAATTAAATAATTTTCATAATTATTTAATTCACTAATTTTTCCTCCAAACTTGCACAAAGAATATTCCTTTTTCAAAAAGAGAATATTCCCAATTCAAATATCTTCTTCCCTCCAATTTAAAATATCTTCAACCAATTTTCCATGAAAATAGGGATATTTTGGGCTCTCATTCATCCTCCACCCTTGATCTCCTTGATTTCCTCCCATTCATTGATCTTCAAATTCAATCTCCATCGTTGATCAAAAATCTTCAAATCTATAAAATAACTCATTCATCTATGAAAATCATTCACAATTTTCATAATCTTGGGCATTCTTCAATTCTTAAGCAAATTTTGAGCATTTTAGCATCCTTTTGTGAATCACATCTTCAATCGAGCTTTTGCAATCATGAATTATGCACAATTTGAGCAATCCACATCACAAATTTTCATCAATCCACAATGGGATTGAAGGTTTGCATGATTTCTTAGTTTTAATTGTGTTTGACTTGCATTTCATTTACTTAGTTTAAATCTTTGAAGCATTTGCAAATCGATTTCATTGAGTATGGGTTATAATCATCTTAATCTTGTAAGTTTTTAGTGTTTTTTTAACTCTAATCGCTTGAATTATGTTTTCTAACCATTACTCATATTTCCCCTACGACATTTTGGCATGCTTGGTGGGACCCACATCCCAAATTTAATGTTTTTGTGAACTTTGTGTTGGCATGTAGGTTATTGAGGCACTTTTGTAGAAGATTGATGCTTCTAACTATCAAAGTTTGATGCATTTGTTAAAGCTTGATGCATAAAAAAATACAAAGACACTTTTGTTTAGAAGCAATGTGTTTGATTGACATGTTTCTCTATTTGTGTTGCAAGTTACAATGACACTTTTGTTAAAGTTTGATGTGTTTACAAAAGACTAGCGCTAATGCTTGACAAAGTTTGAAACGTTTATAGAAGACCAATGCTTATGCTTGACAAAGTTTAATGTGTTTGCTAAAGATTGATGCTTCTATTATGATAGCTCTATTTTTTGTTTGTAGGATAATTCAACATTTTTATGAAAATATTGGTGCTTTTATTTGTTTACAGTGACGCTTTTGAAGAAAAGTGACACTTTTGTCAAGTATAACTCAACGCTTTTTCTTTGTTAGGGTTTGCATAATCTTTTTTATTTCTTTCATTCATCTAAACCTAATGTGTACCTATTTCTAGATCTTTTATGTTTGAGCTAACATTTATGCAACATGTCGCATACAATGGGAGAAGACTAAGCACAAAGACTTACTAACATTTTATTTTGTAGGTTTTTTTATTAGTCTAGATTTCACATTTCAATTGGTGCTCCTAAAATTAACCTACATCTATCACATTTTGATTTGGGTTGAAAATTGAACAAACAACTTGTATATTTCAATTGGTGCTTTAAAATGAACAACTTGCACATTTGAATTTGGTGTACTAAAATTGAGCAATACAACTCTCATTTTAAATTTGGTGCATTAAAATAAATTCTATGTCATGTTTGGTAAGCTAGTGGTTGTGTATGCTCTTTCCTTGTGCTTTGTGTGGTCTTGGAAATCAAAAGCACCATTAGTTTGCAATATTTGTTTGTATATCTGAGGTGTGACTTGCTATGTATGCTCTCCCTTCATGACTCATAAGAATAATATTTGGGATCAAAAACAACATCATTACCATTTAATTCAATTAGGAGGCCTACTTGGGGATTTCATCACCTCAAGTTCGACCTCAACCACACTTTTGGATGAGGTATATAAAGGGGGAGAACGAAATTTTTACCCCAAGGTGTGGCTAGCATCCTTCAATCCAATCCTCATGACCTTTGGTCCATTGAGATGTGTATAGGTGAAGAGAAGAGGGAAGAACCCCTCGACTCAGACATCCATAGGTGGGCTCACTGTTCATTGATCCCCCACTACAAACCTTGTTTATTAGTAGCATTTAAGACTTTTAGCCATTATTTTGGAATGATGCAACATACAGTATCATATGTGAAGTTACTCGCCATGTATTTCCCCTTTATGAGGTGACCGACATTCCTTAATTACAACCTCATCCTTTTTAAGGTGAGAAGTGCAATTGTGGTACATGACCTTTGTATACTCTAGTCACCCATTCATTGTGGAGATATTTGCTTCAATAGGTGGGCTTATCCCAAGTTAATACACTCGTTCTACTACTAAGCTTGGTTGTGTATCTATAGTGTGTATTCATTGTTAAACTACTTGTGATACTAATTAGTGTGCTCCTACTGAAGAAGACGTGTGAAATCTATCAAAAAATTCCTTGGAGTCAGTCCTCTATGCTATTCTTTTCTTTTTTTATCACTTTCCAAATTAGACAAACACAAACCAATCTTTAAACAATCAAGAAATTTCAAAACCTTAGATGTTTATAGGATCAAATTGTAAAAATTATGCCTCTAAGTCAAAGTGACACTTTTTATTGTTATCTTGCACCGCTTCTGTTTGTATCTCGACACGCTTAATTTTATCAAATTGGTGCTTTTGTATGTAAATCGACTATTCTGTGCAATTTGACACTTTTGTCTCAAAACAAACCTCTATCAAAATCTTGAACACAGTAAAGTGACGCTTCTGAGTGTCACACATCGACACTTTTGCATATAAAATGACACTTTTCAAAAATTGTGTCGCTTTTGTTAGGGGAGTACACCGCTTATGCTCAACTAAAACAACGCTTGTGTAGAGCGACATGCTTGACTTTGAATTCCAAAACACCAAAAATATCAGGTTCCCAATTTCAACCTATAGTCTATCTAGGACCAAAGACTTGTTCAAACAAACTTGTAGTCATTTCCACCATCCAAAACAAGGATATACAACTTTTCATCCTCATCCCATATCATTAGTTCCCTTTGGACTTTGTTAAAACATCTCTTAGTTATCCTTGGATAAAAATAAACCTCATCAAACCAGCAAAAAAAATCATCCAAACAACCTACATTTGACATTGGTCATTTGGTTTAGATCTCCATATCTCATCTCCTAGTTTAGATTCTTGCTTGGAAAACAATTTCCTTTCAAGTATCTAGTTAAATTAGTGTCAAATCTTTTTGAGCTAACTTGCTTAAGAGTCATAGTCTACTCCTAAGTTTGTGACTTCATTATCATCTTCCTTAGCATGAACTCATTAGTCTAGGACAAGCAAGGATTATCGTCAAGCATCCATCAACACGAGATCTAGTAAAAAAAGACTTTGTCTAAATTAAAGGTTTCATATCTTCCACTCATCCAAATATCATCTGAACATTGTTCCAAGGTCAATTAGGTGTTCACTACTAACCCAATTTGAAGCAACTCAAACATCCAAACAAAACCATCTTCATTCAACTTCGCATCTCACATCCCATAGGATTACAACAAATTTTATGCATACAAAGAGATCTCAACACAAGAAAAACATGGAATCAAATCCTAGTAGTTCTAGTGTTCCCACCACCACGAGTGCTATTGAAACAACCTTAGGAATGGTCAATTCCAAATATGATCCTAAATGATATAGAACTCCAAAATAAACCCAAAAATCCCAAGCTCAAATGGTTTGTATGATACATCACACATGAAAACAAAGGATTCCTAGAATTTACTCCTGAACAACTATTAGAGATGACACAAGACCCATCTCTTCTAGATGCTATATTAGTGGAAAACCCTAATCTATACTTGTTGAAACTTGCACAAGGAGGTGCTAAACTACCCATAAAATTGGATGTTAATACAATTAAAGAATAATCCTTTACACACATAGCATCAAGAATTGTCCACATGAAAATGAACCCTTGGTACATAATGTTATACAAAAAATTCCAGAACCTCCTTTACCAAATGTACCAGGTCAACCTATGATAACTCTATTTGGAATGGATCTAACAAACTTTGCACAACAATATGTAAATCCATTGTTTCATAATCAAGGTCTAGGGAATCGAACAAACCTAGGCTTTCCAAACACAAGCATCCCACCAACATACACAAATAAACCTAATCCCAATATTCCAAATCCAAACACAATAAACTATGGGATAAATCTATTTACAACACCACCTTCACAAAACATACACCCAAGCAACTTGCTCCTAACGAACATCAATCAACACCCCAATAATAATTCATGCATCAACAACAACCTCAAAAACAACATCCTCAACAACCACCTCAACAACTACATCAACAACATCCTCAACAAAACATCCTCCATAACATCAATACATTTTACAAGAAACACTAAATCCTCAACAAAACATCATTCCATAATATCAATACATTTCACAATAAATTCCAAATCCTCCAAATCCTCAACAACAACAACACAATCAATACATCACCTCACAACAACAACAAAATGTTGCTTAACAACAACTACTCACACAATAAAACCCCCAACATCAACAATACATAAAATATCAACCACAAAACCCCCATCAAAACATCATTCCACAACATCAATCCACCATAAAATAATCTACAATACCAAATGAATCCTCAATCCCAACATAATCCATACAATCCATATAACACAAACATCCCCCCTTATCAAGACCTGACATTCAATTCATCCACCATCCCTCAATACAACACATATAATCCACCATCGAACAATCCTCCTATGGATCTATCATCACAACTTTAAAGCTTAACATAAATATCCATGATGTACAAATGGGAACAACTAATAAATCATATGCTCTCCATGATCTATGTCTATATCCATTTGATAGGAGCATAATGATGTTACCATTTCTTGCTAACTTCGAAATACTAAAGTTTTACAAGTACAAGGGATGCGGTAATCCAGAAGAACATATACGAGAGTTTTGTGTAGCTTGTCTAGAGGTGTCTTACAATGATACATGTCTTATGTGCCTCCTTCCATGTGGCTTAGGTGGACCGGTTATTGAGTGGTTCTCACGCTTACCCCCAAACATCAAGACATTTCAAGAAATCATAGATCAATTAGTTGCTCACTTCTCCTACATCATTGATGCAGAAGTCACTTTAAATGAATTATATCTTGTCAAGAAAAATAATGGAGAAACCTTTACTTCCTTCCTACAAATATGGAGACATAAAGTGAGCAAATGTAAATGGCCTATCCTAAAAAAACAAGAAGTAGAAATTATCACAAATAATCTAAACAAAGAACTTGGATTTCAACTATACATGTAATGTGTCACAAAACTTGAAGATCTCATAGAAAAAGGTCTTAACATTGAAAGGGATCTTATTACTAAGGGGTTAGTAAAGATCTAAAAAGACAATAACCAATCATCAAGTTCAAATGGAAAACCCCACATATGGGCTAAGAGAAAAAATAGCAAATGGGTAAAAGCAAGAAGTTGAGTACACGAAGAGGGGAAATTTTGGGCAACAAAAAAAAATTCGCATAAAACGCGTATGCATTACGGAACGGGTACCCGAACCGAAATCCAAACGCGTACGCGCTCAGCAACGGGCACGCAAACCTAAAACGCGTACGCGTTTTTGAAAAGTATTTATTTTTTAAATAAACTGCTGGCTTTTCATTTTATCCACTGTTTTTGGCGAATTGAGAGAAGTCAATCAAGAGCGCGTACGCGTTTGGAGGCTGTTGCTTCGAGCGTGTTTCGACTGTCACCTCCTCCCGTCAACACACCTGACCTCTGAGACCTCCAGGTTGGTTGATTTCTGCCCTTTTTTGCTTTGTATCTTGTTTTTTTGTTTTTTAATTAGTATTTAAGTTTTTTTTTGTTTAATGCGTTTTATTTCAATTTTTAATAGTTTTAAATTGCATTTAAAAAATAAATAACGTTAAATTGTAAATTGAAAACCATAAAATCTAAACCTAAATTGGACATAACTTAGAAATTATCTAAACCCTAAAACGTAAAACTAGAAACCTCTTAGAGACCTCTCTCCCCTTAGGTGAGCTAAAATTAGAAACCCTAATACAATTTTAATAGTTCTTGTGTGTCATTTTGATATTCTATTAGCCTATCCAATTACATCATTAGTAACTAGACAATCCATAACATCTTCCTCTAAATTCTTTCTATCAACTAGATCACATTTAAGAATAGGTTAGAGTCAGGGTTTAATTACAATTATAATTTAATAGGTTACATTTAGAATTAGTTTTTTCATTATAATTAGGGTTAATATTGGAATTAGGATAACAAATATAGTTAGAATTATGATTAGGGTTAAAATTAGAATTAGGGTTAGAGTTAGGGTTAGGTTTAGAATTAGGATAAGGGTTAAGATTAAATTAAGGTTAGGTTTATGGCTAGGGTTGGGGTTAGATTATTGGTTAGGGTTAGAGTTAGGCTAAGGTTTCAATTAGCTTTGATGTTGGCACAAGTCTGACTATTCAAATTATCAGCTAGTATTGTAGATCTCATAAAGGAAACTTAAGACATTGATGATATGTGGACGGACAACTTGCATTTCGTGGATCCAAGGACAACCCAACAAGATGTTGTATGCAAGATCACGGTCTAACACTTGACAGAAAGTATTCTTGATAACAGGGCCCACTCTGATCGGCAGCATGATTAAACCCTTGGACACTCTTTCCTCATCATCGTAGGCTTTAATAGTAATCTTTCTTCTGGGATCAATGGAGTCCTCATAAAATCCTAAAGCTTGAACTAACTTCATGGTACATATGTTCAAACTAGCACCTCCATCTATTAGGACGCGTCTTCCACGAAACTTGTGGATCATGACTTCTAAGTATAGTGATGAATTATGGGGATGTGTCATGGAAATGTCATCTTTTTCAAAGAATGAGAGGCATGTGGGTGAGGACAAGTGTCCCACCATGGATTGAAATTGGTCCACATCTAGATTAGTGGATACAGTTGTTTCAACGAGGGCCTTTTCTAGAATTTTCTTGTGTGCTAGGGAAATCTTTAGGATTTCTAAGATAGAAATCTGAACAAGAGTTTTTTGAAGTTGATTGACTAAGTCATATTGATGTTGAGGCAGGGGAATAGTGGATTTTGAAGAAGCACCCTTTAAGATAACTTTAGCTTGTTCCCTTGTTGTTTTGTTAACTTCTCTCTATTCCATCTTTTCCTTAACTTTTATAACATTGACCCCTCGTCGTCATGTAGATATGATTGATTATATGATCATCGATATGATTCACACTTTTTCCAAAAGACTCACCCTTTTGATAGTTGGGTAAAGGGTTGTGAAACTTGCGGTCTTTGTTTGTTTGTTGGTGTCCTATTGTGATGGTGCCATTTTCATTAAGTCTTGGACTTTATTTTTTCAAGGCTTGACAATTATTTGTGCAATGGCCCTTGCATCGATGATAATCACAATAGTATGCATCATTCCATGATGGAGGCTTCACACTAGGTTCAAATTTTGTTGAGGCGGCAGGGTGATAACATTCTTTTCCATCAACTCTTTAAGGGAAGATTCTAGAGATTGACCCAGTGGAGTAAAAGTTCTTCTGCTAGAGAAGAATGAAGATCATTGTAGATTTGTGTTTGAGGCATTTCCTAAGGCATTGTTGTTGTTATTGTTTCCACAGTAACCTTTATTGTTGGAATTCCCTTGATTGGGAGTAGAAGTTTGATTCACGTTATTCCGAGGAGGAGGAGGATTGTTTCCCTAATTTGTGACCGAGTTGACATTGTTATAGTTATTGTTGTGAGGAGCACTAAGAACAAATGGCTTATTCGAGACATGATTTGCATCTACAACACCATCATTCACCACATTTTTGTTGCGAGTCCAAAACTTATATTTGTCATTGTGGTGACTTGACGAGCTAGGATTGTCCTTATCAAGTTTTATTATCCCTCTCTGGACCAAGGCATTTTCAATGGTGATGGCATTTTTAATCAATTTCTAAAAAGAGGGAGGACAATGAAGATTAAGACGATAGCTCATCTCTTGATCCAAGTTGTTTATGAAAGTGGTGATCTTTTCCTTTTCAGGAACATGACGTGGGTATCTAGAAAAAAATCTTCTCCATCTCTGAAGAAATGTAATAAATGGTTCACCAGGTTTAGGTTTAGCCTTGCAAAGATCAATCATAGTTATTTGGTGTTGTATATTGTAGGAATATTGTGATATGAATTCGTTAATCAACTCCTCAAATGTCTTGATAGGTGGTGTGATTTTTGATAGCCATTCCATAGATTAGCCTCCAAGACTCCTAGGAAACAAATGCATCAAGTATGTGTCCTCATGAGAAAACTCTAAATTCATATTTCGGAAGTCCCTAATATGATCGATTGGATCCGATTTCCCATTATAACAATCAAACTTTGGGATTTCACAATGTTTGGGAAATGGGATCATGTTGAGACGTTGGTCAAAAGGATAAGAATAGATGTCATCAAGAGCATATGTCTTCGTTGTGGTTCCCCCTTGCATGTCTTTAATTTGTTCTTGAAGTCCCTTAACCTATTGAGACAAGGCACTAATATCAGACAAAGGTGTTTCATCAAGACTTTTCTTTAAGTTCTTAGTATCAAAATCATGAGGCAATTTAGCTCCTTTGTCAGCCAAATACAAGAAATATTTCTCTTTGTTACACTCTAAGATATTTTCTAAGGTTTTGTGAAATTTGGGATCTTGCTCAGCCTCTCTAAGGTGATTTTCTTCATCTCGTTCATCATCACTATCTACAGGAGTTCTGCTCATGTCTCTGTTGAAAGGGAATGGATTTTTTTCTCTTTCACCCATGTTTTCATTAAAAAGGGGATTACAACTCACACTATAAAGGGGCTTGCTATCTCACCTTCTCCTTGAGTTCTTTAGGTATGCTCTTCTTGTTGAATATCCTCTCTCAGTTTATTGTATTGAATCTTGTAAAAATAGGCTATGATTTTGAAATGTTAGATTATATACAATTTGATAAGGGAAAAAATGAGCCGATAAGATGAAAATATTATGATATAGATCTAACGAATAGAATCAATAATTAGAAACTTGTTTGAAAGGTGCACTTTTAAGATTTGATCCTTGTTTTTGAAGAATGATAGCCTAATTAAATTCACTGAAGGATTTGACTAGGATGTGTCATATTCAATGGAAGGTTGTGGTAGATAATCGAAGTTGAGAGGTTGAATGTGATTGTATAGAGCTCTTCTATGGAAATAGGCTCGTGAATATAAAGGCTCTACAGCGTACTCATCGATAAATCCCCTAGCAAAATCTTGGTACCTATGGATAAACTCACGGTAATGGAGCAAGATGTTTTGAATTTTATACAAAAACTGCAAGTTTTTCTTGTAACCTAAATGTTTCTTAGGTTTCTTGATCTTATTGGTAATCGACTTCCTAACAAATTTGGTTGATTTCCACTTTCTAAGCATGAGAGAACTATCGAGATGCTAATGGACCGAGGATGTTATAAACTTAGATCTGTCAAAAGTAACAATTCTGGAAAAGTGACAGATGTGCTACTCTGCACCCTATATACGTTGCAGAAACAGGCATATGAGCCAAAGAAATAGTCAAATGCACTACAACAGACCTTAGATGTGCTACTCTGTGTCCTATATGCGCTACAGAAAAATGATTTGACAGTGACAAAAGTTGTTTACAGAATATTCAGCCTATGCGTCAAAACAGGTTCTAAATGCGTTGAACTAACCAGTGAATGCGCTAGAACAAACCTTATATGCACTAAGATATACCCTAGATGCACTAAAATAGTTTTCCAAAACAGTTTTCCGAACAGTTTTGAACAATTTCAGCGAAATTTTTGCATGTTCATCTTGGATGATCTTCTATCTAAATTAATGTGATTGAAAACACAACAAACATTTTGAAAACAGTTGTTTTTAAGCCCTATACTAAACATCAAGTGTATGTTCAAAAAAATGTTTTTCAAAAAGTGTTTTCACAGGTTTCACACATAACAGACAATTCAGACAGACTCACTCTTAGTACTCAAGTAGGTCATCATAATAACCATAGCCCACATCTTAGAACTGTATCGACTCACACATTGGTGTCACCCTCGAAGGGGCGCCCGTGTTTTTGTCTTTTCCAGGTGCGTACTCAAAGTGACGAAAGTGGATACTGGATCCCCTAAGAAAATGGTCCTTGGCAGCTATATGGTGAGTGTCTTGGGGGTAGATTCTTCCCTCCCCTTGCACTATGATTATTAGGATGTTTGGAAACTTTGGCTACTACACTAGGTTCGTAGTAAGGGTTTTCGTTCATGCGACAATAATAAACTCCCTCAAGAGACCTCCCAACCTTTAGAACAAAGGATTTGGGGATGGTTATCTTGCACACTACCGTTGGGTTTCAATTTTCTTTAAATTTTATAGTGGGTGGAATAGCTGGCTTTGGCTTGAACCCACTTGGGTCGTTCCTCTTGGGTGAGTACTTTTTCCCACAAGAGCAAAAGGATGTAATAAAGCATGCAGAAATTGAAAAGGAAAGTCTAGTATTCTGATCACCCAGTTAAGGGGAGAGCATAGACCTATTGCCACAGACAAAGTAAGAGAGCCCAAATGATAATGATTTAATCTTTGTGAAGATGTTGCTTCACAACAAGCATGGGATTCATTTTAACTCGGAAATCAATGTGTGGTGACTATCCTAGGATTGCTTCTTTTTAAATTCCATGTCTATCCTAGGATTGGTTCATTTTAAATTGTTATGTCTACCCTAGGGTTGCTTCTTTTTAACCAGAAAAAGCTCTGTTTGTGGAAGGCGTCAGACTCAGAACATTGTTTAGTTACAACCTGTAAGCGCTAAAAGATCATACAAAAGCGCTAAAACAAATAGTAAATGCACTAAAACAAACAGCTAATGCGCTTCAGAAAACCTTAAATGCACTAAAACAAATGCAAAAAGAAAATTAAAAATTAAAATTTTAATGAAGTGAGCTAAGTGTATGCGCCATTATGTTCTCTATAAGTGATTCCCTAGATGCGCTGAAACAGTTCCTGAATGCGTTGAAAGACCTACAAAAGCACTGTTAGAAGCCCTGGATGTGCTAAAGAAAACCACGTATGCGCTAAAACGGGATTTTTTGAAAGCTGAATTCTAGAATGCGAAATCCTATCAAGAAACTCGTAGGTAGATGTCAAAAATGGGGCAAAGGCCCCACGGTGGGCTAGAAAATGTGTGAGGTGTATCAATATGTAAAAACAATAAATCAAACACACTAATAAGACATTAATCAAAACAAAAAATCAAATGAAAAGGAATGCAAACTCAGTCTTCTGTCTTTGATGTCGTCCTATCGTCCTCTAGTTTTGTCGATTCCAGAGATTGAGGCTCAACAAACAGTCTTCCTAGAGAACGAGATTTGAAGATGAATGTATGCTTAAACTAGACATGATTGCTAGAATGAAAGATTACAAAATTATGAAAGCTAAAGATGATAATAACAATGCTAAGATGCTATAAATGTTAGAATGCTAGAATGCAACTAATAGCCAATGTGTGCGTGTATGTCGGTGTTTGTGTCTTGTGTGTAACCAATGCTTGGATTCACAAGGGTATTTATAGAATTTTTGAAAGATTTTGATTGGATGATGTGATCAACGGCTGTAAAAATTCTTGGCAGATCGAATGGTCGAAGATGGATAAGACTAGAGAGAAAAATAGAAGAAAACCAAAAAGTAAGGTTTGTTTACTTTTTTGTAGAAGAGATAAGATGAGATGATAAAGATGAATTGTAAAATCATATTTTGGTGAGATTTTGGAAAGATTTTGAAGATAAATAATGAATTATAAATTCAGATTTATTTATGGGTGACATGGAGATTTTTCTTAATTAAATAAAATATTTAATTAAGATTTGAAGAAAATGGAAGATTTCATAATTAAATAAAATATTTAATTATGATTTGAAAAGATATGAAGGGTATTTAATTAAATAAAGATATTTAATTAAATTTTTAGAAAATGACATGTAAATGAAATTAATTAATTAGAAGAAAGATTTGAATAGGAGAAAGGAAATATTTAAATTTAATTAAATCAAAAGACTTAATTAAATTCAAAAGGTGTTAATTAGGTTATTTATTTAATTAATCAAGTATACATATGAATGTGAAATAATTAAATAAAGTTGATTTATTTAATTATGGCGGAAGAATAAAGTGAATGAACAATATAATTAAATTAATTAAATTTAATCATATGTAGAGGACTTTTTAAAGAGATTAATTAAATAATAAATATTTAATTAAGTGCCAGGATTAATTAGACATGACCAATTTTATGCATATACACTTTCGATTTAGCATCTCGACACTTATGAGAAAAATAATGCTTTTAATAAAAATCCTACTCTTTGTCAGTCCAAAACCCTAAAACCTACACAATGATGTATTTGACTGTCACACAATAGCGCTTTTAAAAATCTCTGACACTTTTGTAAAATTTAGTCTTTTTTGTTAGGGCAATGTCACACTTTGTTTAGTTAAAAAAATGCTTTTGAAAGTGACACTTTTGACTGTCAATTAAATTTCCTAGATTTCCTAAAATCTCATATTCCAAAAATTCAACTGTCAAACATTTAGGATTAGAGACTTGTATTAGACAAACTTGTAGTCATCATCAATTATCCCAAACAACAAACAAAGGTTTTTCATCCTCATCCCACATTATCCTTTCGTCTTGGGCTTCCAGGAACACATCTTTTTAGTTTGGACCAAAAATCAACCTTATCAGTAGCAGCAAAAACAACTCATCCCACAACAATCAAAATTACACATAAGTCTTCTTATATCTCCTATCATAGCTTCTAGATTAAGGGGAGTTGAGAGAAACAGTTAAAGTGATGCAAGAGGGTGGATTAGTTGATAGAATGAGTTAAACCCTTCCTAAACCCTAAACCCTAAATTGAGTTAAAGTGATGTAAGAGGGTGGATTAAGGGGGAGTTGATAAAATGAGTTGAAGTGATGTAAGAGGGTGGATTAAGGGGATGCAAGAGGGTGGATTAAGGGGAGTTGATAGAATGAGTTAAACTTAAACCCTAAACCCTAAAATGAGTTAAAGTGATGTAAGAGGGTGGATTAAGGGGAGTTGAGAGAATAAGTTAAAGTGATGCAAGAGGGTCGATTAAGCCATAATCCCTAAACCCTAAAATGTTAGTCAAGAGGGTGGATTATTGAGAGAATGAGTTGAAGGGATGTAAGAGGGTGGATTAAGGGGAGTTGATAGAATGAGTTAAAGTGATGTAAGAGGGTGGATTAAGGAGTTGATAGAATGAGTTAAACCCTAAAACCCTAAAATGAGCCTGCAAGAGGGTGTTTCAAGTTGAGAGAACGATGCAAGACACCATTGAGAATGAGCTGAAGGATGTGAGGGTGATTAAGGAGTTGAGAGAATGAGTGAAGGGATGTATCTAGGGTGGATTAAGGGGTTGATAGAATGAGTTGAAGGGATGTAAGAGGGTGGATTAAGGGGAGTTGAGAGAATGAATTTAAACCCCAAGGGTTGTTGAGAGAGTGACTTAAGGGGATGCAAGTGGATGGATTAAGGGTAGATATATGAGGATATTGATTGAGGGGTCCTAAGAGGATGAATTAAGAGGTGTTGAGAGAGTGACTTAAGTGGATGCAAGTGGACAAATTAAGGGTAGATATATGAGGGTATGGATTACGGGGTCCTAAGAGGATGGATTAATGGTAGTTGATAGAATGACTTAAGGGGCTGCAAAAGGATGGATTAATGGTACATAAGAGGATGACTTAAGGGGTTTTAAGAGAATGGCTTAAGGGGATATGAAATCAATTATAAAGTATCAATTAAATGTATCTAGAACTATATATAGTTACCTGTCTCTAGATTGAAATTCCATTGTAATATATGTGCATCTCCTCTCTTTTTTGTAAAGCATCTAATTTTGGGAGACCTGAAACAAAAAATGATATAAAACTTTAATTAGGAAATGATTAAAGACAAATATATATATATATCAATTAAATATATATACGACTAGATATGCTTACCAATATTTATTTACTCTATTGTACCATCTGCATCCTCTCTTTTTTTTAATGCATCTATGATTGTCTCGTGATCATCCATTGAAATTGTCCATAAAACTTTATTAGCAGGCCTCCCTTGATATCTAACTAGTTTTATATTGGTTGCCAAAATCAAATGTGAATAATGCATAATCTTCTTGTGTCTTTCATAATCTTCAAATGTAGGCAAGCCATTCTTTCTCATCAAATATTTTCGAAGCCAGTGCCAACAACAACCACTGAACCAGTTGGATACTCAAAGTTGTCATCATCCACTCTAGTATGTACCAACTTATGTTTTCTCTCAACACATCTAGCCAACCAGTACTCTATCTGCTCTTCATTCCCTTGAGGTGCAACAACAACATACACATGTCCTACAAAAACAAATACAAAATTCAATAAAAAGTGACTTATATTTAACTCATATAAACATGCATACATACAAAATTCAACTCAATAAATAATGTACCTTCTTGTACAAGATCTGAAACACGATCATAATCATCTGATGCGAACACTTGATTATCTTCAATTGTCATTTCATGTTGAACATGTGTCAATGTAGGCGTTAAAGCTCTTTGTTGCCATTGTTCGACCCATTCCATATTTTCACATGCCTGCCAATCACCTACAATACAAAATTGACAATAGCATGCCAACTCCCTTGTCCATATTGTCCATGTGTTTGCATTCGAACTCTTAAATGAATGCCATTTTGCACTTCCATTAATTGTTTCACAATCCTGTCGAGAAAAAATATCATTTTCTTCAACTAACCAAAAGAAGCGTCGAATTATTGATTTCTCACTTGTTCTTGTAGATAATTTGGTATTGCACCAATCTACAATTGCACGTGCATTTCTAAATTTTGCAGCATCCTCAAATTTTAGTTGCTCTCTAGCAAGAGCTCTTTTTACACATGCACCTGCTCCATCGTGTTCTCCCTTACCATGACCAGCTTCAAAAAAACTCCATATGTGTTGGATATTATTTTCCTTATGAACTCTACATAGCCAATAAAACATTCTAGCATTTTTGAATTGACCTGTGCAATTATCTGACCATATGAGATGTTCTAGCATTTGAATTCCTCTCTCTTTTAAATTTTTATTAAATATATCAAAACAATATTGTACAAACTCAGATGAATGTAATCGATTATCACTTACATAAAAATGGTACTCTTTCAAAAAAATTCTATTATCTTCTGTACTATCTTCAGCATGTCTATAAACAATGTGAACAAATATAGCTACTTGCACTGAATTATAATATTGTGATTGAATTTCTTCTTGTGGAGCAAGAGTATAATTTTCAGCAAAATCAACAATTGACAATATAGTTCCAATTGGAATGTGTTTTTACATAAACAAATTGATTATCAAGCCAATGAGCATTCTGAGAGTGTTGAACATATTTAGGTACAAACTTATCTTTAAATTCAGTAATAAAAACATGCACACTAACTTTTTCCACAATTAGCTCAACACGTTTCCAATTTTACCATCTTTTAAAGAATACTCAATATTTTTAAATTTTTACATCCACTAATTGTTTTCCAAATTCATCTAAACTACTTTCATGCATACATTCTCCTAATAATGAAAAGTTACCACATCTATCGCATTCTCCAGAAATACATCCTTTTAAAAAAAATGAGTTTCCATTTAAAGAGGGATTACAAAACAAACCTGCTATAAAATCTTTGATTCTTTCAGGTGGCATAGTAATACCACAAATGTCCTGCATAATTTGGTTAGCATGTAAAGTGCATCGTGTATATCGAAATATATCATAATAATAATGAAATTGTACATGATTCTTACAACAACAAGAGATTCGTTGCTTATTAATTCTAACATACCAAGGTTTACACTTTTCAAATGATCTTTGACTTATGCTAATATTCAATGGTAAGATTGAAGCATCTAAATTTTTTTTATATAATTCAGTTTGAGTCATATCTAAGAGATGCTTTGGATGAGGTTCACGAATTTTGGAACCCACCCTTAATTTTAAGACATCTCTAATGTTAGGTGATACTCTTGTATTATCATACCAAAATTTTTCGATTAAAGATTTAATTTCATTAGTTAATTTCATGTCTGATCTTGGGAGTCTACCACTAAAACTCCAACATTGATTAATAGGATCTTTTTCAATACTTTCTCTTCTTTTAGCAGCTCTTATCAAAGTTCTAGGATTTAAGTTTATACATTTACTAATCTTACTTAACATTCTTTTATTTGAAGCTGTTTTATCAACTAGAGCAGTTGTTATTGCACGACGAGCCGCATTCTTATCTTTTGATCGACTTTTCTTACCAATAACATCAATAGCATTAGCAACACTAGATATGACTTGTTCTACTGAATCATCTTTCTTTTTGGTTTTACAAAAACACCTAACTTTTTCATCACTTTTCTCATTTTAAACATTCTCATCAATTGCACCATGAGTTGACATTGGAATCCTAATTTCTTTCTATAAAAAAATATTTTATATATTTTATTTCCATAATTTCTAATTTGTCTTGAAGAAACCTTACCACGAAGGTTATTTAGCACATTTGTTTCAATTGTTAAAAAAACATTTTCACCTTCATCCATAGATGGAGTTTCATTTTCATTCACACAAGGGGTTTCATTTTCATTTTCAAATGTAAAAGGGATTTCATTCTCATTTTCATCAATATTAGGGATTTCATTCTCATTTACATTCTCATAAGATATAATTTCATCATTTTCTTGTTTCTGTATTGTTTCAACCCTAGTATTATTAATCTCATCAATTGTGTATCCAGCTTCTTCTAAACAAGCAATATCAATATTATAAAAACTTGGGTTTGAAGACATACCTGGATAGATTGTTTGAATAGGTACATTTTCCATATCATTGGGAGGTGGATTTGAAGACACACCCGAAGTTGTTTGCATATCATTCAAAGTTGAAGTTGAAGGCACAGTTGGGTTTGTCTCCATAGTTGCATTTTCTTCCATATTCACCATCTCCACATTTGCATCATCTACATTGATTTCATCATTCATGGTTTCCTCTTCGACATTCTTGGAACTAGATGCTTCCAAATCTTTCATTTGATGAATCATTTGTCTCCTTTCCCTTTGTCTTTTTGTCTCCTTATCTTTATTTGCTTGAATTTCTTCGAGTGTCATTACCTTCCTACATCTTTTTCTTTGTCTTTTCTTATCACCCATGGTTACCAAACCCTCTTTGATGAAAAAACAATAATTCAAGAAACCTATTTTAAAATTGCCACCTCCTTCAAATATTCAAATAAAACTATGTACTATGAAGATTATTTTTTCTATAAATTCTGAAGTACAAAATCATCATGAGTACATCCAAAAATTCACTTTTTCCAAATCTTCTTGTAAAAAGTTCTTGCACTTGATTCCACTTCAGAAACTTTAACTTGCACTTTTACTCTTCCAACAATTTGAATAGAATATGCCCTGCACAAGACAAATTTGCAATAAAAAATGCAGAAAATGACACTTTCGGTCCGTACTGTAGAAAAAGAATGTTGCAGGAAAATCGTGTTTTACCAGTATTTTTCAAATTAGGAAAAACGGCTATTATAGAAACGCGTACGCGTTATATTTTAAAAACGCGTACGCGTTGCGGTCTGGCAACGGCCAAAACATAATGCGTATGCGTTATGAAACGCGTACGCGTTACATTTAAATAACGCGTATGCGTTTCTATAACGCATACGCGTTATTTAAAAGTTGATCTCCCACACCAAATCTAGCCCCGGTTTTAGGCTTGGGAAAGGCTTGGCAATCTGAGCCTTAGCTTTTGACCTGCAACTAAAAAACTAAGGCAAACTGAAGAAGAATGTCCAACTTTGACAACATAGATGATGAACTTTTTTTCTAAATTAGTCTATAAAATTAAAACTCATTAGAGAACACAATGTCTACTTTCTAGATATATAATTTTTGTTAAAATTGGATTACGTTTGTTATTTTTTAATTAATTTCTAAGCAAACTAGGCCTTAAACTTGAAAGATCAGGTTTTTTTGGTTTTTTAATAACTTTGTATTGGTTGAGTTTCTTGTAAAAAAAATTATATGGTCCCAAACTTCAGACAATTCTCTACACAATGAAAAAAAAAAGAGTCAAAAAATGTTTTGTTTAGGTCCAATTATGTTGTCCGTACACGTTGATTTGAAAAAACATCAATTAAGGCCAATAAAAAATTAATAAAAAAAAAATATTCAACCAAAAATTACAAAAAAAAATCCAGCCCAAACTTCATGTTGTTAGCTCTCTTTTCCTAAAAGGAATTAGCAAAATAATTTTATTTGGGTCAAAAAGTGTTGTCCGTACACCTGCTTGGTATGGTTAAAAAACAGGGACTTTTAAAAAGTGGTTTTTATAGATCTTTATCAAAATTTAATTTCTATAAACTGGGTATTTTAATAATTTACATATTTGGAAACTAGATTCAAAATTCTAAATTTCATATTACTGAAATTTTTTAAGATTCATTGTGGAAGTGCCTCAAATTTTCAGTCCAAGTGTGACAAATTCTGAAAAATAGCAAAAATATTTCCACTTTTTGAGTTTTTTGTGTACCCAACTTCTTGCATCAACCCAAATGATGGTGTTGTCGACACAAAAGTTGTGATACACACACAATCTCAACCAAACAAACAACATAACATACAAAATGCTAATCCTCCAAAAGGACCACTACCACCATGGTTCCAATTCACTCCCTTAGGGGAACCCATTGGAATAGTTCTTAACAATCTAATTTAATTGAAACATATCCAACTTCCTAAGCTAAGAAATTATCATGAACCACAAATCAAGCCAATGTGATATAATGACAATGACTTTTGCCAATATCATAGAACAAAAGGTCACAAGACAAAAAATTGTGTGAAACTGAAACATCTCATACAAGACCTTATCAATCAAGGTGAAGTAGATATAGATCAACATCTAGGATCTTCTAGAAATTAAGATCTAGGAATTTACAAAAATCCAGTGCTTGACTATGGAAAAACAAAAGATTTTGGAAAAATGGCGAGTTATAACCAAGTGAATTATAATTATGATAATGTAGTGGGACACATCTAGGGATCTAATGATTATGTCAATGCTACTCATTACTCACATGATGAGAAATTGGACATTTATCAAGATACTTTTCTAACATGCGATCAAGACCATTCAACAGTGTCTAGAAATGTTCTACATCAAAATAATGGCATTAAATATTTCTCAAATCATAACATATCCCCCTCAGTCAACTTCATTATTGGACATACTGAAGAAGCTCCATTGGAAGAAGTCTCTATCACATCATCTAAATCCATTAAGACCACCCAAGATTTTTCCATCCATATTCCACCATCAACCCAAGGTCCATGTCAAGAACATAATCCTAAGCACAATGAAGTTTGCTTTGAACTAAGTCATGATCAAGAGTCTATTTCCCCAAACTACTATCATGATCTAATGAGTATTTTCCAATCCATTAACAAAGGTTGCTTTGAAATAAGTCAAGATCAAGAGTCCACTTCCCGAAAATACTACCATGATCTAATAAGTATTTCCAATCCATACAAAATCTCACAAATGATGACCATATCCATACACCAACCACTCCTATATCTATCGATGAGATACTTACTTCCATTGGACACATAGATGATCTTCCCCCAGAACAAGAGTCTTCTACTTTAGATATATTTTCAAATGATCAAGCTATAGCCAAATTCATAGAACTTCATGGTGACATTTCAAAGAGTGAGCATGAAGAAGGTTTCTACATTGACTTTGAAGCACCAATGTCTTTTGAAGAACAATCAATATCTAGTGTTTCTACTACTACCTTTGAAGGTTCACAATAGTGAAAAGAAGGATTAGTACCTTATTTCTAAGATAAATCATATTCAGTTGCCAACAAAAAATCTCAATGGATGCATTATCAAGGCAAAGGATTAGGCCTACATGACCAAGGTATCCTAAAACGAGTGTAGATTGTCGATAATCTTAAACATCAAGGTATCGATTATTCAGAGATCAAGGAATCTAACCATGTCAACGATACCTCCATGATATTGGGTGAAACTTTATCTAATGTAAGTGTCAACATGGGAGTCATGAGGAGTCCTTATAATAAAATTGATGCTAGCACTTGAACCGTCCATGTCATAAATCATCGTCCTTGAATCTTTCCACCCTCAAATTGAGACCAACAAGAGAAAAATATTTATAAAGGAAAAGATCAAGGCATTGAATGTAATGAATCAAAAATAAAAATGAATAAATGAAATTAAAATGGATCCCAAAGAAAAATAAAGCAAATAATCCCTATCAAGCTCCATTGGTCAAATAAACTATGGGGCAAAATCAAAAAGGGACTTTCGCCCATCAAAGGTGTTCGTCAGTGCAAAAGAAGGCTTCGACATTGACATACAAAGTATATGATAAAGTTGGTCCTCAATTCACTCAAAATTCCATATCCATATTTTGTTGCTCATCATCCCATATTTAGATTGAATGTATGTTATTATTAAAAAGAGTATGTGTGGTCATTTACCAAATCGAGCTGAGGGGTGGGTGAACATATGACTTACACTCAAAGTACTGGGTGTTGAATTATTTGGCCAAAGTTGTGTAAGTAGCCACTATTTACACTATCGGTTCACTATGATCCAAGTTTACATACTAGGTAGGGAACGCCATACATGTAGGTTGTAGCCAATGTATGGTAGCTCTAGATATGTAGGACACAACACCATGCTTAGGAAAGGCTAGTATTATGAGGTTACCAACCCAATCTCTTTATTGAAGGGAGGGTTGTCTTACCAGTAGGTAGATGAGAGGGGGACCGCAGTAAGTATGTAGTTGGTGGAAAAGCATTTGAGTGATACTCTCCCTCATACAGTTGACGGTCAAGATTTGAAGATGTATGCACCAGTATTATGGACAACTAGAATGTATGCACCAGTAATGGGGAAATCTAGAATGTATGCACCAATGTTGGAAACATCTAGGATGTATGCCTAGGAAGGGACATTTGGACCATTTGTACTTCTTTTCATTAAGCTTTTGGAAGCTATGTATGTAATCACGTATCTCTATCTTATGGAATTTGTAAATGGAAAAATGTTGTCATTACATGGGATGATGTAATATGGAGTTGTTACTTGGGATTTTGTAATGTTTCTCTGTAAATGTAGTGGGAAAGTTTGAAATGAGATTATTTCAAATGTGCATCTTATTATTGAATTAGAAAAGAAAAAATTTATTGCTAAATATTAATATCATAAACTATTCACTTGTGGGTTAAACATCGTAAAAATCAATGGGTAGAACATTGGGCTTGTTACATAGGCACATGACTTTATTTATTTTTTATTTAATTATTCTTTTAAATGGTTGTAATAAATCGATGCTTGAGTTGATATTTGCCAAGGTCACATAAGTTTTTTCACTCAACAACTGATGTTAAGCTAGTTTAGTTTAATTTTAGTTAGTTCCAATTTGAGTTTTCAATCAGGGTAGATTACGCCAATTCTAGCTTTTGCTAAACTTTGTTAGATCCATTGGCACACTTAGTTCCTATTTATGTTTTATTTTTGAAACATTTGCTTGAGGGATCAAAAATCATTTTTGAATGCATTAAATAGATATAATTTTAAAATGATCATTCTACTGGATTTTGTGGATTTTACTATATATTTTAATTAAAGGATAATGCCCTCTATTAGAAAATAGAATCTTGATCCTTAGTGATGGTGTGTTCATTCTTTTTTGTCTAAGTTGAATAAAATAATAAAACCATTGATTTATTATTGCTTTGCATAGTCTTGTCTCAAATCAACACATGTATATGGTGTTGTCGTATAATACAACTTGAAAAATATGGTTTTTGTATTTTCCTTTGATGATTGCATCAACTGTACGTATGATTGTGTGAATGTTGATCATTATAATGTTGGTTCATTGGTTTTGGCTAATCTCTCAAATTTGACAAAGTGAATGAAATTTATCATTATTTGTTTGTTTTAAATTATTTTTGAATCTCTTACCCTAATATTTTATCTTTTATCTAAAACCAAGACAGTTTTCAAAAATTCAAGGACAAGTAAAAGTCTTAGATTTTGCTACAATCATTGTAATATTTGTTTAAATTCCATATATCTGAATTTGAAGAATCTTTGAATCATATATTAATAATATATCGATGTGTTTTAAAGTATTTTATTTGTATTTAAGATTATACATCATAGAATTCTAGGTTACTATCAAAATACCCCTTATTAAATTGATCACATAAACCACTGAGTTATCTATCACGGTCAAGACCTAGCTACAAAAGAACCTTGAAGTAGAAATCCCTAACGTTCACCACTACCCCCATCTCCTTGATTACCTCTAAAATCATCCATGGGTTTGAGTGGAGGGTGAGGAAAGTAAAGAGAAGGTGAGTTATTAGTAGAAATGGAGAAAATAATGGAGGGCATGAAGCTAGAAAATAAATAAAAAATGCATGGAAGAGGGAGAATTTTTATGCATGCTTTTTGGTAAGGAAAGAGAGGAAAAGGTAGAGAGGAGGTGTGTGGAAAATAATAGAAAAAAAGGGAAACTATCTAATTCAAATATACTTTCAAAAAGGAAATTTGTGAGATTACATGTTTATTTATTTCCATGTATTTGAGGATATGTTTCTATGTTAAAAATATAAAAAAAATTAATGTTTTTTGGATGTTTTTTTAAAAGAATATTTTGATTGTACCAAAGCTATAGGGGTTCATGAAATTGAACCAAATATTCTCTTAGTCATTCATGTAAAAAAAATTTAGATTTATTTCATTTTAGGATAAGTTAAATATACATATACATGGATATACATACTATGTGTATACATATAAATGTATTTGTATATAATTTACAATCATCTAATTGTATGGGCCAATTCATAGGCCATACAAATGAATTATAAGTAGTAATATATATGGATACATTAAAAATATTGGATCAACAACCAAATAAATAACTATGTAGGAAATGTCTTCGTAAATAATAGTCTATAGTTATGGAGGAATTGTTGTGTCAATAAAAATATGGGCTTAAGATATGTGGTGATTTTGTGTTCACAAATGAATATTGGGCTGAATTAAATCAATCAAAATATTATGCTATATTGTTGTGCAAAAATTGAGTAATTTAAGCAAATATAATTAGGCCAAATAATATGTTATATTGTTGTGCAAAAATTGAGTAATAAGTCAATATAACTAAGTAAATAATATATTATACTATTGTGCAAATATGGGTATAAGGTTGATGTAAACCAAGGCCTATCATTTGTGATGTTGCTATGTATGCAAATGAGTATTAGTTTTTTATTTGTGAGGTTAAATGAGGGTTTAAAACTACTTGCAATAAGCACAAGTAGTCAAGAATAAATCCTTAGCCACCATTTCAACCTATACAACTCTATTATGTTGAATAAGATTGAGAATATTTGATAGTTAAGTATGCCTTATTTTCATTATACCTACAAGCACAAACAAAAATATTAGATGTATTTTCACATTGATCATTGTTAGTGACTATATTATAAATAAATGTTAAGAAATTAACTATTGTCAATGTTGAAGAGATATAGCTTTTGAATGAATAAATTCTAATGTAGCGATTGTATGTAGAATAGAGGATTGGATATGAAAAAAAAAACTTAATTCTTGTTACACATTTCCAAATGATTAAACATTAATAGTTTAACTCATAATTTGTTTTCATAATATTGAGTATGATGAGGTAGAAAGCTTTAGGCTTACTATCACATACTCTTAGTTGTATTGTATGATGGAGTTGTATATCCAATGTATTTTTACAAACTTTGCAAGTTGACATGCCTTAACTTTCAAAGAAAATATAGGGAGAATTGTCATATACTATTAAGGATAGTTCAGTAAGACTTTATGAGAAACCACTACTATTGTATTATCATTATTTAAAGATAGCTCAAACACATCTGGTATGAGCCTTGATAGTAAATAGTCTAGTTTGGAAGATTTTGTAAATGTTAAAAATATAAAAATAACTATATATGTGTGTATTGAATGTGTGCAGTGTTTTTACCCCATCTAAAATGCAAGAAATAAACTCGAGCAAAAGGATAAAAAACAAAACAAAACACTCAAATTAGGGCTTAATGTTGAAACTCAAAACTTGTAAATAAAATACCAAAATATTACCTTGTTTGAGCTTGATGAGTTTGTTTGCCTATTTTGATGGCTTGATATGTGTGCTCCTAGATCGATTCAACAGCATAATGGCTTTTTTTTTGCTTGAGTTGGATGCAAGGGTGGTGGATTTTTGCTATGGATGCAAGATGGTGGTGTGAGCTTAAATGTGGTAGCATATGGTTAGAATGGTTGATAATGTAAAAATGGCTAAGTGTTATCCATTTAGCAAGGGAGATGGAAATAAACAGTGGAGATTGAAAGGGGGAAGAAGATCAAGGGTTGAGATCAAGAGTTGACCAAAGGAATTAAAAATTCCTTTTTAATGTGCATGGGAATGATAAAAGGAATTAAAAATTCCTTAGAAACCTTGGATGAATAAATGGAATTTAAAATTCCATTGGGAAGGACATGGGGATTGTAAATGGAATTAAAAATTCCATGAGGGGTATTGGAAGAATCAAATGGAATTAAAATTTTCATTGGGATGTGGGTAGTATTTATTAGGGGGTTGACCATGGGTTAGATTAGGCTAATTAATGGATGATTAGAGGAAGGTTAAGTGGTCGAGAGAGATTAGGATCCCACTTGCATTTTCTGGAGGATGTGACACCTCCATAATCAATGATTAGGAATGTGTACATCCTTAATCAAGGATTAAGCAAGGGGGATTAATATTAGGAGTAGATTATGGAGGATGGGACATGAGGGTATTAAATAAATAGGTTATTTATTTAATTTTTTGGAGGAAAGGGATAAGGGGTAAAGTATTTAATTATTTAATTAAATACCTTAGGGATTTAGAGGAATTTGAGGGTATTAATTAAATAATAACAATATTATTTAATTAATGTAGATAAGAGGATATTTAGATGAAAAGGGGTAAATTTGATCAAACGTAAGTGGTCAAATTTAGATGTCTACATTTTTCCCCTCTATGAGATGGTGTTACGAAGTAACATCATTTGAAAGAAGATTAAGACATAGCACTAGGAAGAAGATGGTTAGATTAGGAAAGATGCCCCGGACATTCAAAGGAGTGACTAGGAGAAAAGATGATGAGAGTGAAGGTAAAGATTAGGGATTTAGGATGCCCCCTTGAGAGGACATGTAGGTTGAAGAGAACACGGTTTTTCTCTCGAAATTGATGAGGTGATGCGAGAGTTGGTGGGGAAGGTGATGCAAAATGATGGATAAAATATGAAATGGGAGGAGGAAGAGATAATGAAAGGAGAAGATGAGAAGTAAGCAAGCACAAATGGATTCAAGGAAAAATGTGATGTTGCCCCAGTCAAGCTACAATCCAAAATGGATTGATGATGGATGGGGAATTGTTGATGAGGGAATAATATATCCCAAAACAATGCAAAAGGATAGGGAAGGATACATCCCAATGATGATGATGAGAGTGTTGTTGGTGAGGGAAGGATACATCCCAAAACAACACAAAAGGATAGGGAAGGATACATCCCGATGATGATGATGAAAGTGTTGTTGATGAGGGAAGGATACATCCCAAAACAACACAAAAGGATAGGGAAGGATACATCTTGATGATGATGAGAGTGTTGTTGATGAGGGAAGGATACAACACAAAGGGATAGCGAAAGATACATGTCGATGATGATGATGATGATGATGAAAGTGTTGTTGATGAGAGAAGGATACATCCCAAAACAACACAAGATGATAAGGAAGGATACATCCCGATGATGATAATGAGAGTGTTGTTGATGAGGGAAGGATACATCCCGAAACAACACAAAAGGATAGGGAATGATACATCCTGATGATGATGATGATGATGAAAGTGTTGTTGATGAGGGAAGGATACATCCCAAAACAACACAAAAGGATAGGGAAGGATACATCCCGATGATGATAAGAGTGTTGTTGATGAGGGAATGATACATCCCAAAACAACACAAAAGGATAGGGAGGGATACATCCCAATGATGATGATGAAAGTGTTGTTGATGAGGGAAGGATACATCTGAAAACAACACAAAAGGATAAGGAAGGATACATCTTGATGATGATGATGAAAGTGTTGTTGATGAGGGAAGGATACATCCCAAAGCAACACAAAATGATAGGGAAGGATACATCTCGATGATGATGATGATGATTGGATAAAGGCTTGTAGCAAGGTTGGGAACAAGAACAAGGATGTGATTAGATGACTTGTGCTAGATTGAATGGATTAGGATTCGATGGAGATGTGAGATTGTTGAAATGAATGAAAATAATGGAATAAAATATGCTTAGAATAACAAATCTATATTATCCTAAGAAGATTGAAGAGATGATGATATGATGAGGATGGAGGAAGTGGATGGATGAAAACATATAGCATAAATAGATAAGGAGGAGTGATAAAGGATGAATGGATGAGAAACATTTAGGGTGAATGGATGGGTGGATTTTGATAAATGAGAGGATGGGAGACGGGGAGATGAATGGATAGTAAACAAATCAAGAAATTAAATTGTTATGCATTATGCTACCATGTAATGAGCACTTAATTTGATATAGCATGAGACGCTATGCACCAGGGTATGAGGAACCAAGGTGACTCTGTATCACATGCATGGGACTGACACAAAAAACAAAAGGTTAGTCCAACATCCCAACGTCACCGGGGATTTGGTAGTGTAGACATGCAAAATTAACATTATGCATCCGTTCATCAATTAATCAAGTTCACCTTCATCCATTCATCAGATAAAATCATTAAATTCAATCTCCTAAGGTCACTAATTAAATAAATTAACTTTATCATTAACCTTTTAATTAAATAAACCAAACTTTATTTAATTAAAATCAAAATGCATATTCCATCCCTCTTTGATTTAAATAAATCCAAATATTCAAGTCAAAAGGTCAAAATCATCCTAATCATCATTAAGCTAATCTAATCCTAATTAGCCTAACCTAACCACCCATCACATCCTCTAGATAATCCCACTTGCACAAATAAATCAATTTATTGATTTATTAAAATCAACATTTTCCATCAACATGGCATCTTTGGGGAATATTCCCTCAAGTTTGAATTCAAAATCAAGTGGAAATGTACATCGAACAAAGAAATTAATGGCTCTTACATGTCCCTTGCACAATTCAAACTCAGCATTAACTCTCAAATTCAAATTTGAAATTTCCCCCTCTTGGGCACATTTCCCAAATCTTGCACATCCCTCAACCTATGACAAGATGACAAGTGTCTCCATCTCATTGGCTTGTTCTTTATCCCACATTCATCCATTTGGCCATTCTCTCATCAAAATAATCTATAAATGAAAGGCTTCATTCTTGATCAAATCCTCCACAATCTTAGCATTTCATCTCTACAACTTGATCTATATCTTCATGCAAAGTTACTCTCCTAGTTTGAGAACTAATTTTGCTCTTCATCATACTCCATCATTGGCATTATATCATTTACCTTAGCTTAATCAAGGATTGGGAAAGGGCTTCTTTCCATAGAAGCACCAATCCACTATAAGATGCTGATTTGATTATTAGAATGATGTTTTTCTATGTTTTGCTTGCTTCTTTTGCATTATTCTTGTGATTAGATGAATCTTATAGGGAATCTTTTGTTTGCTTTGGTTTACTAACAATGCTAAGGGCTTTTGTTTTTGAACTAATGTAGATTTAAGGTCCACATTATGGCACTAGAAGGAGGGCATGTAGCTTTTTTTGCAGAATTCTATCTCTTTATTTACACTTTGCTTTGTTTGCACATAGGTATAAAATAAAAAGAAAAAAAAAATCTGTCAAAAATTTCATCTTATTTGTGACTATTATTTGTTTCTAAGTCATATGGCATCCGGTATTTTGGCGAGTTGTTAGTTTGGTTTACCTCTAATCTTGATCAAACATTTCAATGTGCTCTAACTCGTTTACTTTCTTCTTATGGAAGTTTTCAAATTGATTTGCAACTAATGGTTTTGTTGTTAATAGCCACACCAATATTTGTGTTCTGAAATCTAATATAGGCTCTCTCATCTGGCCTAACCCATCAAATTTGCGGCCTTTGCACATTATCTTTCACCCACATCCCTCTTCATTGTTTTCTACACAACTTACCTTTCCATTCTCTTCGGTCTGTTATACAGCCATCCCACATTCTTATTCCTGCCAGCATACAAGGTTCCCAAAATGTTGCGTTCTCTCAAAATCTATTCCTGTTGCTTGAAATTTTATTTTTTTACTAGACTATCCATTTACACATCCATTTCGTTAAATGCTTGCCTTCAAGCTTTTATGGGATGGTGATTGTAAAAAGTATACAACAGTGATAGACCACCGAGGCATAGTGTCCACATTGGCCAAGCGCACTTCCAAGTCTTGGAATGGGTGCAATTTTTTACAGCTCACACCCATAGAAACTTTCACGTCAACGCCATAATCATTTTCATTGTATCTTTTAACCTATTTGAGCACTGTGCAGATAACACAAGATCCCAAAAAGCTTTCTCATCACAACAACAATAAACATGACTGTAAAATAGCACCTAAAGTGGAAGTCCAAACACGATAACAATTATGGAGTTTTAGAAGCCCGACTTTCAACGACATTGGCTAAAAATTGAGGGTATCTCATGCAACTCACCCCATTTGACATATATTCAATCCAGGAGTAAATGGTTCTAGGTGGGAGAACAAACATATTAGGTGAGATCGATATTTTATACATTTAATGTGCTTTTCTTAGCCATCGAATCGGTAACCAATCTATTCCCACTACCGTATTGACCTGTCTGTCTTACATTGGTTTGATTTGAGCATTCAATTTAATAGGTACAAGGGCCAATCTATTGAAACCTTGTGCTTTTGCATGCCTTGAGGAAGACAAAGCAATCTCATACAATAGTTAATAGAATTTATGACAGCTACGTTAGCTTACAGGAGAAAATAACCAGCAATCACACCTTGCTGTGTAGTAAGTACGCCAGGCATTGTGCAAAGTTCCAGCGTCCATTCTCCCTGTCAATCACTTCTTGCTCTCTTTGTTCATTTATGGCGCAGACAACCCACTCCTTTGTTTCACCCACTCATACGTTATTTCTAATTAATGCTAACAATTGAATAAGTAGCAGATTGCTTGTGCAAGGAAGCACGCTAGTAGTCAGTTGTACAAATCATTTATTAAACTGCTTTTGTGATAGAGCTCCAAAGGAAATAGGGATGTTACAATTTTTATTCATATTTGACATCTTGTTATAAGTATAGGTGTTGTCTTTGTTCGCTGTGGCTATTTGATATAAAAATCTTGCTTCTAAGACAATTTGTTACCAATATTGTGTTGGCACCCAAACAAAAGGATAGGGTTGTACCTCATCTAGCCGATCTCTTTCCTATCACATCTGCTAGTTTTGTTGGTGGATGGTTTAAAGCCCACACCACTAGGTATGATCGACGTCAACTTCACACGATTGGCTGACCCTCGAATCCAATCTTCTTGGCCCATCTCCATCAACGCTGGCTCATTGTAATCAACATGTGTTTCCGTCAGTATAGGCTCATTCATCGGCCAGTCACATCCCTACATGGGCTGGTATGAATGCATTTCCATCTACAGGTATTGCCCTCTCAATTGTGATTTGCATCAACACTGTTATAGTGGAGAGCACTAGACATTTCCATTCATACGCAGTATTTTCTGAACAACTTGCCATGTGCAACCATCATTGTGAAAAAAACTGAAGGGCGTAGGTGATGTAAGCTCGAGACCAACTTTGGTTCAGACTCCCTGATAAAATGCTCTTCCTTTCCATGTGAACGCAGAATTGCACTCTACAGCTGGAAGATAGTTTTAGGTGCACTTTTTAAGGGGGAACAAAATTTAAATTTGATATCATATTGTGTTAATGTGATGATATTAATGTCTCATCTAAAGTCTTTCATTTCATAGAACTTTGAGTACATGTACACTGTCCCATACATAATTTCTGACAAGATTTCTTTCAGGTCTATTATGATGCTCTAACAAATGATGGACAATGTTGCAGAACAAATTAGCATGGTATCTTCACAGAAGATGCACAAAGAAAGTCAAAACAAGAACATCATTTTGAATTGGCAGCCGTACACTGGATTGAATCACTCTTTGTTTGGAGAGGGCATTTTTTTAAAAAAAAATTATGATTAACAATTATCCTCCAAATTGCGAATTGATTAAGTTAATCTTGTTGTGGTCACTTACAAATGTGGAATGTTTACTTTTTGGTTTTTACCTATACACATATTTGTCATGTTTTGATTTTTGCATTGAAACTAATGGATGTACATGTAACTAATGCACTTATTGTATGATAATTTTTTGCTTCATAGGTGTGGCATTTGAAGGGTTTACATAAATCACAGGTTGGCATTGAAATCAAGCATTGGAATCAAGTGAAGTCAAGCAGATTGAAGTTGAAGAGAATTAAGCATGAAAATTTGAAATTGACAAAAGCATTTTTTAATGCTTGTTGCGATAATCTAGAGCTTCCATTTCACGCTTTAGTTTTCTATTTCGAATCAACTCACACCTCTTTTTGGCTCTTAAAAGGAACATTTCGATTTTCATGACGAAGGAGCTTAAAAAGAACGTAGTCAAACTCACTAGTTTTACAATTTCGGATTAACAAATTGAACAATTAAATCTTCATCTTTCCTTTGGTGCTTAAAACGAATCGAATCATTGCTTTGAAGGATAAAATGAATGTGTGTCTTTACTATTTTGTAATTATTTACAAAAAGTAATATCATCAAAAGACGTATGCGCTTCTCTCGCGCCTCACGGCGATCTTGAGAATCAAAAGGCTTTTGGTGACATTAAGTTGCGTAAATAATTGCCCATACACACTTCGATTTGGGTTTAAAATTGAACATCTTGTGCGAGTGTGAGTAGAGAATCATTGCGTATATTCTCTTTCTTTGTTGTCATCAAAGATTGATTGAGTTACGAATTTTGTCTTTACTCACTTTTGTTTATCCTAGAGGGCCTGCCTTGGGAAAAAAGTACTCACCCACCCAAGGGAACGACTCAATCGGTAACACTCTAAGGCCAAGAGTATTTCCAACTGGGATATAAATGTGGGTATTGGAGTAAACGCCAGTATCACGCGGTTGGCTCCGACAAGATGGATCCAAAAGGGGACTCTTACCGTATGGGTCAATCTCCACGAATAGAAAGTTCGAAATAGAACCCTTGTTTTGTAGTGACCAAATTGATCCATTGAGCGAGTTTATCAAAGTGGTGCATTGAAACTTAGATTCCAAGAAGTTACTTGCCATGTCCGATCTTGGTTAAAGTATAGAGGTTAAGACTTCATTCTTAACATACCTTTATACTCTTTCCTTGGTTGCATGTAAAATCATCTCTTCTACGAAGGGCATGAGGCAAGCCCACTAAGAAAAATGTACCAATTGAGCTAGGACGTCATATTGCTTGTGGTTTGAAAACATAGTGCTTGTATCCAAAACATCAAAACCAACATTCAATGAATCATTAAAATTGCAAACCCTTTAGGAGAGGCAAATATCCTTGAACAAATTCACATGTTATTGCTTTCCCTTGGGATTCGTATCCTTAGAGGCATCTAAACATTTGGATTTCATCTCAATTTGCTCCTACTAAAGTCAACTTTAGGTAACTCTTGCCTCAAATTTCCTTGGTTTCCGCATAATACACTTTGTGGGATAAGGGGAAAGTTGAGACATTAGACATCTAGATTCAAAATATAATCAAGAGTGAGTTTGTGGTAAAAATAATCCATTAAGCAAAGATTAAATCAATTGGAACCCACATATGTACTTGGCATCTTTTGGTCAAATGGTTTTCATGCAAACATTGGTCTTTTGATTTTGAATTATTCTTAGAGAAAGGCATGTTCTTCACTATCTTGGTCTAGTAAACAAGTCCTTCCTAGGTTCATTTAGGATCAAATCAAACACTCCATCCAAACACTTATCATCTTCATCCCACAAACAACTTTAGATCTTTGGAAACATCATTCTAAGACTTGGGTAGATCATCAAAATCAAAATCACCTTGTTTAGTTAGGTGTAGGGGAATGCATCCTTTCTCATACATTTAATTGAATTCACAATCCTTTGAACAAGTTCATCCTAATATCACACCTAAAATCTTAGGGTTTACAATTCCATTATCCAATCAAAACCAATCAAAATCAAACCCTAAGTCTAGCATTGATCCAAAATTCCTAAACGTTCATCACTCATATCATCCACCTTTTTTCATCCTTCATCTCGTCATTTGTCCTAAGCACCTTAGAGGTCACTTTTGCAACAAGTTCAAAACACAAGAGTAACATGGAATACAAACTTGATCCATACATCATGAGTAATCCAAATCAATTGAACTTTCAAAGCCTTACAATGTCGATTGATTATCGAAACTCGCACTTATACATGGGATCATTACCTTCTACAAATGTCAATGGCGCAACAAGTGTGAGTATGCCCAAATCAAAGATTGGAACACATTTCCCGATGTTAAATACAAGTCCAAACCTACAAATCCGCCAACCAAACAATCAATGCATGAGCCTTCAAACGAACAACGCCATCCTATCAAATCCCTACATGCCAAATGAGAATGTACCAAGTACAAGTTTTCCAAACATGAATCTAGCAAACTTTGGGATAAATATGATTGCAAATCATACGAATATTGTTCAAAATCCAAACAAGATGTTAACGACTCCAACTCAAGGCAATGTGATTCCGAACATCAACAATCTTCAATTTCAAACTATCATGCCAAATCTGAACATCATCCCAAATCAGAACACTGTCCAAAATCAATTCGTCCATGATCCCATTAAAAAAACACAAGTATGCATCCCAAATTTGCTTGAACAAAAACCAAATCAACTATATCAAGGGATTCAAGATCAAAATCAAGATCAAATATGGAGAGATCAAATTGCTACACTTACCAAAATAGTTGAGTCATTGCGCCAAGAGACATCTCCACCACCATTACCCATATCAACATCATTCCTTGGTTTAGGGCTTCCCCCTTTACCTAGAGCCAATCACTCCATCCAAATCAATCCACCTAACACCAATCAAGTCATCACATCAAATCCTTTGGATATACCATCGACATCACACCAACAGATGGTACCTAATCAAATGACAACATCAATCCTGACAAATCAAAATATGGTCTCCCAAAGACCTATCACCTTAGTCATTTCGGCCATCCCTATCACTTCGATCATTCCAAACACCACTATCATGCCCATCACATCTCAACCCCTCACTACCATGATCACTCCAAGCATATCTCAACCACACATCACTACATTCAACACGATTCCAAATCCACCACCACTACCACCAAAACCAAACGCAACAAGACAATATAACATTGCGTTAAAAGCTCACCAGGCTTACCAAAAAGCTATCCAAAAATATCTAGCCACACAACAAGCAGCACAAGCTCAACAAGTGCAACAAGCCTCTCAAACACAAGCACAAACATGAAGAATGATTGGGGATAACGATGAACATTCAACCACTAGTGATAGCATTGACAATCTCCCCACCACAATTGCTAAAAACAAGGATCAAGATCAATCCATCACTGAGCACCTTGAAGTTGTTTCTACTTCATCCAATGATCAAATCAATATATGTCAAGAGTCACTTTCAATCATGATCAAAATCCACCAACGATACTCAACAATGATCCAATTCAAGAAATGTCAACATCACTTAACCCTATGGTTGAAAACATTGGAAATCCCTCCACCATAATTGTTGAAAACAATGATCAAGATCTCTCCATCGATGAGCACCTTGAAGATGTTTTCACTCCATCTGATGATCAACTCACCATACATCAAGAGCCACTTTTTAGCAATTTATTTCAAGGGGTGTTAGGATTATTCGATCCTATTGCCATAATGCATGATTCGTTGACCTACGATCATGTTGAAAATGTATCTACATCACCTAATGAGTTAGAGGACATATCTCAAGAATTTATTCCAAAGCATGATCAAGATATTTCACCAGGGTCTAGCAATGGTCCCTTCCAAGACATGTTGACATCCTTTGACCTCATGGTTACAGATACTGAAGGAATCCTCAACTTGACACTTGATCCAAGTCCGCTCAAAGATCAAGAGGATATTGAACCACTTACCATGTCTAAGGATGACATCCAAGAACCCTTTGTAAGCAATCCATCATTTGAAACTGATCCATGTCAAGAACTTGATCCAAAGCATGACGAAAGCAACTCTGAAATCATTCAAGATCAAGAATTTGTATCTTCAAGATACTACAATAATCTAATGGACACTCTCCTATCTATGCAAGATGATCATATCCATGTAGCACACACTCCTCCATCTACCCATGAGATGCTTTCTGCGGATGGACACGTAGATGATCTTCATTCAGAACAGGATTCCTTTACTCCTGATATTATTACACAAAAAGATCAGGTTATTGATTCGTACATCAAGATCAGATATGTCCCAAACTCAAATTGAGGACATCATGAATAAAGATATCGAACATTATCCACTCAAGGAAGCAAGTCAAACAGAACAGTATAATCCAGAGTTAGCAAAACAAAAAATTGAAACAACGTCATCTACAGTGGTCATTTGTCAGAGCATGTCTACTGAACAAGACATCTCAGAATAGGAAGAATCAAAGCATGAAGGTACTACTTCCACAATACTGGGGGAAACTTCGTCTCAAGCAAACGTCAACATAGGGAGCACAAAGAGTCCTTGTGATTCATCCACCCATCACCCCATCCATGAATTGGGACCAACGTCAAAAGAAAGAATTGAATCAAAGTACGAAGAATGTTATCAAAGGAAAAGAAGCCGGAAAGCATAATGGACAAATCAAATACAAATGGATACCAAAGAATACAAAGAAAGATCATCCCTATCAAACTCCATCAGTCAAAGAAGCTATGGGGAAAAATAAAAAAGGGAAAAGTATCCATCAAGGATGTCCACAAAAGCAAAAGCATACTTTTCAAGCGACATACAAAGTGTATCAAGAAGTTGGTCCTAATTCCACACACACTTTTGTATCCACCCATCATTGCTCATCTTCCCAAGTTTGGAGAGTCAAAGGTTCCAAACTGTCAACCAATCCATCTCTTATCCCTAAACACACTCCATCCACGCCTCCACACATGATATCCAATTCTCATATTGACCATGTATTGGCAACAACCCTTCATCATAAGGATTCAGAAGGAACTCTATCGCGATGTGCGCACAAAGACAAAGTTAACCCCAATATCAATAAAGCAGATCAAGAATCCCAAAAGTTGCATTCAAGTGCACGTATCTTAACAAAACAACTTCTTCAGGCAGGATATCGATGACACATTATGATAGGGGCATCTACATCAGCAACACCTTGTGATTCAGCATAAGCTTAAAATCTTTCAGAAAAATTAAAAAATAAATAAATATGAAAATCCAAAAAAATCAGAAAATGGATTGAAAATAGTAAAGATAAAAAATTGTCCTCTAGTGAAAACCGCATGGGCGGCGCTTTGGGCAAGACCATGACGAAAACCTGGCAAACAGGCGTCATGTGTAGAATCGAGCATCTACGTGCGCTAGTTCAGATGAAAGCATCTCATCCCATCCATAATAAATCCAACAATCCATCCATATCGTCCATAATAAATCCATTTATCCAATCCATTTTCATCCATCTGCATCCATCATCCAAGTTATCTTGATCTTGATGAAAGTTTGGGGCACACTTTACACTTGCTTATGGTAAACATCTTGACATCCTATGCAGCATTATCTAAGCCATGAAGCATTATCCAAATGAGCATTCTTTACCTGAACACCTTATCTTATCACAAGATAATCCATATCCATCCATCCATCCATACACCTATCTAGGCATTCATCCATCGCATTCCATACATTGCTAAACACTGGGGGCAGATATTTACATCTTGCTTCGGGAATAAATCTTGATCTATATCCTTCGCCTTATATGGTGAACCGAACATTAGCAAAATGTGAAATAAAATTGGTCAAAGCATTTGTGATCTAGAGTCTAAATCACTAGCCCATGTCATATTTTGATAAGAAGATGTTCTTTATCAGTCTTCATCTTTCATCGAACATCAATCCAAATAATCGCTATCAGTTGCACCTAGGTTGCACTTCACACATCACATCGAATCATTTGAACAACTTTTGTTCCAAACCAAGCTTCATCAAATCATGATCAGTCAAATCCAATCAATCCATAATCTTGGGATATCCTTCTCAATCATTGTGTTGCTTAACACTATCCTTGCATTGTTGTGCATCCTCAACAATGTTATCATCATCAATCCTGATCAATCAATCCTTTCATTTTTGTGCATCCTCAACAATGTTATCATCATCAATCCTGATCAATCAAATCCTTGCATTGTTGTGTATCCTCAACAATGTTATCATCATCATCAATCCATCAATTTGATCAATCAACCTTAGCTTGGTTTTCAACAAAAATCCCAAACAAAGCACTGATATCATCATTCACATCCATATCCAAATTGTCAAAATCATGCGAAAATCCAAAAACATTCAAAACATCGAAAAATCCAAAAAACACTTAAAATTTTGAAAAACGTCAAAAACATTGGAATCCGAACTACGTCGTCTCTAAGCTTCAACGTAGGCAAGGCTAATCTTTGATCAGCCCCCGAGACATCAAAATCCAAAAACATTTAAAAAACACAAAATCCAAAAACATCCGTAAAATCTCGAAAACCCCAAAACATTCAAAAAATCAAAAATCAAAACATTTGAAAAATCTTGAAAAATACCAAAAACAGCCTCAAACATTCCAAAAACGTCAAAAACATCCAAATATTTGAAAAAATCCATCCATCTCATTTCACTTTCACTCGAAATAATCAATCATCCATAATAAATTGATCATCACCTTCATCTTTTGGCAAAACAAACAGAAACAACCACAACAATCAGTAGAAGCAAACTTCAAACACAAAATCAAAATCGAAGCAATAAACCGTTAAACACAAAATCAAACTCTTGATCATTTTTAAACATGTCAATCAACTTTATATCAATAGCCTATCAATCAACTTATCAACCCATCATCATCCTATACAATGCATGTCCTAGGATATATCGTTCCAACAATGGGCATCATTTTGGATATCACCTTGGATTCTTATCCTATCAAAACACATCCCTTTGGCTGAGGTATGAAGAACATTGGCTTGTTTGCGTACGTGGGCTTTTATTTTGATTTATCTTATTGTGCTCATTCCAAGGACCTCTCGATGATATCCAAGCAAAGGATTTAGAGAGATAGGAATGGGGCAACGATCATTATCCTTTTGTCTTGTGCTTGTTGGACGTTCTTGTAAAATAACTTGGCGAATACTTGCTTTGTTAGGTACATCCTAGCAAGGTTTCTGTATGTCAAGTGTGAACAAGAATACTCCTATCTATTTGTCGAGTCAAAGTCCATCGCACTAGGTACAACACCATCCTGGTTCTTTATACCTTGATGCATTGTGCCTGCGTGTGTTATCAAACATAAGGTAAGTAGCCCTTTTAAAGTCCCAATCCTTGATAAGAAAATAATCATCATCGTCATCTATCATCATCATCATCTCTAATAAAGTCTCATCAAATCATGGACTTGTTGGATCCTCTTGTCATCATCTCATGTCCACGCTAACATAGCATCGCCAGTGCATCCATCATGCATCCATCCTGCATCCACAAACCATCAGTATTTTGCATATCATCTCACATGCATAATCATCATCATAATATAGATCTGTTAGTCTAAGCATCTCATAAAATCATATATTTGCATAAATCATACATTTGCATAATCATAGCATATCACATCATCCATCTCATCCATCATCATATCATCATTTAAGTTGTTTAGGATAATATAGATTTGTTATTCTAAGCATCTTAAAACCATCTCATTTGCATCATCATCCATAACCATCCATTTTTAACCTCTTTATCGTGAGATCGACCCTCAAATTGAATATTTTCGCTCGATCTCTCGAGGGGGCAATGTACCAGTGTACTTATTTCCACTGGGGCATCCGAAAAATCATAAATTTTTTGAATTTTGATCGCGGCAAAGTTTATTCTATGAACCAACGCAACAAGTACATTGCTTCAAAGAGGGGAAAAATGTAGACATGCAAAATTAACATTATGCATCCGTTCATCAATTAATCAAGTTCACCTTCATCCATTCATCAGATAAACTCATTAAATTCAATCTCCTAAGGTCATTAATTAAATAAATTAACTTTATCATTAACCTTTTAATTAAATAAACCAAACTTTATTTAATTAAAATCAAAATGCATATTCCATCCCTCTTTGATTTAAATAAATCCAAATATTCAAGTCAAAAGGTCAAAATCATCCTATTATCATTAAGCTAATCTAATCCTAATTAGCCTAACCTAACCACCCATCACATCCTCTAGATAATCCCACTTGCACAAATAAATCAATTTATTGATTTATTAAAATCAACATTTTCCATCAACATGGCATCTTTTGGGAATATTCCCTCAAGTTTGAATTCAAAATCAAGTGGAAATGTACATCCAACAAAGCAATTAATGGCTCTTACATGTCCCTTGCACAAGTCAAATTCAACATTAACTCTCAAATTCAAATTTGAAATTTCCCCCTCTTGGGCACATTTCCCAAATCTTGCACATCCCTCAACCTATGACAAGATGACAAGTGTCTCCATCTCATTGGCTTGTTCTTTATCCCACATTCATCCATTTGGCCATTCTCTCATCAAAATAATCTATAAATGAAAGGCTTCATTCTTGATCAAATCCTCCATAATCTTAGCATTTCATCTCCACAACTTGATCTATATCTTCATGCAAAGTTACTCTCCTAGTTTGAGAACTGATTTTGCTCTTCATCATACTCCATCATTGGCATTATATCATTTACCTTAGCTTAATCAAGGATTGGGAAAGGGATTCTTTCCATAGAAGCACCAATCCACTATAAGATGCTGATTTGATTATTAGAATGATGTTTTTCTATGTTTTGCTTGCTTCTTTTGCATTATTTTTGTGATTAGATGAATCTTATAGGGAATCTTTTGTTTGCTTTGGTTTACTAACAATGCTAAGGGCTTTTGTTTTTGAACTAATCCAGATTTAAGGTCCACAGGTAGGACCAATGTTGGAAAACCACAAACACAAAGGATGCCCCAACATAACATGAAATTGCAAGGATCTTGATGGGTACTATGTGGGCAACCAAGAAGAAAAGATCACACAAAAAATCAAGATATGCCTCTATGTCTACCATTCAAAGCGCACCATGATATGAGGGATCGTGGCAACCTTGAGTAGGTATAATAGGAAGCTCAAAGGATAAAAAAAATACAAAAGCACCAAAAGATCACAATAAATTTCAAATATCCTTTGCCATAGGACCAATGGGTGGATGGGATTGATACGGTCTGACATGAGGAAGGATATATCTTGTTAAGACCAAAAATGGAGGGTAGATATATTGATTGACATGACTCAAGATATTTGAAACGGATTGAACCTCAAGACACCAATGGATTTTGTTAGGAACTAGCTGGATAAGGATATACTTGATGACACAACACAAAACCAAGACACACCCTAAGGGCAGACCTAGGGTCTTGGGGGCTCATTGATTGATGGCCTTTCCTACGTGAAATCATAAAGACCTCATAGTTCAATAAAATACTTACGACTGACCATGGATAAAAGTGGAATGAGGATAATGGAGACCCAGATGAATGATGAAGACTGACACAAAAGGATAGAGAAAGTCGTGGGGGTTGATCAAATGATTAATTTGCCTACGTGAAAGCATAGAGGAAACGTAGTTCGACAAAAGACAATGACAGATAATGGATAAAGGATGATGAGATGACCATGATAAGTAGATACAATGATGGAGTCGATACAATGAGACAAAATAGACCTGGTGGATAGGATGGTGGTGATCACATGTAGCTCAGGAATGGGATAGTTATCCAGATCATCAAAATATGAATTGGGAGGATGATATGATGGATATATGAGTGATGAAAAGTGATAGGAGATTGGAAAGATGTGTGAAAGAGGTGGGAGTGATGACAGTGAGAGGGATGGCATTGGGTTGCATGGGGGAAGCCTATAGCTAGATACCAATGACAAGGGATTATGAGATGGAATGAGGATAGGGATGAATGGATATGGAGATAAGGGTGGGGATGGAAGGGATGATATTATGGGTGGAGAGGAAGGTAAGGATGGGGAGATGAAAAGGATTTTCTCTTGGATGGATAGGGAGATAAGGATGGGGAGATGAAAGGGATTGTTTGGATGGGTAGGGAGATAAGGATGGGGAGATGGAAGGAATTTTTGGATGGGTGGATGGGAAGATAAGGATGGGGAGATGTAAGGGATGATAGGATCGATGAATGACGTCTCCAAGGACTATTTTACAAAGCAAAAATATTCCCCACTCTATATATGTCATGTATGATGAGGCAGGAGGGATGGACGATAGAAGAATGTGAAAATAAGGGAGTGAGATGGATATGGATAGGATGCATGATTAAGGAAGGGAGATTTATGGTAGCATGACAGGTGGACAAGGAAGGTAGATGGATGTGGATAGGGAATACAATAGTGTATGGATGAAGGGAATGTATAATGAGAGGTGTCCAAAGCATTGTATAGATAGGTGCCCCTGTCTTTATCAAGATCACAAGGAAGATGGATGGATTGAGATAAATGGTATATGATGGGTAGGATGGGTGCATAGGTTGGATGGGGGAGATGGAGGAAGAGGATGAATTTTACCCCAAGTGTGGAAGGAAACTGGATGGGGGATTTACACATGACACCTATTTTCCAGGTTTTCATCATGGTACTTATCCAAGGTGCTTGTTTTCCAAGTTTTCACCATTGGACAAATTATTTCTCTTTACTATTTGTTTTTTTGGATAGTATGTGGATGGAGATGGATGAGGATAGGGATGTGGATAAATGGGTTTGGAATATATATGTGATAAGGGAATGGAGAAAGGACTCAAGCATCAAGTTCCATATGAGGTAATATGAGCCCATGTTTAAATTGACTAGTTGATGTTGGTGCAACCTTATTAGGATGGATGAATTATGCAAGGGAATGGAGTAAAGGGTTTTGATGTGGGAGATATGTGGGATAATGGATGGGTTGTTGGAAAGTGCATGGATGGAATGATGGGGTGGATGTGTGATGGGGGAATTTTTTTAGGACCAACATCAGCACATGTGGTGGGGGATGTGAAATGATAGGAGGATTAATGGATGGAGAATGTGGGGATAATAGAGGAGTTGGGATAGTGAATTTTGGGACATAAGGACCCAAAATAGATTTAGGAGATAGAGGATAAGGATGTGTAGATTTTGGGTTAGCAACTTTGGATGTCGTTATGGATGTTTCATTTGAATTCACTACATCTTTTTTCTTTGGGACCCACATGGTTTTTATTTTTGCTTTGCTTGGCTTGTGTAGCCTTTGAGATTGATTACACTTTTGGATGGGATTTTTCTTTTCTTCATCATGTCCTTTAGAGGGGACTTGGGGACCTTTAGATTCATGTGGATGTTTGGATTTATGCATTTTTTCTTTGGCATCCAAAGTGCTTTTAATAGAAATAGAACAAGTATGAGGAGATGGATGATGTGGAGAGGATATGAATGGGGTGATAGAGGTAGGATTTTGAGGATGATTTTTGGATGGAGGATGTGTAGTTATGTGCCTTTGTTGATCCAAATTAGGGAATACGAGAGCGAGATGTTTATGATGGGTGACATGGATAGGTGATTGATGGATATACGGTCCTAAAATGGACTTAGTACATGGAGGATGTGTGACGGTAGATGGAGGGACATATGAACCCAAATGTAGTGGATGAAGGATGGGTGATGGTGGGTGGAGGGACACAAGGACCCAAAATGGATTTGGAGGATTTGGAGGAATATTGATGATTGTTTTGAGGTGATATGAAGGAGGAAGGGGGATGGTTACAAATGGTTTAGTGGAGTGATGGGAAGAGCCTGTTATTCTTTTGGAAGAGGCTCGTTGAGGATGTATGGAGGTTGTACCAACATTTTTGGATTGTGAGTTTGGAGAGGTATATCCAAGACCTTGTGCTTATGGGTGTTCTTCGACATGGATAAGCTCCAAAATACCTTGATCATGAAGGCCTAAGCCTTTACCTTGGTAGTTCATGAACTTGAGCATTCAATTTATGGTAGGGTGCTTATTATTTTGGAGGCATGATGCGAGGCCATTATTAGGTGGAGGAGGATGGGTGGTGTATATGCTTTGTTCTTCGTCTACAAGGAAACCACCATGGATGAATGTAAGGGTGCCAAGGGGATATGGAATTGATGTGGGGATAGTTCAGTTAGGTGGTGATGAAGGATCATGAGATAGAGATGATGGGATGGTAGCATCAAGATTTGGAGAAGTGAGTGATAAGGGATCAGGAGAGGGATTAGGTGATATGAGAGGATCTTGATTTGTGTTAATGGGTGATAAGGGATCATGCGATGGAGTGATTGGATCTTGAGTGACAAGGGGATCATGGGATGGAGTGGATGAGGGGCTTTGATTTGGATATGGAGTGGATGAGATGGTAGGATCTTGATGTGGATGTGTTGGTATGATTTGGATCAAGCTCTTGGCAAGTTTCAATGGGTGTAGATGTTGTGGTGGAAGAGGAATATTGGTTGGACTCCTCAAATGGGGGAGACAAAAAGATGGAGGATTCATGAAGTTCAAGGGAGTGGATTCTAGTGATACTAGGACTAGGGGGAGTGGATTGGATTTGGGTGTCTTCGATGGGTTTGACAACTCTAGGATTAGAAGATGGGGATTCAATGGATTCAATAGATTTGATTGTTTCAATGGTTTGGAAATTGTTAGGAGTGGGAATGGGAGTGATAGGTGTGGGATGGAAAAGGGTATCGTCACTAGCAATCGTACATGGTGGAGTGGGGTGGCATGGCTCCACGACATCAGGATGTGGATTTGGGGATGTCTTCTTTGTCATAAGTCCTTGGATGGTGTTTGGAATGAGGCACTTGCTTATTGTAGGCTTAGATGGTGTGGTGCGAGTAGATGAAGGATTATGAATGGGTGGAGGAATAGGATTATGGATTGGTGGATTAGGACATGATGGAGTGGAAGATGGAGTGTCATATGAGGATATGGATGGTGGATTAGGATAGGAGGAAATGGATGGTGGATTAATGTTGGAGAAAGTTGATGAGGAATTAAGATAGGAATATTGGGATGGAGGATTAAGGTGGGAAGTTTGGGATGGTGGATTAGGACAAGAGGATGTGGGTGGTTGATTAGTATAGGAGGACATGGATGGGGGGTTAGGATAGCAATACGTGGATGGTGGATTGATGTTAGAGAAAGTGGATGGGGAATTAAGGTAGGAATATTGGGATGGTGGATTAAGGTGGGAAGATTGGGATGTTGGATTAGGATAAGAGGATGTGGGTGTTAGATTGATGTTGGATAAAGTGGATGGGGAATTAAGGTAGGAATATTTTGATGGTGGATTAGGGTGGGAGGATGTGGATGTTGGATAAAAGAGAGATGTAGATGAAGGATATGATGAATATGTGGATGGGGAAGATATTGGATATCCCTTGTCAAAGGTAGCATAAGGATTGTTATTAGGTATGGATGAAGGCGTGATGGGATAGCTTGGATGAGTGATCAAATTTTGGATGATAGTTTGGGAAAGCTTACTAGAAATGATAGCATCAAGGGGTCTATATCGTACTCTTCTTGATCAACAAGACTTTCATTATCATCATCAACATAATTGGGATTTCCCTTGACTACTATGTTTGGTTGCATTGATGGAGTATAAGGATTCATGACGTTGGATTGGGTGGATATGGATTGAAAATATGTGAATAGATGATTAGAAGAAAAGGAGAGATGGTGAAGATATGAATAGATGATTAGAAGAAAAGGATAGATGGAAAAAAGATATGGATAGATGATTAGAAGAAAAGGAGAGATGGTGAAAAGATAAATAGAATGGACTGGAAGAACATGGAAGAAAAGGAGAGATGGTGAAAAGATAAATAGAATGGACTGGAAGAACATGGAAGAAAAGGGTCTTAAGATTTGTTTTGATATCAAAAGATCTTGGATGTAGATGGACTAAAGCTCAAATGGGGATGTGAATTAAGCTCAGATTGGGATGTGAGTCAAGCTCAAATTAGGATTGGATTTAAGCTCAGATTAGGATAATTGGAAGATATAGTAGGATAGACTCTTAGGTTTAAGGATGTAGCTAAAATAATGAGGATGACTATTGGATGGATGAAAATGATCGTTTGGAGATGGATATGAAGATGAAAAATGATTGGATTATGATTTTGGACTCAGGAAGATAGAGGCTAATCGTGACAGGAAGAACTGACTCTCTGGATTTTGGATGGGAGGCGGATTCGCCTATGTAGAGAGTGGATTCGCCTCTTTAGGACGTGAATTCACTTATCTAAGACATCACAGAATTACCCTTGTGGGTAGCAGGATTTCCTATTGGCAAAGACATGATCGCCTATGCAGACTGACTGTATGGGAGGATGTGCGGGATCGCCCAAGCAAGAAGTAGAATCGTCTATCAAGGAAGGACTCAGTATGGACGTGAGATGATGCAATCGCCTATGTAGGGGACAAAATCACCTATCTAGGGATATGTACTGACAGAGGGGGTGCAACATCAGGTGTGGAATCGCCATGGGGATGATTGGATCGCCTATGTCCTCAGATGTATGGACTAGATGATATGAATTGGATGTGGGATCGCCCTTATGGACAACAGGTTCACCTATTCTAGGGGAGGTACGAACAAAGATGGTACATACTCATGTGTGGAATCACCTATGAGGATGATAGGATCCCCTATTCAGGGAACAGGCGGACACAGGGTCACCTATCTAAGAGACCCACAAGCAAATTCGCCCTTGACAAGAGTGAGTTCGCCTAAAGGATGACCTGACTAGACTAATACATAGAATCACCCCTCCAGGGTAGGATCGCCTATCCATAATTCAAGTTCGCCCCTGTGAGAAGCAAACTCACCATTGAGGGAAAGAGCAAATAATGGCAAAGGACTGAAATAAAAAGCAATGGGCTAGACTAACTAAGACTGACGACAAGCATTGGTATATCACAAGAAGACATGCCAGACAACACAAGCCTAAAATTAGTTGTAAAGGTTTGCTAACTCGATGTAGACCCACCACCTTGAGGGGACACCCCAAGGTTAATACTCCGTGATACTAGGGTGGTTCTCTGGATCACCCTTTCTTATGAAGGTGGATAGCTAGAGATCTAGTGGCACAAGGTCATCAATAGACACCATGGGCTCACCTTCTCTCTCTCTCTCTCTATCGGGAACTATCATAGTTCACCACAAGGATTTCTATCTCAACCCAAGGGAGTACGTGGTGAGTAACTTTGGGGTACGGTGCGCACCCCCTGCACTACACCAAGTCACAGCTAAACACAGGTCTCTATCTAGGATGAACAAGGCTATCTCGTGCATCCTCGATACACTAGGAGGGTACATGAGGCACAAATGTGAACACCAGCCCGTCACAAGCGTTGATCAGGAGCCCCAATGAGGTACTGGAAACTTGGACCAACCCTGCACATCTTATGTAGGTATCACCCTAGCTTTGACGCTTCACTAGACACGACGTGACTAGATTGAGGTACAACTTTCATTCTCCCCCCTTTATATACCCTGTTAGTAACACGTGGTTGAGATCGTCCCCCAGGTGATGAAATTTTAGGCAGGTCTCGCTAAGGGAAGGAAATACTAGACATTTATGCTGGTCCCCAGGCTCGCACATAGCGCGAGGGGAGAGCGTACACATACTAGCACTTCTTAGGTAGACTGGACTAGACTGGAACGAGTTGCGATTTTTGGTCACCCAGGATCACCATACGACACAAGGGGAGTGCATACATCAACAATCCACTCCCAAACATATCAAATAAGTTAATTGACCCTTTAATTAAGTCTACATGTGCCTAGCTAGTTTGAAAAAGACACACACATAATCTAATCTAGGGGTCTTTGACTAATCATCCTGTAACAAATGTGTTAGTAGTTTCACCTATGATCTTCATCAAACGTGGGACAAGATGCACAAATCGTAGGTGAAATCCTATAATCACAGACAAACAAGTGAGCATATTAGTATCCAAAACTGAAATCAAATGAAAGCTCAAATTGAGAAATTGTGGGTTATGGATTGCCTCAAATTTTCCCCTGTGGAGGGTGGATTCGCCTCTATAAAGGTTGCAAGATCACCTCTGTAAGGTGCAATTTTTCTCGTTCATAGATTTTCCCATCCACAAATTTTCCCATTTGCAAATTCGCTCATTCGCAGATTTGGCTATCTAGGTGGCAGGTTTGGCTATCTGAGTCGCAGGTCTGGCTATTCGAGTCGCGAGATTGGCTATCCAGGTCACGAGATTGGATATTTGAGTCGCACGTTTGGCTATTCGAGTCGCGGGTTTGGCTATCCGTAGGATTGGCTATCCGGGTCACAAGATTGGCTATTTGGGTCACGCGTTTGGCTATCTACAGGATTGGTTATCTAGGTTGTAGGTTTGGCTATCTGCAGGATTGGCTATCTGGGTCACGGGATTGGCTATCTGAGTCACACATTTGGCTATTTGTAGGATTGGCTATCTGGGTCGCGGGTTTGGCTATCCACAGGATTGGCTATCCGAGTCACAGGTTTGGCTATCCGACTATCTGGGTCGCGAAATTGGCTATTTGGGTCGCAAGATTGGCTATTCATAGGATCGCCTATCTGTCCATAGGATTGCTTATTCGTTTGTAGCATCGCCTATCTGCTGGCAGAATCACCTATCCATTTGTAGGATCGCCTATCTGCTTGCAGGATTTCCTATCTGTCCGCAAGATTGCCTATCCATCTGCAGAATCGCCTTTGTAAGTTGGGTGTTGGATATGAGAGTGCGCAATCGCCCTTGTAAAGGATATGCAGGTGTGCAATCACCTCTTCACAAGTGGGTTCGCCCCTGTGATCAAGTGGATTCGCCCGTCGGGGCAGATTCACCTCTATAGCTTGAAAATCCAAAACTTGCAAAAGTGAAACAACAAGAAATTTCAAAGGACTCGTGACGTGGGTCCCACAGGGCATGCCAAAAATGTGTGTAGTGTTTTTACCCTATCTGAAATGCAAGAAATAAACTCAAGCAAAAGGATAAAAACAAAACAACACACTCAAACTAGGGCTTAATGTTGAAACTCAAAACTTGTAAATAAAATACCAAAATATTACCTTGTTTGAGATTGATGAGTTTATTTGCCCCTTTTGATGGCTTGATATATGTGCTCTTAGATCGATTTCGACAACATAATGGATTGATTTTTGCTTGAGTTGGATGCAAGGGTGGTGGATTTTTACTATGGATGCAAGATGGTGGTGTGAGCTTGAATGTGGTAGCATATGGTTAGAATGGTTGATAATGCAAAAATGGCTAAGTGTTAGCCATTTAGCAAGGGAGATGGAAATGGACGGTGGAGATTGAAAGGGGGAAGAAGATCAAGGGTTGAGATCAAGAGTTGACCAAAGGAATTAAAATTTCTTTTTTAATGTGCATGTGAATGATAAAAGGAATTAAAAATTCCTTAGAAACCTTGGATGAATAAATGGAATTTAAAATTCCATTGGGAAGGACATGGGGATTGTAAATGAAATTAAAAATTCCACGAGGGGTATTGGGAGAATAAAATGGAATTAAAAATTTCATTGGGATGTGGGTAGTATTTATTAGGGGGATGACCATGGGTTAGATTAGGCTAATTAATGGATGATTAGAGGAAGGTTAAGTGGTTAGAAGAGATTAGGAGCCCACTTGCATTTTATGGAGGATGTGACACCTCCCTAATCAATGATTAGGAATGTATACATCCTTAATCAAGGATTAAGCAAGGGGGATTAATATTAGGAGTGGATTATGGAGGATGGGACATGAGGGTATTAAATAAATAGATTATTTATTTAATTTTTTTGAGGAAAGGGATAAGAGGTAAAATATTTAATACCTTAGGGATTTATAGGACTTTAAGGGTATTAATTAAATAATAAAAATATTATTTAATTAATGTAGATAAGAGGATATTTAGATGAAAAGGGGTAAACTTGACCAAACGTAAGTGGTCAAATTTAGATGTTTGCAGAATAATCTACGTAGACTCCTATATATATGTATATTTATGCTACATCTATTTATTTTGTATGGACTTGAGTGGGTACAAATTTATGGTTAACTATATGTTTTAGTTTTAGTTGAGCACATTGAAAGAGGATTAAATTATAAGAGTTGTATTGTGTTTGGTCTTGCCTTGAATGTATTGAGTCAAGTTGAGATAGGAGTGTGGAAAAATGAACTAGAATTCCTTTTTATTATGTGATTATGCTATAAAATGCTTTGTCCAAAGTGATGCCTAAATTGCATGCATTGTTGGTCCTTTGTACTTGTAGGTTTCTTGTTAACCATATTTTGTACTTAGCTAGAGGGTATCTAGGGTTGTGTGACAAGTTGCAAGAAACAAATCCATTACCTCACACTCAATTCTTTGGGGGCATGGTATGGTTGTGGATCTCTTTATTTGCTACCCTCACAAAGGGTGGGGCCACTTCTAGTGGGAATGTGTGTGGGAGACCGCTAGTCTATTGTTGGAGGTAAACCACCTAGGTGATGCTCTCCTTGCACAGGATAGCTCATTACACCAATGGATAGTTACCCAAAAACACATTGCACATTGATGCAATGGTTCTTTTTAAATTATAAATCAATTATTATATATTATACTTAAATGGAAGATTGGATAAATTATTTTGTAAGAATGAAATTGTTGGATTATGTTTACTTTGAGTAGAAATGTAATTGATATGATAACATGAAATGAATCTTGAAATGAAACTTAATATGAAAATATATTTGGGTGTTTTATTCTTTATAATGATGTTGTTCAATAAAGTTTTACTTCTTTGGAATATGAAATGTTGTATATTTGTGTTCATTTTTTTTCTTCTATAGTTTATGATTGAAGTTTTATGATATAAATATAAAGTTTGTTACAACTTGTCTTTGCATTTAATTTTTCCTACTTAAGTTGTAGTTAAGATGGGTATTGGTGCAAAGAATTTCTAGTACTTGATCAATTCTTGTTTTGGACCTATTTACACCTAGTTAGTTAAGTCTATGTAGGGCATTTACTTTTTATATCTTGAGTTATAAAATTAACACTTTTCCTAATCTTATGTTGTCCTATATCCCACCTTTCCTATACAAGTAAGGGATCTCATATATCTCATGTATCTATGATCTTGTATGTATTGTATCATTATTGCTAATGTAGCACTTTTGTTGCTTCTCTTTCATGTGGAAGATTACTTGGTGTTGTAGGGATCCTTGGCTCCTGTGAGTTATTTTATTGACTTGTGTAGATGATATCATTCAATGTGTTGCACATGTATGCTCTAATGTGAAGTCATAAAGATATGGCATGTGCAAAAGCACATAATGCAAAGAGGTATAAAGCATACATAAGGCACAATGCTTGAGGACGTGTTAACAAAGTTCATAAAGCTTGCATAGAGAACTCCCAAGATGGTACAAGTGAGTAGCTATGATATTGTGTAGCCCAATTATGAGGTACATGCAATTGGATTGTACAAATACATAGGACTTGCTAGATGTTCATATATATGTGATGCATCTTATAATTTTGTAAGAATGCAAACATGATATGTAATTTGGTGTCCTTGAGTTGATACTCAAGACTTGCACTTAGATTATTCTTGAGCCAATATGTGGTTTGTGCTCATATTATTCATCCATTCTTTGAGAGTAATGATCTCCATTACGTTATGGTGAGATGACGAAGCTTGTAGGAAAGCTATTGATGACCTAAAGAACTAGTGTGCACTTTTCTTGGCTCATTCAACCTTTCTTGAGGAGAAATGACTCCTATTATGCTTGAATATACCTAGAGATGATGATATAGGAAAGAGACAAGGAATTATAAAAATCAACTCAAGGTGCACATGATGCATGATTAATGATGTGCATATCTATTGATGAGTTGTGCATATGTGATGCACCCAAGAGATGTTTATATTAGGAACTATGAAAGAAACCCACATACATGTATTGTGATCATTTTCCCTTTCTTGAAGAGAAAATATCCGCATTAGTAGTAGATCCTTGAAACTCCTAGATGCATACTAATGTTATTGTTATTAAATTGATGTTATTATTGTGATGCTTACATATATCAAAGGAAGCTAATCCTTGTACTCTAATGTTGAAAGAAGAGGGTGTAGATGGGACCATGAAATCTTATTGAGGAATTTATAAACACTTGCTATGTGTAAGAGGGAATTACAAAAGCTTGTGAAAATAGTAGTAAATTAAAAGACTATTTACCATTGTTGTTATGGTGGTAATTTTAAAGTGTGGTTTACAAAATACATGGATGCCAAATTTAGGGAAAACCAATCATAATAGCATTAATATATGTTGAGCTTGACATGATACAAGTCTAGTGTTGTGTGCCAAAATCTCAATCACATCAAAGAAAAGTTGAGAAACTCTCCCTACTCTAGTTCTAATTAAAACTATAAAGCTCATGATATGAATGTTGATGTGACCTACTATGGGCACTAAGTTGTAGATATGATGAGGCTTTATCTAGATGAAAGGAAATGCATAGATAAGTTAGAATTTTAAGTGAGACTGATAGTGGTGGATATGTGCTTATAGTAACATTGTAGAGAGGAAGTGACTTTCCTCCACTTAGGTGGGTCAATCCACCATAGTGTTGCTTTAGCAGGGGCATAGTCTCTTGTGCATGGTCATACTTTTCATTTGTTTTATTTATGCACTAACAATGGTTAAGAAAATAAAGTTATGACTATGTTGAGGTCATCTTTGTGATTGGCATGAATGCTCTAAGTGACATTCTAGATGTGTGCATGCCTTTTGTGGCATTGTCATCATGTAGATTGTGGTTGTAAGGGTTTCTCATATTGTTAAGGGTGAGGTTTGCATGTTTCCTTCAAGTGTTGGATGTTTGAATATTGGAGACTTCATGCATGTGAAAAGAAGAAGAATAGGTGGGGGGTGAGAGTGCTGTCAAATGTGGGTATGATGGACCTATTCTTCCTCATTTCATTAGGAAATGAGATCCACACAATAAAATGATTATCAACCCTTAAGTGAATCAAGTCAAAGTGTGAATCTATAGATTTACTTTTTGTGTCAAGACGGGGGTCTTGGTCAAACAACACTTTGGGGAGAAAGACTAAAAATAGTAAAGAAACACCAAATTACAATCTAACACTTGGATCTTTGAGATTAAGCTCAACTAACAGAACCGAAAAACAAAGTGCAGATTAGAGAGAGGCAAATATGAATGCACCTTTCAACAAAAGTCAGTTTCTGAAGCTGATTTGGGACTCATTCGCCTAGGGGCGAATGGGTCTCGAGTTAGGGTTGTTTGCAACTTTTTAGGAGCCTCTACTACAGATCTAAATCTTCCAATTTGTCCAGGTTTCAGGTTTATAAAGCCAAAAATAAATTTTGTAAGTGAGTTTCTATTAGATGACAACTTTTATGACAACTTTTGCAACTTTGAGAAGTTCTTCAAATTTGCTCTTCAAGAGATCTTCGAGATTTCTTACACCTAAATTTGCAAACACAAATCAAGAGGGAAAAATGTTTTGTTTTTGGTGAATGGGTGTTTTCCTTGGTCAAACCCCGTTTTGGTAATCAAACCTTGAAATGAAATGAAACATGAAAAAGGGATTGAAGAATGAACAAATCTATGTTACTACTTAACAAACCCTTGCATAAACCTTGGAATGTAAATCTGCAACTTGCATGAAATGGCTTCAATGGATGTGGATCTTGAACCTTGAATCTTGACTTGAAATAATGCTTTGAATGCTTGAATGGGTCATGAAACCTACATCATCATATTAGCTCCAAAAACATGCATGATGCATGAAGACTTTGACATGACAATTGGATCTTGAATGCTGCAATAAATATTCAATAAATTTTCCTTTGAGTGCCTTTGATCACTTGTGAAATGCTCTTGAAAGTGTTCTCTCATATCTTGAAATTGCTAGGTGAAACATAATGAAATAACCTTATATTTATAGATCTATGTATCCAAAATTTCTCAAAATTCAAATAACACAAGCCGACATTGAAATATAGATTTGAATATGTTAAAATACCACCAAAAACATAATTGAAGTCCTAAACCTAGGACACACATTGCTCGGTAAGAGTTATGTTAAGGCATTAATGAATGTCGGGTTTCCTCTTTGGAAAATGTAATAAAATAGGCTTAGTAAATAAATTAAGGGGCTAATTAAGGAAAATTAAGCTCGATTAATTAAGGGATCCCTAAATAAGTGTGAAAGTGTAAAGGGGTGCACTTTACAACACCAAAATAAGGAACAATTAAGTCCAAATTAACTAGGAGGGCCCAAACAAGTGTGAAAATGTAAAACCTGGATGCATTTTTATACACTATAACATGTAATGGAACATGAATTATGGTTGGCATAACCATTACACAAGGCATAATTGAGGAGTCTTTGTTCTTACTTGAAGCTCCTTTTGTACATAATATTGTTGAGAGGCATGATCCTTGGGTGTGCTATGTTTTATTATAGTGCACATGGAGTCTTTTGTAGACTAGATTTGCTTATAATACAAGTGTAGACACTTGAGTTGTTGGATACAGGTTGTGATATAGATGCTTCATTAGTGCTAGACTATGGTGAGAAGATTACATGATTACATGGTCTCTATTTGCATGACCACTAGTGTAACCTAGACTTATGTTTCATAGTGTCATCTATGTATTAAGGGGATTGGTGATTTCTTGACCATATTTTCCCAAGCCATAACCATCATAGACCATTTTTTGAGCAATTTTGGACTAAAACCATTCTTGTGCTTCTCCTCAAAATTTCCAAATACATGGCTGATACGAACTCACTAGAGTATCATCCATCATTATTTAAAATTAAAATTTTATAAAAATTCCACTTATTTTGCAAGGAGGGCTTGTTAAAACTTCTACATGGTACATTGTTTCTATCCTTAACAAAATCAAAGCTTTCGATGATAGGTTCAATGAGTTGAATGCTATGGACCATAAGATCTATAAACCATTTTAAGACAATATCAAAGCTTGTGTTCCTTAACTTGAGAATATCTTGTTATTGTTGATTCTAACATTAGATATGTTAGATATCCTTGTGCAAGTATTTTCATTGAGAGAGATTGGAAAATAACCCTTTACCTTGGGAAATCTTGCCTTCTTATTTCTTTATTTCTAATATCAATTATCCAATTTGTGGGTGGAAATAGAGGATAAGATTGTATGTCAATTAACAACACAAGGATGTAGGATTATGCTCATAAAAATAGGGTAATTCCAAGTAACGTGCTTGAAGTGTTGAAGCATCACAAAGACATGAGAAGGATGTGACAAAGATTAAATCCTTTTACTCATCAATGTAGTAGGTTACAAAAAAATTACAAATAATAATATTGTTAAAGTAGGTTCTTGTGTCAGATAGGGGTATGCATATCCATCTAATTTTCTAAGGGACTCTAAAGAGCCATCATAATTTTTTACTTGTTTATGTTTGGCTTTGTTTGCTTCATAACTTGTGCAATGCATGTATTTATACATGGATATATTATTGGAATGACGATAGGTGTCAAACTTATATGAATCCATAACTTGTGCATAGGGAATATCAAATGTTGCTTGTATATGGAAGCATAACATGCAAATGTTGTCATTAAATGTTACATGTGCATGTTCTAATGCAAAGTAATGAAGGAAAAACATATGCATGATATGTGAAGTAGTTCACATTATAGAGACATATAAAGAATGTGGAGTGCATGATGATTGGGGATACATTGGTGAATCTACTAAATATTATGCATAGAACTCATGAGATGTTATGTTGTGTAGCCATGACATTGTGCAACCCAATTGTAAGGTGTATGTGGCTATGTTGTATCGAGTTGGATAATTGCATACAACTAAGATATGTACATCTATGTGCATTGAATTTTGTCCTTGTGTGAATGCATAAGGGAAAATAACATGAGATGCAATGCAATGTTCTTAAGCCTATGCATATAACTTGCACTTAGATCATATTAGGCATATTATGTAATAACGAAGACAAGTTGACCTCGGTCTATTGACGAAGTTGTTTGGCTCATAAAGAATTGATTAGAAATTAAATGTTGTCAATTGCATTGGACCAACCTTATAAAAGACATGACATTAATTCTAAATTTGAAAGGACTAAGGGATGCCCTCTCCACTAGTTAATTTTTTTAATTTCTACAATTATTTTTTATGATGAATAGAAGGATAAGGTTGGGTGCATAGGCCCAAGATTATAAGTGTGAACAAACTAAGAGATATCCTCTACCACTTTCAACAAAATAATTTATTATTTTTTGTAACATACAAGGAGATAATTTACCAAGTGAATTGACCAAACCTTATTAAAAATAATGCCAAGATTGTTCCTAATTAAACATGAAAGACTAAAGGGTGTGGCCAAGTTTAGAAATTGTAATGGTGAAAATGGACTCCCCCCCTTTTGATTCCATTATAGCTAGGTTGTCTCTTATGCAATGAAAATGATAAGATTAAGTGTTTTTCTTTGATAGATGACATATAACTTGATCATTATTTGTGTCTACCTATACTCATTCCCAAGGATCCATCCTAATCCTTAAATTCATCAATTCCCTACTCTAGTTTAGATGTATACTTATGTAGATGACTTTGCACAATTGTGGATATGACCCTCAAAATTTTAGAGCCAAATCAAAATTTAGGGATGACGTAACCCTTCACTCATGACTATTATGTGTAGATTGACTCTAGTTCATTTAGAATTCTCATAGCTATAATAATTTGAGCATTGAATCAAAGATTTAGTACTACACTAACTTCTTCCATTAGCATCTAGGGCATCTACTAAATGTTTGTTTGATTTCTTTGATCATTCTCTAAATTTTTGACTTGACATTCTTATGGGGTTTGACATAAGGGAGTAATTATCCTAGCCATGTGTAAACCCCAAAATTTTTTGTGTAGAGATTAACAAAAAAAATAACGATGACTTAAAGCAAACATTTAGGAATTTATAGAAATCATATTTGTGCATAAAAATTGGATCCTCACTTGTGTGGATTAGTTTCAAATGCATGCCATTGATCATATAGTTGCAAAAATGACCCATAATAATAAATAGCAATTTTATCAATTCTAAAGCATTTTCCCAAGCATCACTAAATTTATGACACCTTAACAAATCATTCACAAAATTTGGATAGGGGCGGATTTTCTTGGTTTTGATGTGATTATTAAGTATCTAGGTATTATATTTTCTATAAACCCTTCTTTGAAATCAAGAGTGGATTTTGGATAAAGTAAGTAATAAAATATCTAAGTGGTATGATAATTTCCTTTCCTTGGCAATAAGGTTTCAAGTTTGTTAGAGAGTTTTCTCATCCTATACCATTTACATTTCTTCTTAATGGTTTGTTGCTTCCCCTCATCTTAAACAATTGAATAATTTGATTAGAATCTTTCTTTGGTCTAATGGTGTAGGCAATAAGAAGAGGTACGCTATTTCTTGGGCTCAATGTGTGACTCGTAAGGTTTTGGGAGGCATGGGGTTAAGAGATATTTTTATTCACGGAGTTTCTCTTACTTTTAGGTGGATTATAAAATCTTTGGTTGGTAATGATCCCCAAAAGCAATTACTTAGGAACAATTTAGTTAGTTGTGTTCTTAAGAGAAATTCTAAATTGAACGATTTATATTTGTTGGGATATTCTTTTTGGAAAGTTCAAAGTTAAACCTTTTTAATCTTCTAGTTTTTGCTCTATTTGGAAGGATTGGATTTTTGTGAAGGAGCTAATGAAAGGTCATGAAATTTTCTTTGTCTCTAAAGATAAAGTTTCATGCTTTAGGTCTATTTGATGGTCTTTATATGGCAAAAATTCCTTGTTGGAATCTAATAGATATGTTTTTTTTCTTGACACACCAAAGGTCTTAAATCTATTAATGTCATCCTTGAAAATGGTAGATTGTTGGAATGAGACCTTTTGATATTTCATTGCACTGAAAAAGGACATACATTGTTAGAAGATTTGGCCTTGAGGGCTCTTTAAGGGCAGTTCACTAGAATGATAATCTATGGGATAATATTAGCTGGCTTAGGGGTAAGAAGTTCTAGGATGTTACTCCCAAGAATTTATATTCCTCAGCGTCCTTTATCAAAGAGTGGCTTTTAAGACAATATTATTTGGGGTGTTAATGATCTTGAGGATTTGGTCTAACCTAACTGAGCTAAATAAATGTCTTTTTAGATGGTCGATGCTCTTTAATAAGCTTGTTGTTGGTGAGATTATGTTGGATTCTAAGTCTAAATCTTGTTTAGTTTGTGGTAAAGTTGAGTCTACGACCCATGTGTTTTTAATTATTCTTTTTCTAAGTTGGTTTGATTTTATTTTTTTACTTATTTAAGCTTATGTGGCTAGTAAACCTAGTATTAGTTGGTTTGATATTTTATTTTTAAATTTCACTTTTATGGATAAGCTTTTACAAAAGTTATGGTTAGTCATGTCTTCATAAATTCTTTGGTTTATTTGGATTGCTAGGAATGAGGATGTCTTTCAAGGGTGTAAATGCATGCTCATTGGATTTTCTCCAAAAGTCACTTTTTCTATGCTTGCTAATGTCATTGCCATGCATGTACATAAGACAAAGAAATTGTGCATTTCATTGAGTGGAACTCAATTGATGATACTCATACCTTTTAGTGAGGTGGTGTACTTGATGATTTAATTTAGGATTAGGATGGTTGGTCAATCCATAAAGATGTTATTGTTGTTAATACTTCATTATAATAGTCTATTGGTTCTTGTAATTTTTAGATGATTTCCTTCGTTCTTAATTTGGAGGTAAGTGATAATTATGCTACTTTTGTTGGTAATGTTGGTGTTGGTTCAATCATTAGTGCTCCTCTTGATGTTGTTGTTGCTCTTGGTAATGTGGATCCCTCATCTTTGGTTTGTGCTTTCAATGTTACAATTGCTCTTGATGTTGGGGATCCTTCATCTCTAGTTTGTGCTTCTAAAGTTGGTGATTGTTATATTGGTGATGTTCCTCCTAATGTTGTTGGCCTTGGTGGAGGTGATCCTTCTTTAGTTTGTTCTCATTGTGATAATAGAAAGGAGAATTATACTATTGTTGATATTTTTGGATAATTTGAAGTTCATAGTGCTTTTGGACCTTCTTGTCACAGTGACTTGAACATGGTGTTTCACCTTTATCAACTGTTGCAATTAGGATTTATCTTGAATCCTACCTTCATGAGTGTTAATTTTAGGATCAAATCTTTAGAGAAGGGTGTCACATTTTTTTATTGATAAGATAGATGAGAAATGTAATGATAGTTGATGGTTGTTTTTATATACATGATACTTTTATGATATGCTATTATATAAATTATATACTCCCTTTTACTTTGAATGTAAAACAATTTATGCTATAACATCTAAGTAGATTAAGTTTGATTAATCATGATGATGTGATTATTTTTATAACTACATCAAATCGTACAACCCTAAAGAAATTGGGGTTGACTAGTGATAAATGCCATATGAGCGAGCTCCATTTTGAATAACGTAACTAATTTTAGGGGTCCATCTTTCTATTTTGAGTTTGCCTTGTGATAAATACCTTGAAAAACACCATTTTTGGTTGTTTAGCTAAGTTAGGCGGTCAGCAGAGCAGAGATAGACCCAAAGAGCGAGTGCAGCAAAGATGGCACGGATGTGGATTAATTTTGCGGCTTGCATCCTCTTCATTTACTTGCTTGCTTCAGTTCCATTATCAGGTAAGATACATAACCAAATTTGTCAGAAACAAGCTTTGGGGAAAGATTTTTTTCCCGTTCTATAGTAGCACTTTCCCTCGAATTTACCTATTTTGCCGGCCGCCGTAACAAGGCCAACCTCGGCTGCTTTGAGAAGTTTAGCACACCCGATCTACCATTTTCAAGTGCATGCACATTAAATATTCTGAAATACCGAGCCTTTTTGCTGTGATCCCCAAGTAACAGATTACCTTTTGTAAAATTTGACGTTTTGTTCTTATCTTATCTCTAGATATGATTTTAGATAGGTCTGTGTAAAGCTGCCGGCCGACTGTACATTCGGAGAAACAGCGCTGTGTATTGAATTTGTAAAGATTTATGGATAAAACTGTCCAGTAGTTTTTACATCTCTGTTATATTTAAAAAATATTTACAAATCGCTACTGTGGACTGTGAAAAACTAATTTTCTTAATTAACTCTATTTCTTATATATGTTTAACTTCTCACTTTGAGCGGAAGTTAGTAATGCCGATGATGGTTAGCCTCTGCAAGGATTCACCTTGTGCACACTAAGTTTAATGAGTGTGCCCCTGTGTGAATGCCAGCTGAGAAATTGTAATTGATCTTGTTGTTAGAGTGATGCATGGATTTTAAAGCTCATATCATTGATGTTCGGCTTTGGGAGGTGGATCGAACCTTGTAGTTCGGTAAATCAAGTCGGAGATTTTAGGAAAGAGAGGTCTAAGTACCGGTTTGCACGTTCTATGCAATTTAGACACCTCTTTTTATCAAGTGTCAAGACAGTAATATATGGAATCGGGAAAACAGGCATTTGGCCTTCTGTTTGGGCGTCACACCCCTTTGCTATTATCCATTCTAAATGCAGGATATCAGAGTTATCAACTTTGGGCCAAGTAAAGATATATTCGAAGAAGAGTTTTCAGCTCTTTTCCTTGAAATTGTGTCCCTTTATTGCATGTTTCAGACTTCAGGCCAAGCACAGTTAGATTCAAAAAACGAGATTCCAGCTTCCTCTCCTTGATATTTTCTTCCTTGAATTGCATGTTTCAGACTCCGATTTTTTTTTGAAGAATTGATTTGGTATATTACTATATAGCAATTATTTGTAATTTTCATACACTGCAAATTGTTCTATTAGACTAGTAGAAATCCCGCTTCTTTATACTTTGTTTGAAGCGAAAAAAATCTTGTAATTTTTAGTGGACACTTGCAAACACATAAACCTATATCAAGAGAAAAGGTCATTAGTAGCATAGCGATGTCAATTACTGGTCACATTTTTATTGTGTAACCCATCAAAATTTAACAAAAGTAATAGTTAAAAGCCACACCTCTAAACTAATTTGAGAATAAGAATGATTAATTGCCTTATTACAACACCACTTATTGGCCACTTTTTTGTTGTTCCTGCCACAAAGGCCAAACATGTAAAATAGTTAATAAAGGACATGGAAAGTCATTTGCTTTGGATATCTTAAACAATTTCCATTTCTTTTCTATTCACAGTTATTTTGCAATCTGTTTTCTAGATAAATGTTTGAAGGCTTTATCTATGACCCTACTAACAGGGATGTTTGAATGATCTTTGACTTTGGCTGATGTTCCCTTTGCACTGTCAACCTCTATATGCTTCTAATGACACCGTCGAGCAGGTGGTGCTCTGGCAATGGTTGGCAGATAAGCTTCCAATTGCTAACTGGGTTTCCTATGGAGATTTTAACATTTTTGAATATATGGAAGACAAAGAAGCACTTCTCCCAATGTGACAGTGTGCAGATAAAAGAGAGGCATGGTTTTATATTAGAAACAAATTGAAGGCTTTATGGCCTCAACCATTTTAGCCACGGTTCTTCATGCACTCCATGGTTCACGTGGTCTAACCTTCATTGAGAACCAAATAGAGTTGTCAAACAATTGGATAGGGCCATGCTTGATGACGAGAACACTTTATCCTTTACTCTTTGTTTTATTCAGGCTGTTGGAATAATTTCCAATGTTGTCTTGTCTGATCACTTGCCCATCAAGCTTCATATTGAATGGTCAGCTCCTCTCTGGCAAAGGTATTTTTTTTTTAATATCAGAAGAAGAGTACAAATATGGCTTGAACAAACAATCTGGAGAGTAAAAATTACAAAGCCAAGCTCCTAAGGAGCAGAAGTAACAATAATTACATATACCAAAACCTGCTCACTAGCAGCATATAATAGAACCAGAAACTAGCATGAACCCAAAGTCACAAGACTTAAATATAAAAATGCAACACAACTGGGATTAACTAAGTCCTTGTTCCTGTCCTTAGTGGCTTCTTTCTTATCGAAGAAGGTCAGCATATCCAAGACCTGTTTTTCAGCATTTTCCACTCTAATATCCATGCACTCCTTAATCCACCACTTAGGATAAGAACCCCTGTAACCTGTAACAGGATCTAGAGCATGACTGCAACTAGCAACCTCCTCATCAACAGCAGCAAGATTAACAGGACCATTTGCAGAAATATAATTACTGCCCATTGGATTCTCAACGGGGTCAGAGGAATGAAGAGGCCATGCCTCAGCCTCACTATCATACCGAATCATCCTCTAAAATAACATCAGTCCAATTGGGTGTAGTAGCATCAGGAGGAGAATCACAACTCTTCTTTCTCTCCTCCTATGTCAAACACAAAAACGAGTGACTTCTCTTGGCAAAGGTATTCATAGAGCAGTTCTATCTTAACGCTTCTCACCTATAATGTGAACCCAACTTGAAACACTTTTGGACAGTTTGGAATTCAGTTTGTTGCTTGATTGGAGAAAGTGGTTGCAATTAATTGTTAGTGGTGGCCATTGTCAGTACTATTGCCTTCCTTAGATTATCTAGAAAACAAATTGCATTGTACATTAAATGGGCCAATGCAGCTACAGCCCAAGAATTTAGTTGGGCTTCTCACTAATTAGAGCTTGCTCTTTCCCCTTTTGATGATCACTTGCTGATGATGCTTTTTATAAATTTAATCTGCATTACTTTGACACAAAATCAAAGTGGTTGAATCCTTTCAAGCTCAGGGAACTCAAATTTGAGCTCGCATGCACTGGTTCAAACTCAAAGATTGGGTTCCAAAAGATTTGTTTCAACATCTCTGAGCATGACACTTGCCTAAAATATTAGAAGTTGTGAAAGATGTTGGGGAATGACCTACTCATCACCTAGTTTGCTTTGAGCTTTTGTGGTCCACTAGAAACATGTGTTCTAAACTCAAGTTTCCACATCTGAAATAGAGGCTATCATACTAAATGATTTTAGGTGGTATCTTGTAAGCTCTCTAAGGATGTGGTCCCATGGAAGGGGCTTGGGCTCCTATTTTTACTCTAAGGACAGTCCTGTAGAATTGAAAAAAGTGTAGCTATAGAAATAAAATGAATCTTTCCTTGTAAAATAGGAGCCTGACATATATATATCTGCAAAATTTAAGCTGATATTTGGGAGAGAGCAAAAAGTTTCCTCCACCAGCTTAGGGACTTTTATGTCTATGTGGTGTTGGGTTCCAAAACCATTGCTTCACAATCCTAGAACTCTTTTCACCTTTAGGGCTAGGAATTTGTTGTCTAGAAGCTAAAATAGGGGTTCATCAATAGATCAAGAAGAGTTAAAGGCCAATTGCTAAGAGTGGGTAAACTCTCTTGCACTTCGAGCTCAGCATAGACTCAATGTGGTATTCCTAGAGGTGTCCTTAATAGGTTTTCTAACCAATTCAGATGTGACACGATTACAACAATAACTATACCCAATGTATGCTTGACCCCTATGATTGTCAGTAGGTCAAAGATTGACTAGCTGCATAAAAACCTCTTATATAGATGATAAAACACCTTGCACATGCACATCTAAATAACAACAATATTATGATCCCTTTGAATAATTTCATGTTAGTATTTCATACACAATGGCAAGGTGCAAACATGCATCCCATGATTCTCTATTGATTTAGCTGATTGTGTTTGCTTGAGATTATTCATTGGCTTAAAGTAATGAATCATGAATAACATGTATGAAACCCTAATCTACTTCTACAATTAACAAGGATGGAGAGATTGTTTTAATGAAAATTGTTTGATCCCTCACTAGTGTAGATCGATGTCTACTCCATTTGGCAATTGAGTTATGAACAAAAAAGAAGAAAGAAATTTATCTAGCAGAATATCAATAGTAGATATGTATTTACATACAAATTAGAGATTACATCTCATACAATGGACATACTTAATAATCTGTCTCAAAACTACAATAACTCATGCTACAGAAGAATGACCATTACAAAGCATTTGTAATACATTAGATGCTGTCACATATACATCAAACCATCATTACATTCGTACTAGCAAATGTGGTAAGAGGAAATACATAACTCTAATTACAATATTCCTTTGAATCATTACAAACTACTATGGAGACATACCATTACATGTAGATGTGCTTTACAAAACCCTTCCTACATTTTACAAGATGAGTTCCACTGTTTGCAAACAAGATATTCGATGTTTGATGCCTTAGAACCAGCTCTAGACACTTGTAGATTGGAAAATTGGCTTAGTGGTCGACCCTCTGAGATGAACAAACTTGTATTAGAGCACTTGGTCTTTTGTGCCCTAATCCATATGTGAAAAATCGATGTAGATTAGGAGATTCAAATCCACCCATTGCATTTATGGCGATTTGTGTGATTGATGACTAGGAATTGGCCTGAGAACTATCGGGAGCTGAAATTTCAACCATTGCATTAATGGCTGTACGAGTTGCCTTCCTTTTTCCATCGCTAGAAGCACGTGTGAACTTGCACCTTTGAGATGAATAGTTATTTGTGGGCAAGAAAAACCCTTCTAGAGTTGTGTCAAGTTTAGTCAATAATGGCATTCTAGGTCGCGTAGGGAAGTAGGTGGGAGTGAATAGTGTAAAGCATGAGAGTTTCAGGGATTGGAGGGTTGGGGATACCTTGTGACCCATACCTTTGTTGGGGAGTTGGGGATGACAAGGAATTCATCCCTTTAGGCATACACAAATAGGTCCAAAACCACAATTTTGATGAGATAGTGTAGTGAAAAGTGTCAAGGATAGGGGTTTAGGAGTACCAAGGAAAAGTCCGAAACTTTGAAAAAGGCAAGGGAAAAGAGCGAGGGACAGATGAAAGGTATGTCGAGATGGGAAATTCCAATATCCTGATAGGAATAAAGAAAATGATGGAGTTGGGTGGAAAGGCATATTGGGAAGGGAAACTCAAAAATTCTGACATAAGTACAGTCCCTTAGAAATTTGTACATAAAACCTCCATACTTAGAACTTTTAGGATCCTTGCAACTTTTAACATATGAGTAGGCACATGGGGGACAACAAAGGACAACACTTAAGTAAAATTAACAAATGGAGATCCATACAAATATTTCTTAGATTGATTATATGTGATGGGAAAAATGAGGCCTAAGTGCACAAAAAGCTGGCACTCGAGCAAAATTTGGCACTGTAAGATTGATTCAATGATTCCCAACATGTGCCAGCTTGCAAGACATTTAAGAAAATAAATCTACTTTATATTTGCATATAGTTGCTCTAATTTCTCTTCTAAAAATCCTCACTTCCACTTACAATTTCTTATCAGAAGATAATTAAAAATTCATGGGAGCCCTTCCTTAGAAAAGGCTCCTAATTTTTCTCAACAGCACCCACTAAGAAGATTTAGGTAGCCCTCCCAATGAAACTAGTGCCCAAGTCCTATAATTCCTCCCCATTGATGAGCTTCAAGATGCTGCTAACTAGATGGTCCATGATAAAGCCCTTGGCATTTACAACTTCTTTTGTAAAATTTTATCAATTATTTGGGACATGGTTGGCTATGATATTTGTAAGGTTTATTTGGAAGCTTTGTAGAAAACTCATTGGGAAAGCTAATAAACAAGAGCAAAATCAAAGATTGGTCAGCCTCGGACCATCACCATTGGAGACTCATCACTTTGCTTAATGAATCTTACCAGAAAATTGTGAAAGCCTTGGCTTTAAGGCTGAGAAATCTTCTTTGGCTCATTATTTGCCTTGAGTAAACTAGGTTTATTTTTAGTATATTTATTCTTGATAAAATCGTTGCTATTTGGGAGGGAATGGAGTGGGCTCGCTTTACTCAATAGAAGGTCATGTTTTTTCAGATTAATTTCAAGTGTATTGAGTGGCCTTTTATTTTGGCCATATTGCAAGCGTTAGACTTTGGTCCCAAGTTTGTGCGTTCTATACAAACTCTCTTTAGTAATGCCTTGGCTTGCCTCATTAACAATGGCCATCAGTCTGATTTGTTGGTCCTTTTGGGTCTCTTACACAAGGGTGCCTTCTTGCTTTTTTTTTTTAATAAGTGCTTTCCATTTAGTATTTTGTGTATCTTCCCAATGACTATGCTTCTTGTACACATTAAGATGAAGCTTACTAACAATACCAACCTCTAAAATAGGGAATAGGTAGAAGGCCTCTCTTAGTGGACACACAACAATGGTAATCTATATGGGATATCATGATGGACAATGTATTAGACAACAAGGTAAAAGTACAACTATCTAAAGGATGGTTAAGCTAGGGTTTAAGGCAATATGATGAAGGATGGTTAAACTAGAGGTTAAATGTAGGGCAATATGGTAATAAATTAAATAGCATGTAAAAATAAAGTAACAAGCATACAATGAGAAATCAGATTTTCATAGATAAAGGAGCAAGGTTAGAGATACTTATTTGGGGTCAACTTGTAGGCTTATTAATCACCCCCTTTTGCTTAAGCACTTGATGGGAGGTGATTGTAGGTGAATTTGAGCCGTATAGGAGAAACCATATTGACTTGCATGCATCAAAGGTGGATTTCCTATCCTTGAATCTTCAAAGGTCCTGTGAGTAACTTATCTTCCTTTGGTGAAATACTCCATCTAATCCTCTAAGGGCATATGCAAGTGCAAGCAAAACAAAGGGAAACCTATAAATAGGGATCCAAACCTCCAAAATTGCATTTCCAAAATTACCAACATTATAGGCTCAATTGGGGAGGTTATCTAGACAAGGGAACATAAAGCATCATTGGTTGGGTTGATGATTTTCAACAAATAGAGAATTAACAAGGAGGAAAGATAGAGGGAATGGTGCATGACACAAGGGGTCAATGAGGATCAAAAGGCCACAATTAGGGAAAATGAGGAGTTTGAGGGACAAGTGTAAGGAAAAAGGAGTACACCAAAGGGTAAAGGCATTATGATGATAAATACAAGTCTTGACAAAACATAATGTTACTAAGGTCATTTTTTTGTTGTATACACTTCACATGGTATAATTAGGGGGTTCCATCTCCATGGGCTACTAGTGCTTTTTTCATTAATGGCCATTTTGTTGATGAATCGTTGGCTTAAGGATTCAACATCCATTGGGCTAAAGACTTAATGCTATAGGCTGCCCTTTGGGCGTAAACTTACTTGGATGCATATGCTTTTTAGGAAATGGCTCTCCCATGGAGAAATGTTTGTCTTTCAAGCTTCCCCTTTTGAGCTTTGGAACTATGCAACCTAGTGAATGGAAAGAAAGATCATCTCCATTATTCTTCTAGATTATTTAGTGGAAACAATTGTCCTCTGCATGTAAATTTCATATTTGTTTTAAGGTTCTTTCAATTACACTTGTTTATTATTCTACTTGTTGGGTTCCTTGTTGGCCCCAATTTTGGCTAAAGTTTTGAAGATGTATGCAAGAGCCACCAAAAACTATATTTGTGCAAGAAGACAAGGATGCCAAGCTGCATATAAGGCTGACTAGGCTGTGTTGTGTAGTGTGTAGAAGTGGTTGTGCTACATATATGACTAGAGATGAAGGGTGCAAAGGACATGCACAAGAGGATGGTAACAGTGAATCTGTGTAGGACTATGTTGTGAAAATTGGAGAAGTAGATTTCAATATGCAATTTCTAATTTTATTGTGGAGAAAGGCATATTGCCAGCTGTTTGAGTGCATATTTTTTTAGTTTAAAACAAGCAAGGTGTAGAGTATATCACTATGGTTCTATTTTGAGCAACAATAATAATGGTTGAAAATAGTAGAGTTTTTATACAAGCCCTATATAAAGTCTAGTTTTCAAAACTAGGTTTTTAGACTTTTGCCATTAGATGTTTCCACATTACAAAAGGTTGAAAAGGTTTCTCTACATTTGAAGCATTGCTTGCTAATTGCTGTGATTGCTATTACCGTTTTCATCAACTTATTGTATTACTGGGAAACAAATTAATCGCAATGAGATTTATTTGAGTTTCAACTTGTGCATGCTCAACAAGTGTGTGAGCATCAAGTATGAATCCACTCATTGCACATCTAATATGTTCATAAATCTCTATGATTTTCTCTACGTTGCTTGTCTTTAGTAATGGTGAGGTGATGTGCTTCTCTATTGCAAGTATTACTCCATGAGTTGTCTTTAACCCCATTGCAGTGGAACCTAGCATGATGGCTTCCATGGCATATTTGACTTGAAACAATCGGTTTTCCAACAAAAAAGTGTTGACTCCTCTATCACACCCACTCCTGCATGGGGGATCATAGACAATTTGGATTTGGACTAGTTGAACGCCCTTTTTGCCAAGGTGGCTTTGTTTGTTGTGAGAAGGAGAAGCTCAAGCACTCTCTGCACAACATGCCATTGCTGCTCTAGTTGCAATGCAAGACAACTGACTCAGTCTCCTCAAGCTTTCTGGCCTCTTTGTTTTGTAGTGTGAGTCTTGCCATCAATGCCTTCTCCAAGAACTTTTTTTGAGATGTTTTTAACGCAATATTTAAGTCTTTTTAGGGTTTGCATTATAGTTTGATTATATTTGAGTTTTTGTAATGTCTTGGGCCAAAACAATAATGCAAATCTAATTCTTAACCTTCCACAAACACTTATTAGTTGAATAACAACACTATTGGGTCCTATTATTTAATCATATCTTAAACAACTCATATTTAAATTACTATTAATACATCAACAATTTCATTACACTTTGATCAACAATGGCAACATAAAACTCAATCTCATTACAATGAACAACAAATACAAATTTAATTCCCACACTCTTTCTTATTACATTAATGGCTGTATTGCATTCAAATGATTTTGCAACATCATGCGATTCATACCAATAGCAATGGCGAATTGAATCAATACAATCCGGTTCGAGTTTGCATATAATGAAGCTCAAATGTGAACTCTATATGAGATCACCTTTCGAAATCACTAGGGTTTTTGTCTAAGGATTCCATGTGTGAACACAAGTGCTCAAAACGAGTTCTGAAAGTAATTTTGGTTAAGTGTAGATGTTGATCTAGATAAAAACATTTGCTCTTTTATATTCTCCACGAACAAAACAAGTTGGCCACCATGTACACCCACAACATCAAATTTGAATAGTGATCACGGTAGGACAAATTCCACTTTGAAAATAATGGTGCGACAAATAGACTGCTAGAAACAATATGATATGTGTTGGGAAGTTAGGAGGGCAATGGAAACATAGGGAGAAATATCAATGATTGGGGGTTGAACATATCACAAGACTCAAACTATAGGATGAGGTGTTGTGGGTTGAGCAATGGGAATGCTGGAAGGGGTAAGTCCAAAAGTTCGACAAATATAATGGAAAGGTGGGTGACAAACAAAAGGAAATACAAGATGAGGAAATCCAAAACTCTAATAGGAAGAAGGGAAGAGTAGAGTTGGAAGAAAAGGCATACTTAGGAAGGGCAAACACACAACATACGGAAACAAGAAGACGCAACTATAGACCTAATATGTACAAACTTAGATTGATTGGAAATGAGAAATGCCATTTTTGTTTTAAATTTAGGAATTTTTTTATAGCCAATTTGAATAGTATGGGGTGAGTTGAATTGAATGGTCAAAAAAAGTCGGGGGGTTGATTTTATAGTCTTTTTTAATATGGGGGTATCTTCCTATAGTTTGGTGTTTAATTAAAACCAAGGGAAATTTTCAAATAGTGAAAAGGAAAATTTAATTTTTGGTGGTCATGTTTAACATATTTTGTGAGGGGAGACAAATTTAGCAATGTTAGTTTTTTAATTGTTTTGGTTCAATAAGATGTCCAAAAATAAAAACAATTTTTGCAAACCAAAACCAATCACAACATTTGTATACATGATGCCTTTGGTTCATGTTTACGAGTCAAGCCATTGCAATTGAACTACTGCATCTAATGCCTAACATAATTGCAACAATGATTGATGAAGTAGGCATCCAACCCTCTTTCACATACTCACAACAATCCAAAAATGCAACTTAGAAATGGTTTGAAACAACACAAAATCCTGCAAGCAGTATTCCTTCTTTGTTCATTCAAATCTCCTGAAAATTCATGGATTACAAAACATATCTAAAATTAAATTATGTGCAGCCATATGGGCTATAGTAAATCATTACAAATCTGATATGAGACTGAAATATAGCAGCAACAATCAAAATATAAATGGTCTCTCTATCTAGCTTCTTTCCCAAGCTTCTAGTTCCTTCAACCTACATTCATCATTAGAAATCACTGCTGCAAACAAACCATGAAATCATCAATCTTCTTGCCGCTGTAGCACACCTCCAAACCTGCAACAAAAATGTCTTCTTGGTCTCCTTCAACCTTCTTTCTATTGAAGCTCTCAATCTCCCTTCACATGGACTTCACTAGTTCACTGTCTCTCAAAATGTGGAGCTCACTAGCTCCCAAAAACATGGGCTTATATGCAAATATAAATATGCAACAATGGAGTCTTCAAATCCTCTCTTCAATTGGGCATCATCTCCCCATCTCACCGACAAAAACTCCCAAAGCCCTCTTCCCAAATGACAAGGCCTGAATAAATAGATTTGTGAATGAGAAAAACCACTATAGTTTTCCAAAACCACAAGAAAATCACCTCTTTGGAAAACCCACGCTCCATTTGGAGAAATAATCATAAAATAATAAAATTAATCAATGCTCACATGGCCTTCACATGGGCACCTAAACCATGGCCAATCAAATTTGGTCAATTCTAGCATCTTCATTGATCTCCGACAGCCTCAACGGCTCCAAATATGGACACGCACCAACATGCAAAGTTGGTGGCCCAACATGAAAATGCATGCAAAAGAACATGCATGCCAAGTGGCTCCACCTTGAAATGGGACGCCCAAATGGAATATTCCCTCATTTATGCCTTTGAAACATTTACTAGAGCATAATTCCTCCAAAATTACATTTATAATTTTGCCACAAGGAAAATTACAAAGTTGCAAATTAAAAAAAATTATTTTCATAACCCCTATAAGCCCTTATTGAAAATAAACAAAAATTAAATAGCAATATTTTTTGGTGAAGCAAGATTTCTAGTACCCCTAGATGGTCCTGCATCAATGATGTTTGCAACTTCGGTCCTATAAATCATCAGGGAGAAATAAGGACATTTTCATTTTCCATTTCCTGCCATCACCCATTCGTTGCTATCACAAGACATAAATCTTAGAAAAAATAAAATTTGATTTCTGTCTAAGCAGGTATTGTTGATAGGGAAAATCCTTTTTACGTGTTGCCTAAGTGCCACATACAAGTTTGCTCTCACATGCTTTTAACATCTCTTTCATGTATCGACAGGTATATCGAAAGGATGAGCTTCTTCCATGTATTAATAGGTATATCGAAAGGACGAGCTTCTTCCATGTAGCAATGGGTATTCAAAAGGGTGAGCATATCGAGAGGTTTGGTATATTGGTTTAGGAGTATATAGAAAATTAAATCATTTGGAGTGGTAAGGAACCAATCCATCTCCATTTGACAACAAAAGTCATAAGGTGTTGTGAATTGTATTGTCTTGAAGTATTATCGATGGAACCCAAGTAGGAAGTGTGTGTAATCTTTGTAATCATGCCAAGGTTATACACCAATGGCATGTTATCCTTACAAATTAATGTTAGTAACAAACAAGAGGATGAGATAATATTAGAATGTTTATGTCAATACAAGCCTCTATTAATGTAGTTTTGCAATCAATACAAAATGATGCAGCAAGAAATCAATAAGTCATAAGATTGATTACAAGATTAGACATCCAATGCCTTAACAAAGAAGAAAGATGTCAACAACGATGTTCCTCCTTCAAGCAATTCAACTCAAAAGGTTGGTAAAGATGAAAAGTCCTTGAAGAAAAGTGTTAAGCCCCATCCTATGTCATAGAACAATGTTGCAGAGAAGAAAGATGTTGATGTTTCTTCTTCAAGCAATACAACTTAGAAGGTAGGAAAAGAGGAAAAGTCCTTGGAGAAAAGTGTTAAAGTCCCCTCTTCTATCATAGAACAATGTTGTTGGTTCTAAGTCAAAAAGTGTGAAGTCGAAACCCATGAGAGATACAATACTTGTAAGTCCTATTATTAAATCTCCACTTCCTGTGCGAGTTTGGCATACAATAAAACCCATCATACATCATATTGGTCTAGCGTATATAGGTGTTATGAATTTTCATGTACGAGAATATTCCAAACCTATTAAATTTGTGTTTGGAGGTATTCAAAACAACAGTCAAGTTGAGTCTTCACTTGTTGATCAGTCCTATGAAATTGACAAGTTGCCAAGTCAATCAAAATCAACGTGCACTAAAACCCATCAAGTCCAAACATTTTGTCATTGTGGACATTGAGGCCATACCTCTAGTGATTGTTCTGATCTACATCCTTGTCTATCATGTGGTCAACACACATTCTACAAAACAATGTTATGTTAGAGATCTGCTTTCCAAATCAATGAGGCATATGCATTTTGGATGAATATATCATTCCTAATGGAAAATGAAGGCTCAACCATTATCAAAATCCTATAATAGAGTTCAATACCATTTTAGATGATGGCTCCTCTACTCTTGATACAAATGTTGTTGTTGATCTAGTTGATAATGAGCTTAGCATTATAAATATTGTTGAGAATTGGTATGAAAGCTTGTTGAAATTGTCTACTCATGATACAAATGTTGCTGTCAATCCAACTGATGATGAGCTTAGAATTGAAGATACTATTGATACTTGTACTATTGAGTGACAAACTACTAATAAAATTGTAGAGTTGCACTCAATTCCCATAGAGGATAATTGTGCACTTAGTTTCTATGGTGTTGATAGGAGTAGTGACTTTTTGTACCTACGATTTTTCAGTCTATGGGATATTGATAATGAACATATTGAGACTGCTAGATATGCAAACCCAATACAATTTATTTGAGGCTATAGATATTGCCTCTTGTTGATTATACTTTAGTGGTTTGAGTTGTAAGTTGAAAACTTGAAAAGATAGCATACAATCTCTTTTCATTAAGTTGAAAACTTGAAAGGGGGGCTTAATGGAGACTCATGATGAAAACTCAAGAGGGTGTCATTTGGTTGTGCATTTCTATACATAGGTTCATATATGTCCTCTTTTCATGGGTCATTTACAACAACTCCCCACTCTCATGTTATAGGGGGGGGACATTAAGATTTAGCTTTTGAGTTCTTTGAGCATGGCGTTAGAATATTATAGTCTTATTATTTAATGGTCAATTATATCTATTAGTTGTTGGTAGGTAGCTGGTAGGTAGACATTTAATGTCTATAGTATTTTACCTCACCTATATATTGTAATCTATTCTTCAAGTAATACAAGCAATTTCTTAAACCAAAATTGTTTCATGGTATTAGAGCAGGTCTGAGCCTGTCTCCCTCACGGGAGGGCTCAGGATTCAGGGAGGGTTTTTGGGTAATTTCGTGGGCTTTCTAGAATCCATAATCCGAAGTTCTTTAGGGTCAGATTTTAGAAGGAAAATTTGTGACAAAATTTTCGTGGGCTTGTAGGTCATAATTCGAATTTTTTTTTTCCCATCTTTTCGGGTCGTGTGTGTGCCTGTAGGCGCGATCTCTCTGCAAGTTTGGCCATGCGCAACCTCCGTTTTCGCGTTTTAAAATCTGTGCGATCTCTCACCCAGCTCTCTACAAAAATCCGCGTGACTTCCTGCATTCTTGGCACGACCTCTGCCGGGCGTTTTTCGCTTGTTTTTTTTTGCGTTTACTAGCCCGCTCGTTTTTTGGGCGTATTTTTCACAAAAAAAACCGCGTTTTTTTTTTTTGTTCGTGGCTGCGCGATTTACTCCTTTTTCTGTGCGCGATTTTTCTGTCTGTCGGACGCGTGTTTTGTGAAGGATTTGGGTTGCGAACACTGCGAATTATCGGAGCCCAGAAACAGGTAGCCATCGATTGTTGGAACCCTAGCCGCCAGAATAGATCTGCACAAAAATCGAGGCACGAAAAACGAAACACCCAGAAAAATCGGACGACAACCCATTTGAGATCTCGAAAAACCCACCAGAAATATGCAGTCAGAAAATTTTTTCGACTTGAAATTGAGGCACAAATTTCGAGGCACAGAAAACAAGACACCCAGAAAAATCTAGCAAGTAAAATCTCCAACATAATGCTCTGATACCATGAAACAATTTTGGGCTAAAAATTGCTTGATATTACTTGAAGAATAATCGCGGCCAGAAACCAAAAAACGCCCCCAGAAAAATTGATCATGGTTTTCAGCGCAGCCCTTCTGACAGTAATCTGTATGTCAAACACTCTGGTGATGATATTCTCTTTCTTGTTGTCTATGTTGACGATTTGATCATTATTGGCAGTTCAACACATTTGATTGCAACAATCAAACACGATTTGTGTCAGACTTTTGACATGACAGATTTGGGGCTTCTCCATTATTGTTTGGGTATTGAAGTTTGGCAAACCGATGGTAGCATCTTTATCTCTCAGTCAAAATATGCCAGAAGTTTGCTTGACAAATTACGGATGCAAGATTGCAAACCTGCCTCCACACCCATGGAGAAGGGGCTAAAGTTGTTAGCCAACTCTGATTCACCTCCGGTCGATGAAACGACATTTAGACAACTAGTGGGCAGTCTCATCTACCTCGCTACCACTAGACCAGACATCGGTTTTGCAGTGAGCTACATCTCTCGCTTCATGAAAGCTCCTAAAGCTATTCATTGGATTGCAGTGAAGCGGGTGCTGAGATATGTTAAGGGCACTTCCGACTATGACATTCTCTATGGTAGATGCAAGGATCCACGGCTGATTGGTTACATAGACTCAGATTGGGCAGGTTCAGTGGATGATAGAAAATCTACTTCTGGGTATGTATTCAGTTTGGGTACAGGTGCTGTAACATGGACCAGCAAGAAGCAATAGGTAGTGGCTCTTTCCTCGACAAAAGCTGAATATCGAGGAATTGTTAAAGCAACATGTGAGGCAGTTTGGCTTTGTAGGATGCTTTCTGACATGCACATGTCACAAGCAGGACCTTCTCCCTTGTACATTGATAACCAAGGGGTGCTCAAACTGGCCAGAAATCCAGTCTTCCATGAACGTACCAAGCATGTCGAGCTTCATTGTCATTACATCCGCAAGCTGGTAGAAGACGGATCAGTTCAGCTGCAGTATGTTCCAACAGCGGATCAGACTGCAGACATTCTCACCAAGTCTCTGAGCCCAAATAAATTTGTAAAATTCAGGGGGCAACTTGGTGTTGTTGATGGATTGACCATTAAGGGAGGGTGTTAGAATATTATAGTCTTATTATTTAATGGTCAATTATATCTATTAGTTGTTGGTAGGTAGCTGGTAGGTAGACATTTAATGTCTACAGTATTTTACCTCACCTATATATTGTAATCTATTCTTCAAGTAATACAAGCAATTTCTTAGCCCAAAATTGTTTCACATGGTACTTGGAGATTTCTCACATTTTTCATTGAGGATTTTTTATTGTAGCATATTGCAAATTATAACATATTGTTGCTTATCATTGCAACATTTTGTTGGTGTAATTATTTAGTTACACCTTATTGTATTAAGTTTACTTAGGTAATTTATTTTATTACTTAGGTAGGATAGGAGAATTGAGTACATGGCATTTCCGTCTTTCATGGGATGTTGCTTTTTTCTTTACCCTCTTAGATTTGGAAACTTAGTTAAAGCGATCCCTTGTATTTTGGTTTTCTACCTCTTCCTCATCCACATCAGATTTGGAACTATATATATTGTAGCTCTTTCGTTCTATCAAATATTCAATTCTAATTAGTCTTATATGTTGAATATTCAAATTTCTATTTTGTGATTAGCTATTAGACATTTGGACCTTGCCATTGCATCCAAACGGCCCAAAAACCTCCATTGCTATATAAAAATTGTCTAGGCTCACAACTTGCTAGGGCTTAGTCACTAGTGGCTTCTCCTTGCCCTAGCCATCACTACCAGCTTGTCGCTACTTGGTTTTGGCGATGCCACCTCTTGGTTTACTCTCGTGGGCCAAATCCACCCTTTAAATTTAGAAATGGTTTTCCACCAATCATCAATAGTTTTAGATCCTCGAAATGTGGTTTAGGCATATGAAAGTGGTTTTGAGGGAATTTGCAAGTGGCATGGGAATATATCAACATTGAGGAATATTCTCTACCAATGTCTACCATTTCTTGCCTCCCAACTTGATTCCTCCCCAATGCGGTTTTGAGTTTTGGTGTTGAACTTAGAGTCTCCATTCTTGCTCATTTTGCCCCTTTTTTGGAGCAATTTTGTTTGATATGGACTAATATTTCTGCAGCTTCATAGTGGTGTAGATGGTTCTTGATTTTGGTGTTTCTTTTTTCCAAAAATTGTAGATTCTTAAAGTGAATGCTGAGCAATTCTCATTTTGGAAACTTTTGAGGCTCTGTTTGGGCTCATATGGTATAGTTTTTGGGTGCAATTTTTTTTTGAAAGTGCAGAATCTTGTGTACTCATTAGTGCAATTTGATTTGTCCCATTCTATATCAAAATTTATAGTTCAACTTTGTGGCCTATTTTTGGCATTTGGAATGCATTGAGATCGAGACCACTTTGTTGGTTTGGCAAGTGATAGTTGTGATCATACTAAAATATAAAGCTTCATCATCATAATTTGTTAGGGTGTCTCATGATTGTGTGAATTGGGGGGGGGTGGTAATCCTATGATTTTTTGTTTGCTTTTGCTGGTTTCATGATTGAGTAATCTCGAGGGAGATAATCATGTTCATCACTTGCTCTCCTTTCCATATTCTACGGAATCCTTCTAAATCATGTAAGGTCAATTGTGGTTACTATGGGATAAAAAGTTATGATGAAAATGAATGTCTTGTAAAAAAAATTGATGAATTGAAACAACTTCTTCAAAATAACAACATTAGTTTGTCAAATTCTTCTATTCTAGCATCAATAGATATATCAAATGTTCATACTTATAAATCTTGTGTGGACATATCATCTAGGGATGAGTAGTGTAGTCAGATGACATGCATTGAGATCTCATCTCCATGCTTTGTTGCTTCTTCAAAATTTAGTGTTGATACCTCCATGGGTTTGTAATGTTTTGGGCCGAAACAATAATGCAAATCTAATTCTTAACCTTCCGCAATCATTCATTAGTTGAATTGCAAGAGTATCAAGCAAATTATTTAATCAGATCTTAAACAACTCAGGTTTAAATTATTGTTAATACATCAACAATTTCATTACACTTCGATCAACATTGACAACATAACACCCAATCTTCTTATTATAATGAACAACAAATATAGATGTAATTCTTGTGCCCTTTTCTATTACAATAATGACTATATTACGTTCAAATGATTCTACAATTGGCATGCAATTTATACCAACAACAATAGCAAATTAAATCAATACAATGCAATTGGAGTCTGTGTCAATGAAGCTCAAATGCAAACTTCGTATGAGATTGCCCTTCAAAATCACTAGGGTTTTTGTCCTAGGATTCCCATGCTTGAATGCAAGTGGTCAAAATGGTTTTTGAAAGGAATTTGGTTAAGTGTAGGCGGTGCTCCCAGAATGGATGAATTCACCCCTTTATATCCATCACAACAATAATGGGTCGACCATAATGTAAATTCACAATTCCAAATTTGAACAATGCATATTGGCGGGAAAAGTCCCACTTTTGAAAATTATGGCATCAAAATTGACCATTAATGACAATATGACACATGCTAGGGCATTGTGGAGAGAACAAAAATAAAGGCCAGAATGGATCGAGGGTCGAAGATGCTACAAGACTCATACCATAGGTTGGGGTGTTGGTGATTGAGCAAATGGTGTGTCAGTAAAGATAGGTCCAAAGGTTTGACAAATAAAAAGGAGTAGCGGAAGGATGGAAAGCATGTTAGGATGATGGAGTTTGAAAGTCCGATGGGGACCAAGGAAAGGTTGGACTTAGACAAGAAAGCATGCCTAGATGAGTAACTCTGAAACTTCGACGACTGACAAACACTTAGAAGATTGAGTATGCTTTCAAACTTAGAGACTTTGGGCACCTTATACAATCATTGGGGGAAGAAGAGGAAGAACATGCACACAAAATGGGACTAGGGGAGATGCAAAAAATAGGAAATCAACAATTTGGTTCATAACCTAGATTATTACAAAAAGGGGACATGATGGACTTTCAATTATTATTTGCAATAGATCACATTCATTGTCTTCTAGATGCATCTATTGGGATGAGTACTTGATAGACATTGTAGGTTTATTTGGTGAGTCCCATCTTGTAGACTTGGAGGACACCATTGAGGACATTAATCTCCTTGTGGATGACAACTTGTATGTTGTTGCATCATCATCTCTTTAGATGTCACAAGGGCACATTTAATTCCTCTTGTTCTTTCTTTGCTTACATTTGCTTCTATTGTGATAGATTCTATAGATATTCATGAGTTCATAGATTTGATTCAGTCATTGTTGACATTTACACCTTCTGCATGAGTACCAAATGCTCATTGGTCTATTTTTCTTGCCTATGATGAGCACCATACACCCATAGTTACTGTATTTGAATCTTACATGGTACTTGATTCATCTTATTAGTATTTGTCATAGTTGGCATTGGCTTGGAGATCATTGAGAAACATTTGAAGGATTCATCTTCATCTTTGGATCTTGTTCTACATCCATTTCCACAAGGTTCTTATTTGTCACTTTTTTCAGTTAGGCTTGAGACTCTTGGTTTGATTGTGGCACCTCTTGGCATCGACATGGTGACACCTGAGCATCTTCCTAGAGACATCGTATCCCATTTAGGAATGGGAAGATATATTGCGTACATCTTTGGATTTATTTCTTCCCAAGGGGAGGAATGTTGTTTCATGATCGTGGACTATCTTCAACATTCTGTATCAAGCATCAACCATTGGCGCAGAAAACTACACATCAAGGGGGGACTTGCATGGGCTCCCTTCTCTCAATTTGGGAGGGAGTTTTTCCTCACACGAGGATCTCTCCTCACTTTTTGGGGAGGGGTTCACCTAGATCTTCTCTCTTCATTCTCTTTTAGGAGGAGGTTTATTCGACAAGTTTTCTCCTTTGCATCTTTTGAGGGGCATCATCATTGTACATGGGTGCTTGATCAAGCCTAGTTGTTGGGACCCATTTCATATTTCACATTTCTCCTAAGTTGCACTTAAGAGGGTGGTGTTGGTGTAATTATTTAATTGCACCTTATTATATTAAGTTTACTTAGGTAGGATAGGATAACTTAGCATGTCATTTCCTTTTTTCATTGGATTTCACTCTTTTTTTTCTTATGCTCATATAGATTTGAAAACTTAGTTAAAAAAAACCCTTGGCTTTTGGTTTTCTGCCTCTTTCTAGTCCTCATCAGATTTGAAATCTTAAGGCTTTATATTCTAGCTCTTTCCTCCCAAAGCAATTTTTATATTAGTCTCATGTGTTGAAAATTCAAATTTCTATTTTGTGATTAGCTATTAGACATTTGGTCTTGGGTAGAATTCTTGTTTATACAAAATTCTAACACACCTCACCAAGTTATGTTCATCTCAATACTTGAGCACTTAAAGTTAAGATTGCACACTTTATTTTTGGTTTTTGATGACTATGCATGGAGCGAGATCATCAATGCTTTTATTTTTGATGCAATTTTCAGTCACAAGAACAATTTTTTATGTGTCGACATGTCTTGATTTTGTCATGTCTGCCCAAGGAAGATTCACAACCTCCTAAAAATAAGGGGGCTTTAACATAGGCAATTAAAAGGGGGATTGATCAAGTTAAAAGAGAATAGGAATCACAGAAAGGAAAATAAATAACAAAAAATTAATTAATTAAAAGATAAAGGCAGCGCTCCATCTTGGAAAGGCATGATTCTTTGCAAGAATATGATTGATGAAAAGATGTGACTTTCCCCCTCAAGTGGAAGATATTAAACAGAAGACATTTTATTGGAGAGAAAAATCATCAAGTTGGAAAAAGGAAAAATAAGAATAAGAAATATAAGACATCTCTTTGGAATAGAGATTGAGAACAACCATTGATAATATTCTGAAATATAATTGGTGGCAGCTATTTAAGAGTAAATTTATCATTTCTTCATGAGGTATTTATTTAGAAATATTATAGCAAATTCCTTGAGGAATCATATCTTGAATTTTTGAAGTGCCTTGCAAATAGGAAAGCAGGCCAGCCTTCTGAGTTCACGAGAGGTGAAGGATGATCAGCCTTCATGCTCTTATGAAATACGCCACCTAGTGATGGAATGGACAGCCAGACTTCCATGCTCGTGGGCTAGGAGGTGGAGTGGAAGACCAGCCTTCCATGGTCTTGGGCTTGATCAAGGAGGAAGGCCAGCCTCCAAGGTGGACTGAGGGATGGAAGGGTGGCCCACCTTCCATGCTCTCGCAATACAAGGACGACCAGCCTTGAGATTGCCGTTTGCAAGCATTCCCAACGAATTGACAATGTGATTTGCTATAAGGAATATTCTATGAACTAAATATGTATTAATGATGCTATGATTTATTGATCTAAATATTATGATGTTTTATGTATGGATTTGAATATTATGTTACCTAATATTACTAATATAGTTCTTAGTGAATAACACTGTTTTGCAGGCCTAAAATTAGGAATTTCCCAAGTAGGGACATTACAAATTTGAGGGCATTATGGACGGTTAGTGGTTCACAGTTTCAACTTGACAAAAAGTCAGGTCATTTAGTGCATGCTTCAATACACTTTTGCATTACATGTGAGGAATCAGCGTGGCTTGTCCAATTTTCAGGTCACACGGGTGCAATCAACTTGGAGATAGAACTGATATAGATAGAAGTTGAATAGCCTGCTTCTGCAAATTTCATCACTCAAAAGTAATGCCGAATTTTCAATCAATACAGAAAATGGTGGTGGATTCACAGATTTCATCACTTAAAAGTAGTCTGGGTTATCCACTTTTCAGGTCACATGGGTGCAATCAACTTGGAGATAGAACTGATATAGATAAAAGTTGGATAGCTTGCTTCTGCAAATTTCATCACTCAAAAGTAATGATGAAATTTCAATCAACACAGAAAATGGTGGTGGACTCACAGATTTCATCACTCAGAATTAGTCTTGAGTTTTCACTCAGCACAAAAATTGGTGGCGATCTCACAAATTTCATCACTCAAAAGTAATGCCAAGTTTTCAATCAACAAAAAGAAAATGGTGGCAAATTCACAAATTTCATCACTCAAAAGCAATGCTAGTTTTTCAATCAATATAGAAAATGCTGGTGAAAAATTTCATAGTAAAAGGGTGCAGTATTTTTATCAAAATGGGATATAGTATCGTGGACATTTGACTCTTCTTGAGAAACAATCTCAAGTTTTTATGAAGTCAATATCTTGGTTCTTGAAAATTTTAAATCTGCAGAAGGAACAAGCTATCACTCAAGCAAATTTTTTGTAGAAGATTGGAGCTTTCTATCAAGCAAATAAGGCACCATAAACAAGTTGCCCAATGTGCACCACAAGAAGATTGGGGAGGATGTAACACTATTGTACATAATCCTAGGTGCAGTAGGATAATATTTTATATTTATAGTTTCTAGATATACCTAATATACCTAATGTGCTTTTACTATACCGTAATATCCTTTAAGGTCTTTATGATAAATATGACTTCTTTCTGTTTTGTGTTTGTTGTTCTGATTGTGAGTTTCCTTGAATAGTCTGTTATTACTACTATTATTATTCAGATGCAGTCCTCTTTCATTTTGGAAGTATCCTATCCATCTTAAGTTTGATGAATGGTAAAAATGTTGTTTGACATTTCCATAAATTTGTATGTGGATTTAGAATACCTAAATGTATGTGTTCATAAGTAGAGACAGGTAGAAGAGGAGAGAGTTTTAGTAACTTTTGGTTTTGTTGTCAATGCAGCGGTTGCTAAGAAGTCAAGTGATGTTGTAGAGCTGCAAATAGGAGTGAAGGTAATCTATGATATTATCATTACCTTTTTGAATGAAATAAGAATAACTACTAAATCAGAAAATGGTAGCCGAAATGCATTTAAATTGTTATAATTCATGTGTATGGTAAAAGATTGGAACTTGTTAACAGTCACATGTTACCGTTGAAATTTTGAATAAATGAATTTTGAAGCATGAAGCATGCTGTGAAATTGACGTCATTTATCATCTGTTGTTATTGTTAAGAACATTGCATTGAATTTGACATATTGTCTTTGTTAGGAAGTGAGATGCTTTTATTATTATTTATGAACTATTAAAGACTAAAATAAATAGGGGACAGATATGTCTGTAGTTATTTTTATTGTAATACTTCTCTATGGATACGGTAAAACATACCTTGTGGTCAACTCACAATAAACTGACTATTTGTATCTCAATATGAAATTGCTCTAGCAGATGAGTGTCTTGTGTATGCATGTTGGACAATGCTTTTTAGAAGTACCAATCTATAATTTTGCCTGTTGCTATACAGGAAAACATCCTTGTAGCCAACTTGCAATAAATTGGCTAATGTATCACAATATGAAATTGCTTGAGTAGATGAGTGTCTTGTGCATGCTTGTTGGACTATGTTTTTCAGAAATAACAATCTGCGTGTTTGCATATAACTCTACATATTTTATGTTAAGATTGAAGTTGCACAATATTATTTAGAAGCAACAATATATGTGTTTACTTGTCGCTTTACAGAGACATGCTAAATTTTAATCATCTGGGATACACTCCTGCAATTTATTTAGAGAAATTCATGAACAATGAAGAAATAGATTTGAGAGAACAACCTACACTATCTTCATAGTACAACAATTGTGGGAGAAACAAAGTTAAGAAGCTTCTTCTCAAACTTGTGCACTCTTCCATGCCTTCATATAATTGAGATGACCATTCATATTTGGTAACCTTTCAAATCTCTGAAAAGATTAGAGTTGACATTTAGCTTTCCATTCCCATATGCACAATAAACCCTCGTGCGATTATATTTACATTTTGACATGATGTTTCTGAATAGTAATGACTCTATATGAAGACTATGATATACACCAACTTATGAGTACATCATCTGAGTTCACCAAGCAATGTATGGTGGTGACTCCTGAAAGTTATGTAATCTAATAAAATTAATCTTCTGATATCCCGCATATGAATTTTATTGACATACACCACCTTATAAGTACATCATCTGAATTCACTAACAAATGCATGATGGCGACTCCTGAAAGTTATGTAACCTAATAAACTTTTTCTTCCAATATACCCCATAAATATGCGCAGTGAACATTTTCAATCATTTTCATTTTGACACTATTTGTGAACGGCAATGACTCCATATTAATACTATTGACATAATCCACATTATAAGTACATCATCTCAATTGACTAACCAAAACATGGTGTTGGCTCCTGAAAGTTATGTCATGTAATAAACTTTTTCTTCCAATACCCTCCACAAATGTGTATCTAGATATGATGCTTGAAATATTTCCTTGATGCTGCTATCTCAAATACTCAAAAAATTGCATCAATTATAAATGATGTCACAATCTGTTTTGGAATTGTTTGTTGCATCAAATGTTTGGGAAAATTTGGACTACTACAACTTTTTCATCACACTTCTGTTGAATTTCACCAACTTTGTCTCTGATTCAAATCGATATATTAACTATCATCTTTATGATGCTTCTGTACAGTCATCCTCTGGTCCTTATAGAAATACTTCCATGCACATGCATACCTTGTGCTTCTCTAGGTCAGCTTTACATGTAATCCATTAACATTGAAATTCACATATCCAGCAAAATATTGAGTTCACTAGATGCATTTGTCTTTGATCAACATATATGCGAAAGGGTATAAGGATGACTTGAATGATCATCAAACCAATAATAATTAATGAAAATGAGGTGTATGGCTTACCTTTGTTCAAATATAACCAATAAGTGAGGTTTTTAAAGAATACTCAGAACCAAGTGAGAGATGTAGCCTCAAATGACTTACACTTAATTCTCAAAAAGGCTTTTCAACTCACTTATCAATGTTGAAAATAGCAAAGCAATCCATAACATCAATTATCAGATTCATATAACTCAATAAGAATATCACATTAATCATCATTCCCTCATGTATTGCATCACATATTTCACCATTTGTTTTTGATATGGGTCTTCCTTGTGCAGTCCCTGCAGTTGATCTTCAATGTTTTGAACAGATTTAACTCTTAACATAATTTGGGTTGTTGCAAAATGATAAACTAGAGGAGAACTCCAATTGGTTCACTCCATTTGGGTACCCAATATCACTGTAGTGGTAAACACTAGAGGTCAACGGTTGGGTTAATTCAAATTTTCACTTATGCTGTTCTTGACCTTTTGTCAATTCATGGAACCTTGACTTTTCCAGACTCACAGATTGCTTTGGGCTGAATATGTCAACATGGAATTTTCTGACTCAATTTTGTACAGATGTTCAGCCTCTTGACTGGAGTTCACTTGGCCACAAAATTAATTCAACCAGAAGCTTCCTGTCAACTGACTCAAGGCAAGACTTAACTCATCTTTATATTCAACTTGACTAGAAAGCTTTATTTTTGACCTGCTGGAAAATGTTTTTTTTGGACCGAGTTAAGCTTTCCAAGTTGAACAATGCCATTTCTCAAGACTGTGATCACATTAAAGGAAAAAAAAAAAAACTTGAATCTTATCTCTTGCAACTTTAGAAATTAATGACAAGAATAATAACTCTGATGGACTTAATTAAAAAAGAATGACTAAAAAACTTCTACTTCATTATAAGTCAGTGCTCAAGTCTTCTTCAATTTTATGACTTAAAGGACAACGCAAAAATTACTTAAGACACAACCCATATCAACACGAAACTTGATGGGTTTGATGCGAAAAATACTAAAAGAAATTTTGATGCATCTGCTTGAAACTGAACTTGAACTTGGAAATAAATTTGTGCCTTGTATTATGCCTCCTTATACGGATGTAGATGTTGCCTCTTGTAATAAGATTATTCCTCCCTGCTTTGAGTGAGAATATTATAAGTTATGTGGTAGTAAAAAGTTTATGTCCTTATGTTTTTAATACGGTGTCTTTATTTCTTTTCAAGCAACCTTATTTTTATAATAAAACAAGATATGAAGTAGAGCCAAAGGTTCAAATACATTTATTAACCAGTCATTTTCAACATTAATGCAATAACATGAGTTACATATATATATATATATATATATAGGATTTCTCGTATAACCACTCACTAACGAACCCAAAATTAACATTATTAATTACAAACACCTATTTAATTTTTCTCTCCACACACTGTTTACATACACACTAAATAACAAATAATAGTGCGGGATACTAACACAATAACACCCACACGTGAGGATTAATTCCTAACATTTTTCCAACGTTAAATCTTATCTCATGTCTTCTTTCTCTAACCATCTTTGGAGATTACAAAATTTGACTTATTCTTGTTGCCTTTCAACATAGAAAGAAACTGTACTTTTAGAAGGTGTGGTTGGATGTAGGTATTGATGCCATTTTTTATTTTGTACAATAGAACTGATGTATTATTAATGTTTTATTTTTCTATTATCTATATGTGATTGGGATATATGCTTGCAAAGTAGTGGAATTTCAAGGACATGGATGGCTGCATGGGTTGCTACTTTTTCAGTTCTTTTTATAGTGTAGAAATAATATAGATCAAAGCTAGTAGGTGGTTTTTTGTGCTCTTCTTTCTCAATATAAATGACCTGGATGTTTGAAATCATGCAATTTGCAATATCAAGAGCTTTCCCATTTAATTCATTGGTTTTTTGATGCCAAGGAACATGTAAAAATGAGATGTTTTGGTGAACTTGTTATGATAATTACACTACATCGTGTTTTATGTTTTTTTGATAATCTAAGTGTCATTGTCAAGGTTCAAGATTCTCTTGTCCTTGGCAATATTCATATGATACCAAATTCTAAATGCCTTTACAATATTATTTGTCAAAATCCCAAGGCCAAAATGTGTGACAGAAGATCGGGGATCCTAAGTAATATCAGCAAATTCATTTGTCCCAATATTAACCGGTATCACTTTCAGGTTCATTAGCCATCTTCAACCTTCGTCTCTTTAACTCGCCTTTCTCCATCCATAGTTTAAACTTTACATGTGCGGGTTGCGCAATGTGTCTGTCTTGTCCTTTTGCTCCTTTTGGGTGACCATGTCTTTTGAAGCAATATTCACTCACTAGAAATCCTAGTTTTGTTGTTCCCATGCAGATATTTCTCTAGTTAATTACTTCTGTTCATACCATGCCTGCAGAAGCCCTTCTATGGTGCATGCAAATGTATATACCCAAAGACTCGGGTTGCGGTTTGAAATGAGTGGACCCAGCCCTCTCACATTTAAAAATATGCAAGGTAGGAAAGGTCTCACTTGTATGCTTCAATGTTTGCTTTACTCTAGGCATTACAAAACTACAAAGAAAGGAGGTCTCTAAGGCAGTCTAGTCTTCTACAGAAGGTTGGTGTGCTGCTCACCACCTCATCAGAGTGTCTTTAAGGGTATTGGTGATGATGGATAGGCAAGCTGGTTCTTTAGGAAAATCCCACTCCATAGCCACACAATACTCCTAAGGGCTACTACTCCCATTGAAGTAAGGCACAATCTTTAGTGATTTGGTAGAGTTAGTGCACATCTATGGGCTGCTGGATTGGGATCCACTTTTGACTCACACTTGATGACTGCTTTGATATTTTAGATACAGACTTGCAAGTGATGGGTTGTTCATCCATACACACTCATTGTGTCCTTTTGATGCCATGTTGATGTTGACACACAAGATGAACTTTAATCTGCATGTGTTGCTTGGCATTGGCACACACTTGTGTAGAACTTCCCTATAAGTTCATAATCTCTTAACAACCAACATTCCATTTGGAAATCAGATTCTACTTCAAAAGCATTGCCTTGGGCGAGGACACCATTGGGAGTAGGATGGATATGATCTTTGCCTATAGTGGTGCAATAAATTTTTACCAAGCCCTTTTCTTCAATATGAATTGACACAACTTAAGTGGATCCTTGGGAATGGTCCAGTGGAACTACAACTCTTTTCTCCTCATGCTCAAAACTCATCATGTGGTTGTTAAACCGTATACCCACCTTGGCTTGAAAACAAAACAGCTTGCCCAACAATGTAGGGTTTTGGTTTGCATCTTGCCATTTCAATGACTTCAAAATCAACTCAAAAACATCACCCTTGTAATGCTAATCTTCATATCCTACAGTAATCCTAAGGTTGTTCCCTTATTAACTATATATAGGGCATGGTTGATGGGCACATCGTAGGATGCCCCATAGATTCACATGCTATCTTTGTTGGCACATTCACCTTAGCACCTATATTAATGGGTACATCTTGCAACAAGTATCTATTCATTTCTAAGGTTAGAAGTAGCTCAGTGTTGTATCTTGTCTCATTGAGCACAATGCTTTGCACATTTCATTGTTCCCAATTGCCTTTGCTTGGTGTACTTTTGCTTCATTAGTTGTAAGCCTCTCCAATAGATGTTTAGAATAGGAAATAACTTTGCCCTGGTGCAACAACTTCAGAACAACATAACCAACATCCATGTCCTCCTTTATCTAATACCACTTGACTGCCACCTCCTCTTGTGCATGGCGAAATATCTATGTGGTGTCTTGATAGAATCACCATTGCTTTGTAGGATCCATCTTCTTATTGTGATCCTCATCCTTTGTGACACTTCCCTTGGGCTGGGGATGCTTGGAGCATGCAAATTTTGTGGCAGACCACCCAATTGACTTTCTTGCTTGTAGGCACCACTTCTTGAGGACTTAGATTGGTTTTCTTGGTGTTGTGGGTGGTGTAACTGTAAAGTTGTAAACAATGAATTCCCCTTCTTTATCATCTGTATGGCCTTCTAATGGGCCTCCAGTTGTTGGAGTAGGTTAGATTATAGTGATTTGTGAAAAATTACTGCAAAGCATTATCAGATTAAGATCTCGAAGTATATTGTGTGCATGATACATGTTTCTTTCATTTCTGTAACTAGCAACACATTTTATATAGACGGCATGCAGACCCTAAGCACATGCTTCGGGTGAGAGTAGGAGGTGGATGCCAGTACGTAGGATTCTTAAGTGTTTAGCCATGGTCTAGTGCATGTGCTCCGACCTTTAGCTGCTAGCCTCCATCTTGTCACACTTATACTACTAACAAATGAACCAGTCACCCCTCCATCACACACCCTATTGCATAGTAGAAGATTACTCCATGTTGAAGGTCCCGATGCACTTCTCAATGAGCAACATCTTGACGCACATAGATACTTGCTTCAACAGGTGTCAAGAACTTTGTGTAGTGCCTTCTCAACTAAAGTGTACGTGGACACAATGAATTGGAAACTATAGCTGTCAATCATGCCTTTGACAAAGATGTCAATCACACAGGTCCAATTTGAATTTGCGTTGTCATGCAACATTTTTTGGCATCCATTGTGTCATGTGTTGATGCTTGCTCATATACTTATTGAGCCAGGCCAAGAGCTAATCATGGATATACTTTGTAATGTCCCACCCCAGTTGGAACAAAACTTTGCAAATTTGCTCAGTTTGACAGATTGAGCCAGGCCAAGAGCTAATCATGGATATACTTTGTAATTCCCACCCCAGTTGGAACAAAACTTTGCAAAACTCAGAACAGATGAGTCATTTTGTCAAACAGTCTGCAGAATAACTGAACTGAGTGTTTTTAATGGTTTGGAAGTTTGCATTTCATTTATGTAAACTCAGAAAAGAGACACACATTGTATCATATCAGTATATGAGCTCATTCAATATACCCAAAATGAGACACAAATTTCTTAACTTTTACAATTCTGAACATTAACAATAACAGCAATACATACTCAGAATATGAGTTACAGTGCTTAGTTTTTAATACCAATTTCTACAGAATGAATGTTTGCAGCTGTTCCCAAGAAGAGCCATGACTTGCACAGCTGTAGATAACAGAATGGCATTAGGAGTTTGATAGCAGACTGCCTGCAAATGGCTACACTCAGACCTTTCCTTCACAGCAGCAACCTCCACACAGCTGTCCACAATAACCAGCAGCCAACATGAAAGGGACAATATGACCTGTGAGAAGTCCACGACCTTCTGTAGTTTCCACGGCTTGGTACAAGGGTCACGACTTAGCAATCTTGATAGCGCCAACTCCAAACAAACCACTGCTCACCCTTATGCATGTCGCCCAGCTTAAAATATGCAGCCTAGATGTATGCCAAACAACAGACATATACGCCCAGCCAAGTATCAAACCAGCACCTTCACTCCAACCTCCATCGTCCCCAAACAAAGTGCCCAGCCATTAATGTTTTTTGCCCAACTTCAATTCGAAATCGATCAGCAAAGAAAATGAAGCGGCCAGCAATAAATATCAACCCCAAATATTAATATTCTTCAAGAAACTATATCCAAACTCAAGCGTCCCTATCTCTCCTGGCAAATATCATACGAGTGAAGTAACACTGAGAAATCTCTTAGTTCCTTGTAGGTCTCTTTGCTCTGAAATAATGATCAATATATCGGCAATATTCTGATAAATCATTCAAACCCTGAATATTTGAAACTTCCCTGCAATCGAGTGAAGCACAAGCACAACCCTTGAATGGAGTTATCTGCGAGCACCCTTGGGAGATCTTTCACTCCTGTAGCATGCTGTTCCTCATGAGGGTTTTCGTCCTCAATGAAGCCGAGTTCTTCAGACTCTCCAGTCCAACCTGCAAAACCCTTATCAAATTTCTTTTCAACATGAATGTAAAATGAGCTCTAAAAGGGCTTTTATATCTTCCCAACTCCCACGTCGTATTTGGCTTTTTGAAATATATTTTATTTTATTTAAATTCCCGCCTTCAATCCTTTTCAAAGTGGGCGCTCAGCTTTATAATATAAATATCCTTTTTAAAATCACTTATATCCCCTTAATATAAAGTCCTTTTAATTTATTCATTAATAATGCATAAAGTTAAATAATTTAATTTAACTTTATTATCGGTGTTATTAAAACCTAACACATTGGACCATAATTAAACCAAGATAGAACCAGGATATAAATATGCCATCATGCCCAATATAGTAATTTTGCCAGTTGACCATACCAGTGACCCCCTGTTACTCACTATAAATAGTATGGACAAAGTGTCCAAATAATGTTCCGGGAGTTGCACAGTAAAAACCCTGAAATGACTTGAGCTGGAAAACACCAATTAAGCTCAAAGTAAGACTGAACAAGTCTGCAAAGGCCCTCAAGGGCCCCCCTAACCACACTGTTAGTCCACGGGGACCAAGTGATGTATTAACCTCTGCAATAGATCACTGCCTAGGAAAAGGGGACATTACATGCTTAGGCAACTTGACCCAAAATTCCTTATAGAATGAGTTGAACAACTCTTGCTCATGCCACCGCTGGATTTTTGCTCTTGTAGGCATTTCCTGATGCACAAATTCTTCTATCTTATTGGTAAACCTTTTTTAGATCTCTTCCCTGTAATGACCCACAAATCAAAACCCATTTAAAAAAATCTGTCATTTAGCAGATCATATCACATACTTACCAGAAAAAGAAAGATGCATGCAATAGACAAAGTCTCTCACTCTTCTGTGCATTTATTAGAGTGTCTCACTCCAACATGCATTCAATAGACAGTGTCTCACTCCAGCATGCTTTCCTTGGGTAGAGTGTCTCAAGACTCATGCTATCATGCCCACCTGATTGCATGTGTCACATGTACATTGGATACATATGATGATGTCACTTCATCATGCTATACATTCTACATGTGTCACATGTAACTTAGCATTGATCTTTTCCAAAACAAAATGAATTTTATGCTTTAACTCAAATGCATGAGTTTCCTGTTGAGTTAAGAGTTCTAACTCAAATGCATAGTGATTTAGTCTGAGCTAATTGCCCTAGCCCAACCTGCCAATTTGTTTACCATGGTTAAAGTCATTGTTCATGGAACCCACAGTCAACTTAAGTTAGAACAGTTAACTCCAAGTAAATTCTCATCCACTTGAGTTAAAATTCTTAACTCACTCGGCTACCCACCCTTGAGAGTTATTTAACACAACTCAGGATGTTCAGAAGGGTCAATGTTTATTTCCCTTTTTCCTCTCTTAAGTTGCCCTTACAGATGTCTACTTTAGATCTGTGATAAAAGTCTCTGCTTTGAATGCTGTTCGACATAAGTCCAAATTGTCTCTAGTCTCACACAATGTTCTTAGGTTTAGGTTAACATAAACAATCGTGTTTTCTAACATGATCTATATTGTCTCTTATCATGGTTTAAACAGTTATGTTATTTAAGAAGCTGTACAGTCCTGGTTGACCTTTGATCAAAGTTAACAATGAAAGAATTGCTAGTATTAACCTCAATAGAATAACATTAAAACATCATTTACCCATTTTTGTTTGCATTCCTGAATTCATAGTGACTAGCCCACAGTTCACATTATCATAGAAGTGTTAATCACAATACCATACAAAGGTTCTGTTTGATTCAAGCAATCGAATTTGCATAGAGTCTTTTATGAACTTAAGACAGAATTATTTACATCATGCGTCATATCTGTAATGCTATTCAGAGAGTACAGATTTGCTATTCAGAGAGTAAAGGTTCTGTTTGATTCAAACAATTGAATTTGCATAGTCTTTTATGAACTTAAGACACAATTCTTTACATCGTGCGTCATATCTGTAATGCTATTCAGAGAGTACAGATTTGCATGCACCATAATCCCCTTGCCAATCTCTTCAATCACTAATATAAGTTACTAAGAACAAGTTTACTATATACATTGGCACTACCATGCTTAATCACAATTCTCTTTTTCTTTTCCAATAAGCATACAGAACCATTATCATAAGCCAAAATATTAGCGTTCTGCACTCATAATATAGTAAAGAACAATATCAACAGACTAAACTGTTTTACTTAGACTTTTCCTTCTGCTGATCATAATGACACCATTGACTAGATGGTCACCGCTCTAAAATAATACATTTATGACCATATTTAACTCTGCCAGATTATTATGCACTGAAGATCATTATTCAAAACTCATATCATTATTCTTGGCCGCACTGGATATATATGTAATGCATGGGCATTATTCAAGACAAGTCAAATTACATCTCTCATAGCACATGGAATAGTTAGGGTTTGAATGCATGGTAAATTCATACATGTTTCTACAGTCCATGTGCTAACAGGACTAGGTGCTACTACAGGATACAGCCCCTTAATACAACCTTCAAAGTATCACATATACAATCTATGGAGATGAGACATGCTCTGCTTACAACAATTGAGTCTTGAGTTTTCATTAGAATTGCCCCAGAAAACATTGTAAACACGTTGATCCCAATAGAGCAATGATACTTCTACCAGGACACTTTAGGTTTACAGGATTCTTACTCCCAGAACATGGATCTTTTAATATTCATTTGAAGAATTCATATATTGGCATGACACAGAACATCCATTGAAGATTACTAATCAACAAACTTGAAACAACACTGTACCTTCCAAATCTGAGTCAATTAAGTTATCATATGCAAGTCATCATGTCTACAGTACCTTATATATAAATTTCAATGACACCCTGCTACAGGGATGATCAAGGTACCTTCTCCATACACAAGACCAGCATAATTACACCAATATTATTGAGACAACAGTGAATCATGACATACAGGTATTATGGAACCCTAGACCTCAATTTGGGAAACAAGACCATTGGTACAGTGTTAAACTCCTATAACTCACCAAGATAATCATTTAACAATGCAATAAAATTTATACAACACTGTTAAGTAGATCTCCTTGATTCTTCTCCAAGGTGCCATTCAAAATTGCAGGATAGCTAGGAGCTAGGGGTGTAACTAAATCCTATCCACAGACCATGTCCCAAGCCCCCTGCCTGGGTGAAGCAAGCACAATCCAAAGGAGAGAAGGACAAACAGACAATTTCTTCCACAACAATGCTCAATACAAACACCTATTACTGTTCCTATAGATTGTGATTTCTAGCAAGTTGCTAAACTCTGCAGGTATATTGCCTAGCAACATGGATGGTAAGACTCCAAGGATTTAATCCTTGTTGCTAGTCATACCCTTAATGAGCAGTAAATCACATAAATTCAAAGAAACAATCAACCCAATAGAAGAATCACAATCACAGAGGGATGAGAAACAATGAGTTAAACAACCTTTTCAATAAGACACAATGCAAGACAGTTTTCCCCCAAACCCTGATGAAAGCATGCACCTATACAGGACATGTAAGAGTTAAAAAATGATATCACTTATAACAGAGCAGACCCATAAGACCACAAAACAAGAATTTGATTTCTTCATTCCACAATGGTATAAAGCACAAGAGAAATGAAATGAAATGCCATATAAAAACGTACTAGGCACTCACCAAACGGACATTCACAGGAGAGTTCTCTTTCATAATTCCTTTCCTTGTAGTTTCTGACCTAGCTCCAGTAATCACTGGACGAATCAACCCCAACTCTTATCACTACCCCTCTCAAACCCTAAACATTCACTGCATATGCACAAACCTTGTGACAAGGAATAAATACAGTCAATAATGCAACCCCATCTCCATGCAAACAGTGTGGACCCAGCAATAATATTTCCCATTCTCCCCTGCCTATTCTATTTCTTCTTTATTCTTCTAATCCATTGCATAGAGTGTAACAAACCATCCCTATTCCTCACATGCTTCCTCCACTAGGATAACCATCTTGACCCCACGATGAAACCACAAACTTTAAGCAAGAACACAATAATAAAACACATGGCAACCTTGCCAACTTCTTCCACAAAGCCTCCACCATCAAAAGAAAAACAAGAAAATCTAAAACTCAAAACCATCAATATCTTTTCCAAAACCAAACAACACAAGCCTCTGGAAAATTCAAGGCAATTCAATGATTTTCTGTCTTGTTCTACCGCAAAGCCCATGACACAAGCAAGCTTTCCACAAAGGAATATGACTAAAAATCTTGATAAAGTTTTAAACCAAAGCATTTAAATGAAGCATAATATCCTAAGTGCAATAATAATATCTTAGGTTGGGGTCCAAGGACCTCAATCTAGGATATGACTGAGTCTCTTAGTCTAAGAGTGACTCCTCCCTCCACCCTTTGCACATGCTATCTTTGCACATGCTATCAAAGACTAAAAGTGCAAGGCTCCAACAGTCAACTCAAAAGCATAAAACATCAAAAGCGCAAGGACTATGAACACCATGAGGGATAGAAATCTATTCCCAGTCAATCTCTCTGATGAGTTGTGCTTATGGAACCCATTTAGATGCACCTATAAGCTGCAGTGAGTATTTGACACATGAGAACATGTAAAATGTAATAATGCAAAGAATCATCAGTATCCTCACTTATCGTAAACAATTGTTAATTATGTGTTCTCTTTTACCAAGTTCCTGCCATGATACGCAGAATGTATGATCAACTAATATTGACTCTGATCAACTTTAAATCAAAATATTTGCCATAGTTGTGTTGTGAAGTTAGTCCAGTTAAACATATACAAGAATCCAAAATCTAAACTGTAATGACATTACAAGAATGGAAGTCTAAAAAGGGGTTATGACACTCTCGCATCACCCAACAAGATATCTCTCAATCACAATGCATAAATCATTAAAGGGTCTTGACAGTGAAACCAAAAGGTTAGCCATATAACCTACAATGTGCATTAGGCAATGGCTGAACACTTAAAGGCTTCTGCACACTGCCGTCTCTACCTCCTATTCTCACTTGAAGCACATGCTTAGATTCTGCATACCCTTTGTATAACCTACACATTGTTAGTTACTTAAATGAAATAAACATGTATCATGTGCACACTATACATTTGAGACCTGAACTTGGCAGAGCTTAGCTGCATTCATTCATCACTATATCATTGATTACAATCATGCTGGTTTTATAGTTACTATCCCAGCATAACTGATCCTACAAAACAACAAATCGATCCTATGCATGTGCTATGCATTTGCAGTTTATTGTAGAGAACTATTAGATATATTCAATACAAGCCCTAGTTAACTACACATCCCTTTGTGTAACACATGCATCATGATTTATGCTTATAAATGTAAGTTAACTATTACAAGTGTGGCACACTCATACAAAATCCAAAAGACAGAACATAATGGTGGTATCAGAAACCCTCCCCAATTTTTTATGTTACACGTGGGAAAGGTGACTTAAATGCTAGTTAGAACATCTACCTAGCTTGAGTTTGCAATGAGTCTTTGCAGCAAATTAAGTGTTAATAAAGTGATTCCTAGTCGTACATGTGTGGATGTTGGCCAAAATTCCTTTGTGCATGCTAGACTGATTGACCAACATTTAAATAACCTAGTGCACTGGCATGTCAGCTTGGAGATTGCCCACCCAAGGCACACAAGGAATTGAAGACTCTCATCAAGATCTACATCTGAAGCATAAACAAAAAGAAAGTACTAGCAACCATTTGTAGACCAACACAGATATGTGCCAAAACCTCATATATTTTCAAGTGGGAGGCATGCTCTAATTATTAACATCTTGCTCAACTACTTCTATTTCCCTATGCAACCATGTTTTCTCCTTTCAACTATTTACTATGTTCCACAGTGTTTCAATGGTGGGGACAGTAGGGGGTGATGGGACATGTTTCAAGGATGGCAGTCCAAGGGGGTAATTTTTGGGGACAGTAGGGGATGATGGGATGTGTTTTGAGGACAGCAGTCCGAGGGGGGCAATTTTTTGGGACAGTAGGGGACAAGCTTAGTATACATGAAATCAAAATTCAAGTTTTCATATTCAATGTAACATATTCATTGAGTTGAGTCTAGCAGCAATGAAAAAATATAAAGTTCTGATTTCATTGTTCAATGTTTTCGCTATGCCAAAATGCCAAAAGGATACACAAATCATAAATGAAAGTATAATGATGACATAATTCTTACAACTGTATGCTCTCATTTGACATATTCATGATTTCACTTTACAACTGTATGCATATATACTCTTGCTTGTTCCATACCTGGTATACTCTCATTTTATAATTGTTTGCTTGCCTACAGATGTATGCAGTCATAGAATTGCCCATTGATGAAAACAGTAAAATTATATGTTGCCATTCAACGGGTACATTTTCATTCTATAGTTGTATGTGGTCATTCGACAGTTGTAAATTCTCTTTCCATAGTTGCAAAAAACTGATTGTAAATGATTTCTTTTTTTGAAAAAAAAAAAACTGACTGTAAGCAAAGAAAGATTAAAAACAGGACGTGTCCCTATTGCCAATAGGTTTTGAAGTGGCCCAAGGATATGCACCTAACAAAGTAGGTGCTACCCTGTATTGTTCTATTGCTACTGCCTATCTGTCCATCAATGCACTTTGGGTGCTAGGTTACAGTTAACTATTGGGGTGGAGTGTAAACTTCTGCATGTGCTGCGTGGACTGTAAGTTTTGTGATTTGTCTGTTGGTCCCTGCAATGGTGTTTTCTAAAACTCCAAGACATGTAAAATTAGGGGTGCACAATAGTGAAACTTGGTGCCAGTCTCCCAAGACTTCTTTGCATTTGCAACCATGTTGTTGGCGATGAATGAAATCATACTGAACTTGCTGTGCACTGATCAAATAGTAGGCATAGGCTATGCCCAATGGTATGTGTCTGATGCATGTCATCCTCAACAATTTCCTACTAGTCAATGCATAGGCTACACACACCCTAAAAATCTAACATTCCCCACACCTTTACTCCTCACTCTTTATGGGTGCTCTGCACCAAGTTGTATACCTCTTCTACATTGTATTGGGTGTTCAACACTTCACCCATATTGCTTAGTAGTGCCTTCATATCTTGTCATGATTCTCCACATAGGATTCTAGTAAGCTTCAAGATACTCAGTGGGGTCACCGGAATCATTTGGTTGGTGCCCAAAAAATTAATGCCATTATGGAACCTACTCAACAAAAACCCCATCAATTTAGAAGGGGAGGTTATTCCAAAAGGGAGTCTGTGCAAGCATAAAATCCTTGTGGCTAGCAATTGTTGCCCACCTTCTGACATTGTCACTTGTTTGAGCCATTCTTTGCAACCACATCATTGCCTAGCCTTTTGAGGAGTTGCTTGTCAAACTCCATGTCAAAATGGTTGGTGTTATTAAATTCAGCTCTTGGTTGGGAGCTAGACATATTAACAATTACATGCGAGGCCATGATGAAATTAGAATGGAAAATATGGATGAGAACGAAGCAACAAAGCTTGAAATAGCAAATTCTATTGAGATTCGCTTCTGCCAAATTTTAGTAGTCATGGTAAAAATGAAGAAAATCACCTAGTTTAAATAGACAATTACAAAGGACAATGATATTCAGGATGTGTGTGCCAAAATGATCACCAAATCCCAAAAAATCTCTTCCATTGATAACTTCACATGCAAACAATAGATGTGCAAAACATGTGGGCACCCAGAGGGTGATGATGCCCAACATGGTCTCTTCTAATAAGTTGATTCACTGCACATGATCATAAATGCAAATACTATTGGACAACTTCCCATGTCCCATCAATTATTCCTCATTCCTCTTTGGGTAACTTATTAATGCAAACCTATTTGCATAATATGAATTGAAAACTAAGATCATTTGATCAATTAGAATGCATTTACTCCTTAAATGCAATTTAAGATCAAGTCTCATCATCATTTGTGTTTGTTGACTCTTCATCAATGTGCTAATGATGTAGACAAAATGTGCCTATGGCATCTACCATCTGCCCATGTATCTCTATGACGTGCCAAATTTTCTTTAGACTATCGAACCATGTGCGGCCAACCACACAATAAATCCTCCAAGCATGCTCCTCGTTGGTACAACTTACCAATTCCAAGGTCCAACCTTTGCAAGGCATGTAACCAACTTTGCCCAAATGCAATGATTACTAGAGTAGTTTGTAGGATCAATGCACAACCAGTGGGCACAACATTTTCCTTCATAAAAGCATCTTTAGAGAAGGAAAATTTCACCAGAGCCAAATGAATTTATTACTGAAGCCTGCTGTTGATGTGTAGTTTGTGACCCCAATGCGCAAGTTGACAAACTTCATGTACTTCCTAGTGTGCACTACACCTTACCAAACTTCTCTACGCAGCATTGTGTCTCTTGAATGCCATATAAAATGATATCACAAATTCACAAATGATACAAACAACGAAACCAATTGTTGTAGTTTTTAAGTTGTGAGCCATACAAGAGAGTATTTATAGAATTAATAGAATAGAAATTATCATAGGAAGTCCACAAAACAATAGTTGCTCACAAGTTTAAAATATTTGAAAGTTAAACGCTTAAACTACCGTTTGTCCAAAGACCTTATTACAATTAGAAAAGATAAGAAACTTAGGTGACATGAGACTCTGCAATGTATTACTTCAACCAGCTGCCATTAACATACCTTGAGTAGGGTAAACTGTCAAGCATATCTAGATGAAAGGTGCCATGCGCTATGCTGATGCGAATACCGAATGGTCTTGCTAATGCATCATCAACTTCTCAAGATGTTTTCAAAAATGAGAATGCTAAACCAACACGAGATCACCAACTTGGAAATTCCTATGGTGAACATGTTTATCATGCTAGGCCTTTTGGTGCTGCTTTTGAACTTGTTGGCTCTAGTTGGTTTTAGTAAAATATAGTAAGTGCCACTTCTATGAGCAACTAGGCTAATGTGACCCACAAAATCTATAGCCCACTTCTTAAATGGTTCTTGTGCCAAGATGGGAACAAGAGTGATGAAGAAGAAAACAAAACTTTGCGAACTTCTCACACAATTCAGATTACAAAAGACTCAACGTAGAATAATTCCAAAATCGACAATTTCACGTGTCGATTTAAACCGATTACCATTGCACTCAACAACTTACTACAATTGCACAACCAAATCAATAATTTATTCAATTCAGAATTTCATGAAAAAAACAGCACAATTACAATTTTCAGATCACTCCATCTACTCTCTCACTTCTTTGAATCCGTCCTCTCAATATACATTCTTGGCTCGTTCTTTTACAACCTTTCCACTCTGACTGGCACCTCCAACCGATTCAAGGTCTGGCACCCCTCTCGAACATCGCAGACCCTTTGTATTCGGTTCTTATTTTTCATGTGCTTTGATCATAGCTACATGCCGCAACCTTTCACATCTTATGTGGCTGTATCGAATGATCTTTCTCCCTTGCAACATCTCTGACACTCTTATTCCCTTACATCAATATTTCTTACTTCCATAGGTTCAAGCTTTATCTCTTAGCATATTATGTTCGCACAAAAATCCACTCCTCTACTCGTTGTCTCATGCTGCTCCCTATCCTCTCCTCTTGGCTGCTCAAGACTTTTAAATTTTGCCCAAATTATGGGTGCCACATACTTTTCTCTTAGGCACGATTGTTTCCATCATAACCTGCTCTGTATTTTGATTGAATTTCCTTTCAACTGGCATTGACGGCATATGCACGATGTGCCCCTCTAATGTGGGTTACTGACATTTCTCCTTCATGGGTTGCGGACTCTGCAACTCTTCAATTTCCATCAATTTCTTCCACTCGGCTTGTTGATTCCCCTTTATTTCTGAACCATGGCACGGGTTTCCTTCCTCAACCTAGGCACACCCAACACTTTACAAGTTTGCCTTTTAATATCTCATTTTGTGTGAGCGATGCCCCTTTACATTCTCTTTGTAACCGCTCCGACTCCTCTTGCTTTTCATTTTCATGCCCCATAAAATTTGAACAATAATTTGCATAATTTATACATTTCAAATTGTATTTTAATGGCACGAAGAAACTAGTCAATAAGTAGAATGTACAAATGAAGTTACATATAATGAGCATTCAATTGCATGATGTCTGTCAATTGATCACCAAAATCAGATTGCACTGTCTATAGAGGAAGAAAAGTGAAACCAAAACAAACAAGTCAAACCAATTTTTTTTTTGGTTGATGTTGATCTCTCATCTGCTCGGATGCTCCTGCATCAGACATGCATCAGACACGTCAGGTAAGAAGTTTGTGAGCATGGGCTCACAAAGGTGGAGCTGAGTGGTAGAACCACCCTTCAAGATTTCGCACAACCTCCAGCGAACTCCGTCGCTGACAGCTCGACCTCCTCTGCCAAGTACTTTCTCTCCACTCTACAACTGACCTCTCACATTCCTCTTCTGGTCACCTCTTGGCTATACATTAAAAGTCACAACCTGTAGGTTCATACACACTGTCTAATAGCTATGCCTTTTTCTGTCTTCACCTTAAGACAACCATTTCATTTCTCTCTTGACTTCTCTGCAACTCTGCCTTTGCAACTTCGATGCTGCAATTGTACATCAATTCTCACGAAGATTCCACTTTGTCTACTGTAATCTGTCATCACACAACACTTTCCTTTGTGCTTTCCGCTCTCAACCGTTTTGGACTCTGCTCACCTGCAATGATGGTTTTGAGCTTCTCACTCACGCTTCTATCTTTGCGCTTTCCAGCCCTCAACCGCTAGGACTCTACATCTGCAACGGTACTTTTGGACTTCACTCGCGCTTCTACTATCCTCAGGTTTTGTCACAAGCTTTCTGACGTTCGGTGATCTGCTTGTGCCCTCGAAACCTCTGCTCACTTCCCTCTTCACCCGTAGGTCTTGGTATGAACCGCCTCTCTCTTGGCGCTCTATCTGCACGCTCAAAACCGCCTGCTCTGATACCACTTGATGAAGAAGAAAACAAAACTCTGTGAACTTCTTACACAATTCAGATTACAAAAGACTCAACGAAGAATAATTCCAAAATCAACAATTTCATGTGTTGATTTAAACCGATTACAATTGCACTCAACAGTTTACTACAATTGCACAACCAAATCAATAATTTATTCAATTCAAAATTTCATGAAAAAAAACAGCACAATTACAATTTTCAGATCACTCCATCTACTCTCTCACTTCTTTGAATCCGTCCTCTCAATATACATTCATGGCTCGTTCTTTTACAGCCTTTCCACTCTGACTAGCACCTCCAATCAATTCAGGGTCTGACACCCCTCTCGAACATTGCAGACCCTTTGTATTCGGTTCTTATTGTTCATGTGCTCTGATCATAGCTACATGCTACAACCGTGCACATCTTATGTGGCTATATCGAATGATCTTTCTCCCTTGCAACATCTCCGACACTCTTATTCCGTTACATCAATATTTCTTACTCCCACAGGTTCAAGCTTTATCTTTTAGCATATTATGCTTGCACAGAAATCCACTCCTCTACACGCTATCTCATGCCACTCCCTATCCTCTCCTCTTGGCTGCTCAAGACCTTTAAATTTTTCCCAAATTATGGGTGCCACATACTTTGCTCTTAGGCGTGACCTGCTCTGTATTTTGATTGAATTTCCTTTCAACTGGCATTGCCTTCATATGCACGATGTGCCCCTCTAATGTGGGCGACTGACATTTCTCCTCCATGGTTTGTGGACTCTGCAACTCTTCAATTTCCATCAATTTCTTCCACTCAGCCTGCTGATTCCCCTTTATTTCTGAACCATGGCGCGGGTTTCCTTCCTCAACCCAGGCGCACCCAACACTTTACAAGTCTGCCTTTTAATATCTCATTCTGTGTGAGTGATGCCCCTTCACATACTCTTTGTAACTGCTCCGACTCCTCTGGCTTTTCATTTTCCATGCTTTTCATTTTCATGCCCCATAAAATTTGAACAATAATTTGCATAATTTATACATTTCAAATTGTCTTTTAATGGCACGAAGAAACCAGTCTATAAGCAGAATGTACAAATGAAGTTACATATAATGAGCATTCAATCGCATGATGTTTGTCAATTGATAACCAAAATCAGATTGCACTGTCTATAGAGGAAGAAAAGCGAAACCAAAACAAACAAATCAAACTGAATTTTTTTTTGGTTGATGCTGATCGCTCATCTGCCCGAATGCTCCTGCATCAAAGAGGCATCTCATCCTGATGGTTGGGCTTTCCTTCCTATTGACAAATACCACAAGATTGTGTAAAGTGCAGCACATCCTTACCCAAAGTGGCCACTAGAGGCCATCTTGCATGTCTTTCTACATAGTACCTTTTCCTTGATGGTGACCACTTGCTTTTCTTTCATGGCATTCGTGCAATAGAATATCCCTGTCTACCTCATGTACACATCGACACAAGACATCATCCATCTTTTTCATATATAGCTGACCATTAATGAGTTATTATGGGGTTGCTCACACCACTAGTGCTTCTCCTATGTTAGGGTATATGATTTAGGTATGCGTCTAGATAGTAATAATGCGACAATGTCTTCTAGGCTATTAGTTACAATCTCAACACAAAATTAATGCACATTTGATAGGGAATCTTCAATAGGCCCAATACCTTGTTCTCCTATTGCAATCAGGGAAAGATGGTTTTCCCTTGTGCGATGCTTACCAAGGTGCACAAGAATACTGAATTCAAACTCTTGGAATAGAATGAACCATCTGCAAGTCGTGCCATGCAACATCAGTTTATTACCCAAGTATTTTAGTGCTTGGAAGTTTGTATAAAACACAAATGGGGTGGTGAGCAAATACTAGTGAAATTTCTAAAATGTCTAGGCCATTGCCAATGCTTCATACTAAAAAGTGGTATAGTAGGGCTTGGCATGTGTGAGCTTGTGGCTGGTGAAATAGATGGGATAGTGAATCTAGCCATCTCTTGGTTTTGTAAGGACTGCACAAATGGTGTTCTAGTTACATCAATAGGTAAATGAAAAGGTGTACTCTAGTTTGATAATTTTAGAATGGGCACATTTGCCAATTTCTCCTTAAGAAAATCAAATGCTTGTTGGTGCTTCTCTATCCAAACAAATATTTTGTCCTTTTACAGCAACTCCACTAAAGGTACTAAAATGTGTGCATACCACTTCATGAGCTTTCTATAATAGCCATTATAACCTAAGAGGTTTTGGACCTCATGTGGAGTCTTTGATATCTCCTAATGCAAGCTTATTGCTACATTCATTGGATCAACTAACATTCCTTCCTTACAAATGATGTGGCCCTACAAATCGCCAAAAGGGCTTATGAAGGTGTGTTTCTTTAGATTAAGTGCAATACTCAATTGATGATGGCACTCAAACATCAAGTTCATAGAATCCACATGATTTGAAACAAGGCCATATATGGTCCAATCATCCAAATATACTTGCAAAAATTCATTTATGAAGTCCTTGAAAGCAATCATCATAGTTAATAGCAAGACAATAGAAGCATTCTTACAATTTGAACAACATGACATTATAAGAAAATTCCCCTATTTTGTAGCAATCATAGTCAAAGCTTTGTCTTCTTCTACCAAAATCTTTTCTATAAAGGGAGTGTTGGCACCCCATTTTGATGTGTCTCATTTTCGCTCATTTTTCCCTATAATTTGACTCTATTGTTGATAACTGATTTGAGAAATCTTATAAGCTGGGTCCCCATGTTGAAGAAGTGCTCAAGAGGGATAGGAAATGTTCAATTTTTTTGTTAAAAAATGTTAAAACTAGCCAGATTTTGGCTTGCACGTTTTACTTGTCCAATTGGGCAATGTTTGGTTCCCTTAGGTTTTCCCGCAAGGTCCTAACTAGTTGGAAATCCTTGAAAAAGGATAAAAACGAAGATAAATAACATGTCTTTCTTTTGCGGAAACTCAAATTCGTAGTGAACTTCGCCTTTTAAAAGTATATCTCTAGTTTGGATGATTTTTCCCATGTGGTCCGATCCAATTAAACATTTTTGCATACTTAAAAGCCTTTTGTGGGATCCTGATGGCCATTTCAACTGCACTTGTTGAAAATTTAGAAATCCAATTCACTTGATTTTTCCCACACTCGACCATTTATGAGATAAAATTGAATGTTTGTTGGGTTCTGATGCTTGTTTGAACCCGATTGATATCTGCTTAACATTTATTTGGTTCACTTAAGTTTTTCCACATGAAAGATTTTTGCAGGAATCTTTCCTCCATCTGATTTGCACCATGCAAAAGAGAAGTATCCGATTCACTTCACTTTTCCGTGCTCAACTTGTTATAAAGCCAAGATTAAGTGCTGCGGAGGTCCAACATCAATCTGAACTTGATTGTTTAAACCTATTGCATAAGTCCAGTTCGCTTTGAAAATTTTGTAGGCCATATCATTGTGGCATCAACATTGCGGAGATTCCCTAGCCAATTGAATTGGACCTTTTAAAAGTTGGATTCATGTTTGGTTCAATTGGGCTTCCCCGCAAAACCAGTTCAGTTGCATTTTCCCATAAGCCATACTTTGTTGATGTCACCATGTCCTTTGTTGACGCCACCCACCTTGTTGATGTCATCATGAGATCATCTCATCTTGAGCACTCCCAATCCATGATGACATCATGCTTATGCCATTATGACATCATTTGTTCTTTTTGCTGATGTCATCATCAAAACTATTCTTTCAAACTGGACACCAAAACATTGAGAAGTTAGCAGGTTTAATAAGATTTACAACTAAAAGAGGATCTTTTCTTTGGAAATTAGATTTAACTTTGTTTCCAGAAGATATTGCTATTTTTTATACTTATTCCAAGGAATCCACTTCAAACATAGTTTTATTTTATTTTTATTTTTTCTGGGAATAGGAAGCAAACCAAAAGGAAAGTTAATCCTAAGTAGTTCTTTTGGATATGGAATTCCCAGCTTGACCTAAAGCTTTTTGAACAATTTGGTATGTTGTTGGATTGATTGACTTGGCTTTTGCCTGAGATGAAGCCATTGTGTTAGTATAATTTCGTTACAGTAGATATGATTCATTCCATAGGGTTATCTGCCCATCTTTTTTGTCTTTGATAACATTTATATATAAATGGTTTCTTCCATATGGATATTGAAAATCAGTTCTTGTTGCGTTAATGATCTTAGGCCAAGTCTTCAAGTATGCCTCAAGTTTGCTTGACCACTAGTTGAGCTTCTTGCCATTGAATCTGCTAATAAACTTTTGGATCTTGAATTTACTCTCAAAAATATTAGATCCAAAGCCTTAATTAGAAGACTACCTAATGGTGTTAGATCTAGAAAGGCAAAAGATGGAAACCCTTCGAGAGATTATGTCTATAGTTTCCATTCAGAAGGGTTTGATACCAAGTGATAATAAAACATTTGCAACAAAAGAACTTCATCTGTACATGGTGTACACTCATAAGAACTTCTCTTTAGCTTTTATAGGTCTCCCCTTAATAATAACAAGGAAAAACTGAAGAGGTGAATCGTGATGGAGAATTTTTGATGATCTTCTTGTGTGGGGTGGAACCTAGTGGTTTGATAAACAAGATTACTTGATTATGCAAATATGGTCCCCCTTAAAAAACTTTGACCTTATCCACTATGCTAGAGAAAATACTTGTAATGTCCACATTTTCGATGTCCTTTTTCGGGCTAGTTTGGTTTTGACTCACTATTTTTAGTAAGTACTATATTTAGTAACTAGTCCGGGAGATAGTGTAGTGTAGGGTTTCCTATTTGGATAGTGTGTGGAAGTTGCCTGATGAGCTTTAATGTTTTGTGCCAGTCCTTTCTATGTGGTTTTTCGGTGTTTCAGGTGAGACTGACTATTTTTAGCAGGGCCAATTCACTTACTGCTTATAGTAAGTCGCTTTGCATATCCATTTTTCATACTGGTTTGTGTTTTCAGTAAGTCTATTTATGGAAACTGGTCATAGCCAGGCTACTTTCAGCAGTGTCATTTCAGTTGGGCATTGGGTTTGCTAAGGTTATATTAATTTAATATTTGTATTTCCTCTCTTGAGATGTTTTAATAAAGTTATTTTATAACTTTATGTTGAGGGTTTGAGGGGACATCAACTCGTACCTTGGTGCCTAGTTGATGAACTTAAGTGTTCTTAAGGCAACAAAAGCAAAATAGAATGCTGGATAAGGGGGACGCCCAAGGAGGTTAAAGCTAAAGGTTAAAATGAATTTTTAATTAAAATCAAAGGCAAAAGGGGCGAGCTTTTTGGAGGGAAGTTAAGTTTCAAATTTGTGTTACCCTAATCTTTCATTGAGCCTATATTATCTCATTTGGAGCCTCATTTGCATATGTTGAGTTTGGTTGCATAACAGGATGCTGCTGGAATTTCTCTAGAGGTTTGCAGTTTGATGTTGAGGACGAAAACCCTCTTCAATCAAGAGTTGGTTTCGGTAGTGAAAGACCTACCCTAGCTAGTTGGGGTGTGATTCCATTTAGGGGTCACTTCAAAGCTTCATTGTTTGCAGTTTCAGTCAAAAATCATGAAGATATTCAAGTACTTTTGAGGTTTGGAATTTGGGTTTTGGCTTGTGGAGGCATGGCTTCATTTTGGAATTGATTTTGGAGTGGTTTGAGATGGTTTCCTGAGATTTCTGGGCATTTCATATTAGAATCTGAATCTGTTATTTTGTGCATAACTCCTTTTTGGATTGAGATTGCAAAATGGGTATTGGATAATTGAATGCTCCTAACCTAGGCGACTCAAGGCATATATTTATATATATTTTTGGGCGCATAACTGATTTATTAGAGCAGATCGCCCTATTGCTGGAAGCCGCCCTATTTGAGGTTCATTCCCAGATTACAGGACTGTGATGTTTAGGCCTGTCATTTGTCAATGTGTGGGACTGTTAGTGTGGTTTGGGCACTGAAGATGCAAGGGTTTGACTGTCTTTTTCCCTGGTGAAGTTCGTTGCAAGTTGGAGTCCTTTATTGCTGATATATGCTTTCAAAAAACCAGGTCTGAATTTTATTTTCTGAGTTTGAAGAATATTTGTAAGTCTGAAAATTTCTGTTATATGTTCAGGGCATTAAAATCTGAAAGTTATCATTATTAGCTTGTTCTTTCATGTTATATTTCTGTACGCCATGTTGAACATATCATGTTTGGCAAAACAATGAGTGGCATTTGAAACACTCAAACAAACATCATCACACAAACACAATCAGCAAATCAGAAAAAAATTCAGGGGCAGTCATTACAATACCAATCAAGTAGCCTTTGGTGCAAGAATGACTTCCAGGATTCTGTGGTTTCTAGACCATTGGAAGCCATTCTAACAGGAATTTCATTTTCTTGAATGCCCATAAACTTGCATATAAGGATGCAATTCCTTAGATGATACATGTTTTCAGCTACTGCCTCCACATTTGCCATTAGCTGCATGTTTTGGTGGCCGCACCTCTTTAGACAACCATTAACACTGTTGATGTTTGTCAGTCTTAGCAGAAGATATATGCTGCATGGAGGTATAAGCATGAAAACATCTTTGATGCTTTTGTTAGTGAGCTATCTGTAATATCCTCCAAGCGTTGAACAGCCCCATGACATACCCTCCTCCATTCATGAGCTGAAAGAAGCAGAAAATCCTAGGTTCAGTTCCAGAGCTCATTTCAAAAGTGATGCTTCTCTTTTGCTGTTACGGAATGAAAGTTTTTGCCTTCCTTGCTTAGTTTGACTATATTTTGTTATTGGTTTTAAGAAAATGTTCTATATGTATTCTTTGTCGCATAATTTTAGATTCTTTGCCTAATTTAACTATATTTTGTGCTAGTACTAGTCTTAATATAATGTTTTATATATATATTTTTTGCAGCACAAACCAAAATCATGCGATATTCAAGCTCACAAAGGTGACCGAATCAAAGTCCACTACCAGGTAAGCATGCTTTTGATTGCATTTTTCATTCTCTGTGAAAATAGACAAGAATAGCATCAAAGGTTAGATACGTTAATCGTGCTGCATACTGAGGTCCTATGTTAGACAAGTGATCTGAATCCTTGTTTGTAAAGCTTCTGATATACATCTTTCATATGAAGCTTACACTAGTGACAGATTATTTTTTGCATGGGGAGTGCATATTACATAAATGCAATTTTAGAATACCATATAGATACATGTTAACTACAATTTATTTCCTTGTTTTTGGCAACTGGTAAAGAGTTATTTCATCACAAATATACACCAGAAATTCATGATATATGCTTTATGTTTATGCTGAATATCTAGTTGAAGATTTATTCATTGTTTCTGGTGCAATCCAAAATATAAAATCCACAAGAGGGCTGAAAGGGGATAGGGAGGGACAGAGAGTTGGTAAAGTGGAGTTGGAGAAGATGGAGCATATCATAAAATAGAGAAACAACACTGATGCCAAAGATCTTAAGAAACCTAGATTATGCAAGGGGATGCAAATATTACTTACTTCCAAAAGTCTTCTAATTAAGAAACCTAGATTATGCAAGGGGATGCAAATATTACTTACTTCCAAAAGTCTTCTAAATAAATAAAGCATAAATACAGTTCAAAGAAGCAGAATAAGAAGTACAACTCATAAGTTATCTTCAAACAGCTCCTGCAATAACAGAAAATGCGTCTCAATTTTTTTGGGAAATTCTCCCAGAAGAACCTAGTAATCCTTTGAATTTTTGAGCTCAAAAAGAAATTACCAAAAACATTCGGGAGGTAGTAAAGACTCTGAAAATGCAAAAATTCTGACCCCAGTCACAGAATATGAGTTCAATGAAGTTGTCTTTTCCTTTGAGAAGGATACAGATAAACCATTTGGGCCAGATGTCATTTTAACACTTTTTTAACCAACCTTATGGGAAGCTTTAATAGTTTAATACAGACTGGTTTGCATTGTGCGATATTGTTTATAAAATCGTTTTGAAACTGATTGCTTGAAGGCTGACACCACCACTTCCTAAGCTTATATCTGATAATAAATCAGCATTTCTACCTGGGTGGAAAATCATGGATAATATTATGGAAGTTTAGGAAATCATACACTTACTACTTACTCCATATAGACCAAGCATTTTGCTGAAACTTGACATGTCCCAGGTATTTAATGGGTACAGGTGGGACCTGATAACCCTCAAGCTCGAATTTCAGTTAGAAGGTGGTCAGATGGGTAGATAGTAGTATAAGGACTTCAATATACACAGTTTTTATTAATGGAGTCTCTGGTGATTACTTTCGGCCATCCCAAGGACCCAGACAAGATTATGCACTCAGCCTTCTTTTGTTCATCATTATGGGGGAAGCATTGCTCTTACTCCTTGCAACAGCAAAAGGGGAAGAAAAATTCATGGAATCCCAGCTGTAGAGGTAGCAGTCAAGGTTTTTTTGTTACCAATTTGCTGATTATGTTCCTCTTCTCAAGGCTGATATTAAGGCAGATCAAGCAAATTGATACCCTTATCAAAAAGTATCGGTTAGCATTAACTCCCCTCTTCTTAAGATTGATATTAAGTAAGATCAAGAAAATTGTGACCTTTCTCAAAAAGTACTGGTTAGCATTAGTACAAGAGATAAACAGGGGAAAATGCAATGGAATATTTGCCAATCTTTCATCTTAATGAAGGAGAGAAGTCTTCAGAATATTGAGACTTAGGGAAGGAACTTGTCAATGTTTTATCATGACTTTCCTCTCCATGGAAAATTCACTAAACAATATGGGAGAAAATTAAAATCTGAATGCAATTCAAGCAGAAAAACTAGACGAACAGATGGGATATGCCATTTGAAAGAGTTAAATTAATTTGAGCTGTTTTAGAAGCAGTCCCAGTATACCTTCTCACTGTTTTACTCCCAATTCAGATTGAGGAGGAGCTTGCAAACATACAAAGGAAATTTGTCTAGCAAGGGACTGATGATGCTTTCAAATACCCTAAGTTGCCGGTCTTGGTATGGGGATGAGTAAGAAGGTACAATTTTTTTTCATTGGGTACAGTACAGGATTATATGTATATATATATATGTATGTATGTATGTATGTATGTGTGTATATATATATTCACACAACCCTTCTGTCCTTATAACATCTTCGATAGTGTGGTGAATAAAATCAAGACTTTTGTGGTTTGAATCCACAATATATACCTCATGTGTAGCACTCTCAACTTGAGTATCATCATAGGAGGACTCAACAACATCATTACCTTCATGTGAAATGCATGCTACTGCATGATTAGAACTGTTGTTGCAAAAATCAGAATAGGTGTCAAACCTTGGTGTCATGTTTTCAACACCTCTAATGGGATGACCCGTGATTGTAAGCCCTTCCACTTTGTGATCAACATGATGACTCAATGGTGTGCTATGTATCTCCCTTTGATCCAAAGTTATTTCTTCTTTAGGACTCCCACATGATGACTGATTTTCGCATTCACATTTACTTGTATTGTAGTCACTTATGGGAAGGCTGCCAAACTACAAACCAAAGTAATCCTTCGACTCTTCAGCTTCTGAGTCCATGTGGCTGCAATCCTCATTGATAGAACGCAGGTAGCATCACTATCTACCATGCATAACACTCGTCGTTCCTTGACAATTCCTTCCCACACGAAAGAGTGATATCTAGGAACACCGAAAAGAGTAGAAATAGTGCCATGTGCAACATCAAGTGTATCAAATTGCATAAACTCAGTCATCAAACAAGAGACATCATCAAAACTGTCATGTATCATACTTGCCTCTTGTAGTCCATCAATAGTAGGAATGGTACCACTACTTTCTAAATAACTATTAGTGGCAATGTTATTAGAAAAGTGGAGTATATCACTGTTGTTCCCAAACACAGAAGAATTAAAGATTTGAATTTCAGTCTTTTGTTTCATTAATATGGTCTTCATACATGTTATTTGTACGTTTCCTTCCTTAGAAGAAACATGGATCTAAAGTAGTTTTCCCTCTGTTGTCCTATTTGTTCCCTGTATTTGCAGTGATCTCTGATTTCTTGCAATTGTTGTTGTGCTTGGGCAACAAGTGCCTTAGCCTTCGATGCTCTTTGACTCCACTTATTGCACATGTCTAGTGTCTTTCCCACATCGCCCATGTTACGGTACAAAGAATCAGATCTTAGGTGGCTTATTTCCTCATCAATAGGAGTCATTCGACTGCTTTTACCATTATGAGTGAAGGAAGACTCCAACCTATGTGCCGAAATTTCTATATGCCCACCATTTAAAGAGCTTTAAGCACAATTTTCTTACCATCAACCATAAACTCCAACTCCATTTTGTTGAAGTCTTGGACAAACCAAACATTATCAAAATGCAAGATCTTTTTAGTAAGCAACCTTTTAGTCTCTTTGTTCAACTTTTTTAAATAAAATGCTTCATAAGATCCTAACAATTGTCCTTTCACTGTAGAAGATGCATGAATAACCAAAATGAATTCAAATATATTCCATTGCACATACATGGACATATCACTTGTGCCTGGCCTAACAAGTGTGTATGTATTATCATCATTGTTTTGAGCCTTTAAGAGGCTCTCTAAAAGAGGGAAGTCATAAACTTCGTAATGCAAACTGGACCAAACTAAACCTCCTGCACTATACCTCCTTTCTTCATCACACAACTTGTCATGCTCTTCTTGTGGGCTTACCTCAAGAAGCTCTTCACTTGTATGCCCATCATCCACACATTCTTCCCTTAGAAAAGATAAGGACCTAATATATAATTCTCTTTGTCTTCTTGCATTATCAAGTTGATTGCATCTTTCCTTGACCTCATGCAAGTGTTGTCTCGCTTGGGCAGCAAGCATTTTGGCCTTCTTAGCTCTTAGTGACCACCCATCACACAACCCTTGTGCCCTTATAACATCTTCCATAGTGTGGTGAATAAAATCAGGACTTTTGTGGTTTGAATCCACAATATATACCTCATGTGTAGCACTCTCAACTTGAGTATCATCATAGGAGGACTCAACAACATCATTACCTTCATGTGAAATGCATGCTACTACATGACTAGAACTGTTGTTGCAAAAATCAAAATAGGTGTCAAACCTTGGTGTCATATTTTCAACACCTCTAATGGGATGACCCGTGATTGTAAGCCCTTCCACTTTGTGATCAACATGCTGACTCAATGGTGTGCTATGTTATTTCTTCTTTAGGACACCCACATGATGACTGATTTTCGCATTCATTGTGATCACTTGTAGGTTGCAAACTACAAGCAAGTGTTTCTTCTTTTCCTTGGTCTTGCACATTAAACTCTTCACCTTTTCCAGTGGCTTCTCTACCATCTTTTGATATTTCTTTCTTCTTTTGCTATTGATATGGACTTGAAAACTTCGAATCATCCTCATCCTCATCCAGAATACCCAAGAATTGTGTGAAAGAAAGCATGTCTTGTATCTTTTGAGAAAGAGAGCGATAATTGTCATAGCTGGCCATAATTACTTTATTTGTTGGTGAAACATGAGAACTCTTAGCTGCTCTTGTAGATGGATATGAACCAGTAGTGTGTCTAATTTTCCTCAAAAGGGAATCCTCAACATGCTGCAATTTACGAATGATCTTGTGTTGTGTTTGTTCAAATTCTTTCCATGCTTGTTTATTGCTAAACAACCCTGCTATGATGACCTATCTCACTGTCAAAACTGGAAACCAATCCACTGTAGTATACACAACTTGAATTCATAGCGAACAGCATAATCCGGTGTACATGAAAGAATCTCTTACCAATTCTACCACCAGATTTTTTTAGTTTTACCCTCTTGCCATAATGTCAAACAGTTGTCTTGCATGGTCTGATTTGGTTTTGTTGATTGTTTGTTTGAGTTTCATTGCTTGTTTTTCATTGCAAAATCATAGAGGAAAGCATAGAAATGAAAGAGAACTATTGCATAAGTGAAAGACAACAATTGCAACTCAATAGAACCCCTTTTTTTTTTCAACTATATCAGATCTGATTACGAGTTTCTGAGGTTTGATATACATTAAATCAAACAATAACAACAGTCTAAAAGCCTTATATAATGCAATATTTGACTACCCAAAATGATAAACACATACCCGGATGTATAGCTCCAATTGTAGCTTGATTATTGAAGTCAAATCATAAATCACTTTGTTGTTACAACTTCAAACGGTATGGATGAGTATGATGATGAAATAAGTCTTGTAGAGGAGCACCAATAGGCTGGAAATAATGAGAAAAATCAGGAATATCAACCTTTTACCAAACCCTAGGTGCCTCCCAAAACACCCAGCAAGCAGCCTTGATCAAAACTCCACGAATAAGGTACCAAATTGAAGCTAAATTGTTGCCGTGGAAGAATATACAATAAAATCAAATACCCATGTACCTTAGCTGCCATAAACTATCAAAATCTGCAATTATTTTCTTATAACTCCCTGTTGCAATCAATTCTAAGTGCAGATTAACCTGTAATGAAGTCCAATGATGCCCAAATGGAAACCCAGAGTAGATTTCCTTGTTCTGTGAACTGGGTTTTCGTCAAATCCACTATCCTCCAAGGGATTTCGTCCTCAAAAGACTTGTATGTTGCTGAAACCCTCTTCCAAGAGCTCAAACCTGCAATTGTTTTTGTAAAAATGAGAATAGAATGCTCAAAAAGGAGCCCAACACATTGCTTTATAACCTCTCATGGACTTTATTAATAAAAGTCAATAAAATAATTTTCTTGAGGGTCTTTTCTCATCCAAAGAAAAAGGCCACTTTTTAAAAACAACTTGAGTTGCTAGGATGGGGCACTTTTCACTATTCACTTTATGATTTAAATTGCTAATATTCACAGCACCAATTCCCATTAAAAGCCAAAACTTATTAAAATTTTCACTTTAACCTGGATTCCATCAGTTAAGACTCCAATTTAGAGCTCATAGTTTAAAATACAAACTCCACTTGGCCCTCGGTTGGTTCCCTTTCATTCGCTGACCTCAGGAACCTGTAGTAGGTAGCCTCCGCTATAGGTGAGCTATCCTAAGGAAGGGACATTACACAGGAAATCCAAAGGGAGTCTCTTTGTATTTGTTGAAGTCCTGCATTACTTAAAATGAGAGTTCCAAAAGGAATAAATAGAGAAAGAGGGGGAAATTAGGGCAATACAATTCAAATTCTCCTTTCCCTCCAAAAGTCACGCCCCTTTTCAAGCTCTCCAAAGTTTCACTTTAAACTTAATCTTTTTGAAATTTCATGAGATTTCCTCCAAGGGGGTCGCCCACATTTTTGGGCACAAATTAAGCCTTAAAATTTGAAATATAATCCTCCTTACTAAGCGTCACATGAAATAACATTGGCCCCTTTTTTAAAACAACGTTAGTTGACTAGGCCTAGGGGCCTCTTATGATCCACGCCCTCACTTAAGTTAAATAGCAACATTATAAACTTACATGGCAAATAAACAAATATTAATCCCGACCACCAAGAGAAGTCACCACTACCAAAAATAGAAAACTCTGCATGAGCTATTGGATGAATGAAGCCGAGACCAGATACTAAAAATAGTGAGTTAAGTCCTTAGAATTGGCCCCAAATGAGCAGAAGCTAGAACTTACTAAAATAGCCACTGCCAAAGAAAAATAACAACTTTTCCAGAGCAGCCCTCCATAGAGACATATTTGTACATTGGGTCCCTAACCATATTCCGCATAGACTCTGGGAACCGAGAATGAGTTATTGGGAAAAACTCATCTTGAGCTAGGTCGCGAGGAAGGAGACATTACATTCATCATCATGTTAGATATTAGTTGTTATAGAATACTAGAGTGGCCCTTACAAGTTGGTAGTAGAGATCGAAGTAGAGAACAAAGTAGAATTTGGCATATTGTACCTAGATTGAGACATTCATCCTACTCTTGATCAGATACCAGGAGATCAAAGATGCATCAACCATGAATTTGCCAATATAACTTGATCCATCAACATGATATAGTATTTGAATATTAGAGGATATCTTCACCCTTATTGATATGTATGCCTTGTACATAGAATTAGAGCTGTTTGATTGATCTCCATTGCTAAATGGATCATTGTACATACATCCAATGCTCGGGAATGATAAGATTGTAATAGCCAACCTTAGTGCTACGATTTTTGAAACAACATTTTACATGAAACATGAACAATGATGATCAACTGAATCAACTACCTTCCACTTTCTGATCATCCAAATCCCGATGTGGACAAGGTGAGAGCATATGGTGGCAAGGTTTACATTGCAATGCTGGAAAGTAACCACTTGTTCAATGGGGTGAGTAATAAACTTCCACTTATTCAGTAGTACAAATTGAAAGTAAACAACTCTTCCCTTTCCAGCGATGAACGCAGGCAACCAGAACCACTTTTCAGTAGAGTCAATACAGCAATTCAGTGGGATAATGAAAGATGCCACTTATTCAGTGGGGTGAGAAAGAGCACCACTTATTTAGTGGGTAAGAAATATCACCACTTATTCAGTGAGGTGAGAAGCAAATAGAATAAGAGCTAAGTCACCGATGGTACCACCAAATGGTGTTACAATGTGAGCTCAATACGATGTGTTTCAAAATCAATTACAAATCTGCAAGTATGATATGAAGATGAAAAGAGCACCCCAAATGAACCCCAATCTGAGAAGCATGATTCCCCAACAATGAAATAGCAAATATAAATCAAGGTTGTGACCCAAGGAAGACTAAAATAAGTCTGAACAACAGCTACATCAGGTCTGATATGAAAAACACAGGTCTGCAACACCCAGAACAGCAGGTAAACACACAATCTCGCCACCCAAGGGACTCAAGTGTTTAAACTCACTCAACATACTAAAGGATCTCAGAAAACATCAATCAGCAGTAACAGCAGGTCTGTAATCTTTGGAAACACCAAACAACAGCAACAGGTGGATTGAAAATCTTGCAAAATACGACGCCCAGGTCTGCTACAATTTATTTATCACTCCCAGCAAGCTTCCCAAAGCCCAAAGCACATCCAAAGGACTTAGAACTGAAGTGTCACTCTCAACAACACTTCAAACCGCCCTACAACACACTGTTTCAAGAAAGAACTGGTCTGATATGAAATTCTGAGCATATGACAGGTCTTATAATGACAGTACAGCAGGTACTGATGACTGTATGGACCCTCCAAAAGGCATTTAAACTGGTTGCACCACAAATGTAATACAACAGGGCGCCAGGAGGGACTGGGTGCTTCCTTGCCGGTAGCAACCGATCATCTAGAAGTTTCAGTAGCAAGAATGGTAAGGGCTCACGCCCAGCTTCTAAGTAATCTGGCTGAACAATAGTACCAACCCTTCATGGAGGTGAGTAATACCGCAAAATACTTAAAAACCATAAACATAGTCAGTAGGCATGAAAATCTCGATAGATGTAGTCAACATGGGCACCAGCCCCTTTCAATTATCTTTATGCTTGTGGAAATATTGAGTACAATTTGCGTAAGGAGCTTCACCAAGAGCACTTCAAACTGTAGAAGCCCAGCTATAAGAAATCCTCAAGAAAAATAAAATAGTCACCAACTCAATAGAATTAGTTTAGGAAATGCTAACAAAACAAAACCACTCAAAATCTCATGCTGGCTTATTGGCTTTCCTATTAACTCATGACTTGTAGAGCCACTAGTCCCACAGCTAGGAGTATCTTTCAGCATCCAGCAGAGCTGGGCTGAACTTTGAGGGGGTTTGCGTCCTCCAAAGGCAACCAAGGATCAATTAATAGCGCCGTTATCAAATTCAACATGACCGATAGAGCTGCCATACCTCTATAGTTTCCTGCTTGCGAAAAAGTGTTTTTGCTTTAGTAGCTTTTTGAAAACACATTTTTACTTTTCCTGAAAAAGCCTTTTAACTTTAAAAATAACTGGCGTACTTCATTTTATAATATTTAACACTAAAGTAATATTAAAACATTACTTTATAACTTTAGTGTAAATATTAAAATAATTCCAATCATTTTACAAAAAGCATCGGGAGACATCCCAAATGGAATCTAATTGCACCAAGAAGCTGTTGATGACGAGGAAAGATGACAGGTGCCAAAATAGGCACTTACTAAAAATATAAGTGTTCACCAAGAAATGTGGAGAACAACCCAGATGGCCAAAAATGCAATGAAGATCATCACCACCATCCCGAGGACCAACAAAATGCCAACACACTATTGGATGCTGAGGAAAGCCACCATTGAGCTCTCCAAGAACCTTGGAACTCTCCCAACTCACCTGGGAGCCTTTAGAAAACCCTGGAAATTGGCCAATGCTTATGGAACAACATGGCATAAAATGGGGACATTTTAGTCCTCCCTCCCCAAAGATTGCTTGTCCCTAAGCAATGCCAGCTCATGCACTGATTGATCCCGAATGAGACTCAACGTGATTGTAGGATCCCAAGCAAGTCTAGGAGGTTTGTAGCTCCTTCTGCTTGGAGCACTGTACTGCTGGGCACTTGGAAATGAAAGTTCTTGAAGTCCCCTGAAAAAAGAGCAACCATTCTCAACATGATCTCAATCAACTCCTTGGAGAATTGCTCTCCACAATCATGAACCTGTGGCATCGCACAAGTAAATTTGAGAAAGTTAATTCTAACTTTCTCATTTTTAACTTCCTACACTCCAACATCATGGTTATAGTTGGGAAATAATCTACTGTTTAAAACATAAGCGCAAGTAGATGAATTAAAGTAACAACTTATTGGTGCCTAAACATTCATCCAACACTGAATCTGGTTGGCCAGACCTGTCATCCCCTTTATTTGAAGCCATAAATCAATCCTATTAAGGGGCTGGATGGACTGAAAATGTGTAAATTTGCAGCTATCCAAGTCTGAAATGGGCAACTCATAGTCTTGTTTTTGAAAAATCACCCCAAAAGAAGAGCAATTTCTGCAACACTGAAAATCCTTAGCTAAAATGAAATGGGCAACTCATAGTCTGATTTTTGAAAAATCAGCACCCCAAAAGTAGAACATCTGCAACACTGAAAATCCTTAGTCAAAATGAAATTTCTGATCATGCCTTTGGCTAAAAAATATCTTCTTAAGAGTCACCAACTGAAAATTGTGCCAAGTTTTGCTCAAAATCTCTGTCCAATCCACTTGTATGAACACAAAATGGACTCTTAAAATGACTGTAAAGAGAGGTAACAGCAGCATTTCTGTCACCTTTTTGATCTGCAACCTCCCAAGGTATGCTTCTCCCATCATCAGTAGTTTCCAACAGCCTGTGATGACGATCTTAGGAATAGATACTCACTCCAAAAGTGGCTCCACATGCTGAGGTTGCGCTGCTTTGATCATCATATGAGGTTCATCTAGAGAGAATTTAGGTATGCTTGTAGTCTCAACACCAAGGATCTCCACCCCATTGTCCCTTAAATCACGATAGTTCTTCTCTCCTTGTAGTGAATCCACAAGGTCAGCAATCATGCCATAAAGATCCAATCCATCATGATCCATCAAAGGAAACAAACCATTCACTTATTCAGCAGGAATTACAAGGCACTTCCACTTTTCAATGGGAAAGCTTATACAATGTTTGAGGACATTTAAATATGCTTCTTCCACTTTTCAGTGGTGAGCTATTACAATATTACCACTTGTTCAGTGGGGTGAGTACATCAGCAATAACAAATTTAAACCCACTGGCAATACTACCATCCAATGCTTACAAAATGAAGTGCATAGAAATTGAAGCTTTTGGTAATATAACCATCCAAAGCATTACAAAGTTAGCACATATGCATTGCGAACACCAAAATAAGAGGAGTAACTGCTGATATAAAGTGATGATGTAAAGAACTGCGGAAACACCCTAGAATAGCACCAAATAATATGTACCCAATAACCCAGCTATGAAATAGCAACGTGATGCCTTGAATGGATGAACTAGAAGGCTGGTACAAGTTTGAAAACACCCTTTTAGCTGCTGTACTTTATACAGATTTATTCATGATTTAATAGTTAATAGAAGTAAATGTATATAACAGATTTGAGCTAAATTAGGCACTTGAAGGAGATCTATGGGTTGGGTCTAGCTTGAAGTGGCACCACAATCATTCAAATGGGTACAAATGATCTGGGTGTGTGCTAGTTCAAATCATCTAGACGGCAGTTCAACTGAAAATTCATAATATTATCAAACTTAACTTTTTTAATATTTTCTGCATTTTCAGGGATTTTCTGCATTTTCTTATTTTGCATTTTCAGGGATCTGAGGAGCAACATTTACCTTGGGAGTTTAACCAAGTGCTCTAGAGGGTGGCAGAGCCTATCTTTGGGGGCATCAGAACATTATCATAACCTAGGCTTTCCAATGCCTATGTAAGTTTCAAATTTCAAGATACAGTCACAGAGATATGACCTCCACAAGTTGCACCTTCAAAGTAACCATATACCAGCAGTTCATTTGTTGGAATTTATCCTTATTTGACAGTTCATTTCAAATTCCAAGAGGGACACATCACCCCTATGAGGGGTGACTCTTTGATTGTAAAGGAAAACTGTCCATTTACTATTTTTAGTGACTTCTTAGTTTCCGCATCATATAGCTATAAAATAGGTTGAGTTGAGGGTTGAACATTGAAGAACATAGATTGCCCTCTTTGTATACTTTCTTTAAGTTCCAGTGGAGAAGGGAGCAGTGTTTCAAGTATTAAATATATTAAATTTAAATTTAAAAATATTTTAAAAATAGTTTCAAAATCATCAAGGCACATTTTGTGTGTGTGTGTGTGAATTAATAATATTTATTAATTCAAATATTATTTTTAAATTTAAATATTATTAACTTCTAATATTTTAAAATTATTTTTTAAATATTTTTAAATTCAAATTTAATAATTTTTTTTTTAATTTTATTAATTGATCATTTTGTTTCAATTTTTGCTTCACAGAGGTTGAACACTAACACAAACCTTGTGGCATAGCTTGTACTTTTTTTGAGTTTACTATTTTAGATTTTTCCCCACTTGTCTGTATCTTTGTTTTTCTTGCTTTATTGTGTTTGCTTTGAGTCGGCCCTTTCTCCTTTAGTACCTTTCTATTGTAACAGTTTTATATTCCAGTTCCCTTGACATTAATATAATTTATTTCTTAAATATCATAGCATATTCCATCTCATATAATTTATTTCTTAAATATCATTGCTTAAATATCATAGCATATTCCATCTCTTATAATCCAAATCTAGGGACTTAATGGTTTTAAATTTTATTTCTCAAATAACATTCAGTGCTAACATCATTGTAAATATGAACCATTTTGTGATCCATAAACCTCTAGACTGATAATCCTTGAGTTGAATCAGCAATGGATTGTCCAAAGTTAGCCTATCTGACACAACTTTCAGTAACCTGCACTATTGCATTTAATTATATTGCAGCAGTATTAATTGTGCAAAATCAATAATATAAATGAAAACAAAACAGGGCACACAATGAACAAAATTGCGCAACATGGATTTCATTAGGAGAAAACTGGATAGGTGAAAAACTCTAGGAATGGTATTCACATTAACATCTCATTCACTATGATAGTGTCAGTATAAGGAGATTGCTATATAATGATCTTGTTGGGACTGTAATCTATCCTTACAATCACATTATCTCTCCAACTTTATTCTCTGCGATTCACAGGAAACCCTATTCATTTTTCTTCACTGTCAAAACAATCTGAAATTGCCTTTTTAGAGCCCATTGACTAACTCTGCATTTGGTTTGTTGTCTTATTTTATTCCTCTATGTTTTCCTTACCAAGGAATATCAACAGTTATCTTGGAAATGGCAATGACCACCTCTTCAAACTGTCGTGTCTTGGAATATGGACAGTTGCCTCGAGAGACAATGACCATCCATGTAACCGTTCACAATCAGCTCACCGACAATGAACACCCACTCAACTCACACAGTTAAATAAAGCAACTACAAAAAATATCATAACAACCTTGACATCGAGGGCAAAGGAGAGATACCTCTGTCAAGAGGAATAACCTAGCTGTCATGGCCTGGGGTTAATTCAACAGCTCACCAACACATAAGATAGTTGCTATTCTAGCTAGTCCCAACCCATGATGGAAGAGAGATATGTAGCCAATGTTAAGCCACCCATGTAACACAAACTGCCTTTGTTCATTCTTCTGTCACAAATGAGCTCCCAGTTGCTACAACTCACCCAGGATTAGTCTGCAGCCATGAAGATATGCATGGGTTTGACTACATGTGCAGTATGACAGTGGTTTTAATCACCATCAGATTGCTTTTAGTGTCAATGCCCAAACATACTCTTGCTGTCCTACTGTTTTGATTCCTATAGCATTGCTACAAGCAATACAGATCACCCTTATTAACATTTCTAGCAGAAGACGGTACTCTCAACTTCTCTCCTTAATGGTCTCATGCTAATTGAAGTCAATTGGAAATCATAATGCTAAATACTATACACACAAAAATAATACTTTATTCCAATTTGATTTTCTCCAATACACATTACATATTTATAGGACTTGTATATCCTATATTATAGGAAACCTCCTATAACAACTCCCTTCCATAGATAATTATGTGACTAACAAATAAACAAACTCCTTAATATATGAGTTGTTAAAACAACTCATAATCCAAACAAACACTTACAATAATATAATATTAAGTTGTTTCTCAACAACTTAATATTAACATACATAAATCTATTTTATTAGATATACTAATCATGAAATCCACGTGAACACTAATTTCTAGCACCCTCCCTTAGTGTGAACATGGGGAGAAAAAACATCACACAAGTTGGAAACAAAATCGTATGCCTATGCATACTTTAGGTCTGCATACTGCTATCTGGATCTTGCTGCACATGATCACCTACATATGAGAACTTATCCCGCTTTCATTTCTAGTGAACTCATCACTGGCCTACCACACTTCCAAGAAGTTTGATAGTCAGAGGATCTCTGTAGCCAGCTGCTTTCCTATACAATTGTTTACAATATCGATGATGTCCATATTCTCCTCCTTTCAAACTTTAACACTTTCAACTGCAATAAGTCCAACACTTCTGACTCGTGATCTTGGTTCAAATGTAATGAATCTCTCATCAACCTTTCATGGTTTTCACATAGGTTTACCACAAACCTGAACACAAATAGGAACTCACTCATCTGTTCACCTCATCTGGTTTTTTGGATTACCACTAACCTTTCCAAGATCCATGAGTTGCATTACACTAGTGCTTTTGTTTATTACAATATTTTACGCTAGGAGGATACATAAGAAAATAACACATATGAAATAAGTCCAACACTTCTGACTCGTGATCTTGGTTCAAATGTAATGAATCTCTCATCAACCTTTCATGGTTTTCACATAGGTTTACCACAAACCTGAACACAAATAGGAACTCACTCATCTGTTCACCTCATCTGGTTTTCTGGATTACCACTAACCTTTCCAAGATCCATGAGTTGCATTACACTAGTGCTTTTGTTTATTACAATATTTTACGCTAGGAGGATACATAAGAAAATAACACATATGAATAGAAATAACCACTGTTGTTGATCATGCCACTCGATCTCCAACAACATAGAAAATTATCACCGCCACACAAAAGAAAATAAAACACCACCAAAGCTGATAAGTGACCTTGTCATTGGTGACTGACGAGAGGACACTGAGTATCCTCCAACCTCTTGTGCCTCCATCCTCCATTTTGACTCCTTAGCCCTTCCTAGCCAAAGGTAGCATTAGAATCTCTAAAAGCACTGTTAGATATAGCATCATCTCCATGTGCACATGAATAAGAGGATGTAGCCATAAGAACACACCCTTTTTACTAAAATAAATCCTTGTTAACCCCGAAAGCAATTCTTTAGTATAGTGCTCCTTCAAGCAAAATAAAAGATTTCTCTTATATCACCAACTCTTGTATTACACTTCTTGGATTTAAGTAGCAAAAGATTTGAACATATCTCGTTTGAAAAAACAAAGCCAAATTGAATTTAATCAACACTATCAACCGACTCTCCTTTTGATTCAGCAGAGTTTTTACGCCATCCATTCAAGAGAATGGCATCTGTATCCATGCTAGATAATGCTCCTCCAATAATATTCAAACTGAAAAAGCAGATAGTGTGTTGAAATAAGCTTGAATAAAACTCCATAAAAAATCAATTTAATCAACAAACTAAATTTTAAATTTCAGAGCAACTGCAGTAGCCATCCAACAGGGAGAATGCAAGATCATTGAAATTTTTATGACACCACATCATTAAATTCCTTCACAAATATGAATTATCTATCTTGGTGGATATCTTTCACTAATACACTGCTCCAATGGTATGATATTATTTTGTTGTAGTTGATGGCATTCAAAAATGAGTTATCACGTCAAAACTTGCAACCACTATTTTCTGCTCCAAACTGCTCACTCAATACAAAATATATTTTCAAACCATATCTGGGTTTTATTGTACCCTTCGTTAGCTTTCCAAAACACTTTGAATTTTTAAATTTGGTTATGAAATGACAAAGATATTGCCATTTTACTGCAACTGCGTTAAACTGATATAAAGAAACGCCATTTTAAATTTAACACAATTTACCAAAAACAAATGGTGCTGCACTATTCACGGGTATAAGAAAGAAAAATGCTCTGATATCTCCAGCCAAAGTAATTGTTTCTTCATTCCATCTACACAGGCACAAGATGAGAATGCTTTGATACCAAATTGGAAATCATAATGCTAAATACTATACACACAAAAATAATACTTTATTCCAATTAAATTTTCTTCAATACACATTACATATTTATAGGACTTATATATCCTATATTATAGGAAACCTCCTTTAACAACTCCCTTACATAGATAATTACGTGACTAACAAATAAACAAACTCCTTAATATATGAGTTGTTAAAACAACTCATAATACAAACAAACACTTACAATAATATAATATTAAGTTGTTTCTCAACAACTTAATATTAACGTTCATAAATCTATTTTATTAAACATACTAATCATGACATCCATGTGAACACTAATTTCTAACAATACGAACACCTGTAGCAAACTGTTGTTTGCCAATAGCAGTCTATTAACACCTGCAGCTAGCTACACTATACTTTTGGCAGCTATTTGGATAACTGTATGAGATTTGTGATCACATACAGCATTACTACAGGCAACCTGCACCTTTCCACTGGGGTATTTGCAGCCTCTTACAAAAGTAATCAACTGGAAAACAACCAGATCAGAACTTCTCCATCAAGTATTTGGGATCGCTTTCTCTTAGCTTTGTAGTCTTGATATTGTTTGTGTGTTCCTTAAGTAGCAATCTTTAACTTGAGAAAGTGCGACTTTGATAAGGAGGATATACTAAAAGTGGACTATTACAACATTGAAGGACTTCAACTGAATAATGGATTTTTGCATTGCATGCTATGGTGCTTACTTTTAATTCAATAGGTATTATTGATTGGAAACTATGAAGTTTTAAAGATTGCAATTAAGTCTGAAACGTGACCTGTATTTCAGGGGTCTCTTACAGATGGGACAGTTTTTGATTCGAGCTTTGAGAGGGGAGATCCAATTGAATTTGAACTTGGCAGCGGTCAAGTAATCAAAGGTCAGCTGTTTTGCCATATAGTTTAGATTAAAGTCTTTTATTTTTTCGTAAGTGCTTTCTTTTTTTTTTAATGAAAGGCTGTTTGTATGCTGATTGTTATGTGTAAGTAGTTCTTCAATTTGGATATTTATTAAATATCCTCTGAATATATTTGCATCCCTTTTATGTGAGGTCCTGTGAGGTGCTTATAAGTTGTGCAAGTTAAAAATCTATGTTTGGGTTGCATACTATATATTTTGTGTATTATCTGTCTATGAATTTGGTTGATGAAAGAGCAAACTAGTTAATATATATGGATTTGAATTTTATAGGGAAATGTTGTTTTGAGAGAACCTGTCATCATGAGGACAATTTTACCTTAAATTTTTGATTTTTCTTTTTATGAAGTTTTAAAAAAATCATTTTTCTTGCTACCCAGCTCCTAAAATTGAGTACTGAAGCAACTTCCTATTTGCTAGACTTCCTATTTTCTGTATGTGGATTTGAATTTGTATTTAAATGTTGTATCTTGAGAGAATCTGTTACCATGAGGATAATTTTATCTTAAATCTTCTTTTTGTGAAGTTAAAAAAATCATTTTTCTTGCTAGCCAGCTCATAATTTTTTGTTATTAGAGGTGTAAACGCTTTTGACCCAGAGCTATGAACCGGTCAGGTCCTAACCGGGAGACCTCATCCCCAACATAAATACTCAACAATTACACCCCAATGGGGTTTGAACCTTGATGGCAAGAACAACATCATAACAACTTAAACATCACACCATGCCACTATTGGAAGCTAGCTCATAAAATTGAGCACTGAAGCAAATTCCTATTTCCTTATTTAAGATAGGAAAACGAGTACTTAAGCAACTTGTTGAAGAAGAATAAGCATACTCCTGCAAGCCAAAAAAATCCCAAGAAAAATATCCTTACGGTGTACATCCTGGATCAGAAAACCATATAATATACTAAAGGATACATCTTTTGCATAATAATGAAACATTGTGGAAATATTTTATAATAATTATATGCCATTCAGCATGTTCTATAATAAAAGATTCCGTCAATTTACAAATAGAATAAACAGAATGTGTGGCCATAGGCTCCTCTTTATCTGGTGATTGCAAACTTCTTTATGGCATAAGTTTAAGAAAAGCTTTGAATTCTTTTCACCTTGAACCTAAAATGGTGGAAGAGCTACGTACACCTCAAATATTATTTTGGACAGCTTAAATTCATGGAGTTCGAATTTGATGGCACTCTACCCCTTTTGTATGTGATTCCTAAGCAGATAAATTTTCGTTTTCTAGTACGCCTAGTCTATAGTAAATGCATTCCATTCATATTTACAGGTCTCTTCTCACCAGCACATTGTAGAAATATGGAGTCCATAAAACCATTCCTCCATGGTCAGGCGGATCACAGGTGTAGATCA
>VDFB02281492.1:185587013-185724466 GCA_007258455.2 Sequoia sempervirens
AAAGAACAAGGCATAAAGTCTACAATGAATCTCTTGTGAAGTGGCAAGGCTTACCCTTTGAATATGCAACATGGATGAATAAAAATGATATTAAGAAGCATGGAACATCAGTGCAAGAGCTGATCTCAGGAGGAACTTGAGAGTTTTTTCTCTTTGGGTGTATGGTGCAGGAGCACCTAGGGAATTTTGTCATTTTGATGCAAATAGGTGTCTAAGTTTGAGTTTTGTGTGTTTCATCATGTGTTGTATGTAATAAGGTCCATGATGACCATTTTTGATGTATTTAGGTCATATAGGATCTATTTGTTGAGTTTTGTAAATATTGTTAAAATATTGCAAAAGTTGCTTGTGCAACTTTGCAATTTTGGCATATGTAGGAAGGTGAACGGTCACAAGTTCAAAAAATAGTTGTGGACCATTGGTTTTCAGTTTGAGCATGTTTAAATGGCTTGAAAAACTTTGAGGAAAGTTTTATGGAGAGATTTTGGTGACAAAACAATAAAGGAAGTTCTTTTTTTTGCATATTTTTTGTGGTTTCCTGTAGGTTTTGATTTTGTAGGGCTTCATATAGTTGAGTTGTGATCTGAAATACATGTGAAGAATTGATACCATGATTCTACAGTGATTTGGCTTTGGTTTCATTGAATTTTATTGAGATTGAAGGTAGTTTGAGGCAATTCTCTGTAAACCGTCTATAAAACTTTAGGCTTAAGGGTTTGTGAACAAAATTATGAATTGCAGCCCATTCCACTATTGAATCTTGGCCAAAATCGATGGAATGGAGGGGCTTAGCATGTTCTTAGTGATTTTGTTGTTATTTAGAGTAGGGGATGGTGTTTGGGGTGGTTTTTTCCAAGCCCTATCCTAACATCCTCATGTGTTAGGCTTAGGTAGGTTAGAGATATTGTAGGACAACAATTTGAAGGTGAATTTTGGTGATGAAAACTGTATGAAGGGACCCTATGTGACATGTTTATTTTTTTGGAGTGAAGATTTGGTGTTTGGTGTTTGAATTTCTTAGAGGTGCTTTGGAAAAGTGGCCTAAATTGGCCTTGGAGCAGCGTAGCAGGCCTAATTTGAAGAAGTTGTTCCAAAATAACCCTATTCACAAATGAGATATGTTAAAATTGAGCCTAATGGGTATCTGAAATGGTCAAGGGTTTGTGGAGAAATGACCTTCTCTAAAAGATATGCCTGAAAAGTTAGGTTTGGAGACCTAGAAGGAGAAACAAAGAATTGTGAGTTAAGCCACCATAGTTAGGGTTTGAGATTTGAAGAAGTTGATAAATTGTGTTGTTTGAGCCTACTCCTCCCTACTCTGCATCACAACCTTCATCTCAAGAACCTAATATATAGGAGATATAATACATGAAAGTATAAAATGGTAATTAGAAATCCATGATCTAAAACTACCTAAAAATTTATGCCCAAATCCAAATTATCAAGATTAATCCATAAGCTAAAAATAGTATATTCCTTCTACTTCCATAACCTTGTTGTAATATACTCACCAAATTAGGAATTTTATTTTTGTTCCAACATCTCCAAACAAAGATTCCTTATGATGTTTCATTACATGCATCACAAATTGGTTACAAGTCTTCTATATTTATAACATATTATGTACGTTTCTTATGCAAACTTCTAGAGGCCATGTCTTCTAATTCAAGAGGCTAATTGGACCCATTTAAAAAAAATTGTAGATAACAAATAGGCCAATGCAATAGACAACCCCCTTGGAAATTTAAAACAACACAAAATATTTATTTTGGCTTAAAACCAAATGTTTGGTCTAGAAATTAAGTTTTTCTATTTTAGAACCCAAAAATTATACTTTTTATAATTTTAATGTTAGGAGCAAGGTTGAGACACATTTCATAACATTTTCCTATCTTTCAAACACCTTGAAATAGAAAAGGGAGTATTAACACCATGATTTAATTCTTAGGAGCCAAGAGGCCCATATACTCATAATACCACCTAATTTTTTATGTGATCACTAGCTTTGTCAGTATATTTGCAACATTTGATAAAGTATCAATCTATTCTAACATCAATAGTGATGCAAGAAGTTGGGTCCACAAAAAGCTCAAAAAGTGGAAGTGTTTTTCCTATTTTTCAAAATTTGTCACACTTGGACTGAACATTTAAAGCATTTACACAATGAATCTTTAAAAAAATCATTAATATGAAATTTAGTATTTTGAATCTATTTTCAAAATATGTAATTTATTCTAATACGTAGATGATAAATTAATTTTTAATAGGCATGTATAAAAACCACTTTTTCAAAGTCACTCTTTTTTTTTTACCATACCATGCACATGTATGGACACCATAATTTGACCTAAATAAAATTATTTTTCTAATTCCTTTTGGGCAAAGATATGTAACAACTTGAATATTGATGAGGATATTTTTTGTAATTTTTTTCTGAATATTTTCATTGATTTTTTACTGGCCCTAATTGTTATTTTTAAAAATCAACGCATACATACACCATAATTTGACCTAAACTAATCATTTTTTTTATTGTGTAGAGAATTTTCTAAAGATTGATGTCATATAATTCTCTTTACATAAACATTAATAGATCAAAAGTTATTAAAAAACAAAAAAGCTTGATATTTCAAGTTTATGGACCAGTTTGCTTAGAAATTAATTAAAAAATAGAAAACATGATCAATTTTTTAAAAAAATTATATATTTGAAAACTAGACATCATGATCTATAATGGCTTTTACTTTCATAAATTAATTCTAAAAAAAATTCCATCAACTATATTACCAAAGTTAGACATTTCTCTTGACTTTGTCTTAGTTTTTTAGTTGCAGGTCAAAGGCTAAGGGTTGGGTCGCTAAGCCTTTCCCAAGCCTAAAACCCAAGCAAAAAGTGGCTTGGAGTTTCAATTTTTTTAGAATGGGTACCTGTTCTATTTTCAAAACGGGTACTCGTTTAGGAACAAGATCCCAATCTAAGGCTCAGGTTCTCATTCCTAAACGGGTACCCATTTTTTACAAAAATGAGTACCCATTCCTTTCGATATTTTTTTGGTTGAAACTTCCCCTCTTCATGGACCCAACTTCTTGCACTTACCCATCACCCTTTCATCTTGTACCACATATTGAACAAGATGTATTACACATCAATATGCTTCATCCTCATATGACCTTTTTTGGGTTATTTTCTAGCTATATGGAACTCTAACCATAATCATAAACTATAATGGCTCTTGCCTCTAGACCAACATCTAAACATAATATATTAAGCTAGATAGCTCCCTTACAAGCATGATTTACTACCATGCACTTTAATTCTACTACAACCCACCTCTTACTCATCCAACTAGTTACAATACAAAATATAGTGAAAATGTATCCACTAGTGGATCTTCTATTGTTGGCATATATCATCCAATATGAATCCATAAATATATAAATACAAATTAAATGTATGTACCTTATAGGATAACCATGATAGCATAAGGAATACTAAAATGTACAATGTAAATACATGAAGACCCTCTTCATTATATCCCTTCTCGTCTTGTGCATACCATAACATACATCAAAATTTTAATTCTAACAGCATAAAGTACTCTTCTCATATCCTCTAGATTTCAATAGGATAAATTGGAAACTACTCAACAAATAGATTTGTCCTCATCATAATATAAATACACAATGGCTTGCAATCTAACATGTTAAACCTCTCCAATACTAAATTCACATACTTACTCTAGCCCAACCAAATTTTTATGTTAACTTTATCTATTTTGATCTCCATCCCCAAGTTGTACCTAGATGCTCCTATGTACTTCATCTCAAACTATGTTAATTTAGCTGAGACTTAATTCATAAATAAAATATTTATTATTATTAAAAAATAATATATCATCAATATATAATACAATAATATCAATATATAATACAATAATGAAACTATAATAATAGTGCATATTATATTAGATGTAATGATCTAAATTGGATCTTAGAAATATCAAACTTAACACAAAAGAATAAAAAATTTGGTACCACATCCTAGAAGATTTCTTAATACCATACAAATATTTATTCAACTTACAAACCAAATGTTTTCTCATTCAATTGTTGTAGTTGTTTCATATAAATTTCTTCCTCCAATCACCATGAAGGTATTTTTTCCACACATCCATTTGTTCATCCTCAAGATCATATATTGCAATAAGAGATAATAGAAATCATCTTCCTCGAAGCTTGTCATCCCTCTCGATGAGTACTATTATCACACCCCCACAGTCCTCGAACCTCCTGCTAATCATCATCGCACTTGTCATTTCGGTTCTTATACCGACTCTGTTTCAATCCATATGATCCATTCTGGACATTCTGTGAACATTCCTGAACCAGATATTTCCACTGATGAAATTGAACGTCCTACTCCTTATGGTGTCTCAGTCACCCCTGGTGCTATTCCTCAGTTTCGTGACTTCTTCACTGCCGATGATACTTCTACATTTGTGATCCCTTATTGGGCACAAACTGTTCGTGTTGCTACTGGATCTGATCTTTCTGGCGAAAGTAAAATGCTTAATTGGTCCAACCTCTATCACTACAAAACCCTTTTGCTTGCCCGTGACATTCGCCTTGCTCAACAAATTGAACAAAATCGCGTCGCTCAAACCGCCTCCATCACAAACCAGAATACTCATGATATTCTCGCTCGCTTACAAGCTCTTGAAAGCCGCTTGCTTTCTGCTCATGCAGAACTCCGTCCTGCTTATGATCAACTTGCTACTGATTATCGCTCTTTCAAGCAACAAGCTGAAGCGTGGTGGACTCAACAGCAACAACATGCAACACAACATACTACAACACTGTTACAATAATGTATTCCCTAAACTTGGGAATAACCCTTCACAACCAATCTTTCCTTATATTTATCAATATTTCTATTAGACACTATTTTTATTTCATACACCCATTTGCATTCAATAGGATTTCATCCATCAAACAAAGGTACTAGGTACCATACACCATTTTTATTCAAATAAACCATCTCCTTGTTTGTAGCCACCTTCTAGGACTCTATATCATTCATACATATAGCCTCCTTTATACTCCTAGGCTCATTAGTGTTAGTAATCAAAGTTAAAATGTGTCTATAATCAAATGGAGTATACCTATTTGTTTGTTGTCTTTTTCGAGTAGACCTTCCCAATGATTGAGTTAAAGGTTCTATATCTTCTTTAGAAGTCTCTAAACTATCATAGGTCTCCTCCTCTTCAATTCATTCATGGGATTTTGGTTCAACCTTCCCAGTCTCCAACATTAATTAAACCACATCTTTATTTTCATCATCCTATGGTTGCAATATTGTGAAAGAAGACTTGACTTCACTAAACATAACACTTATTCTATACAAAATATCTCAACCATAGGGTCATAAAGTTTGTATTCTTTCATACCAACACCATAGTCAATGAATATATATTTTATAGCCTTGTTCTCCAACTTTTACCACTTCTACCTAGGCACATGTGCATATGCCTAGAAACCAAAGACTTGGAGATGTCTCAATGAGAATTTTTTCCCTAACCACACATCCATAGGTCTCTTATCAATAAGAGCTAATGTAGAAGACTTGTTAACTAGATAAAAATATGTGCCAACCTCTTTTTCCCAAAACTTTTATTTTGGGTTGGCCCCATTAAGCATACTCCTATCCCTCTTCATCAACACCATGTTCATTCTTTTTGCAACTCTATTTCTATAAGGATTTTATGGAGTTGTCTTATGTCTTTCTATCTCATGATCCTTATATAATCTATTAAGATATGCTAAACAAAACTCATTGCCATTATTATTCCTCAAAATATTAATCTTCCTACTAGTCTAATTCTCTACAAATTTAAAATAACTAAATACTTTATATTTATTTCTAAAGAAATGTACCCATGTTTTTATACTATAATAATCAATGAAAAAACATAATATATAGATTTAGAACTTGAAGGAACGTTAAGAGGGATAACTATATCATAATAGATTAAATCTAGCACCCAAAAGATTTATGAGAATTAGAGTAAAACTAAACACAAATTTCTTTTCCATATACACATTTTTTATAGAAATCAAATCAAAGATTACAATCATTAACCTCTTAACAAGGTTTTTATTTTTTTAGGTTCCTTAAAACCTTCTCACCCATGTGACCCATCTTTTATTTCCATGAAATTATTTTCTTGACTAATAGTTTAGTCTCTAAATCACGAGTACCCTTAGGTACTTCAAAAGCATGAATAGAAAAAGCATATACAAAACACCTCTTTTTATTAGTTCTAATGGTAAAAGTAAATTATTTTATATATCTCTTTATTACAATATTTGAAGAACTATTGCAATGAATTGTGTATGCATCTAGCTAAAATAAAGTGTTAACCCAAACATGCTTAAAGTCTCTTCTTAGAATTATATCTTAGCTCCAATTCTAACATTTTACATTGAACTTACTAAAACATTTGAATCTCCCATAGGATTTGGATATCTATTTATCTTGTTTATTTTTCTTCTTCTTTCCTTTTACTTTGGACCTTCCATGAATTGTTAGGGCCTCCTTACTTGATTAATAAGTAGTACATCTCATTTATTTAGAAGGTAAATATATATATAACCACTTCATCTATTTTGAACTTGGTTGTAGATATCCTGATGACCATAACAAGGTGGTCTCATGAGTCTGGTAAAGGACATAGGAAATTCATCCCTAATCCTCCTCTATTTTGAGTCACATAGAGTGTAACTAGGAAAATACCATATTGAGGATATTTAGATGTTTGGACACATACCCAACATCCTCTAGTTTAAGGGTATATATTTTATATTTTAGAAAAATCTTATTAACCAAGGATTCAGCATGATAAATTTCTTTAAGATTATTCTAAAGGCTCACAACAAGATTCTCTTCATGCACATTTACAATATTGAATTGGAAAAATTGAGTCTAATGAGACCATTTTCTTGTATATCCATCATGTTCCAATCTTCTTGTGTATAGCTACATAATTGGATCTAGATACACATCCCATAGATCTTGATCTATGCACACATCCTCCATCTTAATATTACACAATTCAAATTTTGTGATTCTATAGGACTCTTATGATTCTCCAATTGGGGGTCACTTAGGATTTTTAAAGACACATCAACAAATCAAGTAAACTTTCTCTTAGGAAGGGAGTAAAGGTTATTTTTAAAAACTTATAGAATAATTTTTAGTATGTCAAAGAAAGAAAGGTGAGAAATTAAGATCCCTAGTATTTTACAATCTTTGGTTATTCCTAGCTAGTGGTGGGAAGAGGTCTCCATGGATTTGATCACAAGACTTCCAAAGTCTAAAGGTAAGAGTGTTATCATGGTAGTTATGGATAGAATTACCAAATATGCCCATTTTATGCACTATCCCATTTTCTATAGCAAGTATAGTGGTAAGAGAATTTATGGAGACTATATAGAAGTTACATAATACCCCAAAGGTTATTGCAAGTGATCATGATCCTACGTTTATTAGTCATTTTTAGATAAATTTATTCCATTATTTAAGTACTGAACTAACTTGTAACTCTTCATATCATCCCAAGTCATATGGGAAAACTAAGGTAGTTATTGAGTTATCTGAGAATTATTTACATTATTTTAATTTAAATAAATTATTTCAATGGTTGGCTTGCTACTACTAGCAGAATGTTCATGTAACACCTCCTTCCATGGTGCTTAAAAAATGTTCTCATTTTTTAAATTATATAGATAACATACTCCATATATCACATCATCATTAAAGTGTATACCAAGAGTTTAGGTTGTGTGAATAATCAACAATAGGTATATTTAGGTCTTAAGGAGAATTTGGCTATAATACAAAACTAAATAAAATAATAGGTTGAACAAGACCATAGTGGAAGGAATTTTGAAGTGGGTGATTGGGTCTATTTAGGGTTGCAACCATATAAGTAAATGTCCCTCAAACAAAAAATAGAATAAAAAGATCTCATCTTAATATTATGGTACATATCAAATTTTATAGAAGAATGGTAGTTTACCATACAAGCTTGAGTTATCACAAATAATAAAAATATACCTATTTTTTAATTTATTGAGGTTAGAGGAGGTTAATAGTCTATGGATCTCTATAAAAAACTTCTTACTTGAGCTAGATGAAGAGGGAAGAATCATCATGGATCTTGAATTAATTATCCAAACATGTACATAGAATTCAATGACTAGAACAATCATAGAGTACCTCATTTAGTGGAAGACCTTGCTTATTAAAGGCAACACATGGGAAAATTAATATTTTGTGTTGAAGAATCTATATTGATCAATGTTAAGGATAATGCTTGTGTGAAGAGGGGCACGTTATTACCTTAACCTATAGCATGCATGGGGGTATGCGTAGATAGGCTACCTTAATTAAGTTATATGATCATTTATCTAGTCTTATATAGGTATTCAAGTTGGCTTAGGTGGCATCAATACATAAGTATGGTATATATAGGAGGTAGTAGTTAGTGTATTATCATCATATTGTGAATTGTGTCTTATTGAAGACTTTCGAGGTTTTCTCCCTATGAGTGGTTTATTATTATCAAGTATTTTCAAGATATTTTCTAGTATATTTTTGCCTTGTATAATTAATTTTGTTACAATTGATGGAAGAATGGTCAAGGAATGAAGTAGGATAAGAACCAGAGAGAAAGGTGACAAGGTTCTTAGCAACATAAGGCAAGGAATACATGATATGTAAAAAATAAGTAAAAGGTGATAAAAATTCTAAGATATGTGGAATGGAGTGTGTGGGTGGGTTCACATAATCAAAATTAGAACTTTTGATTAGAGGAAGTGGGTAGGAATTGAGGAAACTAGTGATATAGAGAATTCTAAGAGAGAATTGCATTAATGCATCTGAGAGAGTATGGGGAAGGTAATGGACTAGGGGAAAGGATAAATAGTGTCATATGGATAAATACTATGGTCCACATGTGAAGACTCATTTATGAGAGGGGGAAATGGTGGAATGTGGTGGTGCCTGCAAAATCCATGGCCATTTCCATAAGTTTTGTCTCCTAAGCCTTTGAGTTTCCTCCATTTTGTCTAATTAGGGTTCAAAAATTGCATAAAAGGCTTAAACCCTTATATCATAAAACCCTAAACCCTTGGCGTGTACTTTTGTTCTAAAATCATGTTGACTCCCTGTGACCGGTTCCCGGTCATCTAAGTTATAACTTATGTCTAGGCAGTCGTGTGTTCATCGGCCCCTTTACCTTGCCTTTCCGATTGCCACCCCATTTAAAATATTTAATCTTTTCCTAAGTCGTCGGCCTAAATATTTTTCATCCCCTAAGTCTTATGTCCTAAGGCATCCACCTTTTAAGTCATGACTTATACACATGTGTGTATCAACCCTTTAAGTGTGCAGGTTGGCCTATATGCCCAAAATCACACTAGGGCAAAACACAACTAACAATTTTTTTTATTTTTTTTTGAAGAGAAGACATTAACCACTTGTTATATGCTTTAATGTGTTGCACTTGTTAACTAGGTACATGCATTGAATGACGTTGCCCAAGCAATGACATCATCGACACGAAGCCCGGAAGTGAGTAGTGAATATTTAAACAAGTGAATGAAGGAGGAGACCATCCCACACAAATACAAAATTGACAAATACAAATTTATAAAATTTACATTAACATCAAATTCGAATTTCAAAGACGTAAATATTTATAATTTATTCTAATTACAAAACTTTAATATTTATTTATTTTTTATTTATATAATTATTTACTTACCCTTAACACACTCTCTATATATATACTCTAAAAAGATAAATTTAATAATTATAAGAATGAATGCTAGCTTATTCAAATAAATATACATTAAATTCTTTTACATATTACCTATTATTATTTTCTTTTAAATAAGGGAGGGAGGAGGGTAATAAATACAAGAGAACTATCTATTTCCTAAAGGCTCCCTACTCATACGTGGACCCCCTTCCTTACATATATTCTTATTTAAAACTATTAAAAACTATTAAATGCTTTTTTCAACGGTGTGGGAATATATTCCCCTCTCTTTTATTTAAGGAGTATTATTAAAACTTATTAAATATGTATATTTATGCCCATCATGATAATAAAACAAAACTATTGTTATCACATATATATATATATATTTAAAGTTTATTTTACTAGGTAAACTTCACGATTCCCCTTTTCTCTTCTTATAAGGAAATAAATAAAAATAAAGTAAAGTGATAATCTAAAGAAAGCCCACTAATACTAACTTAATTCAGTTTTAGACGAATCTCTTTAATGTATTCCCTTTCACTTATTTAAGGGGATAACTTAGCTTAGGGTTCCTCCCGATGACTCTTTAAAATAATAAAGTGACTTCTCATATGGCGTTAACATGAAGCCTTACTTGTTTGTTTTGTTTTATTCCACGTCACACCCATAACTTTACTTATTTTGCCAAGGTTTTGAATTCGTGAATCGCCATCACTCAATGTTGATGATATTAATATTAAGACACAAATGATGATTGCAAAAAATATTAAAATGATAATATGAGAGTAACGCACAGTGTTCTATTTATTTTATTTTTTGTTTTATTTTCACATATTGCAAGCAACTTAAAAAGAAGACACTTTATTTCTCTTGCATAAACAAAAACTACACTATAAGAAAAGGGAAATAAAACAAACTCAGCCTTTCATCCATTCAAGCAAGATTTTTTTTTTTATCACATTATTTTTCTTGCAAAGTAGAGATCCTGATGAAAACCAGAAGGTAAGAGCCACCCCCGCCCCTGAATAATGCATGTTACAGATCATAAAGGGAATTTTTATTTATTTATTTATTTATTTATTTTTCCCTATATATTCAGTAAACCTTTTTTTTTTCTGAAAAGAAAACAACACATACAGTTCATATTTAAATTCAGAAGCAAAAGAACATGTAAATGAAGTTTTACTACAAAAATATACACATATTCTAATGTCTTTTTCTTTTCTCTTTTTTTTTTTTTTGAAAAATAACTACTTTGTTGGCTGTAACAGAAGTAAATATCTTATGCACATTCCTTCTTTCCCGAAACAAAACTCGTTGTGATCTTTCAATGAAACAACATACATAATCCTTGTTCAGAAATGGAGACTCAAATCATGTTTGCATATAGTGAAAATAAATAATTTCATGACAGTTTCAAAACATGCTTGCATTCATATGATAAACTTTCCTTTTTTTTCATATAAACAAAATTCTACTTTACTTTCAAACAACAGTGTGAAATAAGACTATAAGTGTGTACATCATAACCCTTTTGACATAGAGAAGTGGCTTTCACCTTACACACTATAGTATTATGAATGCAATGGAGTCACACATACTCTTACAACAACCTTACATGGCTGTGACACTTCACGCAATAAGGTAGTCATCTCTACAAGGATCACTCCAATACAGTTTAGCAAGGACATAAATGCTTTCAAACTTGGAAGTTCTTCAAACTTGCAGCCCTACACAATACATAAATTTTTTTCCATAGGCCATGGGTGCTCACCTCCCAACCTTTGGTTGGAAAACCAACCACCCCCGAGCTAGGAGGCAATATGGGAATCGGGTACAATCATGCAAGCCAAATACATTTAACACACAAAATACACATATAAATTATACACACCCGCCCAAGGGGATTTTCACATAACAAAGAGTTCATTATGAACCCAATACGGGGAATGGAGGGTGGACTACACATTCCATTTTGGGGACTCAAAAGTAAACACCATGACTAGGAACATGAATTCCTCTACTCAAGGATTGAACATCACAACTGGCAGTCATGACCTACTAAAGAACCTTATTTAATTATCAACCTAGGGACGTAAACTTAAAATGGGACAACACAAGATATGCACTAATCACCCTTTCCAGACATACATGATTCCTAAAATGCCTTATACTGGAAAAGTACTAGAAACAACTTTACTGTTTAACTTTGCTTGGAAATAAAAAAACTTGAAAGATAACCTATTCTGCTCCTAGTGGCTACAGGAACAGTTGACAGCTCTGTGTTTCTACCAGCTACAGGAACAATCACATTAATTTCTATGAAAGGAAATGCAACTATTCTAATTTGCGGAATAAAAGTATGGACAGTTCCCTAAGTGGGCCCCCTTAGGTAGTGTCAAAAGTAGACAACAGATTAGGTAAAACACTTCATAAGCTTTATTGATTCAATGTAAACAAGTACATGGCACAATCTTTTGGCTAAATTTCTAAGACTAAAAGTGTGTTACAATAGCGATTTCTTCCAGCCCCTTCTCTGAAGGAGAATGGGCTATTTATTGAAAAATGATCCTAACTACTAACCAACCTTCTCTTATAAAACGGGAGGCATTTATTACATTTAACCAACTTAAGTAAAGATGTGAATGACAATGAAGAACTAACTCAAATTGGTTTAACAGTCTTAAAGCACCATCATCTTGGATTCATGCACCACCAAGATGCCTGGTGAAACGACCCAATTCTGCGTAAATTAATTTTTTTCCAATTTTCACTTTAAACATGTAAAGGTAACAAGTAACAAAGATAATACAATAAAGTTCTTCCTTTCTTTATTGATAAATACGTACAAGTTACAATATGTTTTCTCATGAATTTCACTTCCATTGCAAATATAAATCAGAGTTTAAAAGTAATACAATTACATACATAGCTCGTAAGCTTTTGCACAAATAGAAGTAAGAATGTCCAGGAGTCCTTCCTTTCAAATCTTGGTACATCGGCCGCTCGCTGTGGAGGAGAAGCATCACTCGGGCGCTTTTCCGCCAACCACGGACTTATAATGCGGTCCCCCGCACGATCATTTTGCAATGAACGGCCCTCCCTTCGAAGAAGAGATTGGTAGGGTATCCTTTAACGATTACCAACTGAGCATAGTGTTGTGTCCTACACAACTAGAACCTTCCATTTCACAATCTCGATATAGTACCCGAATCACAATGAACTGACAGTGTAGTCTCAACTATCTCACACCTAAGTGGATGTCGTACCTTTCACTACTTTGGCCAAAGTATTCTCATTCAGTACTTCGAATGAAGGTCATCTATCATATACACTACTCAGGGCCGATTTGACTTGAGGCTTACTTACTCTACGCGTAGGTTTTATCCTTCATTGGGTAATCCGTCACCCCAGATATCCTACAATCATACGAACCTACTAGAAATGAGACAGTCTACAAGTGTCTTGTATCAACTCTCCTAATTAGGAAATCTTTATCCTAAGAATACTTAGCTTGTCTCAGTTATTCTAATAACGTAAGCTAAAAGACCTTTCTTGACTTTGCCTTCATTTCGATCCTAGTAGATAATAAGTATATCTATGTATTCTCCATATACAGAGACCATACACAACAAGCAATAGTCATTCAAAATGCAAGCAAATCCCTCTCTTTTATCTTTTCCCATTATTTCTTTTAACGTAAGATAAGTAAATTAATCCCCTAAGCTCTTTACTCATATATTCCCTTTTTCACAATCCTTTAATCATTGAAAACGTATTTACTCCTCATATACAAAACACACACTAATGCAAACAGGTATACGCTTCAGTAAACATGTATAACCATACCTTAAAGTAGTTTACTTACATGGTGCAACAGAGATCTACTTCTTTGTTTATTTTAACTGAAATATTGAACTCAATGCAATTTCCCTAACTATGCACATTCAGTAAACATACTTTTAGATTTATAACAAGAAATACTTTCAAGATCATGAAAGAAGAAACAGCATGCCTGGTTTATGTCTTTCCTTTTAGAGGATGAACTTGATTACGTTTGCAGCACTTCAGGCCTCCAACAATTCTCAGACCAGACTCTAATTCCTTTTCAAAATGAACTTTTACTAAAGATATGTAGCTGAAGGTAAACACAGCTTTTCACTGTGAGCTCAGAAATTGTGATGTTAGTGGTCAGAAAATGACTTCCAGCCAATGATGAAGTTTGCTCTCAGAAATTATAAAATGTTCTTCAGGAATTAAAGGAATTCCCACTCTAAAAAGCTTAACTCGGATTACTCAATGCGTGCCTACAATGAATGGAAGGCGTGTATATTTATACTCCCGAATTGCAACAGTTTTCCACAATTTCGGGCATGCAAAATGACACCCAAGCTTCAATACTCGGTCAAACGTCACTTGGCGGATTTTTAAACCCTAAGTCATCATAATGGAAGGTGATTCGACTTCCTTTTAAGCCAGCAAAAGAAGAACTTTTCAACTCTCATGGCAGATTTTGACAGCTCAAGGCATTCTCCAGATTTTAGGTTAATTCGATATAAATAATTTGAAAAATTCGTTCTAGGGAAAAAAGTCGAGCCTGCTATACTTCCACGTCGCCATTTTTTATGCCCTAAGAATAGTTTCGGCCATTATACATTGACCTATTCTCTGCCTGTGCGTTTCAGACGCATCTTCTTCCTGCGCGCGACTTTCCCACGCGATTTTCATGAGTTTTCGAAATTATAATGTATTTTCTTCTTTTCCAAATGTTCATTAAAAACAATTTCGACTTTTCACTATATAAAGTATTTCAAATATTTATCTCTCTTAATATATTTCGATTTCCCATAGTTCATAATATTTAACATTGATTTCGAAATCAAATATTTCTTTTTTTTTTAAATCTTCAAATGTAATAATATATAGTAAAAATCGTTTTATAAATTTACCAAGGTATTTTTAGAATTCAATTTCCAAAATTACTCAAGGTAAAATAAAATTGACTTACTAAATCACTTTAGGCAATAATAAATATTCTTATATATTTAATATATATTTATATATTTTTATTATAGATTTATTTACTCTATAATATATGAATATATTTATATTTAAATATTAGCATTTAAATATATACATATATATACATATATATATTTAAGTAAAACTATAATATAAAATATATATGTATATATTATTAAATATACTAACATTTAAATATTTACACTTATATGTATTAATTGTTACATATGTATATTGTGAGCCAGTCAGCATACTTTCAATATACATGCATACGTATTCATGTAAATATGATTGTATGTAAGTTCCAATCAATATTACTATTAACATCCTTATCCCCAGGCTATAGGTAACGTGGTTATATATATATATATGTGTGTGTGTGTGTATATCACTGTATGCAGAGTACACGTAAATGTATGTATACCATGTTGACACGTACGTATGGGCATATCCATCTGCCGAACATACGTATGTATTGACAAGTATATACATACCCACTTGACCTATTAACATATATCCATTCACGTTTTCCATATCATGGTCAAAGCACAGTAAGTCAGACAAACGAGTAATCATCACTTTTCAAAGCATAAAGAAGTAAACATAACTCCAAGCCTAAGGATGACTTATCTAGACCAATCATAACTGACTTGGTTTCTCAGAACCTATACTGACGTGTGTGTATGCTCATATGGTACTCGTTATTGCTTACCTGACCAAGTTCCTCCCCGAGTGATATTTCTCCTCTGCCTGGAGGATTGATCCTCTTTCCTGCACACCGTGACACAACAACGGAAGTCATCTGCTCAAAACAAAGCAGAATACATAAAACACTTCAAAAGTTAGATTATTCACAAATCAGTAACCTTCAATTTTCCTTTATGCAGTATTTCACCAAGAATAACATCAAATGAAACAACATTCATAACAAGGTACAAGCATCATTAATTTACCTCCAAAATTCACATTACTCTATCTAGTAATGGTAAATTGTAACGTCACAATTTGGGATGTAACATACTTCCCCCCTTGTGAATCATCGTCCTCGATGAGGTATAGCTTTTCAATATATATTTAAAGTCAAATAAAGTGTTACTTACAATTCACAAAATACGTAAGATTTATAAAGCATTCAACTTATGTAGCAATCTTGTTCTTCCTGGAACTTGCTTCGAGTGTTTACACCATCGCATAGGGAAATCTCATATGCTTCTCACATACTTACTCTCCCAAAGAGTTTTAGCACATATATACATCCGAGTTATAATAGTAACTATAAATCACACTTCACACACAGTGATCGGAAATCATTGGTTCAAGAATTTATCCTTAGTATAATCCATATAGAAAAGGAAAGTCGATGCATTGTACACTACATCGTGGATCCAATCCTTCTTTTTTTGTATTTACACTTTTTGACAACTCATAAACCAAGTACATCCGTCACTTACACATTCATTTATCATTACTACATAGTACTTGTAGATGATTACTTGTTCATCTCGAGCACAACTTTACTCCTGGACACCTGTCAAATCTTGATACTGCTTCATATGTAAGCTTTGTACCACTAAGTTTCATTGATAACTTCGATCTATTACTCCTTTTTGACATTTTATCAAGTCTATGATTCACTCAATTCTAAGCCTTTTTTAGCTTAATAGAATTTTTAACCTTTTAATTCATATAATGGTCCAGCTTCAATGTTAGAAGTTTATAAATCATTCAAGACTTATTCTACCATCTTTGCTTATATTGACTATACATAATAATATACTGCACATTCGATCCATTGAATGTTTCGTAGTACAATCAAGGTTTACACAACCTTATCATTATTGCTAAACTGAGATAACCTCTCAGGATTACTAAGCCTCTACTTGCCCACAATATATTATTTAGGACCATATATCCTATAAGTCAAGTTTTCCAAAAACGTTGGTTTCTTGATGAGTTTGTCTACTTGAACATTATGTCAGTTATACTAACATAGACAGATTGATCTGTCTCTTGTTCTACCATTTTTCCTCTGGAATCTCAAGAGAGTATACATGACTTACCGATGATGACATACGATCTTCATTTCCTGGTATACTAGTCATTACCTTGCCACATTCCATGTAGCCTCGTACTTCTAACTTTCCAAGTTTATAATGGTTTCTCATCCGACAATTCCTGTTGTTGTTCCGATGTCCAAACTCTGACATTAGTTTCTTCGTTCCATTCCAAATTCTCCAAAATTTTAGGTACATAGGTTCTTTTACATCCAATAATAGTCTACTCTTTGACTAGTTGAAAACCTATTTTACAATCTCTTGCCATTTTTAATTCCCATATAATAATGGTTATAAGTTTTGCAAAGACAAATCTCATTTATCATAGGACATCCATATCTTGGATCTCTACTGTCCTTAATTCGAGTCAACCCACTCTTTTCCTTCCCCCCTTAGAGTTTCCACAACCTTTGATCTACTCAAAGTTGAACTCCTAGCAAACTCTTAAGGATTTGTTGTTCCTTGTTGAATTTCCATTGTCTCCACCTTGTCTCAAGGCATATTTCAGATATACTTTTTTCCAAAGTTAGTTTTGTCATTGTTTTCTATCCCATAGATTTCAATAACTTGGGTCATCCAACGAAAGATCTAATGAATAATCAACAACTTACAAGTTACGAGACACTCCATTAATTCCATTCTCTTTTTAACATAAACATTGTTTCCTTTGCAACTTCTTTTGTTTTGACACGTAGTGCCACATTGTATTCCCTTTCCATTTGGAACATTCTAAACAAAAGTCGACTTTCACAATCATGAAGGTGAGTTCAGCTTATACTCTAACCAATCTTTGTTTAACCTCTACTAAAAATCATCCTAACTTAACACCTTAGTTTATTCCTCAGTTACTTTTCAAGTGACTTAATTCCAATGCTTGGTATCTTTCTCATTTTTAACTTCTAAGATACCAAAGTTGTTTGGTCTCTTTTTTATATCAAACTCCAATAATCTAATTGATTTTGGTCAATGGAACCCTGTTCACTTTGTTGATTACTTTAATTCATACCATTCTGGTCTTTTCTCTTATCTCTAAGGTACTAACTTCTTTTTCCTTGCAAGCTCCTATTTTTACATAAGAATTAGCTTAATGTCAAGAGTTCTCCTACTCCCGTGGATACTTCCTTCGTTGACTTCCTTTATTCAATCTAACTTATGCTGATATTGCATATACATAGATTCATAGTGTTTACTAAATCCAAAAGTTCTTTGTCTCTTTGCAACTATAGTTTGCTACTATAACAAGGGTTATCTTTATTCCTTTTTGGCTGCCTTAGAGTTATAAAACTATTTCGTTGGATAAAGGTATACACTGGTTATTCTTCCTAACCTTTTTTTATAACTTGATTGCATAATCTTTCGCAATCCTCGATAGTGACATAAATTGTTGGTTTTAGGAGTTCCTACTTCCGGGACAACTCTTAACTTGTCTTCAATTTTCATAAGTTACTAAGGATCTCATTTTTCCTTTTCACCTCTCTAAGTTCTTTTCTCTTGCCGTTGTGGCACAAGAACTTTTCAACCATTATCTTCTGATAAGGTTTACGCATTGTTGCGTAATGAGCTCATAGGTTTCAGTGCAGAACCTGGTAGCTCTGATACCACATGAAACGACCCAATTCTGTATAAATTAATTTTTTTCCAATTTTCACTTTAAACATGTAAAGGTAACAAGTAACAAAGATAATACAATAAAGTTCTTCCTTTCTTTATTGATAAATACGTACAAGTTACAATATGTTTTCTCATGAATTTCACTTCCATTGCAAATATAAATCAGAGTTTAAAAGTAATACAATTACATACATAGCTTGTAAGCTTTTGCACAAATAGAAGTAAGAATGTCCAGGAGTCCTTCCTTTCAAATCTTGGTACATCGGCCGCTCGCTGTGGAGGAGAAACATCACTCGGGCGCTTTTCCGCCAACCACGGACTTATAATGCGGTTCCCCGCACGATCATTTTGCAATGAACGGCCCTCCCTTCGAAAAAGAGATTGGTAGGGTATCCTTTAACGATTACCAACTGAGCATAGTGTTGTGTCCTACACAACTAGAACCTTGCTCTTTCACAATCTCGATCTAGTACCCGGATCACAATGAACTGACAGTGTAGTCTCAACTATCTCACACCTAAGTGGATGCCGTACCTTTCACTACTTTGGCCAAAGTATTCTCATTCAGTACTTCGAATGAAGGTCATCTATCATATACACTACTCAGGGCCGATTTGACTTGAGGCTTACTTACTCTACGCGTAGGTTTTATCCTTCATTGGGTAATCCGTCACCCCAGATATCCTACAATCATACGAACCTACTAGAAATGAGACAGTCTACAAGTGTCTTGTATCAACTCTCCTAATTAGGAAATTTTTATCCTAAGAATACTTAGCTTGTCTCAGTTATTCTAATAACGTAAGCTAAAAGACCTTTCTTGACTTTGCCTTCATTTCGATCCTAGTAGATAATAAGTATATCTATGTATTCTCCATATACAGAGACCATACACAACAAGCAATAGTCATTCAAAATGCAAGAAAATCCCTCTCTTTTATCTTTTCCCATTATTTCTTTTAACGTAAGATAAGTAAATTAATCCCCTAAGCTCTTTACTCATATATTCCCTTTTTCACAATCCTTTAATCATTGAAAACGTATTTACTCCTCATATACAAAACACACACTAATGCAAACAGGTATACGCTTCAGTAAACATGTATAACCATACCTTAAAGTAGTTTACTTACATGGTGCAACAGAGATCTACTTCTTTGTTTATTTTAACTGAAATATTGAACTCAATGCAATTTCCCTAACTATGCACATTCAGTAAACATACTTTTAGATTTATAACAAGAAATACTTTCAAGATCATGAAAGAAGAAACAGCATGCCTGGTTTATGTCTTTCCTTTTAGAGGATGAACTTGATTACGTTTGCAGCACTTCAGGCCTCCAACAATTCTCAGACCAGACTCTAATTCCTTTTCAAAATGAACTTTTACTAAAGAAATGTAGCTGAAGGTAAACACAGCTTTTCACTGTGAGCTCAGAAATTGTGATGTTAGTGGTCAGAAAATGACTTCCAGCCAATGATGAAGTTTGCTCTCAGAAATTATAAAATGTTCTTCAGGAATTAAAGGAATTCCCACTCTAAAAATCTTAACTCGGATTGCTCAATGCGTGCCTACAATGAATGGAAGGCGTGTATATTTATACTCCCGAATTGCAACAGTTTTCCACAATTTCGGGCATGCAAAATGACACCCAAGCTTCAATACTCGGTCAAACGTCACTTGGAAGATTTTTAAACCCTAAGTCATCATAATGGAAGGTGATTCGACTTCCTTTTAAGCTAGCAAAAGAAGAACTTTTCAACTCTCATGGCGGATTTTGACAGCTCAAGGCATTCTCCAGATTTTAGGTTAATTCGATATAAATGATTTGAAAAATTCGTTCTAGGGAAAAAAGTCGAGCCTGCTATACTTCCACGTCGCCATTTTTGATGCCCTAAGAATAGTTTCGGCCATTATACATTGACCTATTCTCTGCCCGTGCGTTTCAGACGCATCTTCTTCCTGCGCGCGACTTTCCCACGCGATTTTCTTGAGTTTTCGAAATTATAATGTATTTTCTTCTTTTCCAAATGTTCATTAAAAACAATTTCGACTTTTCACTATATAAAGTAACATTTCAAATATTTATCTCTCTTAATATATTTCGATTTCCCATAGTTCATAATATTTAACATTGATTTCGAAATCAAATATTTCTTTTTTTTTTAAATCTTCAAATGTAATAATATATAGTAAAAATCGTTTTATAAATTTACCAAGGTATTTTTAGAATTCAATTTCCAAAATTACTCAAGGTAAAATAAAATTGACTTCCTAAATCACTTTAGGCAATAATAAATATTCTTATATATTTAATATATATTTATATATTTTTATTATAGATTTATTTACTCTATAATATATGAATATATTTATATTTAAATATTAGCATTTAAATATATTTATATATATACATATATATATTTAAGTAAAACTATAATATAAAATATATACGTATATATTATTAAATATACTAACATTTAAATATTTACACTTATACGTATTAATTGTTACATATGTATATTGTGAGCCAGTCAGCATACTTTCAATATACATGCATACGTATTCGTGTAAATATGATTGTATGTAAGTTCCAATCAATATTACTATTAACATCCTTATCCCCAGGCTATAGGTAACGTGGTTATATATATATATATATATGTGTGTATATGTGTATATCACTGTATGCAGAGTACACGTAAATGTATGTATACCATGTTGACACGTACGTATGGGCATATCCATCTGCCGAACATACGTATGTATTGACAAGTATATACATACCCACTTGACCTATTAACATATATCCATTCACGTTTTCCATATCATGGTCAAAGCACAGTAAGTCAGACAAACAAGTAATCATCACTTTTCAAAGCATAAAGAAGTAAACATAACTCCAAGCCTAAGGATGACTTATCTAGACCAATCATAACTGACTTGGTTTCTCAGAACCTATACTGACGTGTGTGTATGCTCATATGGTACTCGTTATTGCTTACCCGACCAAGTTCCTCCCCGAGTGATATTTCTCCTCTGCCTGGAGGATTGATCCTCTTTCCTGCACACCGTGACACAACAACGGAAGTCATATGCTCAAAACAAAGCAGAATACATAAAACACTTCAAAAGTTAGATTATTCACAAATCAGTAACCTTATATTTTCCTTTATGCAGTATTTCACCAAGAATAACATCAAATGAAACAACATTCATAACAAGGTACAAGCATCATTAATTTACCTCCAAAATTCACATTTACTCTATCTAGTAATGGTAAATTGTAACGTCACAATTTGGGATGTAACACATGGCCTAGATTTCTAAAACACTCTTCCTGCATGACGGATGAGTTGAAACTGTCTCCTCATCTTTTGCTGTTGAACCAGTCTTTATGGATTTGGTCTTCAATTCTTCAAGTGGAAATTGAATTCCCTTCCTTCAATCGTGGTATCTGCAAAATATCTCGCCATCTTTTCCTGAGGAAGAGGGTTAGCTCAACACGTTCATCGCTTAAGACAATCCATTACTTTATTCATTCATTCATTAAGTATTAAACTAAGGCAAACATTGTTTCAGATATGGCTGCAGGAAGATTTATGATCACAAGAAGCCATAAAGTATTTATCAGACTAATAAAACATTAAAGGTAATAATCATGGGACTTCTTATAACAATATACTCATCATATTTAAGCCATAAAAAGGTCTATATCTATCCCATAAACAGACTGAATGTTTGTTTTAGCATAATAAAAAACAACAAAGTATTTATAAAAGTATGATCAAAATGTGCCAAAGACTTGGCTCATCAATCCCCATTTTCAAAAGTTGCCACTTGATGTAGAATCAGAGAGTGACGAGAATAGTAGTGAGGTGGCCTATTTGACTTGGTTGCCAATTGATGACGAAGCTGAACAAAGAGCAAGTTTCCACTTGCATGAAGGCAGACTGATACTTGTGCTCGCAAGGGTGCAGTCACATATGTTGTTGTGGTTTGACAGAGGCAAGCATGAGTTGAGGGAGATCAGCTCTTTTTGCAGAATTGTGTTTGACAGAGGTAAATGTTGACTTCCCCTTTTTCATTTGGTGGCCTGAGGTCACCAGATGAAGTTGAAAAATGAAGAATGAATAAAGGAGCAGTTTGAGGACTACTTGATTGACTCAGTTATTTGGTCTACTCCCTAGAGATTTGGAATCTTGCTATGCCCACAGGGGGCATACATCCCCAGTCGGAGCCACTGTTGGCACTCTCAAATTTCGCAAATTTGAGATGCCCATTTCGAAATTTTGCCTGTGCACTTTTAGAAGTGCACTTGAAGAATATGCCTGAATGACCTACTTTGGAGGGTCATAATTTGATGCCCATTATTTTCTAAGCAAAATCCCTTTGCTGACACACTTATGTGTCCTATGTGAACGTGCATGTCAATTTTTAGTTTCTCGCGATGAGTTTTGTCAAGTCTTCAAAAAGTGAAGCTGGAGGGTTTTGTCACTGTTCAACTGTTTGCAAACGTTCAGTTCTGCAAAGTTGCCTCCCGTTTGAGCTTGCATTTTGCAACTGGTTGACCGTCATATCAGGATGATTGTTGTTTTGCATTCTCTATACCAAAATGAGCTCACATGTCATTTTTCAAGGCCTTATGAGTTGATTTGCTATTTTTAGCAGATCAAAACCAAATGGAATCTCTTCAGTTTTGCACTGAAACCTTTCTGAGAGGCCAACTTCGAGCGTCAATAACTTTTGATGGGAGATGTTTCAAGCTAATCCCTCTTGCACACGTGCTCCCTATACCAAAGTGATCTACTGTGTCCGGTCGCAACTCGCCAGGAGTTGATTTGATATTTTTACAACGAGGTGATCTCTTCAGTTTCAATTGGTTTAGAACAGTTGTTTGTTGCAGAAAGTTCAACTGAGCAACTTTGACAGTTAATAACTTTTTCCTCATGATTGATTTATCCAATCCGTCTTTTGCATTGTATTCTCTGGATGAATGGCTACATTCTTGCAAGTTTTCGTGACTTCAGGAGGTCATTTGCTCAGTTTTCAAAGCCAATTCCAGAGCTTACTTGTTCAATTTTGCACATTTGGTAAACATGTCAGAAAGCGAGTTTTAAGGAAAACCCATTTCACCTTTTCATCTTTGATACATTCAGAAGTTGTATCAAGGCAATTTGAGCTAGAAAGTTGTTTCAAAATGAAAGTTATTTTTAGTCGGACCCACATGGGGACCCGACATGCTCTTGTTGAAGGACATTTTGGTTGTGAAAGGAATGAACTTCTGAGCAGGGTTTCATTAATAGGATTGTCATTTCTTATCATTATAAGATGCTTTCATTTATTTGTTGAAGGAAGTGTTTCACGGAACTACCATGGGATGTGATATAGTGGCAAAAGAGTTACTCAATGAGAGTACATATACAAGATAATCAGTGGGAGCTATGGCTTGCATGTGACATGCAGGATCAAAGCCTCATAAGGGACAAAGCAAAACCAAGCGAATAAAAGATATTTCTCCTAATGTAATCACATACTTCATTGTTGTAGCCATATAGCTATGTTCATAGCTAATGGAGAATTCATTGGCAATTACTATTGTAAACTTAAAACCAGTGGGATATGTGAATATGTTTGCATTAGAGGGCCTATACACTTGTGTATGTGTACAGCGGACACTATTGTTGGTGTGGGTGGAATTGAAAATAGTAAGGATGCAATTTGAAGTCAGTAATAGGGGAAGCAAGTGTAAAGAGGTATTATGTTGACATTTCACTGGAAATTCAAGACTGCTTGCAGCCTGGCACCATCATACTCGTCAAGATGGTCTCATGGACTACCATGAATACAATTGAAGAAGGTTGTCCCATAACCACCAAGCAGCACACAGTACAAAATGGATTTCATAAGGCTTTAGAAACCTTTAACCTATAATGCGCAGGAGAAGAGAAGGTGCTAGCATTGGAAAAATGCCACAAGATGAATGATATATTTGACTTGTTGCAAGAGTTCTAGAAACTTCAAGCAAATCAAGGGCGCGCTGGAAATAGAGGAGGCTACGCTTGCAGCAAAAGGCGTATGGTCTCATGGAATTTCATGATGGCAGCCAATGCTTGTGAGAAAACCCACGCTAGCTGGAATAAAGGAACACAATGGATTTGTTGAAGAGGCCATAGAACGGAGCTGGGAATGTACATCTATCATTACCTAGTGTGGGGTGCGCGCAACCTCTGCCTAAATAAATGTGATCTCATATAATGCCACGCGCGGGATATGTCACAATGGTTTTGTTGAAAGGGGCCTTGGAAGATTTCAGAGTTTGGAAGCACAGCAGGAGGAATGGAATGCCACCATTGTATGTAGAGAATGCAACAAAATGTATTTGATCAAAAATCCTCAGAAATGCATAAAAAAGAGTACGGATACCCTAGGAGACAGGGGCACCATCATTGCTACAAAGAATATCCGTTGAAAATCCCTTAGAAAACTTAGACAAAGACCAATGCACCATTAAAGAAGGGATGCCATTATCTAATGTAAGGGGCACGCATTATACAGATTGGAGGCGCGGAAAAGATTTTAGGAACTTTCAAACAAATGTGATGAGAGTGTCGCGCCTGGCAGGCAGTGAAAAGTCCTCAAAATTTCTATCAAAACAAAGCCTACACATTAATATTTGATGAAGACATTTTAGAAACCTCTAAGAAATACAGAGACATGCCGCCATGAACACAAATTACAGAGGGTTGAATAAGGAACAAAGAAGCGTGAAAGAAATTAGGGCACATAATGTGAAAACGGAGACCAGCCAAGATCTACGGTGGAGATTTAAGATACAAACCCAGCTCGATCTTGACCGTCGCCTGCCAAATCGCAATCCAAAAATGCAGGCTTGTTAATTATCGCGAAATGGCGAGGTGTTGCCACATGTACGAGGCAGGTCCGGGGAAAGCTCACGAGTTTTTAATTGTTTTAAAAGCAAAACATTTATAATTTTAAATGTGTCGAGACAAATGTTTCAGCGAGAATGTGGTAAGAAAGAGGTGGTGGGTCCCAGGTATTTTTTTTAAATTATTCACTTTATTTAATGAGCAAGGTTTTAAATAAAGTGTAAAGTGCGAGGCATGGTAAAACACACGGGAAAATATTTTAGAAGGGATAAGGTGAATTATAAGGGATGGGTAACATTTATTACCCAGTTAAATTTTGAGCATCTCCGGATCAGCTTTAGGGCTTCTTCTGAATCTTCTCTTCTATTTCTTATTTTCTCTTCTCATTATTTTGGGGGAGAGATTAAGTTATGGTTCTAAGGTTTTGTATGGGACTGGGTAGATAGAGAATTGTAAATTATGAGTCATATTGAGTCTATAAGCTGTAATTTCTGATTTTATGAGCAAATACAACCAGTTTGTGCAAATAAATTATGAAAGTGTGTGCACATTCATGAATATCTTCAAATTGTCTCCATACTTGTACAAGTTTAATCATATGAATTCAATAATACAAAGTATCTTTGAGTTTGTCATCTCAAATTTCATGAGATTGTGTTATTTGTTTATGGGTCTATTTCAAAGAGATGGTTAAATACTTTGAGCAGATACCAGTGATTTCAAGTGTGCAGGTTGGATTGGGTAAGGAGAGTTTGATTGATAATAGGAGTGGGATTGTTGGTGTAAGGCACTAACAGTTGATGCAAGGCATTAACAATTTAAATCCACTGGTTGAATGTCATTTGCTGATGAATTCTTTTTATGTGTTTGACTCCATGGCCCAGAATTAGGCACTGATTTATCTTGCAGCTTAGTGCATCTCAGAAACATTTTATAAATTCAAAACCATTTTAAATCCCTATGTGTTATAGTTTTGTGGTTATCTCATGCTCCAAATAGTTAATATTACTGATGAATAGCCAATTCTATTCGGTATTATCCTATTATGTTGAGCTATTAAATGAGATTATCTGTTGTTGTTAAGGGATCACCCTCCCGGGTCTTGTAGAGCCCGAAGTGTAGGAGGCTTTTTAAAGTCCCCGTCAGTTGGTCCAGGTCCTTCAAGCTGCCCTTGATTGGAATTGGAAATTCCATAGGTAGATTAGAAGACAAACCTAGTTGCAGTAAAAAACAAACCAACAAAGTTAAATCGTTGAATGCATCTCAGTCATTCCCTGTGCGCCCCGCAGGAATAAAATATTGTTTTCTAAAAAGCAGTGGGGGTGTGTGGGCTTCTTTCGTGTGGCATGTATGTGGCATGGATCTTGCAGTCTTCAATCCTAGTGACGGTGGTGGGCCCTCAAATTGACAATCCATATTTGGTAATGTGGTTGCATCTTGACCACTCTCCGCGCCCCTCGCTCAGTCTTAATATCTATCAAAATATTTCAGCAAAATGAGTGGCCTGGTGATGTGTGTCTCTGGTGGGACCTATGTGGGAGGAAGGGTGATGCAGTAGGTGTTGAGGTGTAGCCAAGGGTGCTACCCAATTGCATTATTGGTTGACTCACATCATTTTTGTGAGTCATGCGGTGTTGATGGTGATCGAGTGGCCCAGATTTAAATTGGTCTAAATCTGACGGTCGATTTTTAAAGTTATGGGAAATGAGTGATAGGAATTGGATCTCGACGCGAGTGAGACAAATCGACAGTCACAATTCAAAGTGCAATTCCCAACGGTTAGTTGCTTCTATTCGTTGTGCAGTAATGGTGCATCAGTTTCTCAGCTACTAGATCGACTCCAAATGGCTTCAGATCACATTCTTTCACTTCTTCCAAGGTTCAAGTGATTGTTGAGTGATGCCATTTATTTCCTGAAGTGTTGTAGTGGTTATATTCTTTGTCAGGGTATGTTCTTCCTGTTCTAATTTCTAATTTCTCGGGGGTGCCATGCCTGTTTTCATAATGCCATCAATGTTGGAGTGTGCTTGAGGTGTCAAGGGAATTCATGTCTGGTTGTTGCGTCATTTTGGGGGGAAATCCTCAATGGACTGCAGTTTGATATGGTTGCTTTGGTCTGGAACCCTAGTTTGGTTAGGGTTAGCAATTTCAAATTGAAATATGAGTTATGCTTGCACTATAAAGGAAAATTTTGTTCATTTTGTTGGGGTTCCATTCTCTCTAATTTTTTGTAAGTCTTTGGTCTTAGTTTGTATAGTGTTTTTTTCTTACACCTAGAAAGGAAATGTTGTAATGTTTGCTCTATAATAACAATAAATGACCCAAATGTTCATTGAATTTGCTTTTAAATATTGTATCAGCTCTATATCCTCTCTGGTTTTGTACTCACTATCTTTGAATCAATATAATTAAGTATTTTCTTTGCTTCTCAATCACATTTGTTGATACTGAATGTTTGATTTGTTATTTTTTGTTCAATGAGCAAAGTAATTTCTTTCAATTCATATGTTAGGGTAGTGATGATGCAATAGGGATTTTAAAGAAGTTTGATAGTTTTGTTCTTTTGTTGGTTTCTTTCTATAAGGCAACAACTTTATAAGAAGTCGAGGTGGGTCTATTGTAGGAGTGTTACTTCATTTTTGGACTCCATATGGATAAGGCACTGGTCAGTCTATGTTCATAAGCCTAAGTCCGAGGTGGATCCAATTTCAATTCAAACGAAAACCTTTTAATTTCCTATATTTGTTTTTATGTTTATTTCCATACTACCATAAGGTATTGAAGACAGGGGAGAGTTGTGTAGATGATTTATCCCATTGAAGGCTTTCCACCATTGTAGTATGATTATTTATCTTAATGTATAGGGATACCCACCTTGGTCCTGCAGAGCCTAAAGTGTAGAGGATAGGCCTACCAATCAATCATCTCTTGTTCGTTGGCCATTGACCTAGGGTCTTTAAGTATAAGGAGTAGCTACCCTTTAGGAGATGTTAGACCATCAATTGGAAACACCAACAAAATGGGTAATGGAGGGCTATAATCACCATGTAAGACATGAAGTGGTATCATCAAAATAGAAGACGGGGAAGGATTAGTGGTGGAAATGTAATCATGGAACGACATAAAATTTCCTAAGTCCCTAGGATTTCATTAAGAAAATTAGTAAGAGGGGGAGGAAATTCTATGTAAATTGGTTGAAAGGAGAGAAGTGTATAAACCAAAGGAGGTGAGGAGATATTCTAGGAAAAGAGAGTGAGTAGAAATAAATTGAGAGTAAAAGGTAGGGTCAAGAAAATAAGAAGGTAAATAGGATAAGAGTTAGGATCTATGGTAGTTAAGTTAAAAAGAGATGGATTGGGGTAGAATATAATGGGGCAAGTAGAGATATACTTGAATAAAGATGAGAGAAAATACATGAAAGAAGGAAGCAAAAAATGGAAAAACACTAAGGTTTGGAACAAAATAGGAAACAAAACAAGAGAGAAGGATACAAATATAGATTAAATGCAAAAATAAACATGAAAAAGGTAGAAAGCACTATAGAAATGAAATATAAAAATATAGTAGCTAATCTAAGATGTGAAAATTAGAAAGAGATATTGTAAGATTAATAGGTTCACCAAACTAAAGAAAATAAAAATGAAATGAGGGGTTATACTTTGTTCTTTCCAAAACTTGTGTATTAAAATAGAAAAAAAATCTATTTAGACCAACTAAATGAGCCTAATTTGAAAATAATTAAAACAAGAGTTGGAATTGACAACTAAACAAGACACAAACATTTGGATACTACAAAATATAAACATGTGAACTAACTAGGAAAATTAAACTTGCAAGGGAAGAAAACATAATTTTTTGCATCTAATGGATTTAAATGACCTATTAAGGAGAAGTGCTTAAAATGTTGAAAAGTACCTAAAAGAAATATTTGGGATCTCACCTATCAAGAACCTTAAGGTAAAAATATAACAAAACACAATAAAAAGATAAAGTAAAAATAGAAGTAAGGTTAGGATATTAGAGACATTTACCAAAAAAAACTAGAGGTATTATGAGATATCCTCCATCAAAAGGGGATGTGTTCCACTATAGGGGTTCCCCTGGTAAATATCTCTCATAGGTCTAAAATTTTCACAACTCTATGATGATGACCTATAAATTAATTTTTAGGATAAACACCAATCACATATTCACTTAGGCATTTTTTGAAAACAACAAACCTATAAAAGAGAGCATTAAAAAAGAGTTTGTTGTAGGTTTTCCAATAAAACTCCATAAACATTAATATATGTAAAACAAATATAATCAAATTGGTGCAATGATAACATGAGCGATTTATGGACAATAATGAAAGATGGAAAAAAAAAAATTGGATGAAAAAGAGGGATTGTGGATAAAGGTCAAGAGATGATGAGAGGATTGAAGTATGAAAAAATATAAAAGAAAGGATAAAACACATACAAATAGGAACACTTAAAATAAGTAAAAAGCATGGTAACAAAATTTATAGGTTATTGAATTTATATTATTACAATAAGAAATGGTTTAATGGAACATACTTGAGATATGGAAAAGAAAGTCACAAAATTTGAGTGTCCAAATCTTATACAATCAAAAGAAAATACTCATAAAAGAATAAATGTCAAGCACAAGGTAATAAATAGAGGGAAAATATGTTTCACTACTTGTAAATTAGATAGATAGTGTTGTAAATTGATCACAAATGGAGGGAGCACTAATAATCTAGTGTCCATAAAATGGTAGAAAAAATAGGATTGAAAGTAATACCAGATCATAATCCATACCAAGTTTCAAGGTTATAGAAAGGTCAAAATATGACCTTGAAAGAAAAATGATTAGTGAAATTATACATTAGATATTACTCTATTGAAATATGGTTTGATGCAATTCCTCTATATGTCTATCATGTGTTTTTGGGTAGACTATAACAGTATGATGTTTATATCATCCACAATGGAATGAATAACACATTTACAATTACAAAGGGTGGAATTTTTTTTGAGTTGCTACCACATAAGGTTAAGAGAGAACCCATAGAAAGTAACCCATAATACTTGTGACCACTATAGATTTTTCAACAAAGTGGTGAATTTATAGTAGCACATTATGTGTTGGCGGTTTATCTTATGCTAACAAAAGAATATAAGCTCCCTAAAAACTAAAAATTGAAGGACTACTAAATAAATTTGAAGACATCACAAATAGTGAAACACTTAAATGATTGGTGTTAGTGCATAGTATTTCACATTATATAGAATTGATTCTAGGATCTAGTTTACCAAAAAATGCACCATAGAGGATAAGTCCTATTATGAGTGTTGAATTGAATAGACAAGTTGAAGAACTATTAAAAAGAAATCTAATTGGAAAAAGTACTATCCCTTTTACTTTACATATAATATTGACACCAAAGAAGGAAAATAATGGAGAATGTGTATAGGATCCCATGTTATCAATAGGATCAGCATTAAGTACAAATTTTTGTTACCACATATGGATGATTTGACAAACTACTTGAGTGAAGCACACTACTTTTCCAAAATTATTCTCAAAATTTTTACTATCAAATCAAAATCTATGAGGGAGATGAATGGATGACTACTTTTAAAAATAAGGACGAATTGTATGAATGGATAGTCACACCAAGCACGTCTATGAGATTAATTTATGAAGTCTTAAAGCTATTCTTGGGTAATTTTAAAGTTATTTATTTTCATGATATTTTGGTGTTTGTTAAGATAAAATAAGAGCATCTTGTACATCTACAATAGATATTATCATATCTCAAGAAGGAGAAGCTAGATGTTGTCACATCCCCCTCTTAAGACATTAGATTCTACATTTTCTATTTGTTAGATTTCATATTATAGTATAGTATTTTGATGGTAATTTATGGTGAAAATTATCATGTATATTCATTTCTAGTTATATGAGTTGATAAGTTGATATTGACCTGATTTGTAAGATTTGACTTTATTGTAGAGTATGCTAAAATTTCACTATTATTTTCTTTATTTTGACGCTTAGACATAATATTGTTGATTATTATTCTTTGTAAATGATATAGATGATGCTCAATTTAAAACCACCTATTAAGAGCTATATAGTTATAATATGATTGCAAAATCAAATTATCAACTAAAATTTTTGAAAATAAATTATTATGTCACAAAATATTTTAAATTATTATGTTCAATTTGATTTTTTTGCTTCGTAAGAGGAATTATATTAATAAACGGAATTTACAAGTGTCTGGAAATGCAGGAAACCAGATTCAACCCTAAACTAATAAGGACACCAGATCACCATCCCAAACCATCCTTCAGGGAAAAAACAAAGCCGCCAACCAAACCATCCTACCGCCATCACCAAAATAGACCAACCAGGCTAGCCATGCAAAATGCCCATCTCTAGCATATCGACAAAAAGAGGAGGTAATGAGAGCATACAGAAACCCTAAGCCACACCCAACCACCCAAGGACCATACACCAAAACAAAAAGAGGGGGACACCAAAAACACCATGCCCGACTTCATGACACATATGGCCCAACACTTACAAAAATCCATTTGCTTTTGCAAAGGCATCAAACTCCTGAACCCAATCCATATCACAGATCTCAACCATTCAAAAAAAATTCTTAAGAAAATTAACTGCAACTACAATGACCATCCTATGGCACACAAGGGCCATCCCTTTTAAGTCCAAGATGAAAGGGAAAATATTAATTACCTCCCCTAGAATCTTTACCAGCTTGATATCACACGGACGTGGGGCACCCTTGCCAGGGATGGAAAATTTTAATGCCTTCTCTAGACCACCCAGTAGTTCTTTTTTGAACAATTTGGCCATCAAGATCTTAGCTTCAACCTTGGGGACCTGATTATCCAGAATGGAAGCAAGAAACTGTGATGCCACCTGTGATTTTGCTTGGAAGTACTCCTTGTGTTCCAGGTGCCCCTTGTCGAGCACCATTTTCATTGCCACGATCGTTAATGGTCGATATTGAGAAAAATGCATTTTAAACGTTGGTTTGTGACCTCCCGAAAGACATTTTGATAGTCTTTGCACTTGAGGGAAAGAGGAGTGTCTGCCCCAAAGCAAAAGACTGAATCCACCAAAATCTCCAACGTAAACTTTGAACTCTTAGCCATTAGCGCCCAATACCCCCAAAAAGTCGAGCTAGATAGCAAGCTCACATAAGAGAAAAGGAGTCGTTTCCGTCACCACCTTCGGTCGAGAATGAGAAAAAACCACAGGAAATCCTCCTTTATTATTTTGTACATTGCCAACATGCCATCCATGCAATTGATTGAGAGTTTCGAAGCCATCGTCACACAGGTGAATGAGTACTCTTATGTGTGGGGAGCGGTCCTTTCAACCGATTGGGAAATCGAAATGAATCCTCCCAGGCCGCCTCATGTGCCTCGATATGATGGTGTCATAAAGACTCACACCATACCATCGATTTTCCATGAAAACAACGTGACCCGTCCACCTCAGATCACATGCTCAAAAGAAAAGAGATGAGTCAAGTCACCCTTAAGTAGGAATTGTCAGTTGTCAACTCCTTACTGATCCAAGAAGAAAATCCAAGGTGAACAAATGAGAACACTACTTTTTTTCCAGCATGGGAAGAGTGTCGATAGCCGCGGTCTCTCCACATCCTTGTTGTGGAGAGACACCCGCCCAACCACCCACTATTATGTTCAAATCTTAATTAAATAAAAAAGTTAAGTTAATATGTTTATAAGTTTGTAATTATAAGTATAATGTTTTTATGTATTTATTATGCCATAGGCGTAACTCTACAATGGCAACACATATAGATAGCAAATATGGAAAAGAAAAACAAAAATCTATAGACTATTTCCATATGCGATGTTTTTTTATTGATTTTTTTTATTGTTTAAAGTGCATAGCATCACAACATTCTATTTTCATTGTTTAAATACAATGATTTTTGTTTTTTATATTGATTATCTTAATATATATACACTAGTTACATACTTACATTAATTGTTATATGATCTTCTCTAAAATAATATGTTTGAATTATAGAGAGAGTGTCACACTTAGTGATATCTAGGAGGTCTAAATCTAAGATCTATAAGCTATGGAGGGTGCCTAAACCATATAACCTCTTTTATATTTGAATACTATCTAAATCCCAATATCCAATTACCATACAATATATTGCTAGTTGAGTTGGCAGGAAAAAAAAGGCTTCAATTATGTAATACTAACGCATCACATTGGTTGTAGTCCTATCCCTACAAAGACTTTAATGACTCATTAATGTTTTAAATTGCCTCTTTGGCGGGTTGGTGATTCAAGAGAAAGTGAAAATTTTATGCATGGCATGTATTCATTATGATTCCTTTACTACATAGAGCATTATGAAGCCATGCAAAGCTTACAAGATGAACCAACTCACTTTCAATCCTTTGTAAAGGCTCTAGGAAAATTCATCGCCAACAATTCACCGACGGAAAATTCACCATGGTGGAAAATTCACCGCCAAGTAAAATTCATCGCCAACAATTCACCACGGTGGAAAATTAACCACATTAATATTGTTTAATATATATTTCAAAAAAAATGATTTTATTAAAAACATTAATGCAGTTAATTTTCCCCCGTGGTGAATTGCTAGCAGTGAATTTTACTTGGCAGTGAATTTTCCGCCATGGTGAATTATTGGTAGTGAATTTTCCGTCAGTGAATTGCTAGCGGTGAATTTGATGTATGCCCTTTGTAAATGGTCATTTGAGATTGAGCACCACTATTTTTTATCACGGGGATGTATAAAATGCCCTTTCCTATATTGTTGTTGGGGGATTTTGGACCTCGTTTTGATTATTTTGTCTTTGTCTTTCTGGTGCAAGTGAGGGGTACTGGTGTCTTGTGGGTATCTGGTCATATGGTCTCATCTTCAAAGAGGTTTGTGTTAGTTTTCAAGGGGGAAACTAGATGTGATACATGATTGTTTTCTTATTAGTAATGATAGCTCTAGTATATGACTATTAGTTCCTTAAGTCATGAAAATCTTCATCTAAATCTTGAATTCTATCTCTGGTTATATGAAATAAATACTCCAATATGTATCAATGGAATTTCTAAATGTTTTTACATGAGGTTATGGTTTAGAGACATTAAGGTTCTCCTTAACAAACCCGTATGCTTGGTTGTTGATAAAATATGTTTATATATGTGTATTCCTTAGTTGCATCTTATTCTACCTCATCATTAGAATCTGTATATTATTTAGGATTGGTATTTACCTTGGACATTGTGAAACTTTAGCCGAATGGTTGAAGATGGTCAAGTTCAATATTTAGGATCTTACCACATAATTTTCTACAATAATGTATAGCAATTCTAGTATATTTAGGATCTTACTATATAATTTTCTAGAGCCTAATTGAGTAGGATAGGTTATGAAAAATAAATTTAAAGCTTGTACTTAAAATCACTCTGATTTATTTCTCAAAGGTACAATTAAGTATCTTGGTTTACTCTTACCAAAGAAGGTGTAATTGCAAGTTCTATTTAAGGGGCTTTAATGCTCATATCTCTTGCAGGGAATTTAATGGAGAAGTTGTAGTTTTAAGTAAAAATATAACTAAAGTTCAATTGAATAATTATGAAGAGAATTCTTAATAAATAATGGAAGAATTTATTTTATTTATTTATTTATGTTTTTATAGAGGAAGTATATAAAGTTTGTTGTATTTTATTTATTAATTTTTTATTTCAATGCAAATGTTTTATGATAATAATGAGATTGTGAAGTTCTATCTATCTATATTCTAATATGTAAATATGAGTTTAAAGAGTATAATTATCTTAAATTTAATTTTTTATTGAAAGAATTTTGTATTTGGATAAAATATTAATGATTGTTAAGAGAAATATATTTTATAATCTTTGTCACATGAGTATATTTGTGAGATTAGGCTTTAAACCTTGAATGCACAAATAAAGCTTTGATTGGAGATTTCTTTAATGTAGATAAAATAATGAAATAAATTGAAAGGAAGTTGAGTGCGTGGAAGATGCTTCCTACACTAATCTAAGCAAGAGAGAGTTGCAAAAATTTCTTAGACACTTTTAACTGTTATAAATTTAGATGTGTGTACATATCATAAACAAATAAACAATGAAAACATAACACAAAATTTATGTGGGGAAAACCATTTCAGGAGAAAAACCCCACACTCCTTGAAAAACAAGTCAATTATATTGTTCAACAACAATAAAGAAGTTACAATATAATTGCAGAGCTATGCTCTTACAGGAGTCTTCATGCTTCTTCTCAATTCTAGAGTAATTTTGATAGCATAATGATACTTCAACAAAACGGTAACATACAACTCCAAAATACAAGTGCTCAATATATAGGAGCTTACAATGCATTAATTAGACATTTCTAAAATCCAACACTCAAAGATTGAAGATGTAACATAGAAAATGCCAAAAGCACTGTACATGCATAATGGTAAGTTTCCACTTTTCAACACATGTAATATTGCAACTGCCAATTATCACTAATTTTGCACATGCAAAAATTGAACTTTCTAAAATATAACTGCACCTCCAAAAATCTCACATTCCACCCAAACTCAACATGAAATAGAAATTGTTTCCATGCACAACTCCACCTGTAATAGAAACTTTCTACTTCTGAATCTTTCTTGAGTTATCTTCAACAAATAAAACTCATAAATAATAAAATGATAAAATAATTAAACATGCTAAGAAAAATCAAAGGTTGAGACACCTTTTTCCTAATACTCTCCCCCACTTGTCGAACACCTTTGAAGAGTCAATAGAGAAATAGGATTTAATTGTTAGAGGTTGTGAGGCCCATAAACTTTGAACACCATTTGAACTCATCAATGCTCATTGGCTTTGTCAATGCATTTGCAACATTCATTAAAGTATCAACCTTCTCCAACTTCACCTTTCCATATTCTACCATATCACAAAAAAAATGAAACTAAACATCAATGTGCTTTGTTTTGGCATGGAAAGTAGGATTCTTTGCTAAGCAAATGGCACTCTAACTGTCACAATAGATAGTAATTTGTCTTGCATCAAAACCAATATCAAAACATAATCTCTTAAGCCAAATAGCTTCCTTGCAAGCATGAGTAACTACCATGTACTCTACTTTTGTATTGGACAAAGCAACTAGACCCTACCGCTTACTCATCCAACTAATAGCACCATCAAACATTGTGAACACATAGACACTAATGGATCTTCTACTATCAATGTCACCTACCCAATCTGAATCCACATATCCAAAAATACTCATTGAATTTTGAGGTCTAGTAGTATAACCATGAAAACATAAGGAATACTCTAAAGTACCCCATAAATATCTAAACACTCTCTTCACTACATCCCAATGTGCCCATCTAGGATTAGCCATAAACTGACTAAGGACTCTCATTGCTTGGGAAATTTTTAGCCTCGTATAGACCATAGCATACATAATACTACCAACACCACTCACATATGGTACTTTGGTCATGTCCTCCATATCAGTAGGATGTTTTGGACAATCCTCCATAAAAAGCTTTGTCCCTTGCATTACAGGAACAAATAATTATCTACAAGTTTCCATGTTGAGTCTCTCCAACACTAAATTCACATACTTGGTTTGGCTTAACCAAATATTTATGTTAGCTCAGTCTCTTCTAATCTCCATCCCCAATATATACCTCATTGCACCTAAATCCTTCATCTCAAACTATACTGACAATTGAGACTTCAAATCTGAAATCAAACTTTTACAATTCCTAAAAAATAACATACCATCTATGTACAATAGAATTATGAGAATGTGACCATTACCAAATTTTTAATAAACACAATGGTTAGATTTAGATCTCAAAAATCCCAAAGATAACACATAGGTGTCAATTTTTTGGTATCACATCCTAGGAGATTGCTTAAGACCATATAAAGATGTTTTCAACTTACATACCAAATGTTCTTTACCTTTAACCACGAGATGCTCTAGTTGTGACATATAATTTTTTTCCTCCAAGTCACCATGAAGGAATATTGTCTTCATATCCATTTGTTCCACTTCTATTTCATACATTGTTGCAAGTGATAACAAGAATCAAATAGATGTCAACTTCACAATAGGAGAGAAAATCTCACCGTAGCCAATTCCCTCCACCTAAGAATACCCCTTAGCGACCAACCATGTCTTATGCTTCTCAACACTGCCATCTGGACTAGTTTTTCTCTTGAACATTCATTTACATCCAACAAGTTTCCATCCTTCAAGAAAAGGTACCAAATCCCATGTATCATTTTTCTTTAATTCAGCCATTTCTTCATCCATATCTTTCATCCTAGAATTTTCACCACTCATACCCATAGCCTCTCTAACAATCTTAGGCTCATCAGTATTCGTAATCAAAGCAAAAATGCAACTATAATCTAAAAATGAACAATCAAACCTTTCAAGTGAATATCCAAACCTATCAGGTTGCTACCTATCTCTGGTAGACCTCCTAAATTGTTGAGGTTGAGGTTCTTCTTCTTCTTTAGAACTTTCAGAGCTTCTCAAACTCTCCTCATCATCAGGTTCAACAAGAGTACATAGTTCTTCTTTAATTGGAGTAGGTGGAATTTGAACTACCTTCTTATGTTTCTCCTCTTTCTCTAACTACAACTCAACTATGGAAGGTTTCATCTCTTAGAAAATCACACTTATATTATAGAGAACCTTTTAGGCCACCGGATCCCAAAGCTTGTACCCCTTCACACTAACACCATAGTCAATGAAGATACATTTAACCACCTTATTCTCCAACTTATACCTCTTCTCAATCAGAATATAATTGTAAGCTTCACAACCAAATACTTTGAGATGTCTAATTGAAGGATTTTTACCAAGCCATGCCTCCATGGGTGTCTTATCAACAAGATTCAATGTACAAGATCTATTGATTAAATAACATGCAGTGGCTACAACTTCACCCTAGAACTTTTACTAAAGGCCAGGACCACTCAACATACGCCTATCCCTCTCCAACAATATCTTGTTCATCCTCTCCGCAACTCCAATTTTTTGTGGGGTGTAAGGATTTGTATTATGTCTCTCAATCCCATGCTCTTTACATAACTTGTCAAATTCTATCAAACAAAATAGACCACCATTATCAGTCCTCAAAAAATTAATCTTTCTACTAGTCTAATTTTCAACATCCTTAAACTCCTTAAACCGACTAAAGACTTCAGCTTTACTTTTGAGAAAATAAACAAATGTCCTTCTACTGTAATCATCTATGAAAGAGACAAAGTACATAGATCTAAATAATGGAGGAACTTTCACAAGACCAAACACATTTGCATGCACATAGTCCAAAACCCCAAAAGACTTAAATGAGAACTAGAATATATTTAAAAAGAAACACAGTGTTGCTTTCCATAAACACAATGTTCACAAAATTCAAACTCGAGATTACAATCATCAAGGCCTTTAATGAGGCTCTTATATTTTAGGGCTCTAAGACCCTTCTCACCAATGTGACCAAGTCGTTGGTGCCACAACATTGTCTTCTCTATGAGAAGCTTCATTTACAAGGAATGAGCACCCTTAGGTACCCAAACTTCACAACCATCAGATGTAGCTGCTATAGACTTATCTGTGTTCAATGTACAAGAAAATTGAGAGGGGGGTGAATCACTTGTACCTTAAAACTTCAAAATCCTCACAAACATTCATATCCACATTCATTCAATTAACCCTTAATTTGTTATAACAATTTAGCATGAAAAGAAAATAATAGAAACTAAATCAAATCAACACCATATATAAGATAAGACCATATTTACATGGAAAACCTAAGATGGGAAAAACCACTGTGAGGATTAGCTCACAATAGATAGTAATATCAACACCAAATACAATAGGGTGCAATACTATCAGAGGGCTCACCGCCAAAGGCTCACTACCAAAATAGAAAAGAATATAGAGAAGGGTGTTACAAAGAGAAATCCACCACAACATCACCAACACCTTCACAGCTTAATTGAATAATTGTAAACACCTATTCACTACATCTAACAATCTAACACATGAAATATCGCATTGAACTTCTCAAATTTGCACTCCAACACTTTGCAATTTGCATCATTTGCATTATACTTATCTATCTTCGCATCACTCAACAATTCAACTCATATTTATATCTTCAACCTTGAAACCATTCTCCAAGGTCGGTTATGCACCTCAACCATGCAAATTCAAATTAGATCGGCACCAAAACACTTACATGGAAAATAGAAGTGAAGGTAGACCACACCACTCCTTATTTGGGACCCAAATCCATAACACCACGCTACAACATGCATCTACAAACAATAAACACCCACCGTAATTAGTGTAAACACCAAGGTCGGTCGTTACCCATGTAAACACCACTAAAATTTTAAGTACATGCTTCTTTTGATCTAATAACAACTCGCAGACAAAAAATGTCACTTGAACACAATCTGGAATATTCCACAAATACCTTAAAAACCAACAAACTCCTTCGCAACAACTTTCACCTGAAGAATGTACACACCCAATACACTCAGACAATTCTACCATACACTACAACTTAAGAAAATGACTTCCAAATCACCTATAGACACTAAAAATTGTCCTAGGCTTGCAAACTTTATTTTCTCCATCGATTCCCCCTTCACTCCTAATAATTAAATAATTTTAATTATTTTCTAAGGTCATAAGTCTTCTATTAATTAAATAATTTTAATTATTTAATTAATTCATTTCTATCTTTTTATTTCCTCTTTTAATTAATTAAATAAATTTTATTTATTTAATTGCCTACTAATTTGTCATCTTCTTCCCACTTTTGAATTAAATTATTATTTAATCAAAAATCATCTTTTATAATTAAATAATGTCTCTATTATTAGTACTTGCCTTAGGCATAGTACTATTGTAATGACTTTGACTTTTTAAAGTTAACTAGTTATTAATAATATAGTTTTCAACCAATCAAAAACAATATTTAAACAAAAAAATTAAATTCAATTCAATTTTGTAAAGACAACTTGTAAAATATTTAACTTTACAAATTATAAAAATTATTTTTTGTACATTTGATTGGTTTAAAAAGTTGTGTGTTATTGGGGATAAAGCAAATTAAATATTTTTTTAAAGAATGATTTTTATTTTTTGCTTTATAAAATCATTTCATTAAATCTTTCTAAAGTAAATAAATGTTACTTATTTTGACATTTTTTTTAAGAATGATTTTTTTTATGTATGTAATTGTTATTTTTTTATTAAAGAAAATCTTAAAAAATCAATTAACTATTTTATAAAGATTTGGATTCACACTATTATTATTTTATGGTATAATTTGATTATATTATTATAGGTAATAATTTGTAGGTAAATAAGTTAATCTATATTATGTAGGTAATATATTAATTTATATTATATGTAAATTAATTTATATAATATATAATATAGGTTATTTTATGTTGTAGGTTCTCCTTTCATATATATTTATATATATTAATAAACTATCTTAATTAACTAATATGTTAATTATAATATTAATATTATTATATTATTACTATTAATATAATCAATATAATAGTAAATCACTATATTAATAATTATAACAACATTTTAAAGTATATTAATATTATAATATTACCTATTTACTTAGTTTATATAATGTAATTTATAAATTATTAATATTAAATTAATAGTATATTTAACTTCAACTATAATATGAATATTTCACTATCAATTTCAAAATCAACTAGAATCAATTAAGAATTATTTTTAATAATAAATCATTTGATTATTTAATGTTTAGCAAAGAACAAACTCAACTTCAACTTTATTAGTCATAGTTATGTCTAGTACAAATAATTCATAAACTACTTCCTTTCCTTATATAAATATTCTACTTCCTTTCCTTATATAAATATTCAAATGTATTCAACTTTAATTTTATTCACATTAATTAAACTTACATTTATTTTTATTCCAACTCTACAAATCTTTAATTAGAATACTACAAAGGCAAGTACTCGCCACTAGTGGCACTTGTTTAATTATTCATCCCCCACTTTTGAATTAAATTGTTATTTAATGAAAAAGTCAACCTATCACATGTCCTCCATAATTAAATAATGCTTCTATTATTTAACTAGCATATATATATTTAATAATATATATAAAATACGCTAGAGATATCTCGCCTATTCAATTTTTATGTGAAAATTGATTAAAAATAGGCACATTGAGAAGGATATCTCAAGACGTATTTTATATATATTATTAAATATATATATATATATATATATGCTAGTTAAGAAACATATTTTTATGTGTAATAGTGAATTTAGAATATTCCTTGTTTATTTAATTTTCTAATTTTCTAATTTTAAATAAATTAATTTAGAATTTAAAAAATTATAATTATTTTTCATTCCTTAATAATTTTATTTCTATTTTATTATTCAGAAATCATTTTATTTCTATTTTATTATTTCTTTTTTAATTTTAAGTATTTTAGAAACTTACTTTATGTGAAGTAATTTAACATGTTATTTTTATATCTTTTTTTTTTTTTTGATACTCAAGAGGTATCTCCAACCAAGGCCCAGCGATTCCCACCATACCTTGCATCGGGCTTACTTTTTGTTGCCAAGTTGGGGTGATGATGGGGCGAGCCAAGGCGAAACTAGTTCCCCTGGGGAGAAGCCCCGAGCCCGCAACAGGACTCCTCCGGGTTAACCCAGCCAGTGTGAATCAAACCTTGGACCTATATGGGACGAACCCAAAGCCTTAGCTCCGGGTTTTTTTAATATCTTATTTTTATAAATAATTATTATTATATAAAAAATCTCAAAAGAATATCCTATTTTTTCAAACAAGATATTAATTTAGAAATAAAGTCTCCCAAGATATCTTATTTTAAAAAGATCTTCAATATAGTAATTTGTAAAAAATCTCAAGAGATGTCTTGTTTCAAAAAGCTTTTGAATATTTTTTAATATTTAAGTATATTAATTTAGAAACTTACTTTCATATGCAGTAGTAAATTTAGGTTAGTTCTTTTATTTTCATATTTCACAAATCAATTTCTCAAACTCTTCTCACCTTTGCAACTTTCAAATCCACAAAATCAACAATTAGAGTTGTTGCTCATAAATTTAAATTTTGCATTTATGTATTTTTGAGTGAACTTGAGGTTGATAAATGGTGATTTTCAAGTCCAAGATAGATAGGTTACATTTTAAGGAACTCTTGAAGTTGGCATTCCATCAAATTATGATGAGACCACTAAGTTAATTAGGGTTAGGGTTGAATCTTAGTTAAATTAGATACCTATCACTCTTTTGAATTTTTCATATTAGTTTAATAACATAGTATTCTTCTTCATTTTAGTGTTTTTCATATTAGTTTAGTATCTCTAAGGATTATACTTCATTTGTTCTTTGCCTAGAATTTATAAATCATAGATAACTAAAATAGATAACAAAACTGTAAGAGTAAAACCAAGTTATGAATTTATACATGAGGACCAGTAGAGAGGTCTCCAATATTCTTTAAAACAATAAGGAAAACAGAAGGATATTGTTATCCTTGGGTGAATAGAGTTATGTACCACAACCTCGAGTGAATATAGCTATGTACAGAGGGGCTCTGGAGTACATGATACATAATCTATAACAATGCAAAGAAAGACCTTGAGGAAAACAAGGAAGCCTACTTCATTTCCAAATTTGCTTTGTATTACCCTCATGGTAGAATGGTGGATAGAACAACCAACATGGAAAATATGAGTATAATAATAGTAGTAGAGTTGACAAGCATATCCAACCCTCGAGCATCTTCAAATGTAAGCTTCTCCAGATTCTTGTCTCTACTGCTACAATTGCCATTGCATACAAGAAAAGCCCAAAAAATAAGTGCCAAGGAACTATTCTAGCTCTTTTGTTCTTTGATGTGCCAGGGTAGAAGAATGCTATGAAACCCACTACCCACTTGACACAAATCAACAAAAAGAGAAAAAAGTTTAGAGAAAGAAATATTACTTTATCAATTACATAAAACTTAATCCAACCCAGAAATCAATGAGAAATCAAAAGTACCTACAGACCAAACAAATAGATGGCACTAATCCCTAGCTAGGAATGCAAGCTATACATATTCTTAATATTGCTTTCATTGTAGAATTTGAAGAAATAAATCTAATAAACATAAAAACTGGATGCAACTGCACAGTGTCTCAAATAGTTATGACCATATACTAGAGAAATCCAATTATATACCATACTAATCTTAACAACAAACATATAAATAGGGTACCCTGGCTGCGAAATGAAGAAATAAAAGAAAAACAAACAGTAATCATCACCCAAATCATGAAAGCTTAGATTAATCCCATCAGACAAAGTTGTGAAGTAATTTTAGATCTATACTCCTAGAAACACTTTGTAAAAGCCATCTCATATTCAAAGATTCTAAATAACACATCAGGTGAAAAATGTTGGGATGTGAAGCCCAATGGTCACATGACCATTTGTATTCTCCCATCTCTTCGTATTTGAAGAGCTTTGTATAAATATGTGGCAGATCATGTATTATGTAGTTGATTGGTAATTAATAATAAAGTAATTCCCTACTTGAGAGTGGACGTAGGCAATTGTCAAACCACTATAAACTTGTGCCTCGTATTTTGTTCTTTATTTTTCTATTTTATTTCATTTTTGTGTTTGTTTTAATATTTGCAATTGGTATCAAGGCCAAGGAGTAGTGTTGAGTTATTGGTTAGAACCAAGGAGAAAAGATGGAAGTTGAAGAAGCCTCTCGGTACTTCCCATATATTTTAATGGGTATAACTAATTTTGTATTTAATGATGATGAGGTTGATTATGTCATTAAAGAATTTCTTGACAGTTTGGATTCGGTTGAAGAAGAGGGTTTGAAGAAATCGTTGGTTGAAAGAGAGACTGAATTTGTTATGGAAGATTTCATAGGTCTGTTGGAATCTGGTAGTAATCGCGGAAGAGGAGTTGATGGGACTCCTAAGTACTGGTTTGAAGATAGGGTGCCTCGGGTAGATCATTGGGCGACACTGAAGAAGAAAGTATCATTTGCAGAGAATGTTGATATTTTCTATTATGAGGAGGAGTATGACAATTTGAAGAAAACGACAACCATCCAAAAGGAGAAAGAAAGAAAGAGAGGAAGAAAGGGCAGACGAACCAGACAAGGGAAGGTCTGAAAGTGCTCTGCAGATTGTTTTGGAGGAGAGTGAATCCCCATGTGATGGGGCAGTATCACGAGATCCAAAAGAAAATCCCATGCCCAAGCCGGTTGCGGATCTGGCACCGGAAGCTGGAAATGGTGTTGCAAAGCTTGAGCTGGTCAAGCCTGTTGGTGTAGAGGAGGAACTGCTTGTGGGCGACATCATTGGTAAATTTCTTAACCTTTTGGAATCTGATCAAAATTTGGCTACAAGACAAGAAATTCTGGAGGAAAGTGTTTTTCATGTTGTACTAGAATGCGGGGATCTGAAGATTGTGTTGGGAGCCGAAACAAACGACCATAATTAAAAAATAGAAGAGACATGCGTAGGATAGGAGAAGGAGAATGAAGAGGGCGGCCCCCACAGCCTCCTCCCGGATGTACAAATTCAAGTCAGCCTTGTCTTCAAGCATTCTGTATATGAGTCCCGCTACAAATTCGGTTAGATTATTGCAAAGGAAGCCCCTATGGTAATCGACGTGCCTAATTTCGGTGTGGTTTCCGACCTTAGATACGTCAGCCAGGCCAAGCAACCATTCCAACCTAGAGTGTTTAGCCCAATAGAAGTATCAAGTCTCAAGAGTTTAGTGGACACTGGCATGAAGGAGGTTCTAGGTGCTTATGTTTGGTTAGAGAATGAGCGCCATACAGCCGCTCCTGTGTACCCATAGAGCATCCCTGTGATAGATCTGCAGGACTTGAATGGCCCCAATAGACAAGATACTGCCAATGCCATCGCTAAATCTTGTGAGGAATTGGGTTTCTTCCAGGTAGTAAATCATGGGATTGCCAAGAGTGTGATAAAGAAAATGGTGTAGGCTCATCACCATTTCTTTGAGCAACCAGAAGAAGAAAAAGCCAAATATAAAGATGAAGGCCACAAGAAGTGTGTTATATATGGGACCAGCTTCACTACAAAGGATGAAAGAATTCTGGACAGGAGGTATTTGGAGGACACTGAGCTGACTAAACCCCTAGTTGGAACTGCTAAGGTTCAACTCGCTGAAATTTTGGACAAAGTGGGCTTCGACTAGAGGCAAGAACGAACCCTCAAATTGAAGCGCCTGTACCCCATCGATCCTTGGATCAACAATTGGGCAACGATCAAGCGTGCAAGGTGAGAGTCGATGTTGGGGGCAATGATTCACCCAGATTGGAATTCATCAGATCATATTACACCCAACATGTTGGAAAAGGCGTTGTACAGAGAAGCCCTGTATTATGGCCTAATTGAGAGCGGTGGAAGATTTGTCGTGGAAGAGGAATTTGAGCAGTCGTGCACGTGAGTGATGGAAGAATGGAGCTCTGTGGCGATAAAGAGCTATTTGATAGGATTATTTCTTGATTCTACTTCACCTTAGTATTTTTTAAAGTCGTTCAGTCCATAAGAGGAACCACAACTTTTTGTTGAGGCGGTGAAGGCAAGATCCAACTACATCTCTGGAAGGGATATTATGGATCTGTGGGGATGAATTTTGCGATGTTAAGAGCTAGAAAACTAAGCTTGGAAGATGTTGCGAAGAAGAGATCAATGGAATTCTGGCTATTGCACAATGTTGCTTATGGAGAATCATGGTGTGGGCAATGGGGATATGAATTCGGGCATGGCAGCTTCGACATAACGCAACAAATGTACAGAAAATCCATTGAATCCCTGCGTGGAATGTCGTTAACACTAATGATTCACCAAACAGAAGAAAGAGTGGAAGGAGAGGTGGAAAACATAACAAGCATGTACCACAAAATCAGCGGCCAAACCGTCCACAAGCTCGGAGTTCTCTTTTGTTTCATGTTGGAGCTCAAATCCAGGTTGTCGCTCCACAACAATAATAGTACTACTATAAAAGAAAGGATGGGAGAGGGCCCCGTCATACTGAGCAATATAAGTGAGGATGAGCTTCCATGTTGGTGGTCAGGGTAGCCTAGCTGTGAAATGAAGAAATAAAAGAAAAACAGACAGTAATCATCACCCAAATCATGAAAGCTTAGATTAAGCCCATCAGACAAAGTTGTAAAGTAATTTTAGATCTATACTCCTAGAAACACTTTGTAAAAGCCATCTCATATTGAAAGATTCTGAATAACACAACAGGTGAAAAAGTGGGAGAAGAGAAAGGATGGTAACATTGAAGATACATTGCTTTTTTTTAGTATGGAAGGCCAACCCTCCACCATAGTGGAGAACTCAAATATGCAGGCCTTGGTCCCTTCCACCAAATAGAAATAATTCTCTTGAAAAACCTGGAAACAACTTGTCTATCTCATGATTCAACTTTCACAAAATCTTCTTCCTTTTAAAGACTATATAATATTTTACTCTCTATTATACAAAAAAAACTAAAATTTTAACAGATTTCAATAATATTTTCCGGAAAACTCGGTTATGGATCGCATGAATCTTTCCTCTCTTGTAAACTCTGTAACAATAGTTCTAAAGAGCCAAAAATACTCACATGTTGTCTGGATTGTTAGAAGTTAGAAAAATTACAAAAAATTGCTTACAAAAATTGCTTACAATACTTAGCGCGGAAATACTTAATCAGTGGAAACTGAAAAATCGAAGTCAAAAATGAAGAAATTTGTAAACAGAGAGAAGATATTCACCTCACAGTAGAAGGCGAAAACGTTGCAAATTATTCTTGATGGATTATCTGCGATATTCTTTAGAACCCCAAATACATAACACCTATGTCAAAATACTCAAAGTCTCAGAATTGGTAAGCAAGAAATGAATTTAAACAAAGAAAATATTCTAAGAAGGAAACCTTCATGTAATGGTTGCATGCACTGAAACCTTCATGTAAGGGTTGCATGAGTTGAAACAGGATTGCCATAATCTTCAAATTTTAAAATATATATTGTGTGCCTCTTCCTCGAATACCGGCAATGGCTACAGCTGTTTAGAGGATGGTTATAGAATATTTATTGAAGACATTTTTTATATAAAAATTAATTTTGTGCCTCTTCCTCGAATACTGGCAGCTGCCCGTCCATTTTTTAAGAAAAGCCAAAAATGTTAACAAAGATTTAGCTTCCACAATAGATCGCCTCTCAGTGAAATTATTCATTTCCATCTCAAATAAAATAATTTTATAATTATTTGAATTTCTCCTACAACCTCTTTTTTTGTACCAACATCATTATCCATGCCAATCTTATCTCTTGACATCTCATTTAATTTCAGCCCTTGATTGAATTATTTTATAATTCAATCTTAGCCATTCATTTCATATCTTTTCCCTAATTTTTCCCTAACCCTATTTCATACTACAACTTTCATTATTGGCCATTGATTGACATATCTTATTGACATTAAATCTCAACCCTTCATTCAAATTTCTCTTTTTTATAAAAGACCCATATCCTTGTCATTTTTAACATATCTAGTTCATGTGCAAGTACATGATGTTAGTTAGACAACTATCTTCAATATTGTGCTATCATAGACATTAGGCTACTATCAAGTATACTCAAATATGAGGGCATCAAGTATATTAAAGAAAAATGGAGAAGGGAAATGGAGGTCAAGTAACCATGGCATAGGTAATATTTACTTTGTGTTTATGTTTCTTATGTTGGATTATGCTCTATTGTTGGTTTAGGGTTTCATAGGTTTAGTTATGATGCTATTTTACTTTAACCTAAATTTTATCCTTGATTACATTGGTGAATCCGACATGAAGCTAACCATATTTTGCAAAAATTTCAAGAAATTTTGAAGTTTTCAAGTCTATGACGCAACTGCAAGCTAAAATGATGGAATCTCTGAAAGCCAGTGTGACACAATCGCCATCCAAAAAGACACAATTACTTAGAAGCCAAAAACATCATTTGGGTTGCATCTATTTTCAAATTTTTCATTTATTCTCAGTTTTTGGTTTTTGTTTTCATCATCTAACATCAATTTTGCATCATATTAGTCTTTGGTTTTATCAAAATTGGTTGCATTTTTTGTGTTTTGCAACTATAGGTTCCTATGATGCAACTGCTTAAGGCATCACTGCAACTGTTCACAACTCAAGAACATCATTTTTCTGCATCTATTTTTAGATTTTTCTCTTGTTTTCAGTTACTGGTTTCGGCTTTTGTCATATAACATCATTATTATATCATCTTGGTTTTTGGTTTTGTCAAAATCGTTCAAATTTATTGTGTTTTTGCAACTCTAGGTCTATTCACCGCAACTGTTGAGGGGGTGACACAATTGGTACCAACTTCACAACATTCTTCCAATGCAGTTGCCATTCTGTAAACCACAGTCAACAACTCCCACACCACAACTATCAAAGGCCATTGAGCCACAACTGTTATTTACAATGACGCAATTGCCTGTTTTCCTGAATCTTGCATTTTATTAGGAATTTTCAATTTTGGTTTTTTGCATCTTGTAGTTTAGGTGTTTTCTAGTACTGATATCTAATTTGTAGCATGTGGCACAGGTGAAAAGGAGACATTTTCATTTGATTTTTCTAACTTGTTTATCCTGTCCCATTTTACAATTTCATTTAGGTCATCCACATTCATTTGGTTAAAATTAACTTGTATATACACTCATTTGGTTTAAAATTTACAACTTGCATTACCTCACTCATGGGTTAAAATGAACTCAACTTGCATATTCACTCATTTGGCTTAAAATTTACAACAACTTGCATATCACATTCATTTGGACTTAAAATTAACCTTGCATTGTACACTCATTGGCTTTAAAATTGACAACTTTGCATCAAGTGTCTTTTCTCACATTTTGATTTGGGTACCTAAAATAAACCATTATCTTCATTGTCTTGTGGTTTTTCATTTTGTTTTAGAGGTGTGTATGCTCTTCTCTTGCACCATTTGGTGATCTTGAGAATCAAAAGAATCTCTTGACACTTGCATTATCACCCACACATTTGGTTTTATTAAGGTTAATGAACACCATGTGAGTGTGAGTCAAGTGTGTTGTGTATGCTCTCTCCTCGCACCTTGTGTGATCTTGGAGATCAAAAAATATATACTTTTCTTGCTTTTGTTCACCCTTAGAGGAGTATGCCTAAGAGACACATTCGTATAGAGAAATCAAAGGCGACTCCAACCAGTTTTTCCCTTGAGCTAGTATATAAAAGGATAAGACAAAACATCAAGTACTCATCCTATGTAGGCCTTAGCAATACAATGCTATTCAAAATGGGGAGGTACCTTCGAGTATAAGTGCCCCTAGTAGGATTGGTTAAAGCCTTAAGTGGCTTGTTGGATGTTCGCAAGGTGGCATGTCCTTGAGTTCCAACTAATAACCAAACTAGTTAGAATCCACCCTTTTGATTGAGTTTCAGCGATGTTCTTAATGCAGGGCTGTAGCATCACACCCATAATACTTTTACACCCAACATTTGGCTCCCTTAAGTGAGACGGGAATCCCTAGCTTAGTATAAGTTACTTGTTCCAACTTGTAGCTTTCCACAGAGAGAGTGATTGGGCCATCATTTCATACCAAGAGGCATCTATTTGTCAACTTTCATAAGAAAAAGGTGATACATAACCTGAAAGGGTGTCCCTCCCTTGCGTCGAAGGATATTCCTATAGTGGGTCTAAGAGTGACGCCATTGGCCATTGACCTTAGGGATAGACAAGTGTTTTATGTGTGATTTGTATTTGATATATGCTTGACCCATGTAAATTTGAAGTGAATAACCTCTAAACATACACATTGTGAACATACTTTTTGGACATTCAGACCAACTCAATTGTTTTTAGACTATTTACAGTGTTTTCTATTCATACTTCACACAAATCAAATCAAAATTGAGTCAAAATCAGTCAATTTAGGGCCAAAACAAATTGTTCACCTCAACTGGTTGTGTTTCACTACAAGTGTTGCTCGAAAAACCACAACAAATAAAACTAGAAGACTGCAACTAATTCCCATAACACAACATATGACACTCGAAACAATGCAATTGCTAGCTATTTAAAATTTTAGGGAAACCTGAAACGGTCCACTTTCTGATCAATTCCTAAGTACAATCTTGTCATTTGATCAATAGAATTGCAAACTTTCAGACCTATCATTCCATCCATTTCTTCATCTTGGCATTAGCTACATTTGTCATGGGTCAAACTTTAGGTCATCTCTTAGATTGCAAACACCTTGTTGCATACTTTGGATTTGGAAATTCATCAGCCTTTAGAGCAGTCCATAGTTACACACTAAGATTTATCTTGACCTTACCTTTTTCATCAATTTAGTCCTTTGTCATTTAGGTTGACTCCTCAACTCACAAGACTAGTTTGAGACCACCTTGTCAACTTGTCATTTTAGTCTTTAATCCTTAAGGTCTTGATAAATCAGATTTTTCTCATTGGCTATCTTAGTTTGGCTAGTGACCTTACCTTAGGTTTACCATAAGGTGCTTATTTATCATAATCTTAGTCATTATTTTTAGGTCATATTACCATTTCCCCTTCATCATCCTTCCACATTTGCATTACATTTGGCATACCTTAGTCTTATACATACCATAGATTTAGACCATTATGACACTATTGGAATCTTGACTATTGTCACTTTGACTCTTTATCTTGGTCCATCACCATTTGGCATCCTTTATATACCTTGAAAAATTCAAAAAAATAGTTGCATACTTTAGACATACCATAGATTTAGACAATTGTGACACTATTGACATCTTTACTATTATCACTTTGACTCTTTATCTTGGTCCATCACCATTTGGCATCCTTTATATACCTTGAAAAATCCAAAAAAAATAGTTGCATACGTTAGACATACCATAGATATTGACCTCATTCTGACATTATCCTATTGACATCTTGACTATTGTCACTTTGACTCTTTATCTTGATATCATCATTAAACATCCTTTATGCCTTGGGAAATCCAAAAAAAATAGTCATCTTGCATACCTTAGTTATAAACATACCATAGATTTCGACCTCATTGTGACATTATCCTATTGACATTTTGACTATTGTCACTTTGAATATTTATCTTGGTATCATCATTAGATATCCACTATACTTTGATAAATCCAAAAACATAGTTGCATAACCTTAGTCATAGCCATACCTTTGCATTGTCATACCTTATACATCATAATCACATTCACCTCCCCTCTTTTGCAAGTCTTTTATTGTCGAAACAAGAGCACAAAGGAAATAAAAAGAGATGGAATTCACCCAAGATGATGAGTTTGTCAACCCCTTTGGTAATTCTTCCCATGGGGTGCCTAGACCACAAAAATCAATTCCTAATCCATTTGAAAAGTTCATAATAAGATACAAAGAAGGTCATGTGAATGTAGAGGAAGTAGAGGTTGTCATCCAAGACCCCAAGATAGCCTCCTTTGTGGATGAGATAGTGGCACTAGAACCCAAAAGGTTCCTAGCTAAGTTATTACATGAAGGGGCTACAATTCCCCATGGCTTTGATGTCAACACACTCCAAGCCCAATTCCTACCCCAAACAAACAAAATCAAGGACATGGTACACCTACCTCTAGTGGCTCCATCCCACAAATCAATACTTCCATGCCATTAGGAGGGTCCACACAAGACTCCACAACAATCCACACATCACCATTTGGCACCTAAACAATGACACAACCCATGACACAATCCTTTATCACTTCATTTAATCCATTTTCCACATCTAAAGCTATGGGGGTATCATCTTCCAATCCATTTGTCATGGGTCTAAATAAGACAAGAAAAAGACCTAATATTGTTGTTAATGGTCCTAAAACTCCCAAGACAAATGTTATACCAAACATGGGGACCTCTCAACATACCATCACATCACAACAAGGGCCTACTCCTAGTATGCATGCACAACACAATACACAAGGATCTACTCCAAATAATACACAAGGACCTTTCATACAACATGGAAACCAAAACTTACATGGCCACACTTTTGCAAGTTCATGGCAAACACAATACAATCCTCCCTACACCAATCACATTCCAACTTCCAACCAAAACATTCATAACCAAATACCACCTTTCACCGCTCATATGCAAAACCAAAATCCATCATACACATTCATGACTAATCAAAATCCATCTCACAACATTAGATTACAAAATGCGAACATGGACTCTTATCACAATACACAAGACACATCATTGACCCAAGTGGATGTCCTAGCAACTCAAATGCTTGCCTTGTAAGAACAAGTGGAGAATAAGCAAGTATCAAAAAATAAAACTTATTCTACAAAAGACTTATGTCCATACCCATTTGACAAAAGTCTATACATGCCTCCCTTCCCACATGGCTACATCATGCCTAACTTTCCTAAATATAGAGGAAAGGGAAACCCTATTGAACATGTGAGAGAGTTTTCTACAGCTTTCATAGGCATTGCATGTGAACCCACATATCTAATGAGACTATTCCCACGAATTCTTACAGGACAAGCACTTGAATGGTTTGGTCACTTGCCAATGGGAATACATACTTGGGGAGATTTTGCTGATAAATTTGTAGAACATTTTGCATACAAAATTGACAATGAGAACCATTGCCACCCTATGTCACACTACACAAGAAGAAGGAGAAACCTTTGTGACATTCTTGCAATGATAGAGGATTTTAGTTAGTAGATGTCCCGTGGAAATACCCGAAAAGAAAAAAGTTATCATATTTCTAGAAAACCTCAATTCAAATTTGAGACACCAATTATGAATGCAATGTTGTGCCTCATTTGCAGACTTAGTAGAGAAGGGCATCATACTTGAGAAGGAACTTATTGACAAGGGAGAGATAAAAAAATTCAACAAGAACATGACTACCCAAAACACTTCAAATGACAAGAACAACTATTGGGCCCGCAACAAAAATGTCACCAATGATGGAGTAGTCAATGTGAAGGCAGTACACACTAGTCCTACAATCACACTTAGGGGACCTAACACATCAAACAACCCAACACGTGTTCCTGATCATACAACGAATGCACTCCAAAACATGCAAGAACAAAAAGCTCAAAGGAAGTTTCTCGCAAGACGCAAGTATACTCCCTTAGGGAAGCCAATCGAATCAGCCCTTAAACAACTCTTGCAGCAAAAGGTCATACAACTTCCTAATGCAAAACCATATGACCCAAGGCAATTCAAACCTTCATGGTGGGATGATAACGCCTTTTGTGACTATCATCAAATTAGACGACAACCGACTTCGCAATGTAGACAATTGAAAAATATCATTCAGGACCTCATCAAAAACAACATCATAGAAGTCGATGGACAACAATAAACCTCTAATAGTGACCATAAAGTCTTTAAGGATCCATTGCATGACCATGGAAAAGGAAAGGCCTCTAATTTAGGTTCTAAGACCAATAATTCTACCAACTATACCAATTCAAAATATGACTACACTACCGTCCATCACATTCACATCGCCAACGATTATGTCAATACCATTACCATCAAGAAACCAGTGAAATGTGTCGTCAGTCCCTATCAAACCAAGGTGACTATCTAAGGTGCTCCCAAAAAAAACAACCAAAGTCTCAATATAATCTACTTGACCACTTGGGGAAAACACCCGCATAAATATCTATCCTTGAGTTGTTGTGTATATAACCTAAGAATAGGGCCATCCTTGACAAAGCTTTACAAGACACTACCATTCCCACTGACCTTGATGCCAATTGCTTGCAGGAGATGGTGGGATACTTGAATAATACTCATCATTTCTCTTTCTTCGACCTAGGTTATTCAACCCAATAGACCAGTCACAATGACCCCTTACATCTTGAAGTCTTTATCCATAAACATAAAGTCAAACAAGTCTTGGTAGACAGTGGAGCAGGGTTAAATATTTGCACCCTCAAATTGGTTAAGGATTTACGCTTCTCTGAAGCATAAGTAGACACAACAAATAGTATTGTTATCAAAGCCTATGACGATGAAGAACGCTCTTCTAAGGGCATTATAAAAATACCTATCAGAGTTGGACCCACAGTAATGGACACCACATTCCAAGTCTTGGACCTTGATCTTCCATATAATCTTCTCCTTGGACGACCATGTATACACACCATGAAATTCGTGCCATCCACATATCATCAATGCCTCAAGTTTACCCACGAAGGCACTGAAATTACAATAGTAGGTGATCCTAACCCCTTTCAATATTGCAGCAATCTGAGGAGGACTACTCAATTCCAAGTGCCTATCAATAAGGAAGCTTTTTCCTCCACCTTGTCACACTACATTGATCCATCTTCATTGACTAAGTCGTCCACTTCATTTATCACACCGTCAAACCCCAAGGTCCAAGTTCATGACATGGGATGTGGAGAATACTATGTGAACAGTTACCCGCATGTGACAGTGATAATATTGCTAAGAATGTTCAGACTTCTAACAACGATGTCAAGTGAGCTTCAAAAGGTACACAAATAGGTGGGTGTGCTTGGATTGAGACCTTTTGGGATCTCAATGACACCTTTGTCTTTGTCATTCAAGATCATCCATCTCCATATCATGAATCTCTCTCCATCATTCCATCCTCTGAACCACCGTATGATCATTCCAATCATCCTGGGTTAGGGTATGTACCCCCTACTATTGCCTCTACTAAGTCATCTTTCCAACTCTTTAAGGATGTGCAAGCTTCCTTTGATATTAACATAATTGAAAAGGATAGTACCAAAGACTCCATTGATGGCATCACCACTCTCATTCATCCACCAAACATTCTTGTCAGTCCATCCACTTCACCCATCCCACTCACATCCATCTGCATCATAGATGTGGATCAACAAGTCATATCTCAAGAAAAGAACAAGGGTAAAGCTCAAGAATCAAAGATGAAAATTCCCTCTTTAAAATGAGACCAAGAATCAAAAGAAATCCTACAAAGAAAAGAATATCAAGAAAAGTCCTCTAGTCAAAATCAAAAGCTATTGGACAAACCAAAAATAAAATTCCAAAGTGAAAATCAGAAAGCATTGGTCTCCATTTATGCCCCTTCATCTAAAATCATTAGGGGCATCTATCAAAGCACAAATTCAAGAGAAGAGATTTTTGGTCCAAGGTCTCCATCCTCATCACTTTCACTCATTTCATACATCCCATTCAATCCATCCATATTCACACATCCATCATATCATTCCACCTCCATTGGTGATGTCTTTCAATACACCTTTGACGACGACCCCTTCACGTACTCTAACTCATCGATCACCCAAGCTCCTTTTCATTTGAAGCTTGATGGCCCATCTAGTGTGCACATTAGGGAACATACCATAGCCTCTTTTGTCTGCCACATCTATCGTCCTTCATATTTTCCACTTGCACTCCTCATCTAGATTAGGTCCTTTTGTCCAACATGGTCATCCAAACAAGGTCAATGTATTGTCATGGAAGACTACGAATCAGGGGCTTATCAATTCTACACTTAGCTTCAAAGAACCATGTCATAACCATAAAAATACAAAAAAAAAGTTAAAAATTAAAAAAATCATTACCCTGATGAAAACCTGACAAACAGGCATCTTGGTGACACCAAAAAAAATCAAAAAATAAAGAAAATAGTAAAGAGAAATAATTTGTCCAATAGTGAAAACCACTTTGGTGGAAATTTGGATAAGTACCATGGTGAAAACCTAGAAAATAGGAACCATGTGTAGTTCATCTTTGCTCCATCGTCTACCATCATTCTATCTGATTCCCACTATCCATTCATTTGCCACTCCATTTTTCACGACATTCATAATAATCCTTGGTTTTCCTTTTCCATAACCTGGAATGATTGACATTATGCGTCTTTTCACCTTTAATATATATCTTCCATAACACCTATCTCAGTCCACCCCTAATAAATTGGTCTTATACCCAACTGGGGGAAAATACTTGACATGTGTCATCATTGGATTCTACACTTACTGTTGGAGGTCACTATATCAAAAAGCCAAAAATAAAATCAAATATTCCCAAAAAGACAAAAAAATTAAATATCCCAAAAATCCAAAAAAATCATAAAACCGCAAAAAAAAATTCCAAAAAAATCAAAACATAAACACAAAACGTCCAAATAACTTTCAAAAATCCCAAAAAAAAGAGTCAAAGTCAATCATGTCAGTCAAGTCTAGTCAAACTATGTTGCCTCTGCGACTTCACGTAGGCAAGGCCATCAGTTGATGAGCCCCTAAGGCTTTAGGTCAGTCCTTTTAGGTTTGTTGAATAAAGGTCAAATCATAATTCAGTCCTTTGTCAATAAAGCAAAGTCAAGTCATGTCGAACTACGAGGTCTCTGCGCATTGTTACATAGGCAAGGCCATTTGTTGATGAGCCCCCGAGGCCACCTAGGTCGGTCCTTTAGGGTTTGTCAAGTCAGTCATAATAAATAGGACATTGTCAACTTGGACATAAACAGTTGTCAGAACATCATACAAGTCACGAATCAACAAGACAAACAAGTCAACAAGTCTTCAAGTCAAATTGGTAAATTGTCAAAACAGTCAAACATCAAATCAACCTCAAACATCCAATCGGTCAAACATTTGTCTCATACATGATGTGTCCTTTCTGCAAATCAGACATTGTCACTATCAAACATTACTATTTTCCTTATACAGGTGGTGACATGATCAAAACCAAACTCGACGTCTTATACGACATGTTTCCTCTCCTAAAACTAGGCCTTGTCAAACAATCAACCCGTTAATCACCTAGTTAATTAAACATCGACAAACAATTTTGGAAAAAACTTTGAATAGTTGTTGACTTTGTTGGGCTATTTTGTCTTATCTTTTTGGATTTGTCTGTGAATCATGTTACTAGCTACCTTGAGGATGTCCCATGAAGGATTTAGAGGAGCGATGATGTCTCATGACTCTTTTCTTTGACTATTGTTTGCGAATTGTCTTGGAAAAAAGGCTTGGGGCAACTTTTCCCTTAGTATGAGTTAGGATATTCCTTGTCTATGATTGTTTGTTTTGCAAGTTGATGACCTTGCACACCTTGGTCTATATCATACCAAGGTATTTTTTTTCCATTTGTCACATTTTACCACCCAATGATAATTAATGCAAAGCCTTGCATAGCAAAATACACATCTTTATGTTGTCTCCATTATCTCCATGCTAACATCCATATCTAAAGCACTAACATTTCCTCTATCCACATCTTGGCAGTGTCCTATGACACACAAAAATATCCCACATACATCATGTTAGGAAACATTATTGATATCATTATCATAGTAGGCATCATCCATATTAGTTTATTTATATTGCATGTGAAAATACAAAAACATAGATTGCATCCATATAGCATTCACATTGTAATCATCACCCATTATCGTTTATATTGCATTGGCATTTTATAAGCATTGCATAACATTATTTCATAACATATCACATTGCACTACATGAGTCATAACAAGAATAATCATGTCATATCATAACATTATGTGGCATCCATAATTCATTAGGCATATATCATAATGCATGTCCACATAACATTCATAATATCATAAAATAAAATACATCTATATAGCATCTAAACATCATACATAAACATACATTAAGTCATCCATAATGCATTAACATATAACATCATTGCATAATCATAAAAATGCATAAACATCATTAACATAATCATCCATCACCTAACATCATAACAAAAAAATACACATCATAAATCACCACCAAAATCATATATCATATATATCGCTCAAAAAGTGTCACAATACAATGTCAAGATGTATCCCAAAAATGGAGCTCACGGGCTCAATGGTCAAAAATATAAAGTGTCCTAATACAATGTCAAAATATGCTCTAACTCGAGCTACCATGCTCCCTAGAAGGTGATTGTCATGGTGACCCTGAGGACCTATGCTTCGAAGGTGGCCTATCATATGGCCCTGATTGTGTCGACCCTGAAACTCTGCCAATGCTCTTTGACCTGCTATGGGATCATCTACTATGAGACCTACCACTGCTCAAGGCCTCTGAGGTGCTTGGTGCTCTCCTCTCAGGTGGTACCTCAACCTCATACAAATATTTGTATTACTACTCCCATTTTCTTGATCTTAGGAGTGCTCTGGCCATATCTGCGCTTGACCCATTGAGGGTGGAAAAAAATCTATGACCCACTAATTTTCCTGCTGACTCCTAATCACCGATGTATCCCTCTTTTTCTGCATCCCATCCCTCTTTATCCACAAAGCCCCTATCTCGACCTCTAATTCCTGGATCATGGTTGTAGCCTGCTCCAACCATGCCTAAAGATCAGATATCCTCCAATCTACCGACCTATCTCCTCCCTTGATCGGTATCTCATTGAATCCAACCTTTGCATCCACACCCATGCTCGAAGGCTCCACTCAACCTCTCCCATCACCTCCTCCTCTTGTCTCTCCTCCTCCAGGTGCTTATCCCCCACCTCCACATTGTGTTGTCCCACCTCAAGAAGTGGCACCTCTTCATGTCACTCCTTTTCCACCCTCTCCTCTGCCACCCTCTCCTCATCTACCCTCTCCTCCTCACCCTCCTCCTAGATCAGTGATAGTGGTATCCCCCACTATCTCCCCATCCTCCTCCTCTAGTCTCTAACTCCTCCTCTCCCTCCCTATCTGTCATCCCCATCATCGCCTCTCCCTCTGTCTACCGTCCCTCCATCTCCCCATCCTCCTCTCCATCCCCGATCTCCCCTTCGGCCTCATGGGCCCCTACCTCAATGCTTTACTATCATCGGCTAATCTGGGTCTATATATGGCTCTAGTCTATGGGTTCCCCACCATGCATCATAATTTTTTGTGGTCCCTAGATCCACTACACCACCCCTCCATTCCCACTGCACTAGCTGCAGTGCGTCTATATCCTGCTCTACTGTCACCACAAGAATCATCTAACCCCATGGATATACCTCACACAAGGATCACATGAACTCTGCTGACCCTCACGACACATCATGTGCCTCTCCAACTTGTCGCCTCACCCACTCTGGAAAATACTACTCAATAATACGTTGCGACTACACAGTGCGACCAATCAGGTATCTAGCTTGTATGTACCATGGTAAGTGTTGATCCTCGTCCGCCCATTGCTGACAATCCATGTATGGTCTCCAGAAAAAGCTCGCCAATACATCAATCCCATGCCTCTAGTAACCTGTATCCTCCACATGAGTGTGTGTAACTATGCCACCATACATATATACCTACGACATACCATCTCCTAGTTGTCAATCCACTATAGGATGAAACACTACGATGTGCTCCCATGTCTGTACGATCAGGAGCATCACCCCGCAGCTCAATCTAACCATCCTAATATGCAATATCATGCAACTAAAAGTAGAGCATCACCAACAGATAAGGCCCCCATGCATAGACGGTCCCATCCTACATCATCCCTACTAGCACCTCTCCATCCATCTGGAAATCCATGCCCTTTGCAATATGGAATGATAACCCCAGCAATCAAGATACATAGAACACATTCATATCTCTCATACCACTCTACTAGCGTCTCGCACCTAATCTCATAACCATCCACTTTGAGCTCTGTGACATCCTAATAATCATAATGGTCATAAATGGCCTACATTCCTCACGTGGGATCATACCTAACTCGCTCTCCTCGAATCGACAGTCTAAGTATCCAGTACATATCCTCTAGGGTCACAATCGCCTCCCCAGTTGGAAAATGGAATGAGTGTGTCTCAGAGTGCCACCTCTCTACAAGCGCAGTCAAAAAACCTCTATTCGCCTTGACGATGGGAATATAGGTCACGTGATATAACCCAAGATACATCAACCCACACTTTTCAGCATCGGATAATTGATCCCAAAGTTGAAAAGTCGATGGTCGCGACTCCCAAGTATAAATAGGGGGAAGAACAACCTGTGGTCACAAGCAACAGTCATTGCGTCAATCCAAAACCCTAATTAGACTTATTGGACTTACATTGCACAAGACATTTCATCCTAAACTGGGGAAAAATTTTAACCAGTCAATTGTGTCATTCTACTTGGCAAATGCATCACATAAATCAATCACGTCACTTTTTTTGCATCTATGTCGCACAACTGCGATTGTGTCGCACGCCTCAAAAAATGCTTCACTGGGGTCGATTGCGGTAAACCCCCAATCACTTGTGTCTCATTCGTTCATAGTCACATGCGTCACTCGTGATTGCAATTGTAGCGAACGTCGTTCACTGGAATTGCCTACTAAATTCTTAGGCCCTAAATGCACAAAAAACAAAAAAACACAAAGTAGGTATGGAGTACTTATCGGGTCCCCTACGCCCTATGGCCATCGAAAGGTACAAATGCGATACCCACTGTGCTTGGCATGAGGAACTAGCGACATCCTGACAGCTACTTTCTCTCCAAAGCTCTCCAATCTCCAACTTCAAAGTGTACAAATGAGCAATTTTCCCACTCTAATTTCTATTTATAAGCAATCAAGGTTAGGTTTTGCATTAGGGTTTGTGTTGGATGCACATTTGAGTGATTTCAAACCTAAATTTCACCACCCCGAAGGTCCTAAAAATTATTTCTTTCGCCACCATTGCATTCTTTGCTATCAAATTGACTTATCGAAACAATTTTCAAATTTTTTGAATTTTTTTGAAAATTTGTAAAACTTTTCCGAGGGGGCATAGGTCCACCCTACTTACACTGCGGCATGTTTTGATTATTTTTTCTTTGACACAATGTGATAAACTACATTGTATCAAAGAGAGGCAAAATGTAGACACTAAAAACTGTCCTAGGCTTGTGAACTTTATTTTCTCCATTGATTCCTCCTTCACTCCTAATAATTAAATAATTTTAATTATTTTCTAAGGTCATAAGTCTTCTATTAATTAAATAATTTTAATTATTTAATTAATTCATTTCTATCTTTTTATTTCCTCTTTTGATTAATTAAATAAATTTTATTTATTTAATTACGTCACTAATGTCTTTTTCTTCTATAATTAAATAAATTTTATTTATTTAATTATTATCACTTTCTACTATAATTAAATAGTTAATTTAATTATTTAATTATTCACTAACATTTTTTGTCATTAAATTAAATAAATCTTATTTATTTAATTGTCTTCTAATTTATCATCTTCCCACTTTTAAATTAAATTATTATTTAATCAAAAATCAACTTGTCACATGTCTTTTATAATTAAATAATGTCTATTATTTAATTATTCATTCCCCACTTTTGAATTAAATTGTTATTTAATGAAAAAGTCAGCCTATCACATGTCCTCCATAATTAAATAATGCTTCTGTTATTTAATTATTCATTTCCCTCTCAAATTAAATAATTTTATATTATTTTAATTTCTCCTACAACCTATTTTTTTGTGCCAACTTCATTATCCATGCCAATCTTATCTCTTGACATCTCATTTAATTTCAACCCTTGATTGAATTATTTTATAATTCAATCTTAGCCATTTATTTCATATCTTTTCCCTAATTTTTCCCTAACCCCATTTCATACTACAACTTTCATTCTTAGCCATTGATTGACATATCTTATTGACATTAAATCTCAGCCCTTCATTCAAATTTGTCTTTTCTATAAAAGATCCCTATCCTCGTCATTTTCAACATATCTAGTTCATGTGCAAGTACATGTTGTTAGTGAGACAACTATCTTCAATATTTTGCTATCATATCTTAAACACATAGGCAAATCTTCAATCTAGAAGAAATATGGAGCGACACTAGAACACTGATCTTCAACCTAGAACACACTGCAACTCAATGTTTCCTCTTTTTATCAAATTTTCTCAAAAGCACTTGGAAACTATGCATCAAGAACACATCCTCATCATCTCCATCACTTCCTCAATCATAGACAGAAGCTTATCAAAGCAACACTAGAGGTTGACACCAGTAGCTTACTAATGACAACATAATGCAACTAATCAAAGCATCATCAATGTAATCAACATAGTCAATACCAACAACTACACATACTCTTGCAACCATATTCTTCTCATACAGTTGACACCAATGACAACATGAGATTTTTGACATCAATGACAACACCAACTGCTCATACTTGCAACACTCTGCTCAATCCGATAGTGAGGATGAAGAATCTAGATATTTCCTTTATTTTTTAGAGAAACTATTGCACTAAACTATGCATGCATTCAACTTGAACAAGGTGTTGATTCAAACACCCTTACCAACACCAGATCTCCTCTCATCATCTTGCATCCTCCACTCAAGAAAATAACTTGCACACTTGAATCATTTAATTTACTCACTAAGAGTAGGTTTTGTGCCAAACCCAAGATATGCAAAACACCGTCAATCCCCTTCACTCTACCATTAGGGAATTTGATCTTGACTCTACCATGGCCAACAATCTTTATATGAGAGTCATCACCCAGGTACACCTTCCCACCATCATATTATTCATACTTCGAGAACCAACCCCTATGCAAGATCACGTGGAAAGAAGCACCCAAGTCTATTAACCACACATCTTTTGATGCATGGGTTGCCAAGGTTGTGACAAAAGTATCTAAATTATCTTGAGAGGATTTGTCAGAGTCAAAGTTTGAGAAATTATTTTTACCTTTCTTTTCTTATCCTCCTTATACTCTTTATGTAAATGACTAGATTTGTTGTAGTTCCAACATTTTTCCTTGGACTTGGCAAGAGACTTAAATTTCCTCAAAGATTTGGATTTTGAATTCTTTCCCTTTTTCTTGCCTCTCTTTATATCTACCATGAACAACAAGAGCCTCCTTAGCCATCTCAAAAAATTTCCTCTACATCTCTTCAGATAATAGCAATGCAACCACCTCATCCATCTTGAAATTGGTGGTAGTAATCACAATGGCCATTACTAAGTGATCCCACAAGTCTAACAAAGAACATAATAGAATAATGTAACAAAATTTTATCACCAACAAAACCCAATTGTGCTATCAACATGTTAAACGCATTCAGGTGATTTGCAACGGACCCTCCATCTTCCATCTTTAGAGAATACAAGTTATTTCATAGGAATAATTTGTTCACCACATATTTAGCTTGATAAAAATCTCCAAATTTCTTCCAAAGGTATTTTGTAGTCTTCTCTTTATGGACGTTCAAGAGCATAAAATTAGCCAAACAAATTCTTATCAAACCATTGGATTTTCTATCCATCAAATCCCACTCTTTCGGGGTTGTACTAGATGGTTTTGTACCGATTATTGTAACCCACATATCTCTATCCACAAGCATATCCTCCATCTTCAACTTTTATAACTTGAAGTTTATGCCATTAAACTTCTACATTTCAATTCTACTAGATGTACTTGCCATATTTTTCCTGCAACAAGGTCACAAAATATTCTTCTGCAAAACTCCCACTGAAACAAATATTGGCTCAAAAAATCCTTCAACCCCAACAATGAAATCAAAGTTTTCCAAGCTCTGATACCAACTAAAAGGAAGTCGAGTGCGTGGAAGATGCTTCCTACAATAATCTAAGCATGAGATAAACAATAAATAGATAAACACCTTTAACTATTACATATTTAGATGTACATACATATCATAAATAGATAAACAATAAAAACATAACACAAAATTTACGTGGGGAAAGCCCTTTCAATAGAAAAACCCCACACTCCAAAACATAACTCAATTATATTATTTAGCAACAATAAACAAGTTACAATATAATTGCAGAGCTATGCTCTTGCAAGAGTCTTCACACTTCTCAATTTTGGCGTAATTCCAACAACATAATGGTATTTCAACAAAAAAGTAACACACAACTCCAAAATACAAGTGCTCAATATATAGGAGCTTACAATGCATTAATTAGACATTTCTAGAATCTAACACTCAAGACTAAATATGCAACATGGAAAATACCAAAACCACTATACATGCATAATGGTAAGTTTCCACTTTTCAACACATGTAATATTGCAACTACCAATTATCACTAATCTTGCACATGCAAAAGCTAAACTTTCCAAAATAAACTAACTGCACCTCCCAAAATCTCATATCTCATGCAAAATATGTTGGAAGCTTGAGTTGTTTGGGTTTTGTCATTAATGTCAACACAATGGTGTTGGTGTTGTCATTGTTGTCAACCTATAGTATAGTTGCAGAGTTTTTTGGAAGCCTGAGTTGGTTAGGGAGATTGTTTGTGTGTGTTTTAGTATGTTGAGTGTTGTCATTGATGTATGGAATAAGTAAGTGTTGTGGTTGCAATTGGTTCACTTGGTTTCCAAATGCTTTTGAGAAATTTTGAATAAAAGACTGTGTAGTGTGACAATAGTGTGTTCAATGTAGTGCTCCGCATTTCTTCATGGTTGAAGATATGCTTGTGTGTTTTGGATATGATGAATCATAGGTTTTCAAAGCTTCTATATTCAGAATTGCATATTTTGGATCGCATGACATTAAAAGTTGTGTTTGACAGTTTTTTGGGAGAAATGAGATTGCTCCACGTTTCTCTGCAATAAGGTTTCTTGTCTTATGGATTTGGGAGTGTTCTTATATTGTTTTTATCTACTTTCCCTTGAGGTTTCAGGTGTTGAGGTATTATGCAAGGTTGGATAGTAAGTTGTGTTTTGTGGTAGTATGTCTAGTTGCACAGAATGATGGTGTTCTCAATTTCAAGTGGTTGTGGCAGAGTTGCAGAATATTTCTATGATGTTGTAATATTCTAAAATTTTGTGTGGATGTTGTGAAGTGTTATTCTGTGGTCCGTGTGACCTAGAGAAGTATGTGTGTGGTTGCTTGTAGTGTTAGTTCAGGTTTGGCTGACCTGGCATGCTAGCACTATTTGAGGAGGTACCTCATGGATTCTGAATGTATTGTGCAACATGGTGATGTGGAATTGGGTCTTAGTTAACCCTTGGTGTGGTTTTCCTTCACTTGTTTACACCGCAGAGTTGTTTGGTGTTGCACGCTTTAGGTGCATATGTTTTATTAAGGCCGACCTAATTGGGATTATTTAGGTCAAGGATGCTATAAAAACAAGGATAATTGTTGGAGATGAGTGTGGATCTGTAGAAAGTGTGCAAAATATGTGAATTTTATTAAGTGTGGTGATTTGAGTGCGAGCTTAATGCATATGACTCTGATGTAGTGAGTAAAAGGATTTATTCTTAGTGTGCTTGAAGTTACTAGAAGTAGTGAGCCAAAGGTCGCCGATGGTGCAAAGTTGCAGTGGTGGATTTCTCCTAATGCCTTGAGATAGTGAATCTATTGGTAATAGTTTTCTTTTATTCTTCTTTCTTCTGGATAAAGAGTCATTTTGGTAGTGATTCTTTCTTCTTTTTTTGGGTAATGAGCCTACTTGTATTTGGTGTTGCAATTTATTTATATGTGAGTTGATCTTCACTGTGGTTTTTCCCTTCTTGGGTTTTTTGTGTAAATCTGGTGTTCCTATGTGTTTGGATGTATTTGCATTATTGTTTCATATGTTCACATTCTGCTAATGCATGATAAGGGTTTAATAATTGATAAGGATTTGAAAGATATTTGAGGGTTTGAATGATTTAAGTATACAACTGATTCACCCCCCTCTCAATTGTATTGTGCATCTAACAATTGGTATCACAAATATGGTTCCCAGGAAGAAGCTTAGTTTCTTGAGGTAAATCCAAATGGCGCACAGGAACGGTGTCAAAGCATGAATGTTTGATGGAATAAATTATGCTTACTGGAAAGCCATGATGGATTCCTTTCTAATTTCTCTTGGTTTTGGTGTCTAGAAATCAGTTGAAAAAGGATATACTATGCATGTTGCTAGTTCAACAAGTGATGATGAGATCAAATATTATGAAAATAATGGTAAAGAAATAAATGCTATCCTAAGTGGTCTTTCTGATTCTAAACCTGGAAAAGTGATAAGTCTAAAATCTGCTAAAGAAGTCTGGAAAAAGATGGAGATTATTTATGAAGGAGATTACAAGGTCAAATAAGTGAAGATGTGAAATTACAAAGCCAAATTTGAAACCCTAAGGATGTTTGCAAATGAACATATTATTGCCTACATGCTCAGAGTTGATGAAGTTGTCAATGTCATCAATGGTCTTAGTGGAAAGCTGGAGGAAAGAGAAGTTGTGACAAAGGTATTAAGAACTCTTCTTAAATATTATAGCTCTAAAGTTTCTACTATTGAGGAAGCTCAAAATTTGGACAATTACTCTAGAGATCATATGTATGGTGCTTTAACTTCTTTTTAAATGAGAGAGTTTGTTCAGGATGCTATAAATAAATAAACTTCCTTTAAAGTCTGCAAAGTAGAAAAAGATGATGAATTGGATTAGGATGATCTTTGATGAGGTGGAAGAAAATTTTGTGAGAAGGTTGAAAAGGGGGGGGCACTAGAAAATATAGAGGTAAGTTACCTTTTAAATGTTTCGACTGTGGAAAGATAGGTCATTACACTTTTAAATGTTAAATCAAAGTTACCAATGACAAACAAAAGGATCATAAAAGTAAATTTTTCAAGAAGAGTTATTATGTTGAAAAGGACAATGGTGTTTTTGATGATGAGGAATTAGACTATCTAGATGAAGGAAGTGATGAATGCTTGCTCATGGCTTTAAATGCTAGAAAGTTAATGCTACTAATCTTGAAAGATGTGTGAAAGAAAGTGCTCTAGAAATAGTTCATAACATTGAAGAGACTATGTTGATTGCTTTTCACGCAAGAGAAGAAAGGAAATACTAGATCTTTGATAGTGGATGCTCAAATCATATGACAGGTGATAAGAGTAATTTTTTTAAGCTTGAAAGGTATGATGGTGGTCTTGTTAAGTTTGGTGATGATACATCTACTAATATCTATGGAAAAGGTTCAATTAGTTTTGATGGAAAGCATAAAACAGATGATGTTATTTATGTTAAGGGTCTCCAACATAATCTTCTAAGTGTAGGAAAAATGTTTAATAGAGGATTCAATCTTTTTTTTTAGGATGGTGGCTGTGAAATCAAAAAAGGAAGATCTATTACTCTGGCTATTGCAGGAACAAGGACGAAAGGTAATGTTTATCAACTTAAAGGTAGTGGTGCTAAGTGATTTATGTCTCAAATTAATAAAAGTTGGTTATGGCATAGAAGAATGGGTCACATCAATTTTGACAACCTAGTGAAGATAAGTTCTATTGATGTTATGAGATATCTGCCAAGGATAAAAATGCCTATCAATGAGATCTTCAAGGAATGTCAAGTTGGAAAGCAAACAAAGAAGAGGTTCAAGAAAAAAGAATATTCTATTGCAGGTCCTTTGGAGTTGGTGCATATAGACCTATGTGGAACTACCAGAATAAGAAGCTCATGTGGTGATAGGTATTTCATGTTATTGATGGATGATTATTCTAGAATGACTTGGGTGACATTTCTCAAAGAAAAATTAGAAGCCTTAGATAAGTTTAAAGCATTTAAGTTGATGGTAGAGAATGAAATGTATTTGAAACTCAAGTGCTTAAGGTTTGACAGATGTGGTGAGTTCGCCTCCAATTATTTTAATAGCTTTTGTGAAGATTATGGAATAAAGAGTCATTTGTTAGCCCCTAGGACTCCTCAGCAGAATGGAGTTGTGGAAAGGAAAAACATGACAGTTAAAGAAGCAGCTTGGACAATGATGAAGGAAGATAATCTATGGATTTGTCTATTGGAGAGAAGCAATTCATACTGCATTCTACATTCTTAATAAAGGAAAACCAAGAGTGAATAGTTCAAAGACTCCCCATGAGTTATGGTATGGTAAACCTCCTACTGTGAAATATTTTAGAGTTTTTGGAAGAAAATGCTATATTAGAAGAGATGAAGAGAACTTACAAAAGTTTGATGCAAGATATTATGAAGGAATCTTCCTTGGATACTCTACAAGAAGCAAGGCCTACCAATGCTACAATAAAAGTTTGAAGAAGATTGTTGAAAGTGCAAGTTGAAGAGCCACATCAAAGTTCAGTATTGATAGAAGGATATGAATCTGATGAACCCCCTTGTAGTGAAGAATAAAATATGAAGAAAAAGAAAAATAGATGACAATTGAAGAGGAATAAGCCCCGAAAAGATCCCTAAGACTCCTAAGTATGTGCAAAAGCATCATTCTGAAGATCAAATCATTGGAGATAAGAGCAAAGGTGTATTGACAAGGAGAAAAGTTGTTATGATAGAAGAATAGTTAAATTTTTGTTTACTTTTTGAGGTGGAACCGAAATCAGTGAGTGAAGCATGCAAAGATGAGAATTGGATCAAAGATATGAAAGAGGGGTTAGAAAAAATTGAGAAGAATATGACTTGGGAATCGGTCCCAAGACCGGTAAATAAGAATGTGATAGGAACTAAATAGGTTTTTAGGAACAAATTGAATGAGGATGGAAAAGTTGTCAGAAATAAGGCTAGACTTGTGTGTAAGGGTTAATCACACGTTAAAGGTATAGATTTTGAGGAGGATTTTGCTCTGGTGTCTAGAATGGAAGCTATTAGAATGCTTCTAGCTTTTACAACACATAAAGACTTCAAGGTATATCAAATGGATGTAAAGTTTGTGTTCTTAAATGGTGAGTTGGAAGAAGAGGTATACATTGAACAACTAGAAGGTTTTCAGTTGTTAGAAGATGTTGATATGGTATGTAGATTGAAGAAAGCATTGTATGGACTCAAACAAGCTCCTAAAGCTTGGTATGCAAGGCTAGATAAGTACCTGTTGCAAAAAAGATTTAGAAAAGGTACTACATATAGCAATTTATATTTCAAAGTTGAAGGAGAACAAATCTTGATTGTGGTAGTGTATGTTGATGACATAAGCTTTGGAGGAAATGAAGGTATGTGCAAGAGGTTTATAGAGGAAATTCAAGAAGAGTTTGAGATGTCAATGTGTGGGGAGATGAATTTTTTCCTTGGACTACAAATCATTCAATCAAAGAAAGGCATATTCATTTCATAGTCAAATTATATTAAGGAAATGTTGAAGAAGTTTGGGATGGAGGATTCTAAACCGCTATCTACTCCTATGGTTAGTGGTTGCAAGTTGAGTAAAAATAATGAATCTCCTAAGAAATATTAGAGAAAATACAAATCAATGATTGGTGGATTGCTATATCTAACTGCTACTAGATTGAATACCATGCATGCAGTTTGTCTTATGGCTAGATTTCAAGATCCTGGAGAATCTCATGTTGCAATAGTGAAGAGGATATTTAGATACTTTAAGGGATCTCCAGATTTTGGTTTGTGCTATCCAAAGGATAATAAGTTCTCCTTGAGTGCATATATAAATGCATATTAGGCAGGATGTATAGACGACAAAAGAAGTACAAGTGGTGGTGATTCCTTTCTTGGAAGTAGATTGCTTTCAAGGTTGAGTAAGAAGAAGGATTCTCTGTCATTATCTATTGTAGAGGCAGAACATATTGCAACAACATCATGTTGTACACAAGTGTTGTGGATGAAGCAAACATTGAAGGATATCACAGTATCATATAATGAACCTATTTCTATCTTATGTGATAATACAAGTACAATAAATATTTCAAAGAACCCAGTAATGCATTTAAGAACAAAACATATCTCAATCTGGTATCACTTCTTAAGAGAAAAGGTTGCAGAGAATGAGGTGAAGTTATAGTATGTTCCTACTAAGGATCAGGTTGTAGATATTTTCACAAAGGCTCTTCCTAAAGATACTTTTGAGTATCTCTGGTAGAAGTTAGGGGTTATTTCCCCTCCTTTTAATTAGATGCATAGGTGTGTATCTATACAAGAAGCATTTTAAAATAAATTCTTGGTCTTGGGTTGATGTTGAAGGCTACCTCTTAGGGGGAGTAGGTAGTAGAATAGTAGTACTGTTGGTTGGTGTAGTGAGATGGAGCATATTTTGGTGCCCCTAAGGTGGAGAGTGTAAAAAAGTGGTACAGTGGAGAAAAAGAGTTGTTTTCAAGTGTTTTCCTTTGGAGTGTTTTCAAAGGGAGAGAGAACAAAAGTTCTATGCATATGCACATGGAGAGTGCAGTAAGAAGAAGTGAAGTATAGGCATTTCCTAATGTGAAATATGTAGGAAAGAGGGAATTGGTTGAGTTTATGGCCCATTTCCATTGATGTCAAAGGGGGAGAGAGTTGGTTAAAAAACCCTAGTTCAGAGGAGTATTACAGGAGAGAGATAGAGTCGTTCGGGAGAGAGGTGGTTGAAAAACCACAGTGCAGAAGAAAATATGGTCTGAAGACCACAGGGGGAGAGAGTGTTTAGGAGAAAGAGAATGAGATTATGAAGAGTGAAAGATGCCCTAATAAAGGGGAGTGTTACTTGATGCAGAGTTGCTTTTGTTATTGATGGTTTTTTCGAGAGTTGGTGTTGCCATCAATGACAAAGGGGAAGATTGTTGGAAGCTTGAGTTTTTTGGGTGTTGTCATTGATGTCAACACGATGTTGCTAGTGTTGTCATTATTGTCAACCTATAGTATAGTTGCAGAGATTTTTGGAAGCCTAAGTTAGTTAGGAAGATCTTTGGTGTGTGTTGCACTATGTTGTAGTGTTGTCATTGATGTATGGAATAAGTAAGTGTTATAGTTGCAGTTGGTTCACTTGGTTTCCAAGCGCTTTTGATAAAATTTGAATAAAAGAGTGTGTAGTGTGATAGTGGTGTGCTTAATGTAATACTCTATGTTTCTTCATGGTTAAAGATATGCTTGTGCAGATTGGATATGATGACTAGAGGTGTTCAGAGGTTCTATATCCAAAATTGCAGATTTTGGATCATACGACATTAAAAGTTGTGTTTGACAGTTTGTCTGTCTGTGTAGAAGGTTGTCTGGGAGGAATGAGATTGATTTGCATTTATTCACAATAAGGTTTATTGTCTTACAGATTTGGAAACATGCTTATATTGACTGTATCTACTTTCCCTTAAGGGTTTAGGTACTGAGGTGTTCCGCAAGGTTGGATAGTAAGTTGTGTTCTATGGTAGTATGTCTAGTTGCACAAAATGATGGTGTTCTCATTTTAAGGTGGTTGTGGCAGAGTTGCAGAATATTTTATTGATGTTGGAATATTCTGAGATGTTGTGTGGATGTTGTGAAGTGTTGTTGTGTAGTCCATGTGACTTGGAGAATTATGTATGTGGTCTCGTGTAGTGTTAGTTCAAGTTTGGTTGACCTAGTGTTCTAGCACTATTTGCAGAGGTACCTCATGGATTTTGAATGTATTGTGTAGTGTGGTGATATGGATTTGGGTCCTAGTTAACCCTTGGTGTGGTCTTCCTTCACTTCTTTGTTTGGTGTGGAGCCTAATCAGTCTCCAAGTGGGATTTTGTTGGTATGTGGTGATTGATCATGCAAATATTGTACACTCGTAATGTATCCTCATCGGGGTTTGAGGGTGGTAGCCCCCGATAGTAGGGGTTCAAGAGCGTAGTCCCCAATTTTTTTTCCCCATTAACACGTCAAGGTTTTCCCGTTGACATGTCAAATGAAAAAATAACTTTCTAAAACCCTAATTCTTGAAGCTTCCAAAAAGCTTGTTATAAGCAACTGGGATGTAAGTTGCGGTGTGTGTAATTCACAAGATTGTAATCTATTTTGCACTGGATAATAAAATAATTGGGTGGTTGAGTTTCTATGGATGTAGCCCATATTAGGTGAACCACGTTAAATCTCTGTGTTGATCTCTTTTGTGTTATTCTTCATTTTTATTTTTGGGTTATTTAATCTGCATATAATTGTTAATGTTTATTGCTCCAATCTATCTGAACCCTAACATTCTTTCCACCACAGAGGTGTTTGGTGTTGACCTATTTTGGTGTTGCACGTTTTAGGTGCATACATTTCATTAAGGCCGACCTAATATGGATTTTTTAGGTCGAGGATTGTATAAAATCAAGGTTAATTATTTGAGATGAGTTTGGATCTATGAGAGGTGTGCAAAAGATGTGAACTTGATTAAGTGTGGTGATTTGAGTGTGAGCTTAATGCCTATGAATCTAATGCAGTGAGCAGAAAGGTCTACATTATCAATGTGCTTGAAGTTACTGGAAGTAGTGAGTTGAAGGTTGTGGATGGTGCAAAGTTGCAGTGATGGATTTCTCCTATTGCCTTGAGATAGTGAATCTCTTTGTAACAATCTTCTTCTATTCTTCTTTCTTCTGGATAGTGAGTCCTTTTGGTAGTGATCCTTTCTTCTTTTTCTAGGCAGTGAGCCCTTGGAAATTAGCCTACTTGTATGTTGTGTTGCAATTTATTTATATGTGAGCTAATCCTCATCGTGGTTTTTCCCTTCTTAGGTTTTCCACGTAAATCTGGTGTTCTTATGTGTTTGGATGTGTTTGCATTACTATTTCATATGTTCACTTTTTGTTAATGCATGATAAGGGTTTGAAAAGATATTTGAGGGTTTGAATGATTTAAGTATACAATTGATTCACCCCCTAGTTGTCTTGTGCATCTAACAAAATCAACATGAAATAGAAATTTTCTTCATGTACAACTCCACTTGTAATATCAACTTTCCACTTCTGACTCTTTCTTGAGTTATCTTCAACAAATAAAGCCCATAAATAATTAAATAATTAAACATGCTAAGAAAAATAAAAGGTTGAGATACCCTTCTTTTCCTAACATGAATCAATTCATTTTATATTTAAATAATATATTTTATGTAATGCCACTTTTTATAGAGTTATTTAAGTAAATTAGAAATTGATTTAATAGATTAAAAATTAGAGTTAAGATAATTTAAAAGATGTAATGTTATTAAAACATATGTGAATAACTAATGTAAAATAATCGATGTAAACTATACATGTGATAATTTGACAAAAAAAAAATATTAAATAATAATAAAAACTGAATAACACCACATAATCTAATCATATTATTATCAAATTATTTTTATATAATATTTTTAATATATTTTAACATCAAGGTTTTCAATACTTATTTGAATTAATGCATTTGGAATGATCATTCTCACCTTAGGAAGATTTTAGTGGCCTTGGGCCTCATAGATATGGCACATCTAGGAGGAACCATTTTTTATTCAAAATTAACACACATGCTTCCAAAGCATTAGTTCTAGTCCAAATAATCTTGGGTGTATATTGTACCTTGAGTTGGACACTCATTGTGTGCCCCTTCTCCCATGTTCATATTCCACCAAACCACCTTCTTCTTCCTTGAGTGATTTTTATGCCTTTTTTCCAAGTTTCACATGAATGCTTTATATAGCCATTTAAGGGGTGGTTTCTAAGCCATCACACCCTTTCACAAAGGTTGTCTTCAATTATTATTTAATAAATATAATTATTCTTCTCTTTTTAAAAGAGAATAAATATTTTCATTAATCTCCATTTTAACCAAAGGATCATATTATCCTTTTTTTCTATCTCATTTTAATGCTTTCATAACTTTATTTTCACTTTGGAAAAAAAAATTAATAACATCTTAACTATTTGCATTACAAGATATTATAAATAAATTGTATGTATCAAGAATTCTTTAGATCTTTGGATCCTTGATTAAAGACATAATATTTCTATGTCAATTAATATTTTTCAGGAGAATCCTTAAGAGACATCTTGAACACTACATGTGCATATTCAACCCGTAAGGTCAACTTAAGCAAGGTTAAAAACTCTCTTGTACCATATCTTCTAAGCCTTTGTGAATAATTAGAAGGCCTTGTAGGCATTTTTACATAAAAAATAAATATATTGTGAAAAGGACATTGGGTTGGATTTATAATAAATATAGGAAAATTTATCATTAATAATAAATAACAATTAATCAGGGAGAAGGTTGGCGATGGCAGCTGTGAGGTGTTGTGTGGGCTAGGGTTAGACCCTAGCCATGCCTTCTTTCCTATTTTTGTTGTTTTTTCCTAGTTTGGGTGTGGGGTTTGCATGCGAGGGTGTTGTTTGGGTTGGTTGTGGGTTTTTTGGTAGCGTTTGGGAGGGGTGTTTGCAGTCATCCTTTCTTTTTATTACAAGTTTTTGGCAGCCTCTAGTTTGAGGGATTTAAGACTTTCAAAGGTGGTGATTCTTTGGATCTTCCCTTATTGGATATGGCTTCGGGTGAAGTCTCAGGTTTAAAGCATATGGATTTTAGGGTAGTTTTGCATGGGAATGGCCCATCTCCATCAATGCATGCAAAAGTTGGGAGTCCAGTGAATAATGTTTCGACTACAGAGGGATTATCCCTAAGTGGGGAACCACATATTTTGAAGGTTAATGGATGTTTGGAGAGGAGCCATGATAGATCGGTCCTGGTGATATAGCTTGACTCTGTCGAAGAGGATGTGAATTATCTAATGAATCATGTGCTAATCTACAAGTTCATGTGGATTAGATTCTCTCTTCCATTTTTGGGATCTTGAAGGTGAGATGGAGGTGACATTGGTAGCCAATAATTATTTTATGGCGGTCTTTAATTGTTTGGTTGATCACAACAAAGTATTTGAAGGGGGGCATATTTTTATAATCAAGTGGGTTTATTCATTAAGGCATGACATGTATTTAACCCTACAAAGGAGCTTTCAAATCAAGTCCCTATTTGGGTACGACTCCTTTGGCTTCCTCTAGAATTTTGGTGTAATGATATTTTGCATATAGTCACCTTGCTACTAGGTAAGCCAGTAGGTCCTTCTTAGAAGACATTGGATAAAAAGGTAATCTCCTTTGCCCGTATTTGCATTGAAATAGATTTGAGTAATCCCCTTCCAGATTCTTTGGAAATTCATGTGGGTTCTACTTCATGATTCCAACAGTTAGACAATGAAGCATTGCCTTTTCGTTGTTGAATATGTCATGAATATGGGAACCTATAGAAAATATGCCCTAGGGTTTGTACTTCAAAGCCTTCTCTTAACTAGCCTTCTCAAGAACCCACTAAGATGGACAAAGGAAACACACCTGTTTCAAAAAAAGATGTAGAAAAGGAAGGCTTTATTCTTGTTAAGCCTCACAAGAAGAATAGAGGACAAAAAAGAGCTTTTAAAGAGAGACGGGAGGAAGAGGTGTTAAACCATTTGATGTTCTAGATGATTTAGACCAACATGAGCTGAACTTGGGTTTGTTGAACCTTGTGACGGGAGACCCAGTGGTGGATGAAGAGGTTACCAAAATAGTTGAGTGTTGGGATGGTTAAGGGTTTGCCTTGGTAGCAACTCAAATGGACACAAATTTGGATCTGGATTTTCCAAATCTGCTAGTAGCAATTAAAATTATGGAAAGGATCGAGGACCCGATGTCAGTTGGGGGTTCACCTCCTTTAGGGAGGGTAGATCTGGATTTAGGGAAAGGAAGTAAAGTTTTCCCCATCTTGGGGCTTCAAAAAAAGAATCTCAAGAAAGAGGCTCCAAAGAAAACTCTTAAGGTGGGAAAAAAGAAGGACAAGGACAAAATTAAATTAATGGGAGAGACATTAGTGGATTTAGGGTTAGTTAAAACTATCGACTCACACTTTTCCAACTCTCAGAGATGATTATTCTTTCATGGAATGTGAGGGGCTTGAACAGTGGCCCTAGAAAAAAAATTGTTCGAGAGTTGGTGAGTGTCCATTCGCTAGATATTTTATTTAATTAGGAGACTAAGCTTTTTGTGCAGAGTATGAGAAACTTGGCTTCAAAACTTTGGTGGAGAAGACAATGTTAGTGTATTAGTGCTCAAGGTAATATAGGGGGTGTAGCTTGCTTATGGAACCCACTGAAGATTTACCCTCTTTGGTGGATCACTAGTAAGTTCTCTATTTTTGTGGTTGCTTCAATTTTGGAGTCTGGAGAGATCGTTATTTTACCTAATGTTTATGGCCCAATTGATATTCTTGGAAAGTTCAATCTTTGGTCTCATATCCACTACATTCGGAGTATAGCTCCTTTATATCCTTAGATTGTAGTTGGGGATTTTAATGTGATCACTAATTTGGAAGAAAAAGGGGTGGTATGTAAAGGTTAGAACCATCAACTAATCTTCTAAAAGATAATATCTCTTTCTTAAATCTTGTTGATGTAAAGCCTAATAATTGTAAGTATACCTGGAATAATAGGAGGTGTGATAAGGATTCAATTTTGGAGAGACTTGATAGGTTTTTGGTTTCATGCTTTTGGATTGGTACCAATTAGGCAACTAGTTACTCTCAGTTACTCTGGCTCAAGCCTCTAAGAATCCCTCTTTCAAGTTTCATCTTATGTGATAGCGAGAACCCCATCTCCAAGATCTTATGGCAGATTGGACCGAGGTAGACCAACGCATGACACAACAATGTACTCTCTTGTCAAGCAATTGCAATTTGTGAAGCAACATCTCAAGAAGTGGAATAGATAGTTTTTTGACAATATCTTCCATGCTAAAACTATTGCTCAGGATCATCTAGATGTAATCACTCGTGAATTTAGAGATTATGGCCTTTCTGAAGAATCTCTTATGGAGGAAACATTAGCCTTGAAGGCTCTAGAGGAATGAGAGTTGTTGGAGGAAATCTTTGGAAAAAAAAGACCCAAATTGAGTGGCTTCAAGAAGGTGATAGAAATACACACAACCACAAATGGAAAAGACACTCTACGCAATGCTTCTCTCAAATACTCTTATGAAGAGTCCTAAACTCCACTATTCCTTCAAGGGATAAACCTCTCACACCTAAGGTTATAAACTTAGACCACCCAAGGGATTTAGAAACACTTGAAACATGTTTACATAGACCAAACCAAGGTTCAACAACCCACCTTGCACCTAGGGAACAACAATTATTCTTCATTCCAATGACTTAGGCCTCTTTCACCTTGAAGGCTTTTAACTTCACCCGATAGGACAGTCAATTTGAAATCCACATGGAGGACTGTTATGACACCAAACCACTGAGATTGGGCTCCCAAAATGGACTCCTACAAAGCCTCAAACCCACTCTTCTTGACTGTTAAAGCATAATCCACAATGGCCTATTCTATTGCTACTCCAAGAGGCCTAATCCAAATACCTACACCTGGGTCTTGACTACCTAGGCTCACCCTTGCACCCCAAATCCATAATTTAGACTCCTATAGGTTATTTACACTTGTCAACATCATCCCTAAGTTCCTCTTAAACAGATTCTTCAAAATCAAGCAAAAACTCACTTTTTTGTTTGTCAATTAGGCTTGCCACATAGAGATGTCAAGCCACAAGTCTTACACCACTTCCTCCAATGAGCCTTCCATTCTCCAATACCATGGACACATGATGTTACACCCTTATATCTTCCATCACACTGAGATTTAGCAATTTTACAATGTGGGAATGGAAGAAATATGCATTTTTTACCCAAAACCCTGATTTTAAGGGTTTTCAGACCACCCGGGAGTAAAATTAAGATATCTCCCTTAATACTCAATAAACTCACCACTCCAGCACCAAAAGAAAGCTTATTCAATCCTCTTTCCAACCATTATAGGATTAGAGCATGGAACAACACATACAGGCCATACAATGTATGGGATCAATAATTTATTTATGAAAAACACAGAAAAACAACTTCTTCTTAGAAACTCCTCCCAAACTTGTTCAACAACCTCAAACTCAAGGCATTACATCAATATATCATTGGATCAACTTCAACCACTTCCAAGAACTAACCAACTACCTTAACCACCCCTTTGTTCAACTCTAAAATGACAATTTGCCAATGCTTGGCATTAATCATCCCCTTACAACTTGATTTTGTAAATTCCTCTTAAATGACCTACTAAGACCCCAAAATCCTTCCAATACATAACAAATGGTCATTGAGACCTTATTCATAAGGAAAAAAAATGAAAACCAAACCTACATTATATCCTATCCACCAAGATCACCTTGTCAACATGACATACATGGACAACTTATTACAATGCAACATATTTTAACATATTTTGCAACTTCCTCGTTGCATATTGTTTAAAAATCTTCAAATCCACTCCATAAACCTTCAAGACTCCCCCTTACATTCCAAGGTGATGGTGCCCCTGCACCATACACCCCCCCATAGAGAAACTCTTGTCCCAAGAGTAAAATCTGGCTCCTTGTCTCCTCATTGCTGCTCCATGCATATCCAGACCTGCTACGTGCCTTTTCCTCACACCTAGATCAAAATTTGATATCCTCCTAGCCCTTATACCTTCAAAAAAACAAGGGTTAGAAACATAGAGTTCTACCTTCTTCTTTGCTCCATCTCCACACTTGTATCCATCCATCTTTGCTTGCATACTCTACCCTCTCTTCACTGTCATCAGACCTTTGCACCTTTGTTCTGCTTGTTCTTTCCTCACTGTGATCAGACCTTGTTCACTATCATTGCCCTATATCATTGTTTTATCAGACTCACCAGCCCCTATGCTTGCAAATTTCACATGCTTGTCACCATTGCTCATGCTTATAGGACACACAATGGTCCCCACAGTAAGCTCTTCCTATTTTCCAAACACTTCACCCAGTTTTCCATACTTATGCACTATCCTATCATCATTCTCCTTGACTGTATCAGACCTAGATGTGAATTCATCACTCACTCCTTGTAAAACCAAAATCCTTACTGTCCTCCCATTATTCACCTTAACCAGATCAGACTTAGGCAAGAGTGCTTTCTCTGCCTTTTGCAAAAACAAAATTTCTACTGTCCTAACACTATTTGTAGGTGCCTTCCATACTATCACAACACCATTAACCTACTCCAAACCTGCAATCACATCAAACTTACTGTTCTTAGGCCTTAAAGGTTCCTTCTTACCAAACATCACCACCTTAGACTCACCCTTATCTTCTCCACTTGTTTTCAAGGGAGTCAAATTAAAACTTATGTCATCCTTCTTGATGGTATATGTGTTCTCCCAGCCATCATATATAGACCTTCTATCAAATTGCCAAGGTCTCCCCAAGAGCACATGAAAACAATCCATTAGCACAATGTCACATAAGACTCTATCCTTATACTCCCCAATCTGGAAATCAACATATGCTTGCTCATTCACCACCAAGTTCTTACTATCATTTACCCAAGAAACTCTATAGGGTGATACATGAGGTATCTTTTCCAAACCCAACTTATCTACCATCTCAAATGAAGCAAGATTATCAGTTGATCCTAAATCCACTACCATCCTACATACTTTACCTTGTACCTTGCAATTGATTTTGAAGAGTGCTTTCCTTTGTGGGGGTTCTTCAAGGATTGGTGCCTTGAGCAATGTTCTTCTAATCATCAAAATCTCTCCAACTTCTGATGTAAGGTTCACTACAAGTGAAGTCACACTCTCTTCATCCTCCTGCACTAGTTGATTCCTCCTCTCTCCACCATAAGAGCTTGAGCCTTGCTTTTCAGGGCATTTGAAGGCTGGATGCCCAGGCTGGTTACAAGTATAGCATCTCCCTGAGAACTGGTAGGAGCCTCTTCCTCCATTAAATCTACCTCTTGAACCTCTCCATCCACCTCTGAAATCGGATTGCTCCTGATCCTTCTTGTCATCCCCTTGACTCTCATTGTTTTCCTTTGAATTAGGATTGAATCCTCTTCCTCTAGAAGTGTTGCCTCTTCCTCTTGTTGCCTTCTCTTGTCTCCTCTTTAGTTTCTCTTCTACTCTCATTGCCATCTGGAAACATTGTTCAACTGACTTAGGTGCCAAAATGCTAATCTCATCCTGGATGTTGTACCTCAAACCATTCAAATACCTACCAACCATTTCATCCTCATCTTCTTCATGCTTAGTCCTTATACTTAATTTATAAAATTCTTTAGTATATGATTGCACATCCAAATCTTTTTGTCTAAGATTTTGCAATTTCTTAAGTAATTGAACATTGTAATCAGCAGGAAGAAATTTACCTTTCATTTTAGCCTTCATCCTTTCCCATGAAATGATCTTGCTCTTTCCTTGTCTCTCCCTTTCCTCCTGCACAAAATTCCACCATACAAAGGCATGTCCCTTCAATCTTGTTTTGGCTCTCTTCACCTTAAGTCCTTCATCAACATCTTCACTATCAAAGTAGTTTTCCATAGCCCCAATCCAATCCAGGAGCTCTTCACTATCAAGTTTTCCTCCATACATAGGAACATCTATTTTTCCATGCCCCTCCTTCTTCACAGCCTTCAAAAGCTTGATTGTTCTTGCATCATCAGGGTCCATCTCCTCTTCTTCACCAAGAGCTTCTTCTTCCTCTTTAGTTTCACTTACACCCTCTTCCACTCTATGCTTTTCCTTCCAAGAAGCCATCTCTCTTTTTAAGGCTTCTATCTCCCTGTCATGAGTGTTAATTTTCCTTGCAACTACACTTCCTTTGGGTGGCATTTTCACAATCCTATCTCTTCACCAACCTGCAAAACCAGTCAAACAACAACACAAGATATATTCCCTTGCTCTGATACCACTATGATGCAAAGTGGAAGGGAAGGAAAACACACAACCACAAATGGAAAAGACACTCTACACAATGCTTCTCTCAAATACTCTTATGAAGAGTCCTAAACTCCACTATTCCTTCAAGGAATAAACCTCTCACACCTAAGGTTATAAACTCATACCACCCAAGGGATTTAGAAACACTTGAAACATGTTTACACATACCAAATCAAGGTTCAACAACCCACCTTGCACCTAGGGAACAACAATTATTCTTCATTCCAATGACTTAGGCCTCTTTCACCTTGAAGGCTTTTAACTTCACTCAGTAGGACAGTCAATTTGAAATCCACATGGAGGACTGTTATGACACCAAACCACTGAGATTGGGCTCCCAAAATGGACTCCTACAAAGCCTCAAACCCACTCTTCTTGACTGTTAAAGCATAATCCACAATGGCCTATTCTATTGCTGCTCCAAGAGGCCTAATCCAAAGACCTACACCTGGGTCTTGAATACCTAGGATCACCCCTACACCCCAAATCCATAATTTAGACTCCTACAGGTTATTTACACCTGTCAACATCATCCCTAAGTGCCTCTTAAATAGATTTTTCAAAATCAAGCAAAAACTCACTTTTTTGTTTGTCAATTAGGCTTGCCACATAGAGATGTCAAGCCACAAGTCTTACACCACTTTCTCCAATGAGCGTTCCATTCTCCAAGACCATTAAAACATGATGTTACACCCTTATATCTTCCATCCCACTGAGATTTAGCAATTTTACAACGTGGGAATGGAAGAAATATGCATTTTTCACCCAAAACCCTGATTTTAAGGGTTTTCAAACCACCCGGGAGTAAAATTAAGATATCTCCCTTAATACTCAATAAAAACTCACCACTTTAGAACCAAAAGAAATTTTATTCAATCCTCTTTCCAACCATTATAGTCTTAGAGAATGGAACAACACATATAGGCCGTACAATGTATGGGATCAGTAATTTCTTTATGAAAAACATAGAAAAACAACAACTTCTTCTTAGAAACTCCTTCCAAACTTGTTCAACAAACTCAAACTCGAGGCATTACATCAATATATCATTGGATCAACTTCAACCACTTCCAAGAACTAACCAACTACCTTAACCACCCCTTTGTTCAACTCTAAAATGACAATTTGCCAATGCTTGGCCTTAATCATCCCCTTACAACTTGATTTTGTAAATTCCTCTTAACTGACCTACTAAGACCCCAAAATCCTTCCAATACATAACAAATGGTCATTGAGACCTTATTCATAAGGAAAAAACATGAAAACCAAACCTACATTATATCCTATCCACCAAGATCACCTTGTCAACATGACATACATGGACAACTTATTACAATGCAACATATTTTAACATATTTTGCAACTTCCTCGTTGCATATTATTTAAAAATCTTCAAATCCACTCCATAAACCTTCAAGACTCCCCCTTACATTCCAAGGTGATGGTGCCCCTGCACCACAAAGGAGAAAGCTATGTTTATCAAACTTGACATGGCTAAAGCTTATGATAGGGTCAAATGGTCATTTCTCGGGAAGGTGCTTAGTTCTTTTGGTTTTGATGGGGAGTGGAAGTGGGTGATGAGTTGTGTTATCTCCACCTCCTTCTCTATGCTTGTTAATGGGGAGCCTTATTTCTTGTTTGGAGTGTTTAGAGGCCTTCGACAAGGAGACCCTTTGTCGCCATATTTGTTCATTCTTTTGGTGAAAGGTCTTGGGAGATTTATCAAGAGCCATGTTAATCAAAGCTTTATCCAAGGTTGGAATTGGAGTAATGGCTTACCTCAACAGACTCATTTACAGTTTGTTGATGATACCACTATGATGGGTGTGGCCAAAATCAGACAAGCTACCATTTTTTGGCAATTACTAGACATTTATCTTGCAACTTTATGCTAGTAGATTAATAAAGGTAAATCTTTCATCTTCTTCTTTAACACCCCCTTGCTTATTCAACAAAGGATAACTCACATTCTTAGATTTCAAATAGGAGTTATTCCTATTATCTATCTTGGCATTCCTATCTTTGTTGGAATCCTGCATAGGGGAACTTGGCATAATATCCTGGATAAGTTTTAGGAAAGAGTGAATAAGTGAAATCATAGATGGTTATCTTGTGTAGGACGGGTTTTGCTTCTAAAATTAGTGGTTCAATTTTTTCCTAATTACAAGTGTATTCTTCAAGTGGCTCCTTCAAGCTTTATTAAGGATTTGGATTCCCTTGCACGTCAGTTCTTATGGGCAGGTAACTTGGCCTCTTCAAACTGGAGCTTGGTTAAGTGGGAGACTAGATGCAAATTGAAATAGGAAGAGGGTCTTAGGCTATGACAAGCTAGTCTCATTGGTCAGGATTTAGTTGCTAAGTTATATTGGAGATGGTGTAATAATCAGGATTAGGTTTGGGCCAAGATCCTCTATTCTAAATATTTGAAGGGGGCACTGGCGAAGGAAGAGGTTCCTTGGGTTTCTCTATTGGGTAAGGGTTCTGTCATTTGGGATACTCTCAAGAAAAGAGCCAAGTTGATCAAGAGAGGTTATTTTTGGATCTGTGATAGTGGCTTAGAAGCTCTTTTTTAGTATAAATCTTGGGATGGCTTTCCCCCAATCATGACAATATACTCGCATCTCCAAGACCTCTGTCATTGCTTTCTAGAGATTGGTTGGTCTCAGGTGGCAGATTTCAAATCTAATCAGAATTTGGAACAAGTGTGAGTGTCTAGATGGAAGGATCCGATAGAGTGGAAAAAAGAGGGTTTTGTTGAGGACCACACAGAGTTAAGAAACATTTTAGTTGGTCGTGAGTGTAGCTCACTCAGGGAGCGAGATATCCTGGCCTGGAGTTCTGAACCCAAGGGGGTCTATTCTGTGGCCACTAGGTGTCAGGAGTTGAACCTATAGAAATATGGGGGGATGGAGGTCTTGTGGTGGAAATTTTTTGGAATAAATTCTCCTGGCCTAAGTGTAACCATTTTTTGTGGATTGTTGCTTGGAATAGGTGTTTGACTTGGGATAACCTTCATAAGCATGGTTTTTAGGGACTGTCTATATGTGTTCTCTGTGGTAATAGTGAAGAGGATTCACCTCATCTATTTTTCTAGTGCTCTTTCTCTAAGGTAATTTGGCATTTATGGTGGGGCATTTGGAGGCAAGCTTGTGTCCCTGCTTCTCTCTTATTGAGTTTTGGAGAAGTCTAAGGAGACCTCTGACATGGGCAAATTTTCTTCAAAGTGTGGTACATCGACCCCTCCATCCTCTGGTAGATGGCTCTAAAGAAATTATAGGATCTTTTGGGGATGCAAGATGGGGTTTCAACAAGTTTGGAAAAGGGTGGTTGGTATAATTCAAGAGACTGTGAAAGATAAATGTGAAGTCATTTTCCCCTTAGAGAAGGGGGATGAGGAGATAGCGAAGAGACTAGACTTACAAGGCATAGATTGGAGGTCCGCCTATGTTAGGAGATATCACCATTCCAGGAAGAAAACACAAAGGTAAGGGTGATGGATCCCTCCTCTTGATGGTACTTTAAAGATTAACACGTACAAGTCTTCTAGGGGAAACCCTAGGCACACTGGCATTGGAGGAGTTGGAAGAGATAGTACTGGTAATGTCATTTTTTTTATTTTCCATATATAAGGGGCAACAAACTAATAACCTCATGGAAGGTTTGGCTATTCCCTTTGCTATAGAAAAAGCATGTGCTCTTGGTTGGCATAGGATTCTCTGTGAGTCGAATTCCCAAATCTTAATTAACATGTTGAATGGGTAGAGGTTGGAAGGATTCAACTGACATCTTGCCTCAGTGGTTAAGCAGATATCAAGATTGAGCTCCGAGTTAGATTCCATCTCCTTTACTCATATCCCACAAGAGTGGAATAAGGTTGTTTATTGTTTGGCCAAATGGGCTTCTCAGAATGTTGGGGATTAACAGGTTGAAGATTGGGAGCATTTATCCCAAGATTATTCCCAAGGTTTAGAAAGGTTGATTTTAAAGGATATGGTAGAGTAATGGTCTTTAGCTGGTTGGGTTTTGGAGGGTTCTTGCCATGTATGATTGGCTAGTTGGTATGGATAATGTTGGCTTTTTCCTTTGGGTGCCTGATAAGGGCCTTGGAATGCTTTGTATGACTTCATATTATTGATTCAATAAATTTTTACCCTCTTATTCAAAAAAATAAATAGCAATTAATATATAATCAAATTAAGTATAAATCATTGGCAAAACATCTTAATATATCTATTTGAGATAGTTTGCTTCTGATTACATTGCAAGTAAATAAAACATGTCTAAAACATTTGAGAATAAATTATAAAGTAAAACTTAACTTTGAAGTGTGAGAGTTATTAATAATAATATATTATTATAAGACATAATGAAAATTGTAATTAAATTGTAAAGGGAAAAAAATTTTATATATAATTATTCTAGATATATCTCATTTTATTTTATTTCAACTTGAGATCTTTTTTAATTAACTAAAATCAAATATTTCAAATTGCAACAGTATATACAACTTAATTATATCTAACGAAACCTTTATCATATATCTATTCAAAAGAAATTAAAATGACAAATAAAATATTACTAAAAACTTTAGATTATGTCATCTTACCACTTGAATTTGAACCAAAACTAATGCAACTCCATGCCACGTCATCCCCACTAAAAACTGAAAGACCATGACTAAACTACTTTTAAAAAAAATCCTTCTCCTATCATTGTATTAGAAAAAAAAAAGATTTGAAAAGATGAACTAAACCAAATAGAAAGTTAATCACCTCAATTTAAATACATATGTTCCAACTGGCAAAAAAAAATTGACGTTGAAGATGAATAGAGTAGGTTGCAATTCACAAAGAACTTAAAGATTTGTTTCAGAACTCCTTCCATGGGGAAGCAGCTTCTGTCCGTTGGCACATTTGATTTTAATACATACATTTGCCAGTTGAAGAAGAATTGTACTGGAAATTTAAGAGTCTCACCTAAGCAAATTGTACGTGAGAAATTTAAAACATCCCGACAGAGCGAAGCAGATAGTAGATTTTGAAAGTGCTGGATCAGTTGAAACCAATGTACAAATGGTTTCCATTAATTCAAAACTGTAATTTGAACCAGTTAGTTGGTTAATCACGGAAGCATCAGGAAAACTTCGTACGTGGGCATCTGAATGTGGTGTAGTAGAATTAAGTGCAACCTGCAGATGGTGGCGGGGATGTAAATACATGGACATGTAGTTTGGTTCCGCCATTAATGTCTCATTTAATGAGGCCGCTTTAAATGAAAGCTAATAATTTTCTTTCAATATATAAATGCATGTTGCCACTGGGCCATCTCTTGTTCCAATGCACAACAGGGAAGGTCAAAGGGCATGTAACCGCAGATGCAGGGGAAATCGGCCGGATTCCTCCCGGCTCCGGGCTTTAATAATCTCGCTTCCTGATGCCTCACATGCCCCCACCATATTTAATTGCTCAAACAAAACGGCCACATCTATATCCTGGAGGCGAAAGCGACGGGTCTTGTAGGGGTTATAGTCTCTGGTTTCACAATCGAGGGAATTTTGGGATCTTTTGGTTATGGCGGGCATAATTGGTCCCAAGGGTTGAGCTTTGGGGTTTCAGAAAGCGAGTAGCAGGCGACCCGAATTCGAATCCCGGCAAAAGATGAGCAGCAATTCGACAATGGGAGATATGAGCAGGGTGGGGCTCGGGTACGGCATCGCCATAGCCGTGGGAATACTGGTTCTGCTCTCGACGGTGATGTTGGCTTCGTATGTGTGCGTGCGGGTGCACGGCCGGACTCAGCTGGCCGGAGGCGTTGCGCAGAGAGAGGCGGTGCAGAGAGACACAGGGGCGGCGACCGCGGCGGGACTCGACCAGGCGACCTTGGACTCGTATCCGCTGGTGACATTTTCTGAGAAGCGGTCGCATGGGGAGGAGTTGTCGTGCTCCATTTGCCTGAGTGATTACAAGGAGGAGGAGGTGCTCCGGATGCTGCCCGAATGTCTTCACCTCTTTCATGTCCACTGCATCGATGCCTGGCTCCGCCTCCATGCCTCCTGCCCTATGTGCCGCACTTCTCCTCTCCCCACCCCCATTGCCACGCCTCTCTCAGAATTCATCCCCCTTGCCCGCCACCCTCGGCTGCCCTCTTCCTAGCGCACCTTCCCCTGCGCATGCTCCAGCCCTAATTCGTTTTTTAACAACCTCTGTGTCTGTGTATTCCATCTTTTTTTGAATTAAGATATGTATGGCTTGGATGCAATTTGAATGCCCCCATTCGAGTCCTAATAAGGTATGTTCTTGCACTAATTTTTGCTCGTTTCTGCAACCTCGTTAACTTTCTTTATTTGACTGACAAATCCAACCAAAATCGATTTTCGCTGACTGTATTAAAGCTTTCAAAAGAAAATCAGAACATGGTGGCTTCCATGCATTCTGGCTACTCGCGATTAAACAATGCGCCAGAATGATTAGAAAGATTTGAAATTCCTGATTTGCAGCCTCATCAACGAATCTTGTACTTATTTTACGTGGTCAAGTTGACTTGCAATTAGGTCTCAATAAAATATTGGCTTTCATGTTCAGACTCGAATGTTCATTTAACGGATTTGAAGACGGCTTACAGAATTTTTGCTTAACGTGAACTTCCCCTGTAAATCTGACTGCTTTTTGTTATCAATGGTGAAATACAACGAGGTATATTGAAACTTATTTTTCCTGGATTTGGCAATATGGTTGTATTAGAATTTCATTGGCCTGCATCCATCCAGTAGCAGAAGCTGATACCCATAGATGTATTGTGGTAACTGTAGCATAATTCTTGATAGGCCAGAGAATTCGCCGTGAAGTTTTGATGGTAGCAGCCAAGCACAGGGAATATAAATCCAGTTAAAAATTGGGTATTTTATGCAAATTCCATCGTATCTCTCGAATCATATCTCATTTCAATATCTATGCATGAGTTGCACTTTGAAACGTGTCAATTGCATATGGGTTGATACTACTCTTTTATAAGAACATTTAAATTAAATAGAGTTATATGTGTTTTGAAGTATTTATGAAAGAAGGTAATTATTTAGTTGATTTGCATTTCATTATTGAGTTTTCTTTTTGATTTGTTTAATCTTTTGGATTTTAATATTAATGTGTCAATTCAATTATTGTGGTATATGATTAACCTAAACAAAGTTAAAATATTGTTTACTTTCAAATAAATGCAATATTGTATTGAGTAGTATTGTTGTTTATGCAAGATAGTTGATGCATATGATAATATAATGTAGGTCAAGGATTTAAAATACAATCTATTTCATAATAATGTGTTGAAAACTTTCTAAATATTTAGTAAAGTGTGTTTGGATTCAATTATGTATGGTTGATCAAAACAAAGTTAAAATATTGTTTACTTTCAAATAAATGTATTGAGTAGTATTGTTGTCTATTCAACAAGTTGGTTGATGTATGTGTTATTGAAATTTGTGGATTTAAATTACAACATAGTTTCACAATAATATATTGAAAAATATTTTAAATATTTAGTTATATAGAATGTTTTTGGATTCAATTGTGCATATTTTTACAACAATTTTTTAAATCACACTTTGTGACTCATCATTAAGAAGAGAAGAGTAATGTTAGGATTGTAGCTATAACCTTTTAAAAGAAGGTAAAAATGGGAAGGTGATAAAAGTAAAGATGGAAGGAAAAAAATACAAAGAAAAATAAAATTGATATGTATGTATGTATATTTATGCAATATTATTATTGTTCTTATCTTTTTTTTCTTAATTTATTAATTAAATCATTTGTTAATTTTCTTTATAAACATATCAATTTCATATTTCAAGTTACATTATTAATATACATTACTGTAAGCCAAGCTTATATATCAATATGCAATATTGGCTTATTTAATATTTATCCATATTGAATCAATAAATTTTCATATTTATATATCAATATTTGCACATAAATATTATACAATAAATAAATTTATTAAATTGTATGTATCCATTTCTTATCTTGTATCTTTCATGTACACATAAATTTTGTATGATATGTATATATGTATAAAGATAGTTTATATATCAATATATTACATTGATATGTATATTTCATGTACACATAAATTTTGTATGATATGTATATATGTATAAAGATAGTTTATATATCAATATATTACATTGGTGCATTTGATATTTCTCAGTATATAGCCTTATCTATTCTTTTATTATATCTTCATTTATACATCTATTTGTGTGTTTTTCAATTGTTTTTTTTCATTAATTTTTCATGCTAGTGTATTCTTAGGTATTCACTATCCATCTTATATCTTATATATTTCAATGTTGATCCATATTGTATATATAATAATGGTTTTTTTTTTTTTTTTCATATTGTTGGCATATGATTAAATGTCATTAATTGTAGATCTTGTTTATTATTATTTATTTTGTTGGTGTGAATGAGACTATTTCCTAACTAGTTATTAGTGAGGACCTATTCACATCATTAATAAGTTTACTTAGGAGTTAGTTTCGTAAGTGGCATTCTAGAAACTAGTATTTAATGGGACCATATCTCATTAATAGACATGTAGTTATCTAGGCATTTAATATTTCTCTCATGCATTTAATATTTACATTGAGGTTGTTATGTCATAGTTGTTTCATGTGATAGGATTAAGACACTTGTCATGATCTTGTCTAATCCTATCTCTCTCTTTGCCTATATAAGCAAGGCTTCATATGTACATTTCACTCATCCAAAGCTCAGATGAGTGTTGTGTAAGTCCAATATATCATTGCAATATTAAGTATTGCATATTGGCCACATTTTGCATTTGTTTTTTCAATTTTGTTTTCTTGCTTTTCCCTCTTGTGGAAGGTTGTTGTTGGTTTTTGCAAATGATCTTGGAGACTTGAGTCCTTGAGTGACTCAAACATGTTCTATGACCTATATCTCAGCTCCTACACATTTTAACATTACAAGATATATATATATATACACAAAGACTAGTTATATATATATATATACACACACATACTAGTTATAAATATATATTTTTAGAGAGTAGTATTTTTTATCATCAATACTTTTCTACTCATGATTCATCATCACAATGAGTTAGAGTTAGAGAAGACAATTATATTAATTTTTCTCTTTTTAATATTTCATTTTTCAATCTTTATACCACCTCTTCTTTTTCTCTTTTTAATATTTCATTATATTAATTTTCCTCTTTTTAATATTTCATTATATTAATTATATTAATTTTTCTCTTTTTAATATTTCATTTTTCAATCTTTATACCACCTCTTGTTTTTTAAGGTTTATATTTGCAATTCAAATCATTCCTTTCTTTTTATTGATGATGGATTATTGAATGTGATCTGCATGTTAGTATCAAATATACAATTAACTCCAAAATTATTTTATATAACTAAATTCATAGATTGTAAAAATTTATACCTACTATTCTAAATAATATAATAACCATGCACATTTAATATTTTAGATATATATTTAATATTCTAATTAACAAAATAACATACATAAATTTAATATACTAAATATGTGATAATTATAATAAATGTCAACTAACTTTTTAAATTTAAATAGAACACCCATATTTTATTGAATAAAAAATTAAAAAATATACATCTTAAAAACACAATAATATTAAATGATAAATAAAAAATAATTATATTTATAAAAAATACTGTACACCTAAATAAAAATTGCCTAAAAACCTCTTTAATTATAATCCAAAACATCCATATAATTTTATTTTTCTCAATTCAAGGTGAAAATGGGAAAGTATGTGATACTTTCATATGATTAAAATGATTTTTTGCTTTTAAATATAAAATGAGAGAGAGTGTGAATAAATTTGTAAAACTAAAGGTAAAAGGCAAAGAGTTGTTTAATTTCATTCGTATTACATATATTCATAATTTATTTACAAGTTTATGTTAGGATAAAAAAGTTTATAAAAAATATTGAAATTATATAAAAAAAAAATTGCAATATCAATTTTTTAAGAATAGATGAAGAGAAGAGGGTCAATCTTATTTAATAAGATTGTTTAAACTTTTAAAATTAAACAAGTCAAGATTGAATGGACTGAATTAGTTGATGTTAAGAGTTAAGTAATATTAAAGTGTGGTATTAGCTTATTTGAAATTTGCAAACAAGGATAAGAATATACTTAGAATAGGGTGGGTGCATAAGTACCAAACTTTACAAATATACCACCATAATTCAATCAATAGTGATGTGGTGATATTGTTCTCCTAAACAAACACCTTGTTCACATAAAAAATTCAAATTGATGGTAAATGTTGTGAAGACAAGAAAGTGATTAAAGGTTAATGCGATAGAAGATAATGCAATACACACATAATACCTTCATCTAAAACCCTTATTTCTCCTCATATAGAGCTGAAGTAGAGTGCACCTTAGGTCCACTTGATTTGCTTTTTTGATGTGTTGATACAAGAATGTGGTTTCTTATAAAACTAGCAACATGATGATAGGACTAATCTGATGAATGATCAAATGGATAGATAAGGATATGATGATAGAAGATTGGCAAAGCTATGGAATAAATAGATAGAAAAATGCAACAACATAATAGTAGGATGATAGAAGATTGATAGAAATCTAGGCAACATAAGGATAGGAATATGGAAGATTGATAAAATGGGATGATAGGTCTCTCATTTATAGAATTTCTATGAGAGAAAACAAGTGCCAAGATGCATTAGTTGATGGATGGCTAGGATTGAATGAGGATTAGGGTTTGGATCAAAGATGTAGCCATGTGTCACATGAGGGATAAGGGTTGGGCTTAGGGTTAAGATAAGACAACATCTTTATGTGAATGGCTAGGATTAAGAGGTTGGATTTAAATGAATGGATGAGATGGAAAGTTAATTTGATTTTTAGGATGAACCTAGACAAGGGTTTAGTTAGACATGTAAATAGGGCACTTGTCGCATGATGACAAGTGTAGATTGTGATCCATGCGAATGGAATCAATGAATAGGATTAAATGGATATAAGGATTGAGGAAAAAGATGAATTAATTAAATAAATACAATAAATAATTTAATTAAATATATTTAATTAATGGGACCATGATGAAAATAAAATAATTAAATAAATATAGTAAATATTTATTTAATTAAAATATTATGATTAAGATGGGAAAATGATGGGAATAATTAAATAAATAATAAATCTTTATTTAATTAATGGTTTAAGATAGACTAAAATTAGGTGTGGTTGGGTAAGGTCATATTTTAGGTGTCTACATGCTGATACAATTAAAATTGTGGATATTATATTTAAAAATCTAAATTATCCTACAATTAATTTCAATAGTCAACTTTTAGAGATGGTTCAATTCCACAAATATTGAAATACTTAAACAATTGAGTAAAATTTAAACAAGTTTACTTTGTTGGAATATTTTTTGAAGTTTAGAATTTACCACTTGTATAAAAAATTGTGATCTTATCTTGTAACCCTCATCCACCATATCATTTTTTGTTATGGTATGCATGTTGCAATTGTTACATATAATAGAAATTAGTCAAAAGCTACAATTTTTTTCCTTTTCTAAATAATTCTACATCAAAACACAAATAGTCGACCCCTACTATTCGTAAGGTAATAGCCAAGTTGAGGAATCTAATGAAACCCTCGTCAAAATCCAAATAAATATCGCCAATGATGTTGGCCATGAGAGGCACCTTCAACTCCATCCTACCCTATGAGCTTATCACATTAGTATTTGCACACTTGCTATATATAGCCACCCCATATTCCTTTTCCTTTATAGTTGAAGCAATCTTGCCAATTGAGATCAAGTTGTCATATTTGTATCTTTCCTTGCAAGATCTTGTTGATTATGGGTATAGAGTTACATATTTTTATGGCTAGAACTTCATGATTAAAAAAAAGATTCAATGCCCTAAACCACTTGAAGGAATATAAAAATTGGCTTCATTGTAGCTACAATAAACACATCAAGGCTATAGAATTTGAATTTGGTGACCATTTCATAAAGAAAAATCAAAAGAACACAACTCAAGACCATGAAAATAAAGGCAAGCTTGAGTCAAATTGATTGGGCCCTTACAATGTCATTGCCAATTATGGATCAAGAGCATACTAGTAGACTACACCTAAAGGTCAAGAGCTTGAAGATATTATGAATATTATTCATCTCAATTGTTTCCATGCTTGATTCTATAGTTGTCTAAAAACAAAACCAAAAAAACAAAAAAAAAAAGAAATTAAATAGAAAAGTCACCCTTTGGTGGAAACCATTTTTATGGTGCCTTGGGCAAGTACCATGATGAAAACCCACTCATGGGCATCATGTGTAGCACCTTATATCTATTATATATATGTACCCTTTAATACTTGGGAGCATATCTATTGCATATTTCTCATTCATTTCATGTAGTCATATGTCACTATCATGTTGCAACATCTCATTTTGACTCGGTAAAAGTGTTAAGCAATGTGTTGTCTCATTTTTTGAGAAATCCTATAGATCATTCCTTGTGCATGTTTGGCATTGTGAGATGTGCTCCTTTTTTCATAATCCTTAGCTATCATGACACTTAGTGGCATACAAAACCTAGAAAAAACATTAATCCACAAATTGCATCTTTTATGCATAATGCACTTAGGTAAACCAACCAAAACATCCCAAGAAAGTATATTCAGTCTTGGATATAACCTTGTTTTGAATCACATTGATCATCCTACTATTGGGATATATCATTTCAACATATAATATCACTATCACTATCTTAGCACTTCAAATCACTTGATTTTCCTCTATTGGCAAGAAGCAAATCTCTAGGTGTTTTTTTGTTTGTTAGATTTTTTCTTGATTGATTTTATCTTTGTACTACAATGTATTCCACAAATATTGTCATGTTTCATTATATCATGATGAATTTTGACATGTTTGTTTGGGGCATTCTATTTGTGAGGTAGCCCTTCACACATATGAAAAACATCATCATGATTCATTATATCTTGATCTATACCATCATATTCTACAAAAAAAAAAATCTTCTTAGTAGATTTGATTTTTTTTACAAAATTGTTAGCATACACCTATCATCACAAAACACACAATCATATGGAAAAATAAAATATTCACCAATTTCGCGTTTCATTTACATCTACATACTCTTACACATTCATATTCACTAATTGTATTCACTACTATCCATATAACTAACATGATTATCCCTAGAAGATTTTCCTAAGGGAAAAAATGATTTCTTTTACCTCCCAACTCCTTTTCATCCCACCCCTATTTTTTACAATTTTCCTCTCGTTTTCATTCTAATTTTATAGGTTTCTCTATCCCTTTTATACCTCTCCTCCTTTTTAGAGTCCAACTGTGTTTTTCCAATTCATCCATCCTCTTGAGGGGGCATCCCTATCCATTTTATTAAATCACTTAGGGTAACTTATCACCATTATCATCTTGTCATTGTATGGATATTTATTTTCTTTGAAACTCTATTAACTCTTCTTATGACTGTGCAATGACATTTTGAAGGGGAAAAATATAAACACAAAATCTATCATCTGTTAGGTTTATGAATAACACAAGACATAGGATCAAACAATGAATAAAACACCTTCCACACAAGAGCTCTGTAAAACAAAGATTTGTTATTCCTCAAAAAGAAAATACTTACAAAATGAATAATACAAGAGAGAATGAATGCTTTATAAGAGAAAACCTAATGATAAAGGGATTAGATCATGACAAGTGTCAACATCCTGTGTGATGAGACAAAATGATCTAATATTAGCTCTCTAGTTAATATAAATAAAGCATTGAGTTAACTAATAAAGCAATCCTAAGTTTAGCTTAAGTGCATGAGATTTAGAATAATAATTAATTAAAGATTAATTAATTATTATCTAATACATGATAACTCTATCATCATCACTTCTAATGATGCATTTTAACATCATTCCTAATATTTCATCATCACTACCATTCTAATCGATTATTTTGACAACACTACTATACTAACATCATCCTAAGCAATTAAATAAAACATTTATTTAATTAAATCCCCACCACTCCACTAGTAAACTAAATAATTTTACTATTCAATTAATTAGTCAAATTTTCTATCTCATAGTGAAAATTAAAAAAAAAAAAATCCATCTTTCCTTTTCAAATAAATGATCAATTAAATTTATTTATGTCCATTATCCATATTGTTCAAATCTCATCTTTCCATTTAATTGTTCAATCTTCACCCTCCATTTTGCAACCAAACCATCAATACCCTCCTCTATATGGTTGCAAAAATATATTTTTATCTAATCATTCAAAATAATTTATGTCGTTACCATTCATCTTGCTTATTATATTCCTGGGAAATTCCTTTGAACCAATCTCAATAGTAGATTCATCAAATGAATGAACACCATCCATATTCCCACTAAAAAATTATAAATAAGCTTCAAAACTTTCAAAAAAGATAATTTGTGAATTGACAAGTACATGCTACTTAGATTTTTTAGAATTAATTTGAGCAACTATTATTCCTTCATGACATTGGTTTTCCCTTGAGCATATCCACCAACAATGGAGTATCATTTGGTGTAGTGTAGGAAATTGTATACCTTTGCAATTTCACACTATGTTTGGGTCCCTTAATTTATTAGACTTAATTAAGCTTCTAATTTTCCAAATTATGCATTCCAAAGCCTTATTATTCCCATTTTCTGAAAGGGAAACCAACATTTAATTAATGCAAGGTGATCCCACAAAACTAGTTTACAATTTCGTTGCGGAAGGAAAATTGCAAAAAATGCCCCCATGAATAAAATTTTGGGTTTTGGGGGGTTCGCACAAAGGGGGGTTCGCTCTAACCCAAAAGGGGTTCGCTCAAACCCCCCTTCGAGTGAACCCTCTTTAATGATGGGACCTAGTTTTTGCACATTTTCTAGAATGGAAACAAAGGGAAATTTTGAAAAAAGAGGGGTTTGCTTGAACCCCCTTCGCTCAAAAGGTCAAGGGGGGTTCGAGCGAACCCCCCTTTTTTCCCCTTCTCCCCTTCTTGCACCAAATTTTTGCAAAGAATTTCTTTCAAAGCTTAGGTTGAGGATGAAAATGGAGGAAACTTCACAGACCCAACTGGATGATGGTATTTCTCGGAATGAGCTATCCATCAAATATAATTTTAATATATTTTGGTTTTATTATGTATTTTATTTTTTAGTTTAATTAAACATAGGGTTTTTACCGAAAATCAAGCTCTTTGTTCTAAACATGTGGAAAAATTGTAGATTATAAAAAAAAATCTGAAAAATATGTTCAAGCTAGGTATTGATGTCCTTGATCCAGTAAAAATAAATTGAATTTCAATACATACAAAAAAAGTTATGTTGTTTATGGTCCGCCTATGTCTGAATTATAATTGGTTTGACTTCAAAACTTGATTAAGAAAAAAAGTTCAATAAAACACTATGAAACCAAATGAACTTTTTAGATATCGTAGTTGTAAGAATTGGCTATGAAGGTAGCCATCCAAGATCTAGAGGCCTAATAGAAAGCACAAGCATAAGAGAGATAGAGACAAGATGACAAGAATAAACTGTATTCAATGTCAATGATATGAGAGAGTTGTTTACAATGAGAGAGACCCCTTGGTTATATAGCCAAGGTGAGAACATAGAAGGGCATAAGATTATGACAAGTGTCGTAATCTTATGACATGAGACAACAATGAAAAGTTATCACTCCACCTAAAGTGGAAAGGGATAATGTGATAATCACCACAAAAGGTGGATCTCCCACAAAAGGTGGAGAGATGATCACATGATGTGTCCACAAAAGGTGGAAGTGATGTGGTAATGACATGTCAAGTCCACCAAAAGTGGAAAATATCCAACAACCTCCTATGTGGTCCCTAAGTAAACTTAACTAAGGTGTAATCATGACCTAGAACAAGGTACAAGACATTTAATTACACCAACACCCCCCCTTAAGTGCAACTTAGGGAGAATGTACACAAATGCAAACAATGCAAGATGGGTCCTGGCTACTAGGCCATGTTAGGTACCCATGTACAAATGCAATGAAATCTCTCACAAGTGGAGTAAAGATAGAAAAACCCAATGGGAAAAAACTACCCCCCAAAAGAGAGATGAGATACAAAAGCCTATGAACAAGGCATGAGAAGGAAAAAACCCCATGTAAGGAAAAAGTCTCCCCCATACAAGAGAAGAAGAGAGACAAGGTAGCCCCCCCTCAATGTACAATGATCACCCATGGAAGATGCTCGAGAAGGAATGAAGAAGCTGCTCCAAAACTGTCGAACAACGTTCCTCCCCTTGGGAAGAAACAATACCAAAGGTGCATGAATGAAGTCTCCCCAATCCACAAGTGAAGAAGGAAGAACCCTCAAAATGTAAGAAGTCTCTGAAATTTGCTCAAAGTTCCCTGTGTTGATGCTGAAAGATGTCTTTCCCAAACCATGTGAAGTTGCAATGGTGTAGTCACTTTCTGGAACCTGTGAGAAACCCTTTGCAACAACACTCTCATCTGCTAAAAAAGACAACTCAGGATCTAGCAAGGATGAAGGTAGAACATACTCCAAAGACATGGTCTCCTCAAAAGAGAAAGTGGCCTCCTCCAACTATTGTACATATGCATCCATAATCACATCAACCTCGAAAGATTGATCATGTAGAGGAGGGTCAAAGTGTTCCCTCGCAACAACTGAAGAAGAATCACCTTCATCAAAGAGAAGATGTAAGTAATCAAGTGTGTCTCCCAAATCTGCAATGTAGGACTCCACAAACAAACTACCAATGTCTGACAAGTAGTCATCCCATGAAGCTACTGCTGGAAGACAAGGTATACACTGTTGCATTGAATCACAAGGCACTGAAACTGTCAGAACACAAGTATCATCAGGTGCATCAGTAAATGTAGGAGATGGAGTATCAACAATAGGTTCAAGAACCTCAAGAGTAGAGAGCACTCCAAGATTCAAGTAACCATACTCAATCTCCTCAAGTGTATCCACACTAGGGTGAACTGAATCATCAATAGGAGAAAAATATGAGAAGGTGTAGAACTGAGAACGATGATCAACCTCCCCAACTGCAACAAGAGCCCTGCTATGCAAATCCCGAACAATGATAGAATCTGGTGTGAACTCTACACTCTTTCCTGTACCACTATGTGTAATCTGATAGATGGAAAGGATGTTTCTTGACAAAGTAGGCACACATAGAACATCATTAAATGCTCCACCTTCAACGTCAATAGAACCCTTCCCACAAACTGCCAAAGAAGTGTTGTTGGCCATCAAAATGGGTGGTGATGAACAAGAATCAAATGAAGAGTACATATCCTTGGACGAAGTCATATGATGTGAAGCTCCTGAATCAAGGATCCACCTATCTGAATTGGAATCTGCAAAAGCAAGAAATGCTTGCCCCTTATGTTTCTCATATTGAGATGAAGAAGAAGGAGATGAGCTAGATGTTGTTGCCATGAGAGTTGTTCCTTTTCCCTTAGAAGAAGATGAAGGAGATGAGTCCTTCTCTTGATATGCAGCTGGCAAGTTGATGTTATTCTTCTTAAGGATGTGTTTCAACTCATCAATTTGCTTAACATGACAACAATGCTCCTCATGACCAAACTTTTTGCAATATGCACATGTTGGTTGCTCCCTCTTGCTTGAATTATTGTACTTCTTTAAAGAAGATGATGTTGATGAGCTTTGATGTGGAGGAGTGGATTATTTGTTCTCTCCTTGTGAAGATTGCTTATGCTTCTTATTGGAACCCTTTCCTTGAGTCCCTTGATTCCCTTGATTAGCCACCAAAGCTTTGGACTTTAAAGACTTGAGAATCCCCATGCTTATCAACTTTGCTTGCTCTAACATCAACATTTCTGTAAAAGCATCAAATGTAGGCATAGTGAAAGAACTACCTACTGTCAAGCGATGGGTTTGGAAGCTAGAAACAAATGCTGCATATTCTGATGGAAGTTTTCCCAACAAATTGTAGACCAACTGTGCATCCTTCTTATCAATGCCACAATCCTTAAGTTGTGCTCTTAGCTCATTTGCCTTAGTGACATAGTCTTGGATTGTATCAAAATTCTTGGGATCTAACATTGTGAGATCATTGTCAAGCTGATAACCTCTAATCTCATCAACTTGGCCATACAATTGACCAAACTTGTCCCAAGCTTCTTTAATTGTTTTACACTTATCAATTTGAAAGATTAGATCTTTTGATACATATTTCCTTAATGTTCCAAGAGCCATAGTATTTTTAGTGAGCCAATCCAAATGAGCAATAGGATTAGCTTGAGGATCAGATGGTGCAACAATAGTTCCATCAATATAATGAGTTAATCCTTTTTCCATTAACTTACTCCAAGCATCAATTTTCCAAGAAGCATAGTTATGTGGAGTTAACAAGGGAAACTTAGGAGAACCCATAGTAGCAAAATGAAAGAGAACAAGATAGAGAGAGAGGCACAATCACTCAAGACACCCCCCCAAATTCACTCAATCAAAGAACCCCCCCCCAAAAAAGATGATTTGGCACTTTATAATTAGTGCGTGTACAATGGCCACTTGCAAGCCAAAGAAAAGTGGGCTTCTAATTTTCAATGTTTTACAACAGCCTTAAATAGGCTACAACAGACTCAAATGACTGATACAAAAGACCAAACTGAGATCTTATCTTTACAAATGCCAAAATAGGCCAAAAATGACCAAGTGCTGAAAGTACAATTTCTGATCACAATCACTACAAACTGATAGCACCACTGTAAAGTTCAAAAAAAATAATGCACTTTAAAAAAAAACGGCACCTGAAAAGGAGTTCGTATGAGCCTGAACGGAGCCCCGGAAGTTGCAAAAATGGTGACAATCGAGCAACACCTGAGACAAATCCAATTTTTTGGAAAATCCATGAACCAAAATCAGAAAATAACTTCACCACTGCGATGTACACGAAAAATTAGCCCAAATCAAAAAAAATTGCACCAAAAAAGGCCTCAAAACGACCAAGATATGAGCCTCAAAGTTGAACTGCAAAACTGAAAACTCAATCCATGAGGGGGTCTAAATTTTTAAAAAGGTGTTGACGCAGTGCTGACGTCATCAAATCACAGTATTAAATTTGACGGCTGTATGCCCGTCACTGACACCGTTGCCCTCCAACACAGAAACTCGCCAGTATATGCTCGCGATCGGAATATTCTTTTGACCAGGAAATGTGCCGCGCCGGAAAATTTGAAATCGCCGGAATTTGTAGATTGCCAGCCGGAAATTTGAACCGCCGCCGGGGTTTTCCAAAGCGGCCACCAGTTGGGGAGGGTGGGGCCGTGGGGGCCACGTGGCGGCTCTTGGTGGCCGCGGTACCCTGTTGTATAGAATCCGCAGACTTTTGTCTGCGGGCTATTTAAAAATTTCTTTTTTTTTATTTTTTATTTTTATTTTAAAAAACTTTACACATTGCAAAATATCTGCGAATAGTTTTTTTTGAATTTTTTGATTTTGAATTTTTTTTACAAAATATTTCCTTAAAAATTAAAAAATTTCAAAATTAAAATTTCAGATCGATCACAGCAGTAACGGCCGGCCTGCCAAATTTTGTTTGCCTCGACGGACAACTTGCTCCAATTTGGACAAATTCAGTCGATCTTAGGGTTTTTGGCCCTTCTGAGCACGATGGCGAGGTCCTTTTCGGCTGAAAATTCTCCGAAATGGTAGCTACCTCATGTATCTGGAAACCACCTCCAATCTTCAACCCTTTGCAGATTTTGCCTCTGATGTCCAACTAAGACGAAACAAAAAGAAAATCTAACTATTTCGGACACTCTGGATGCAATGGAAAGCTCAGATCTGATGCAACAAGCTCCCAAAATGCACCTGCAACACAAGGCCAAAAATGGAACCCTCCAAGAATCTCTCCAAAAGACTAACTAAAGGCACTCCAAAAGCTCTGATACCATGTAAGAATTGGCTATGAAGGTAGCCACCCAAGATCTAGAGGCCTAATAGAAAGCACAAGCATAAGAGAGATAGAGACAAGATGACAAGAATAAACTGTATTCAATGTCAATGATATGAGAGAGTTGTTTACAATGAGAGAGACCCCTTGGTTATATAGCCAAGGTGAGAACATAGAAGGGCATAAGATTATGACAAGTGTCGTAATCTTATGACATGAGACAACAATGAAAAGTTATCACTCCACCTAAAGTGGAAAGGGATAATGTGATAATCACCACAAAAGGTGGATCTCCCACAAAAGGTGGAGAGATGATCACATGATGTGTCCACAAAAGGTGGAAGTGATGTGGTAATGACATGTCAAGTCCACCAAAAGTGGAAAATATCCAACAACCTCCTATGTGGTCCCTAAGTAAACTTAACTAAGGTGTAATCATGACCTAGGACAAGGTACAAGACATTTAATTACACCAACAGTAGTTACAAAGCTAAATTAGAATTGTATCCTTCATAGAAAAAAAGTTATGTTGTTTACGGTGAGCATCACTCCTTAAAAATGGTGTTTATTGATTAAAACTAGTTTTTGAAGGATGGAAAAGGAAAAGCAAATTTTGGTGAACCCGATGTTGTACATCATACTTTTCTGATTTGGAGATCTTTGCAACCCTAGGTCTAGGTTTTAAATCATCTTGTTTTGCATTTTATTTAGGGTTACATATTGCATTTTTGCATCATTTAAACTCATACAAATCCAAAAAAATTACATACATTCTACATAATAGCTTGCATTAAGGTGTGTTTCGGTCATTTAGCTTAGCATTTCATTCAAAATTGCATTAAAAAAAGTTGTCATTTTCTTCATATATTATCATTTAAATTGCATTTGTATTTCATCATATTTCTAAAAAATTCTATCACTGAAGAATCCATTTGCAGTTAGGAACAATGAGCTTAAATATCAAGTTAAACACTCAGATTTAAATTTTTCAAACACTTGTCCTAGGACTCATTCACCATAGGGTGAATCTATCCTAGTATAGGTTCTTTTCCAAATTTATAGCACATTTATTTGTATCTATCTGCTCTAGTTTCTTGTACTTGCATATCTTTGTTTCAATTTTAGAAATTGTATAATCTCTAATAATCTCTTAGCTTTATTAGTCCCTGTGACCGACGGATTAGCATGGGCTGATTACTCTTGATCCATGAAGAATCGAAGCATAATGAAGCCACTAATGTCAAATCTCAACAGAATCATTCAAATGAAAATTAAACTAAACATTTATCAAAACTAAGCATATTAAACTACGAAAGCTTCAAAATGCCTCCTCTAATCCATCTTAAATTTATCTAGTTGGGGGAGTGGTGTCGCGTTGATGTGGAACGGTGACCCTTTCCCAATCCTATGGATAAATGAGCTTGTTCCAGCCAGTTTTATTGAAGAAAATTGATGGAACCACCGTGAGATGTGTATGTAAGCATGATTTTAATCTAAATAAGCATGATGCAAGCTAACTTAACATGATTTTATGCTAAAATGATGAAGATATGAAAATGCTAAGCTAATCTAGATGGAATCTAAACTAAAAGATTCAAACCCTAATTCATAAACAAGCTAAATGGATGCATTATGTGATCATGGAAGCCATTAATGGAAGCTAAAGCTATTTAATGCAAGTAATTAAACTAAAAAGATGTTAAATATGAGTGTGAGTGTGAGTGATTTTAACAACATAACTTTGATGTTAAAAGATGGATCCATTTGTCTCCAAATAGTGACCTATTTATAGGAGAGAAAATGAAAAAATGAGGGTTAAGATTAAAAAAAGGCTAATCAACGGTCCAGGATGGAGGAAGGATGAAACATGGATCATGGATTCTCATCAACTGATGAGAATGAAAGATGAGATTTAATCAAGGGTTAACATTCCTTCAAACAAGCACACTTTTGACCTATACAGGAGGTCACAAATAAACTTGCACAAGAGGTCACAAGCTGACTTGCACATGAAGTCTTGTAAGAATATTCCCTTTTTCAAATGAGCGAGGAGAGAGAATATTCTTTGGAATATCCTCATGGGTGAGGGAAAAGGATAATTTAGTTAATTAAAACTAGATTAACTTGTGCAAAAGGGGGAGGAATATTCCTTTTGGAGGAATGTGCAAAGGAGGAATATTCAATTAGAATATTCCCTTGCAAGTGGGGGAATTAGATTTAGTTGATAATTAAACAATATTAATTATACAATTAGGGGATTTAGAAGAATTAGATGATATTCATTAAATAAAATGATTTAATGAATGGGGGAAAGGTGGAATGACATTTAATTAAATAAATTAAAGTTATTTAATTAAATAAGACGATTTAGGGATTTAAATTAAATAGTTTGATTTATTTAATTTAATGAGATGAAATGTTAACACGAAAGGGGGTGAATTAACCTGATTAAATTAATTAGGTTAATAGATGCAAATGTTATAATTAAGTAAATAACTAGGCTAATTTAATTAATTAAGCAAAAGGAGGATAGGTTTTAAGAGGAAATGATGTTAGTATACATGATTCAAGTGTATGATATCATTCAGGATATTTTCAGTGTCTACATTTTTCCCCTCTTTGAAGTGAGGTACCTGTTGCTTCGATTCAAAGATTAACGCTTTTCAAATGAAAAATTGCTGCTTAAATTAAAAAGTAAAAAAAATCGATTTTTAGATGCCCCACTACTACCCCAGCAGAAGGAATAAGCTGGTTCCCTGCCCCCTCGAGAAATCAGGTGAAATTTTTGAATTTTGAGTTGATTTCTTGACAAAGGTAAAAGGCTACCCCGAGGGTCCAGAAAGGCTCCAAGATGCAAAAAACATGCCAAAAATGTGAAAAACGATGCAAAATAAGCTCCAATTTGGAAAATTTGGTGAAAATGGTGAAAAACCCTAGCTTCATGGTTAAATTAGGGAAAAAAACCCTAATTTGCAAGAATAATAGGTGAGGAAGGGTCACTTTCAATTCATTTGTGCATTCACACCTTTAGGATTTCTTGCATTTTGAGCTCCGACCCTCTAACAAAATGGCATAACAAGTGCTCCCACAACACATTTTTGACCGAGTTCTAGAGTACCAGAGGCTCCTAGGTGTAGAACCACCAATATGTGATTCAAAACTTGATTTGAAATTTGACTTTTAGGTGCATTTAATGCATTTTGAAATTTGAACTTTGGCGGCGTCACTATACATCGATGTTATTTCTAGAATCAACGATGCTATTTTGATTTATAGTGATGCATATGTAAATTGAAACGTAGTTCATGATTTAAAATTAGGGTTTCAAATTCTAAATAGCGATGCACATGTAAATGGCGACACAACTTGTGATTTGAAATTTAAGGTTAGGGTTTGCCAAAGTCAAATAGCGATGCATATGTGTTTATGATGCATATTTTGATTTGCAATTTAAATGCTTCGAGTGTCATTGTTTGCAGTTTGAATTATAGTGACGCTATCATAAATAGTGACACTATTGTTAGTTTGGGGGATAAAAAACTCCAAACTTAGCTAGTTTTTTTAATTTTGATGTCGTGCACTTCATGGGTGCAAGAGGTTATCCCACCTTTGATGTCCCGCGAGCACCAACTGACTATTTTGTTCAGACTCGGTGATTTGTCTGAGTTATGATAGGAGCACTTGGGAGAGATTGGCTTGTGGTACGTTGCTTACATGCCCATCGTCCAGACCCATTTGGATATGATGACAACATTGTGCGAGCAATGGCTCAACGAGACCTTATCGTTCCACTTACCTACCAGTGAGGCGACAATGACGCTGGAGGATGTATGGTGGATATTGTGTTTGTCAATACATATTGAGTGAATGATATATGATGTTGATGCTGGCTATGTTGCTTTCCATGAGGTGCTTGACTAGGAGGACATTGTCCTGGTCACCTCTTAGATTGACCTTGAGATGTACAGAGGTCGGGTGTCGACTTTCAAACTGATCATTGTGGCAATTATTTAAGGTTTGGTTGCTCCAGATCGATTGAGCAAAGGATTCAGTCTGGGATGGGGACTGGCTTGGCACAGTATGTTGTTTCAGAGGACTTAGTATGCATGATGGCCAATGATGTTGGTCTCCCTTTACCATGATATGCATGACTTTGTATACTGCAATGGTAGGGCGATTAACATGGGAGTTACCCTTCTCCACATTTGGGCCTGGGAGCACATCGTTGTGCTTCGACCTATTGTTCAGATGGTAGATGTAGAGCCAGATGATCCTATTGTTTGGAGATACAGGGGTGCCATCACTTTACAACACACAATGCAACTCGACATTCCCTACTTGCATCGAGTGATCGATGATATGATAGTATTTAGATGGCGGCCCTGGCTTCAAATGCCATCTTGGTATGATGATGTGCAACAACTGTTCTTTACTCAATAGACCTGATATATCCAGGGTCAAGAGCACATGATTATTGATATATACCTACCTGATAGGGTTTCTAGATAGTTTGGCAAGAGGCAAGACAGGCCTGATGATGCGTACACTACTATTTTTGTTAGGTCATCCTGGGAGACAGCATGGGGACAGACGATCCCAACCCATGAGGTTGTAGAGGGCTTTTGAAAGTTGGCTGTTAGGCCATAGGCCTATGATCAAGGATAGGAAGATGCATAGATGATGCCTACTTATGATGCATGGTTCATACCCCCTCGTCGATTGAAAGATCCAACAGGTGCACCTCCATGAGGGAGATTGAGAAGGAGGGGTGTAGGAAGAGGCAGAGGTCAACCAGATGATGGGAAAGGTAGAGGATGGGGTAGAGGACAGGATTGCTAGGATCAGCAAGATGGATAGGTCCCAGGTGCACCACCAATGCATCAACAACCTCCACAACAACCACCGATACAACAACAGCCAATACAGTAGTCATCGCCAGGGCTAGATCCCTGTGATGCACAAATTTAGTAGTTGCAGCAGTAGTTGTAGGTGGTTATAGGTGAGAGAGACCAGGATAGACAACAGATTTTGGCTATTACTGCTGAGAGAGACCAGGCTAGGCAGCAGGTTTAGGCCTTGACAACCGAGAGGGAACAAGAGTGTTAGCTCAGGAAGACTACTGATATGCAGTTAGCACAGGAGGTCAAGCAGCACTAGGAACTAGATTCCATGACAACTACAACACAGGGGTGAACAATGGCTGCTCATTTCTACCGAGAGGCTGTGACTGAGGCGTTCTATTATCGCATGCACTACCATCGGGATGTCCCTGCGATGATTAGGCAGCCAAATTATTTGTAAAGGAGGGGCACATCCCTGGACCGAGGATCAACCAGAGAGATAGCTTGGTGAGGGGAGCAACCATCAGGGCTAGCTTGCTTATCTAACACTTTTTTATTATTGCCTGATTCTTTATACAAAGATACATTCATGGGCTCCTTTTGATAGCCTCGTGGATATTGTACTTTTGATATACACTAACTCAGGTATTGTATTATGACAGTCACCATTTTTTTATATAAATATGATACAGATTCGATGTGATGTGATGTGTTCTTTTATTTCATGTTGTATGGATGTATGGATGTATTTTGATATGATGATGTGACATGCTTATATATTATCATGTATGGATGCAATTCTTTTATTTATGCTTATGCAATATGTAATGGTATATGTGATGATATGGGATGTAATGATATGGAATGGATGCAATGTTATATTGTTTTTCAATATCTTTTTCATGATATTCCATGGGATGGATGGTATGATATGCTTATGTTATGAATAATATGGATGCATTTCTTTTTTTTGTGTATTTTTCTATATGCAAGTTTATGATGTGATGATGTATGCATATGGATGTACGTATGTATAATGCAGATGTTCATGCTTATGATATAATAATGCGATGTATGTTTTATGATATGCTATGATTATGCGAGATGTATGCATGTTGATGATTTTTGGATGCAAGATGGATGCATTGATGATATTTTTGTTGACTATTATGATACCAAGTTAGCGTGGAAGAAGATCGAAGAAATAACATGATTGACCACTATATTGTGATGATTGATTCAAAAGAACCAACAAGTCTATGATCCACTGAGACTTTATTAGAGATGGTGATGAGAAATGCATGATGATGATGATGATTTTCTCATATCTTGGGATTGGGATTTTCTGTCATTCCTTATTGTTTGATATAACACATAGACACAATGCATCAAGGTATTGATAACTAGGATGGTGTTGTGTCTAGTGTAATGGACTTTGACTCTACAAAAAAATAGAATAGTTCTTTTTTCACACCTTGACATACAAAAACCTTGTTGGAATGTAGTTTAGTAGTTCAAAATATATTAGACTAAAGCATACACAATAGTCAACAATCTACCCCAAATGACTTCCCCACACACTTAATTGAGCAAGTATGCGCCAAGATTATTTTACAAGAATACCCACGAGTACAACAAATGAAAGATAATGATTGATGCCCCATTCCTTTCTCTCTAAATCATTTTGATAGACATCATCAAGAGGTCCCTGGAATGGGTCATTAAGATAAATCAAAAGAAAAGATCAAAGACAAACAGTCAGTGTTAAATATATCTCTTGCTAGTTTAATTTAGCTAAGGTAATTTCTGATACTGATGCCCATTGCAGGAAGGATACATCCTAGGACATGTTGATCAAATGATTTTATTAAGATGAGGTGTTTCATAAGTTGTTGATACAAACTTCATTTACTCATTTACCTATGACCTATACTTTAGATTTTGACACTTAGGTTTTCACTTTACAACTCACGATACTTGTTTTCTACTTGTTTTGCCAAAGGTTGAAAATGATGGTTGATTTATTATGGACAGAGGTTTATTGTGGATGAAAAGCAAAATGGGGTGGATGGTTTTGGATTTTTTGGAATATTTCAATGTTTTTGGTATTTTAAAATTTTTTGAGGTTGTTTTTGGTCTTTTTGAAAGTTTATGTGAATGTTTTGGTTTTCAGATTATTTGAGGCTGTTTAGGGTTTTGTGAGATATGTTTTCAAATTTTTTTGTGTTTTCCTATTATCTAATTTTTTTTGTATTTTTTAAGTTTTTCGGCCAAGAACCTAACCTAAAATACCTATCCTAGGGGCCTTGGGGGCTGATCAAAGATTAGCCTTGCCTATGTTATACATGCAAAGACCACATAGTTTGACTAACTCGACTTATTAACAATGAGAGATAAACAGTTGACGGATTGCGAGTTTATTATGAAGGACTCCTAAAGGACTGACCTAGGGTGTCTCGAGGGCACATCAATGATGACCTTGCCTATGTTCAATCTCAAAGACAATGTAGTTCGACATGGTCCTATTTTTGGATTTTTGATGTTTGACCTTTCTAGGGATTTTGATGTGATTTGGATGTTTTGGATTTTGACTTTACAATTTTATGAATGTTTTTGGATTTTAGCTGTATAGGGTTTTGCAAATGTTTTTGTATTTTCTAATGAACGTTTTACGAATGTTTTTGGGATTTTAGATAACCTTAAGATATACAAGAACTTGATCTGATCCATAATGAATTGCCCCCAGTGTGATATGATAGAATACCTCGATATAGGCAGGACAAACTGACCTTTGGAATATGCTAGGTAGTACTAAAGGGATGCGATACTTCACAATATCAAGCTATGATAAGGATGTAGATGGGTGAGAGAATAAATAGGATGGATGAGGCGATAGATGGGTGTGATGCCAAGAACAATAGGATAAAGAGCCAAAGAATAGATGGAGGTGTTTTATTTACGCGAGGTGCCTATTTGCTAGGTTTTCACCAAGGTACTTGCCCAAAGTGCCACCGAAGTGGTTTTCACTAGAGGACAATTTTTTTCTTTACTGTTCTCAATCCTTCTTCTCATTTTTTGGGATTTTGATCATTTTTTGATTTTTTTGTATTTTCAAATTTATACAGTCCTTCAAGACTAGGCATAAAAAATTTTAAGATGCAAGTTGTTGGTTGGTTCCTACAAGGGTTCACCTTCAGGTGTTGACAATTGATATGCTCCCGATCCATAGCTTGCTATGCTGACAAAGGGACCCAACCAATTAGGCTCAAATTTTCCTTTACTATCCTGATATGGAAGATTCTTTTGATTCTCCTTGAGGACAAGATCCCCTACCTGGAAAGACAAAAAAATTATTTTCTTGTTATAACTCCATTTCAGTCGGTTTTAATATACTTGCAAGTGGTTAAGAGTGTCAAGATGACGCTTATCCAAAAATTCTAGCTCATTTAGCAGAGATGTTTTGTATTCTTCATCAGTGATCAGGTTTTGTAGTGACACTCGCAATGACAGGAGCTCAAGTTCAATAGGTAAAATGGCTTTTGATTTTTAGACCAAGGAGAAAGGGGTTGCACTTGTAGGTGTGCAGATACTGGTTCGATAGGACCAGAGAGCAAGATTTAACTGCAGATGCCAGTCACAACCAGCTTCATTGACTACTTTCTTTAGGATTTTTAGAATGGTCTTGTTTGTAGCCTCAGCTTGACCATTTCCCTAGGGTTAATGCGAGGTAGAGAATTGGTGTTGGATGTTGAATCTTTGATATAGCTCTTTCACATCCTGATTCTTGAAGGGTATTTTGTTGTCTGAGATAAGGGTTTGTGGAATTCCGTAACGACATATTAGGTAATTCAGGATAAACTTGGAAATTTGCTTCTCTGTTATGTAGGTCATAGGAATGGCTTCAACCCACTTGGTAAAATACTCAGTGGCTATTATGATAAACTTGTGACCATTGGATGAGGTTGGAGCGATCTTTCCTATGAGGTCAATCCCCCACTGGGAGAAAGGACAAGGTGTGATTATTGGGTGCAATTCCTAAGCTGGAGCATGAATCAGATCTCCATGTTGTTGACATTGTACACATTTCTACACATACTGATGGGCTTCTCTTTCCATGGTTGGCCAGTAGTACCCCGTCCTCAACAATTTCTTAGCTAAAGTCATACCACTAGAATGGGAACCACATATTCCATCATGAACTTATGTTAAAGCAATCAAGGCTTCCTCCTGGTTAAGACATCGTAGTAATGTCCCCTTGATGCTTCAATGGTAAAGGGTATCACCTATGATCACAAATCGATATGCCTTCTTGATAAAGGTATTTTTAAGGTTGGAGGTGATATCGGATGGGAGGGTTCCTCTGCTTAGGTGGGTAAAGATGTCATGGTACCATGGGGATCCAGGACCAACAATGACACACATGAATTCATATTCCAGGATTTTGAAATTTGGTATGAGAAGTTTTTCTACCAATAATTTGCATTGTAGCACATTGTTTGGCATGTCTAACAGTGATCAGATTGATCTACTACTCTATTGTTCATTCGAGGAATCTGCTCAAAATTTATATCTATGAAAAGGTCCTTGAGAATCTCTACCATCTTCTTGTAAGGAGTAAGCTTATCATCCTTAGTTTGGTAGTCATCATTGACTTGGTTGATAACCAGTTGTGAGTCTCCATAGAATTTCATCTCTTGTATCTACCATTGAACTGCTATCCTTAGACCTGTAATTAGGGCTTCGTACTCAACAATGTTGTTAGTATAGGAAAATGATAGCATGTATGACTTTGAAATGCAATCACCTTGAAGGGTGATGAAAAGAATACCCGCTCTTGATCCATGTTGGGTGAAATATCCATCAAATTACATTTTCCATTGATCTGTGAGATTGAAAAGGAATGCTAATTCATCAAGGAATTCAGATATCAAGGGTTTCTCAGCATAGATAGGTGCCTCTACTATTTTTTGTGATCACTTGTCCTTTGATTGCCTTGTGCTCTACATATTTTATGTCAAATTCAGTTAAGATCATTACCCATTTGGCCATTCGCCTAGTGAGATTTGATTTGGATAACAGGTATTTCAATGGGTCGATCTTTGCAATGAGCTTGATTTGATGTGACAGCATGTAGTGTCTGAATTTTTGCGAAGCAAAATCCAATGCTAAGTAGGCTTTCTCAATGGATGAATAGTTTATTTCATAGCCAACCAAGGTCCTACTAATGTAATAGATAGCCCTTTCCTTTCCATTTTCATCATGTTGTGCCAGAAGAGCACCTAGTGCTACTGATGTTGCTGAGATATACAAGATCATTGGTTTGTTTGGTATTGGTGGCATGAGCACTGTAAGTGTTAATAAGTAGTCCTTGATCTGTTGGAAAGCTTTATCATATTTCTCATCCCACTTGTAAATTATTCCTTTATGGAGAAGATGTGAAAAAGGGTGGATTTTGTTTGATAGTTACATTATGAACCTTCTGATGGACTACAATCTTCCTTGTAACCCTCTCATCTGCTTCAATGTTTGTGGTGGTTCCATTTCTAAGATAGCTTTTCCCTTTGTTGGTTCAATTTCTATCCCTCTTTGTGAGACAATATAGTCGAGAATTTTCCCTGATGTGACCCCAAAGACACTTTTTTGGATTTAGCCTTACTTTGTATTCTTCAAGTCTGTCAAAGATGGGTCCTAAGACTTCTATGTGCTCACTTATTTTCTTTGATTTTTCCAAAATATTGTCCACATAATCTTCAACTATTTTTTGGATCATGTCATGAAAGATGAGGGTCATTTCTCTTTGATAGGTTGCTCTTGCATTCTTCAACCCAAATGGCATCACATTCTAGAAATATGTTCCCCATGGACAAGTGAATGCGGTTTTGTGTTGATCCTCCTTAGCAATCATGATTTGATTATAGCCTAAAAAACCATCCATGAGTGACAACATTTCATGCCCAACTGTTAAGTCTATGATGAGGTCGATGTTAGGAAGAGGGAAATCATCCTTTGGGCATGCTTTGTTTAAGTCTCTGAAATCCGTGCATATTCTAATGCCCCTAGTGGGTTTGGAGACTAGTACCAAGTTTAAAACCCACTCAGGATAATCTATCGGTTGGATGAATCCAACATCAAGAAGCTTTTGTAACTCAAGTTTCACCAAGAGTGTTATCTAAGGGTGCATCTTCCTTAATTTCTACTTCACTGGCTTGGTTTCAGGATAGACTGCTAAGTGGTGCACTACTACTTCTGGATCAAGACCTGACATATCAATATATGACCATGAAAATTTGGTTCTTCGCTCTTTCAAGAATGATGCTAAGATTTTATGTTCTTCATCTAACAAGGATTCGACATAGAAAGTGATCTTGGGTGCTTCCACTATTCCACATTAACTAGATTGGCCTTTTCTACTAGCACGATTGATTTCTCTAGATGTATTGCACTAAGGGGGAGATTGAATCCCTCATCCTTGGGCACCTTAGAGAGGTTTTCACCCTCGGATACGTCCTTTCTTTTTACCATTTTAGGATCAGAAAGTGCCACAGTGTGGTTTTCACATAAAGATCTGGAAGTTAGTTGCATGTCATCAACTTTGTAACTGAAGGACTCAATTGTTTCCCCATAGCACACTCTTGTGTCTAGCTCTATGTCAAAACCTACCTTGTGATCTGCCCATGGTAAGTTGTCACGGAGTCCCATGAATTCTAAGATTGCTTCATCATTTTTGAATAAATCCAAAATCGGTGGTCCTTGTTGGTCCAAGTCAATGCGTTGCGGGTATACTAGGCATATTTCATTTGGTCGGTTGCTTGGGGTAAAGGTTGATGTGGATATCATGAGGAGGGAGATATTCTCAAATAGGTCAGCAACATTGAGGGGGAATTCATCTAAGGTAGTATCACACGATACTGGTAACCAAGAAGAAACCTCAACCTGTTTAGTAGAAGAACCTTTTCCAATAAGGGTGACCTTTCTAGTAGTACAATCTAGGCCAAGATTCTTTGGACATTTCTCAAGAATGATAGGTTCTAGTAAACCATTGTTATTTTGTCCCAGTTTCTCATTCTTGGTATATCCCATGCCCTTCATTAGCTATAAGCCTTTGTTATCATCTTTCATGGGAAGAACGAGAATAGGTATTTCGTCTTGATATAGCATTTTAGAGACATCTTCCTCATTAACATATTCTTTGTTTAGGTCCCCCCATTTGCTGAAGGTAGTAGCTACCATTTTGATAGTTTTCAAGACATGTTGCTAGGTGTGGGTTTCCCATGAGATTTGGGAGAAAGAGGTAACTTTCCCAACACAAAAGTATCATTTGTTAGCTTATAGTTTCCACAATCATCATCCTGGATCACTACCTTGATGTTGGGTATACTCTGCACAATGAGTGCTTTTGTTTCAGAGGTAGATGCAAGGGATGATGGGTCAACAAATGAGGTAGAAGGTGTAGGCCCTTCATTATTCTTGGGTATTTGGGGGATTTTATAAAACTTGGCCTCAAGATTCTTGCAGTAGTAAAAAGGCTCAGGATCTCCATGGATAGTAACTTCTCTACCTTCGAAAGGAAACTTCACACATTGATGGTAGGTTGAAGCTACAACTTTTAAGGCATGGATCTAGGGTTGACCAAGCAAGATGTTGTAGGGAAGATCTAGGTCTAACACTTGGCATGTAGTTTCTATGATGAGGGGCCTACTTGGATGGGTGGTGTGATGATGCCTTGGGATACCCATTCTTGGTCATCATATTCCCTGATGGTGGTGCTTTTTGTCTTCTCAATAGTATCCTCTGAATAGCCCATATTTTTTATTAAATGAAGGGTGCAAATTTTCAGACCAACACCTCCATCTACTACGACTCTTTTAACCTTATTTTTATGAATGATAACCTCAAGGTGTAAGGCACGGTTATGAGATGGCTACGATGATAGGTCTTGTTCTAAGAAGGTGAGGAGATGATTAGTGATATGGCCTACCATGGCTTGAAATTGTTTTGTATCTATACCCTCGAGAATGGATGATGTAGACAGAGCTCCCTCTAGGATTTCCCTATGTGTGGGTGATAGCCTCAATAGTTCTAAGATTGATATCTGTGCAGGGCTCTTCTTAAGCTAGTCTAGGATATTGTGTTTTCTAGGATTTTATGTTGGATGAGTAGGGTGTTCCCTAGATTGGGATAGGACTCCTTGGATGGTGACTTTTCCATGTCGTGTGGTGACTTCACACTCTGCACTATTCCCTTTGATGGGGACAACGGTGATGACGCTATCACAGGAAGCGACTACTTTTGAATAGGTAAGCTGCATGTTTTTGTAATCTTTAGCTTTTCCATTGTTGTTCCCTTTGCTATGATCTGGAATAGGGTTCTTGTATATCTTAAGATCTTGGTTACCGACTGGTACTTCAATAGATATGGAAGTACCAGGATGGTTTATCCAAGTACCAAGATCGTTCTCGTTGTACTAGGAGAATGGTTTATGCAAGAAAGATCGTTCTCATTGTACCAGGATGGTTTTTCTTGTGGTTCAAGTGGTAGTTTTCAAAGTTGGAAAGCGTTATCAGGTTTGACTCTACCAATTTCTTCGTGATTGTCTCGATAGGTTCTAGCAACTGTGTGTACTTGCGTTTTAGATAGTTTTTTTTGTTAGGAGTTTGTCGTTGTTGTGTTTCGGTATTGTTGGTTTGATTGTTCAGAGGGGGTGTTGTTTATTACACAATTGGTTGAATGTTAGCAACTTGATTGTTGTTTGGTCTAGGATCACTTAGGACCACCTTAGCATCTACCACACCGTCATTTGTCACATTTTTATTCTTAGCCCAGACACAAGGCTTTTCATTTGAACTAGTTGATGGCCTATTGTCCTTATAAGTTTGAGTATTTCCCTATGAGATTAGAGCTCTCTTGATGTTAAGGGCTCTAGAGATAAGCTCATCATAAGATGTGATGCACTGCATTTTCAAGTGGAAGGATAGATCCAGAACTAGATTTACTATGGTGATCTCCACTTGTTGTTCATTGGGAAGGGGCCACTTGCTCTTACTAGCTCTTTGTCTCCACCATTGTAAGAAATTAGTGAAAGATTCTCCTTTGTTCTATCTAAGAGTATACAATTCTTCTAGGATTACTTCCAAGTCAAGATTGAAGGAGAAATGATTTATGAATTTATCAGTAATTTCTTGAAATTTTTTTATACTGAGAGACAGTTGAGAAAACCAATCCATGGTAGGACCTGTTAAACTTCAGGGAAAGAGGCGCATTAAATAAGAATCATTGTAAGAAACCTCCATACACATGACTTTAAATTCTTTGACATGGTCCACAAGACTTCCTCTCCCTTTGTATTTATCAAATTTTGGGGATTTCAAAGCCAAGAGGGAATGGTACCATTGTGATGTTTCAATCGAATGGATAGGGACATAGGTTCTATGTATGGGGATTCTTTGTCTTTCCTATTCAAAGGTCCTACATTTCTTGTGACAACACCTTAAGTTGTGATGCTAGATCATCTTGTGGGTTTGGTGGAGGAACATTTTTTGGGATGATGGATGGGTTCTGATATGATAAGGTGTTGTATGGGGTGTATGGTGGTGTGAGATTATGTGAAGGTGATTGAGGTGTTGATGCATATGTTCCTAACATGTTTGTATTGACGATGTTTTGTTGAGGGTAATAATAGGAACTTTGTTGTTATTATTTTTTGGCATACTGTTGAGCTAGTAAGACTTGATGTTGTTGTTGAAAGGCAAGGGATGCTTGTTGAACTTGTTGTTGTTGCGCCACTAGGGCTTGTTGTTGGGCATGTTGTTGTTGTTGTGCTACTAATTCTACTTGATGGGTTTAATGTTGTTGTAATGCTACTAAGGTTGCTTGATGGGCTTGATGTTGTTGTGCTAAGGCTGCTTGTTGTGTCACTAAGGTTGCTTCTTGTTGTTGTTGTGCTGCTAGGGCTGCTTGTTGTTGTTGTTGTTGTTGTGCTACTAGGGCTACTTTTTGTTGTTGTTGTTTGATGGCTTGTTGATAATCTTGTTGTGCTTGTTGTAAAGCTAAGGCATGCGCTTGTAATGTAGGATCAGTTGGTTGTTGGGATATCGGTGATGGGTTTTGAGTGGATAGTGGATTGTTGATGAGAGGTTGGGAGTTCCCTCGGTTCAACATTCCTTGTAAGATAGTGGATTGGAGTGGAGGATTGTAAGTTTGAGGTCCCATTTAATTTTGCATGACCTGGGTGACAAATGAAAAAGTTGAGGATGGTGTCGTAATATTTTGCAATGTTAAGGGAGCATTAGGACCTTGGGTCCATTGATTGAAAGGGTTCCCTTGACCAATGTTTTGGAGATTCCCTTGTGTTTGAGATGCAGTCAATGTATTACCTTGGTTGATGGGGTTTATGATCAAGGGATTGTTTTGATGTGGGTTGATGATGGATGGGATAGATGTGTTTTGGAAAATCGTTGTGTTTGATGTATCCAAGGGAGGATTGGATAAAGAGGTCCCATGTGGTGTTAAAGGTTGATTTTGCATGATGGTACTTCCTTTCCCTTTTGGGTCTACATGTGATATTTGGTCCACACTACTCTACAGGATGTTAGGCACACTTGTAGTACTCATGGGTATGAATGAAGAGGGGTGTCATCGATATGTTGAAGATGTTGTGGAGTAATAGAGTGTAAGTGGTTTATACGGTTGTTTGGGATCTTCAGGAACAAGAGGGGTGCCAAATTTTGGTGTCCAAGTGGTCGTTTGGGATGGAGGATTGGTTTCAAGAGTACCCACAAGTGTGTTGCTTTCAAATGGAAAAGTATGGCCAAAGTCCTTAGCAATACTAGCTGCAATACTAGGTGTTGATGTTTTATTGAGCCCTAGGGATGGAGTTGTTGGAATAGTGGATAACATCAAGCCTTGTGTCAATGATTGTGCAACAAAAGATGGGGAGTTGGGAACTATTTTCTCTAAGGCTTGAAGCTCCATGTTTTCTTCCCTAGTAAGTCCAAATGGATTGTCTATGATGTCTTCTATCTCATATGGCCCTGATGGTGATGAAGGTTGTTGTGATGGAGTAACGTGACTTCTCGGATCAAATTCTAGAGGATTTGGATCACTTGAGTTAAATGTGAATTTGGTTTTCTTCATGATTCTCTTGTGTTGTGATTTCATTTTTACCATAAATTTTGGGTCACCTCTAGGAGAGTTGTGTTGTGATTTGTAATGTTTGAACTCTCTAGTTGACTCAAATCTAGGTAAAAGGGATGCTCTAAGTCTTTTTGGAGCAATGGCGATAATGGGAGATGAAAAGATGAATGATATGGGGAGTGATCTTTGCAAACATTTTGGGACAACACTTTTGACTTAAGTTTGAAGTTTTGATGTTTGGATAAAGGATGTTGATGAACTTGGAAATCTTTAGGGTAGACTCGTGACCTTCAAGATGATAACTAACTTAGCCAAATGCATGGAAAAGGATTCATTTCACATACAAAGTAGCTGAGTTAGGGGTTGGTTGGATAGATGTTTTAAGTCAAAAAGGTGTTGGTGTATTTGAAATTCTTGCAAATTTTGGTGAAATGAACTTTGGAATTTGATGAAGGAGTGAGTGAAATGTTTGACCCAATGTTGACCTAAAGTGAACCTTTGTTTGATAAGACCAAGGTATTGAGAAACATGCTAGACCTCTAAAGTTTTTAGATCCTAAAGACCCAATATTTGAGATAGGTTCATTATCATGAAAAAGACCAGGGTTTTGACCAAAAAAGAACATATACAAGTTTGGGTTGTTCCTTGAATCACGTTTGTAGAAGTTGTATAACAACTTGGTTATATTTTGGTGAAGTGATAAAAAGTGTTTTTTGAGAGCTTTTGGACTAAGATTCCTATCCTTGAAATGGAAACCTATAGACCTTCTCTTGGGGATTTTGATTTTGTGTGAGATCATTCATAAGTTCAAGTTTATGAAAGAAAAGGGGATATTTATTCCCACGCGGGTGGTGGTAATATGGGCCTTCCAGCCACATAATCATCTTGTTCCTCTTCTTCGTCTAATATTGTTTTTTTGTTTCTCCACTGAATGGGTGTTTCTTTTGTTTCAAAAGTGAAGCTTCTCAAACTACTAATTATGTCAGTTTGTTCTCCCTCAATTAGTTCAAAATTTGGTTGAATGATAGCACCTATAAGGTTGGGTTGTTCCACAAGAGAGACCGGTCTCCAAATGGTCATGTGGGATTCAATTTGACAATTTATCTTGCTTAAGTGAGTTTATTTTACCATAAAGACTTGTCTTGATTAAGTTTCAAACTAAATGTCTATGTCAAAAACATCATAAATTTCATTAGGTCCATTTTGTGAAAAGGATAAAGTTCAAGCCATAGCTGCTTATGTTAACTTTGGAAAATATGGATTGAGATATAAGTCAAGATATTTAGAAATATCTAAGGATATCAAGGCTATTTTGAAAGGTATCCATACTTAGACCAAAGGGTTTGAAATTTTGAGGAAGATTGTGAATGCTTGTTTGTAATGTTTTGGAACCAACCAAAGTTTTTAACTGACTCACAAGCATTTACAACCTTAGGTTCAAAAGATACTACTTGTTGAATCCCCACTTGGATTTCTCTAAACACTAAGACAATGTGGATAGATAGAGATTTGGTGACACTGGCACCCCTCCACGGTACACACTTCTCGAGACCACCAAATCTCAAATTTTGAAGATTCAAAGATCCTAAGGATTTTCTTGTTTTGACAATTGAATAGTAAAATGTAGGGCGGCTTCAGAACGATTGTTCTTGCACCAACAAGCATAAAGGTTTTTGGCTTCTAAACAATTGGTTCATAATAAGGGCTTTCGTTCAAGGTGGCCATACACGCGGCAAGATTAGCTCAAGATTATTTCAATCAAGAGGCCTCCCAGTCTCTTCCTAAGAAGAGATTTTAATGTATCACACGGATACTAAGGGTGACACTTTTCGGTATGATACATTCGCACCTGTTGTTTATGACTTTCATCACAAACACATTTTTATATAGTGACTTGAAAGAGCTGGGCTTTATCTCGTTATTGCTTGGGTCGTTCCCTCCTTTCGAAGTGGGGAGGCAAGCCCTCTATGTTAGTGTAGGTCTTTTATTTTCCTTATCTTAGGGAATATTTATTTTTCTTACACACATTATTAAGCTTGCTTAGGTTATATTAGAATGGTTAGGATGAGGACATTTGGCATAAATCCATCATTCACATGTGTCACTCACACCCATCTTTGGGTAGTTGATCTCACACCCTCTTTTGGATTCTTATGCCACATCTCATAACCATTTCTTGTTTTTACTTGAGTAGGCATAACCATGTAATCTGGAATTTACGAAGTAGGTGAAACTCCCACCTATTATGGGAACTTGGGAGTTATTATTCCTCTTGGAATTATCTGCCATTATTTTGCTATATAAGTAGCACTCACCTCTCCCCTTGGCTAGTAATATGGATTGCTAGTTCAATGCTAAGGGAGTGTTGAGTTTATTCATCTCTTTGATTTCCTTCAATCATCTGATCTTGGGTGGTTTCACAACCAAATCTAACATGGTATCAGAGTTGGTTGTGAGTTTTAGGTTAGCAACTTTTCAATCCATTCTTGAAAGCAAAGTATGCTCTTCTCTTGCATCCTATGATGACATGGAGAATTAGAAACACTTGATAGAGATATCAGTTTTTGGGGGGGTTCCTTTCTATTTCATTTTATTACAGGTATTTGGAGCTTACTGGAGACATTTTGAGCTCAACATTGAGTTTAGAGCAGCCAAAAAAGTCAGAATTGGCATTTTTTCATCCAAATTGGACACTGGATGTGAGGTTTGTGAAGGGTTAAAGAAAGAGGTTTTCTGAGAGGTTTCAAAAGGTGGTCATCAAATCGATGCATTTTCGGCCCAAACAAACCTCACCATCATGCGCAGAAGGCGCCAAAACCTAAGGATTGACTACTAAATTGTCAAATTTTGAGAAGTTGACTTCTAAGGCAAAAAAAATTACATTCCGGGCTGTATGGCCCCTTCCACGCAGACGGTGCAAAAATAAAATAAAAAATTAATTATTAAAAAAAATCCTTCATTCAAAAAGGATATTTTTTTATTTAATAAAAAAAATGATCTGTAAAAGTGTTTTTTTAAATTCAAAAAAAAAGCAAAAATTTAAAAGGGTTCAAACCCTTGTGCGCACGGCTTATGTAGGGTACCTGCGTGGTCCCCACACATCAGACTTGGGGTCTACACAATAATTTTCTTAAAAGGCGCCCGCTTGATTTTTTTATTTTTTTATTTTCGAAATCAAAAATTCATTTCAAAAGTTTCAAAAATTAAATTTCAAAAACAAAAAAATTAAACCTTTCAAACCTGCACCCAAAATACGTACTTCACCTATCATAGCCATACTTCGTACCTATACCTATGATTTCCTTGGCCTTTGTGCCTGTCTAGCGTTCTGCTACATTTAGCAGCACTGCTAACTTTATCAACATATTTGGTAGTTTTGTCATATTTAACAGAGGTCTATTTCTATCTAGCAGTTCTCCAATTTTGGTAGGTTTCCTACATTTGGCAGTTCAGTCAAATTTGGCAGTTTCGCTACATTTAGCAACACCTCAGCTAAATTTGGCAGAGGTGGATTTTTTGAAATTGAAGACCCCCTCACCATTGAAGTTTTGTAATTTGCACCTAAAATTCAGAGATCTCGTTCTTAGTCATACGGAGGCCTTTTTTAGTGATTTTTATTTTATTTGGGGTAAAATTTCATGCTCTTCACAGTGGTGTAATCATTTTTTTCTCAAGTGATCCTGATTTTCTAGAAAGTCAGTTTTTTATCAGATCTAAAGGATAGTCCTCATTTTTTCAACTTCAAACGGATGCAACTTTCACATATGACCTCGAATTGAGGTGAGTCTTTTTTTGAAGGTGAATATTTTTTTGAGCACTACACATTGGTGTTGTTTTGAAGTTATCATTCATATATTTTATTGTACTTTGAGTATTTGGGTCCATTTTTAGACATTGTAAAACTTTGGAAATCAACTCCAACATTGTAAATGCACTGATTTATAAAGTGCCAAATAATTTTTTGTTGGGGGGGATTCTTGATTGAGTGAAAAAGGGGGGTCTCTCTTTGTGTGTGTATTTTTGACCTGTTCACTTGTGCTCTTCTTTTCCTTCACACATGGATCATTATAAGGTTCCTTTGCTAGCGCCTTATAATTATGCAGCATGCCATCAACATGCATGGAATGCCTTAATGCAACTTGGGTATACTCCATATGTTGAAAATAAGGTAGTTGAACCTACAAATGATAAGGAAAAGATAAAATGGATGCTTGAACATACAAAATTTCTTGGATGTCTTCATAGTTTTGTTTCCCTTGATCTTATGTTTCAGATTGAAGCATGTACAAATTCACATGATGCTTGTGGTACAAAAAATGAATTCAAAGGCTATCAAATTGATACTAAACTAATGAACCTTGATCCAAAGAATTTTGGCAACATCTAGGATTATATTACTAAGGTCAATGATCTGAGAGCACAATGTAAAGCATGTGGTATTGATAAAAAGGGTATTCAGTTAATCTATAATGTACTGAATAAACTTGGTCCTAAATTTGTAGCTTTTGTTTCTAGCTTTCATACTCGCAGGCTGACTATGGGATCTGCATATACTATGCCTTCATTTGCATCTTTTTCTGATATGTTAATGCATGAACAACATAACATTCTTTCTATGGGTCTCATAAAGCCATTACAAACTCAAGCCTTGTTGGTTGGTCAGCCTAAGGGACATAAAGAGCCAGGACAATCTGATAAGAAACAAAAGAAATCTAAGAAAAATCTACACATAGATCAAGCACAATACAAATCCTCTACAAGGGAGGACTCATCTAAGAAGGATAAGTCTACTTGTTCATATTTCAAGAGGATAGGACATGAAGAACATTCTTGTTATAAGAAGGATATTGATGAACTAAAACATCTTCTTAAGAAGAACAACATTGATCTACCTTCTAGAATGTCTGAGTCAACTTCTTCTTCTTCACATTCCAAATAGTCAGGATCTAGTAAGGATAAAGGTCATGCAAGGTTTGCTTCTATGTCAAATAAAAATAAAGGTAAAGCTCTTTGTGCTTCTACAATTCATGAATCAGGGAAATGGCTCCTAGATTTTGGAGCTTCTCATCATATGGCTTCTTCATAGTTTGTGTTCTCTTCTCTTGAGCCTTGTGTTATGCCACCTATTCTAATGGGCAACAATACTTACATGAATGTAAGTGGGAGAGGATATATTGATATTGGGGATGGCACCTTCAATGATGTTTTGTGTATCCCTCACTTGACATATAATCTTCTTTCCATCTATCAAGTCACTCATGGTGGAGCAGGGAAGACTGTGGAATTCACACCCAATTCAATTATCATCAAAGACTTGGAGAGCAGAGAGATAATTGCTACTGGGATGGTTGATCATGAATCTCAGTTGTATACCTTTTCAAACTTTGCACCTAATGATGGTTTTGATCCTTTGGATGTTGATCACACTCCTTGTGTGACATTTGGTTTTGAGGAGAATTTTGGCTATCTAAATGTTGGTATTCTCACATCAAATCCAATTATTGAGCCTTGCATTCCTTCTCCTCCACCTATTGTTGCTTCTATGGATACTGGTGTTGCTATGTTCATGGCTACTTGTGATTTGATACAACAGGATCGACATCGTCTTCCAGATATAGTTGCTTGGGATGACTACTTGGTAGATATTGCAAGTTTTTTTATGGAGTCACATATTTCAAACTTGGGAGACACTATTCATGGCGTTCGTCTTCTCTTTGATGAAGTTGATTCTTCTTCAGTTGTTATGGAGGAACCTTTGGATCATCTTGTTCATTCTCCACATGATCATTCATCACAATTTGACATGAGTGTGGATACTTTTGAGTAGCATTTGGAGGAGGCATCTTTTTCTTTAGAGGAGATAGTCGAGTCTTTGGATCTTATTCTACATACATCTCTAATAGGTTTTGGATTGGCATCTTCATCAGTGTGGCCTAGAACGCCTGATTTGATGGTGGCAAATATTGGCATCGACATGGAAACAAATGAGCAATTTTTAGAGACTTCTTACATTTTTCACTTTCTTCCTTCATATTCCTTTTAGGAATGGGAAGATGTTCTTCATACACCTTTGGTTTTGTGTCTTCCTAAGGGGAGGAATGTTGTTTGACGATCATGGACCATCTTCTACATCCAATTTCAAACATCAACCATTGGTACAGTTGACTACTTGAGGGAAGGCTACATAGTCTTTCCTATCCTTTCTATCTTGGAGGGGACTTCTTCCTTGCATGGGATTCTTGTGTTGAGAAACTTGTTTTATTTTCTCTATTTTGGGGAGGATTTTTTTCCCACTGGGTTTTCTTCTTTTCTCCGTTTGTGAGAGAGTATTTTGTACATGGGTACCTAACATGGCCTAGTAGCTGTAACCCATCTTTGTGTCTTTTCACCCACCTAAGCTACACTTAAGGGGGGGTGTTAGTGTAGGTTTTTTATTTTCCTTATGTTAGGGAATATTTATTTTTCCTACACACATTATTAAGCTTTCTAAGGTTATATTAGAATGGTTAGGATGAGGACATGTGGCATAAATCCATCATTCACATGTGTCACTCACACCCATCTTTGGGTAATTGAGTCTCACACCCTCTTTTGGATTCTTATGCCACCTCTCATAACCATTTCTTTTTTTTACCTGAGTAGGCATAACCATGTAATTTGGCATTTACCAAGTAGGTAAAACTCCCATCTATTATGGGCACTTGGGAGTTATTATTCCTCTTGGAATTATCTACCATTATTTTTCTATATAAGTAGCACTCACCCCTCCCCTTGGCTAGTAATATGGACTGCTAGTTCAGTGCTAAGGGAGTGTTGAGTTTATTCATCTCTTGATCTCTTTTCTTGCTTTTCTTCAATCATTCTAATCTTGGGTGGTTTCACAACCAAATCTAACACTCTAAAGATAAACAAAAGTAAGGAATTACGTTTGTAGTTCAATCTCCCAATTTGCATGAAACAAGGAGAGAACACACACCACGCCTTTTTCCCTACACTAGCATGGGGTTCATTTTTAATCCAAATTGAAATATGTGGGTGATTATACAAAGTGTCAAGGAATGTTTCTAATTCTCAAGATCGTGTGGTGCGAGAGAAGTGCATACATATTCAATAACAAAAGTATAAATCACAAAACATAGCAAACACTCATTAATTTTAACCCCTAAAGATAAGATGAATTTATTTTATGCACCAAATGAAGTGTTAAGCTGTATTGTTCAATTTTAAACCCAAAGTAAAATGATGAAGTGAGGGTTTAATTTTAGTCCCGTTTGAGCATTCTTTTTAAAACCTAATTGAAAATTAGTGTGGTCCTAAAGCATAAAATGGAAAGCATAATAAATGGGTTATAATTTCCCCCAAAGCGTCAAAACACTTGTTACAATTATAAGATGGAAAGATGAGAATGCTTCTTCACTTCAACTTTTATCATCCAACTCGCAAAACCCAGTTACCCTAAAACCCAGAACACTATTAGAGGCATGTTAGTGATCTGATGAAGCAAAAAAAAACTAAAGCACATGCTGAAAAATGATCATCATTTTTCTTACCAGAGTAGGGCATCGCTATTCACAGTAGCGTCGCTCTGGTGAATTTGGGCGTCGCTCTGCACAAAACCAGTGATGACGATAGCATTGTTGTTTGGGGAGCGTCACTGTTTATAAATATTCGATACCTCCAAAAGTATTCAACATCGCCATTTGTTTTAATCACCGCTAGGGTATAAAATAGGCGTCACTATTTTTTATTAGGATAACGTCGCTTATGGCAACACCTAGCAAAGGCGTCACTAAAATTCCTTTGAGCATCGCTGCATCGTGTAAGAATTAAAAAAAAATGGAATTCGAGATAGAAATTGATTAAATTTGATCAGTTAAGCCCTCCTAGCACTAGAATGTGACTGATAGATTAGCAGGGGCCAATTACGCTTGATCCATGAAGAATCAAAGCATGACGAAGCCACTAACGTCAAATCTCAATAGGATCATTCAAATGAAAATTAAACTAAAAATTTATCAAAACTAAGCATATTAAACTATGAAAGCTTCAAAATGCCTACTCTAATCCATCTGAAACTTATCCGGTTGGGGGAGTGGTGTTGCGTTGAACATGGAATGACAGCCCTTTCCCAATCTCGTGGATAAATGAGTTTGTTCCAATCAGTTTTATTGAACAAAATTGATGGAACCACTGTGAGATGTGTATGAAAACATGATTTTAATCTAAATAATCATGATGCAAGCTAACTTAACATGATTTTATGCTAAAATGATGAAGATATGCAAATTCTAAGCTAATCTAGATGGAATCTAAACTAAAAGATTAAAACCCTAATTCATAAACAAGCTAAATGGATGCATTATGTGATCATGGAAGTCATTAATGGAAGCTAAATCTATTTAATGCAAATAATTAAACTAAAAAGAGGCTAAATATGTGCTAAATATGAGTGTGAGTGTGAGTGATTTTAATAGCATAACTCTGATGTTAAAAGATGGATCCATTTGTTTCCAAATAGTGACCTATTTATAGGAGAGCAAATGAGAAAAGGAGGGTTGAGATCAAAAAGGATAATCAACGGTCCAGGATGGAGGAAGGATGAAACATGGATCATGGATTCTCATCAACGGATGAGAATGAAAGATGAGATTTAATCAAAGATTAATATTCCTTCAAACAAACACACTTTTGACCTGTGTAGGAGGTCACAAATTAACTTGCACAAGAGGTCACAAGGTAACTCGCACATGAAGTCTTGTAAGAATATTCCCTTTTTCAAATGAGTGAGGAGAGAGAATATTCTTTGGAATATCTTCATGAGTGAGGGAAAAGGATAATTTAGTTAATTAAAACTAGATTAACTTGTGCAAAAGGGGGAGGAATATTTCTTTTGGAGGAATGTGCAAAGGAGGAATATTCCATTGGAATATTACCTTGCAAGTGGGGGGAATTAGATTTAATTGATAATTAAACAATATTAATTATATAATTAGGGGATTTAGAAGAATTAGATGATATTCATTAAATAAAATGATTTAATGAATGGGGAAAGGTGGAATGATATTTAATTAAATAACTTAGGGTTATTTAATTAAATAAGAAGATTTAGGGATTTGAATTAAATATTTTGATTTATTTAATTTAACAAGATGTAATTAATTAATAAAAAAGATGATAGGTTTTAAGAGGAAATGATGTTAGTATACCTGATTCGAGTGTATGATATCATTCGGGAGATTTTTCAATGTCTATAGTCCCATTAGGAAATGATTATCTATTTTGTTTACCAAACACACAATGCTCACAAAAAACATTTTTACCAACAGAATAATCATTAATACCATCAACCAACTTTTTATTCAAAATGGTCCTAAGACCTTTTTGACCTATGTGACCCAATATATGGTGCCACAACATACATGCATTTTTAGTGCCAGTTACATTGGAAGAGTTACAACAAGTGGAAGTATTAAGCCTAAACAAAGTTTGAATCTGAGAAGATACTTTAGCTATCACCAAACTCCCCTTTACCAACCTACAACTAGACTTGTCAAATGTCACATGCATTCTAGAATCATTCAACTTAGATACTAAAAGTAAATTTCTCGCAAGTCCTAGAATATGTAAAACATGATCAAGGGTTTTAACCTTCCTATCATTGAAACACAACTTTACCTTTCCCTTACCAACAATCCTCTTCATGTTGTTATCACTAAGGAAAACTTCTTCCCCATCATAAGTTGAATATGAAGTAAAACACTCCTTATGATGAGTCATATTGTAGGAGCAACCTAAATCAATAAGCCAAGAATCATTACTAATAGTGTTAGCAGAAATAAACAATGCATAAGAATCACTATCTTCTAAGGAATTTTTCATGGAAATATCTTAACTCTTTTTCTTGTTTCTGCATTCCTTCTTCACATGCCCTCTCTTACCAAAATTCCAACACTTTACTTTTCTCTTCTTGGGGGTTTTAGAACATCCTTTAGACTTGTCTCTTCTTTTCCCCTTTAGTTTCTTTGGACCTTCCTCGCACATGCAAGACATCTTGGGAGCCCACATTCATGGAATTTCTCCTCATCTCTTCTGAAAGAAGTATAGCAATGAGACTATCCATCTTTGGTTTTGTACCACCACCACTTATTGAAACAATTAGATTTTCCTAAGATTTGGGTAAAGAATAAAGCATAAAAGTGCATTCATCTTCTTCTTCTATCTTAACATCTACAGATGCAAGATAACATATAATCATATTAAAAGCATTTAAATGTTCTACAATAGAATCACCATCCTTCATTTTCAAAGAATACAAATTTCTTTTGAGATAAAACTTATTAGTTAAAATTCTGGTTTGGTAAATATCACCTATCCTCTTCCATAAATTGTATGCAGTAGATTCTTCTAAAACATTCAAGAGGACGAAATCAACGAGAAACAACTGAATGTTTCCTCATGCCTTCTTGTCCATTTTGTTTCAATCTTCATTAAACATTTTTTCTTGTTTCTTTTCATTTGAAACCACCAACCACTAATCTCTCTCTTCAAGGAGATCCTCCATATTCAACTTCCACATCTCATAACCAATTCCATTAAACTTCTCAATATCTATATAGGAGGTAGAAGCCATGGTTATAATCTTTCACAAATTTGCAAAAAACCCACAAAGAAAAAGCTCCCACTGTAGCAAAAAACCTTCAACACTCAAGAGAAAAGTGTCCCTTTCTCAACAAAACCCTTAGCTCTGATACCAAATTTTGTAAAACAAGGTGAAGAAATCTTGCAATATGAACTTTAATGAATTGTAATTGCAAATATGAATCCAAATATTAACCCTTAAACTTATGTGATTGCAGAATTAAAACAAGAAATAGAAAACCATAATACATGACACCGGATTTACATGGAGAAACCCATAAGGGAAAAAAATCCACCACAGAAAGAGAAAGGCAAGTATATTAGTAATCCAAGAGAGATTACAATATCAATAAACTTCTCTGAATAACTCTGTAGAATCCGACAACACCTTGTTACCTGCACAACTCAATGAATAACTCTAGCTCAAGGCTCCAATTTATAGAAACTTGAGGGTATGAATACCACCTTGGTTCACCAAGAAACAGGAAGCAAAAACACCTAGAAAAACCAAACACCTACCTCCTTGTAACCACCAAAATCACCCAAAATAGTAACTTACAGATGCTCTCACAACTGTCACAAGGCATCTCTCATGCATGGGCACCTAGGGAAGGAATCTTTCATAAATGCTATCATAAATTTTGCCATAGTTGTCATAGCATCTTATGATGGTGTCATAAATGTCATAGATACTCTTACAATATATGGCAGGTGTTATAACCCTCCAAGAATAGGAGATTCCAAATGGGATGCCTAGTTATTTTGTCCTTTTTCCCAGAAGACAAACTGTAACAGTAACTTTGTCTTTACATGAGCTCTTTTACCAATGTTGGTTAAATAGTTTCACCTCTTATGGGTATTTTATAAAAGACATTAGGAAAATAATTAATTAATGGATTTACAAGGTTAATATCACCTAAATCCTAATAGTGAGGGCCAAACCAACTTGTCTCTTGAAATTTCTTTCTAAAATAAAGAGATAATTAAACATGCACCCGATGGTCCTCTTTACATAGTTGGAAGAATCAATGATAGGCCTAATTGATCCCATGTGTGTAGAGAATGTGATCACTGAAGAATTCTTATTTGTGCATGAACTTTACCAATATTTTTATGAAAAATCAAAAGCATGGATCAAACATGATGGTTTTCTTTCCCTATCATAGGTTTGATCACTCTTCCATTAAAAGTTAGACCAAAACAATTAGATGTATCATTCTCCATCATCCCAATCTCAAATCAATTTTTTGTTAAGTTAGGCTATCCATGGCTATTCTCCATGAATGTCATCCCATCGGTCATTCACAAATATTTGAAATTTTCATTTGATATTAACCAAATTTTTATAATGCATCATAGTGGATTTAATCCTTTGTCTTCCCAAGTGAAATTTTCCTTTTTTTGGCCTAAACCTATAGAAACTATTAAACCTCGTGAATATTTATTTTTGAAATCCTATCAAAAGTTCAAAGAAAAACGTATAGCAGAGTTATCCCTTGCCAATATCCCACTTGAAATTGAAAGATATATAGTTGTTCCTCCCACTCCAATTGTTATGGATGAACCTATGCTTGAACCAAAAGAAACAAAGTATGATGTTATTTCACCACCTATATCCTACAAGAGACCAAGAGATAACCATAGAATTCTAGTTGTGCCTCCTAAAATCAAACAAGTTTATAAGCCTAAAGAGAAAGGCATTTTGCAACCCACTGAGGTCCCTTTTGTTCCTCCCCTAAGGGAAGAAAAGAGACCGATGGTTGAAAAACCCGCTCCTACACCATCACAACTTGAAAAACATGCAAGAAGAAACCAAAATGCTAAAGAGTGTAGGCATAGACATTGTGCTATTGCTTGTCAATTAGAAGAAAATAAAAAATCAACTCAAACAAAGCAACATGATTCTCCACCTTTTCCACATCATGAAACTTCTAAACCAAAAAAAAAAAAAAAAAACATACAATGGACATATTGTCATTAGACCTCTTGTTGTGATTAACTTGGATGACGATGATGAGATTGCTAAAATTTACGAAGAAGTGCATCATAAATTGAATTTACTAATTTCCACTTCTATGAACTTAGATGGGAACAACCGCAACGATCCTTCTAAAATTTGTCCTAGTATGTCACTTTTCGTTGCTCCTTTAGTTATCTACCTTTCGTATATGATGAACAATATTAGGATGCAAACGACCTGTTACAGGTTGGCTCACATGTGACATACTTTATTTTTCATGTTCTTTGTGATTGCATGCATGTAATGTGATACCTCATACCGTGTTTCTTGGCGTGTCTTTATGTTTGTGATTTTTCTTTGGATGAACCTTGTTACTCTGTTGGTGCAAGGATACAAAGGAAGTGAAGCTGTTGTGACATTCTTCTATTTGTATCTACATTCTTCTATCTATCGTAAACATTTCTTGTCCTTTTGTCTTGTTTTTTCCTTTTGGGGATGATGCAAGGCGTCGAGACATCCAAGTCTTTTCCATGTTGACCCAAAAGATTTTTCTTTATTTTTTCTCTCCATGTGTCATTCCTCCTTTGTGTTCATTGTTCCTTGAAGTATTTGGGAAATGATGACAGTTCTAAGCTCTATTATATCACTATAGAAAAGACATGCATTGACCCCAAATTCGTGGATCCCTTATGTGTTATATTTTTAGATTGCATGTGGGGGAAACCTCCTCTTTCATGATGCAACTTAATTTGGAAACATGTCATTGGTATAGGGCTTTCCAAATAAGCTCTCATGGCCCTTTTATCAATTGGCATTTATCATTTTCTACTTTAAAGTGATTTCTCATAGCATGATGTGTAGCAATTCCTATTAAATGGAGGCACACATTGGCATTATCATTGGAATTATTTCATTTTGGCATTGACATTTTGACATTTTTTGCTTCACTTTTGTTCACAAAGGTTGGACTTAGTGTAGTGTTGGCATAACCCATTGATCATTTTGTGGCGCCTTTCAAATTTATTAGGGAGTATAACTTTTGGTATGGTTGATGTATGGGAGACCTATAGACATGGTGTGACCTTCCCATTTTCCACCCTTTTTATTATGAGTACACACCTTGTAGACCTAGTGTGTGTTTCTTATTTTTCCTTTAGGGATTACCTAGTGTATACCAGACTGTACTAGCCCTTGTGAGCATATTTTATGGATGTGGCATAACGAAGCTTGCTAGTCAATCATTTTTTTCCTTTTTTCTTTTTGCTTTAGCTTTGACATTGTATGCTTGTGTATCTTTTCTTGATGTAAATATCTGACACATCTTGTGTGTCCCTTTGTCCTTATGTTGGTTTTCCATGGGATCCTCGATCCTGTGGGCTTAGCCACCTCCTCGATCCTTGTTATCCTATCTCTCTAAAATTTGTACACTTGGACCTCTCTTGACACATATTTTCCTACTTTAATGTGAGTCTCAGCGTAATTTCATACTCTCACTAAAGTGGGGGCTAAATATAGTGTAGGAAATTGTATACCTTTATGATTTGACACTATGTTTGGGTCCCTTAATTTATTGGAGTTAATTAAGCTTCTATTTTTCCAAATTATGCATTCTAAAGCCTTATTATTCCCATTTTCTAAAAGGAAAACCAACATTTAATTAATGCATTTAATATTTTAGCCACATTGGAGAATGTGTGTCTTGGACTTATAGGCCAAGACCCATTCACCCAAGGGCGAATGGGTCCCCTTCAAGTCCTAGGACCCACTTTTAAATATATTTTTGATGGCATTTTAATGATTCAAATTCAATATACAATTATCGGCTTTTGAAATCTAATTTTTGAGAAATTATATAAACACCTATAAATACATAGTCTTTTTATCAAATTCAAATCTAAGCATTCTTAGACATACAATCAAGACTTCATACGAGAAAATATTATTTTTGAGCATTCAAGAGAAGATTTATTAGTCATTTGTTGTAGCATTTAAGGTCCTAACATCACGTTCAAGCTTGTGTGTTCATGTCATCTTGTGAAGGCTAATATGTATTGTTGATCCTAAAGAATCCAAGCATTTTCAAGTGTTCAAATCTATCAAGCAAATAAAGATCAAGTTCCTTGGAGAGATATTTTTTTCTTCAATCCTCTAAGGGAAGCCATTGAAGGTTTGGTGAGTTGTAACAAGCAAGTTTTCATTCATCATTTCCTTCTACATTGTCATTATCTTTTTCTATAAAGGTTTAATTACCAAACATGGGGTTTGACTAAGGCATACCCCCATTCAAAAAAACAATTTTTTCCTCTTTGTATGTGCAAATTTTAGGTTGAAGAAGGATTGAAGATCTTGAAGAGAAATTTTGTATTGTTGCATTTTTTGTCATCATTGTTGTCAATCCACCGAAACTCTGATTTAGAATTTATTTTCAACTTTCCGAGAGTGGAACCTGTGCAAAACAAAAGCTAAGATCCTACCTCAGAGGACTGCCAAAATTATTTTCAGAAGACCTAACTAGGACCCATTTTCCCTAGGGAGAATATGTCCTTTAGAAGATCTCAAAACCTACTTTTGCTGACAGGTGCATTTTTCCAAACCCTTCTAAGATCTACCTACAAACTATGATTTTAGTTTTTGTACTTTTGGGAATTTGCATTTCGTGTATTAGGTATTACAATTCAACTAGTTTGAGCATTACAAATCATTTTAATTTGGTTTTAGATATGTCCTATTGTCTTAAGGACTAAGATCCAAGTATTATTGACTCGCCATAGAGGTTGAAAGTCAATCTTTACACCTTGTGATCTCTTTCCTAATGAAATTCCCTTAGGGAAAGTGTAGACACTTAAAAATGTCTTGAATGAATATCCCGAATGATACTACACACTTGAATATGATATATTAACATTGTTTCATCCTAAAATTTATCCTCTTTTCACTTGTTTGATTAAATAAGCCTAGTTATTTAATTAAATACATCATTTTCATCTATTGATCTAATTAATCTAATTAGGTTAATTCCTACCCTTTCACACCAACATTTCATCTAAGTTTAATTGAATAATGCAAATTATTTAATGTAAACTCTTTCCTTTATCTCCTCTCATTTAATTAAATAATCTAAATCATTTAATTAAATGTCACTACCCCTATTCATTAAATAAATTAATTATTTAATGGATATCCTCACATTCCTCATCTTGCACATAAAATTTAGTTTTAATTACTAAATTGTTAATTCCCCCCCCATCCACTTGCATAGGAAATATTCTGAAGGAATATTCTATTATTTGGCTCCAAAAAGGGAATGATCATTTTCAAACAAACTTTGTAACAAACTTTCAAAGTTGTTACAAAGTTTGTTTGTTTGAATCATTCTTATCCCTTGATCTTTCCTTGATCCATGTGATCTTAGATTCTCATCCATTGACGAGAATCATTTATCCATGTTTCACCCTTGTTTCCATATTGACCGTTGATTAATCAAATCAATCTCAACCCTTGATTCTTCATTTTCTCTCCTATAAATGCATCACCATTTGGAGAGAAATGGATCCACCTTTTATGAGTAAAGTTATGTTGCTGAAATTCATAATCACTTGCATCCATATTTAGCATTTGTCAACATTTTATATTAATCTTCATCCATATTAGCTTAAGCATCCATTAATGGCTTCCATTTTAGCTTAGTTTGCATCCATTTTAGCATAGTTTTGCATCCATGGCTTGCATCTTTGAACTTTTTTTCCATTTAGCATAGATTGCATCCATCTCCGTCAAGAATTTTAGCATTTATCACTCATCTTTATCATATTAAACTAGTTTTGCATCCATGTTTCACACATATCTCATAAGTTTCATCTGTTTTCATCAATAAAATTGATTGGAACAACTCATATTATCCAATGGATTGGGAAAGGGTCACCATTCCACATCAATGTGACACCACTCCTCCAATGGGAGAAGATTTGAAGTCTTAGAATAGGTTCTATTATGCTTTCATTTTAATTTCATGTTAGTTTAATGGCTTCTTAGTTTATTTGATAATTTCAAATATCTCATTGGGATCATGGCTTAGGGGATTAAATAGGCTTTAAATTCATTTGGATCTAGCATATTTAGTTTGTACTATGACCATTGTCATAGAAAGATACAAATAAAGAGAACAGCCCCTTATCATTTTTGGGGATCTCCTTTCCCAACATTTCATTTGGTAACATTTATTTTGTTTAAATTTAATTATGCTCAACCTAAGGTTTTGCACTTAGTTTGAAATAAGAAGCTATAATTTATTTTATGTAAATTTCCTTACAATTAAATTTGAATTTTATGCATTATAGAGGGTGTTGTTGGTTTTCACTTTACATTTCACTTTTTTCTTATGCCTTACTTTTGATTTTGTTTCCATTTCCCACTTGGGTTGTCTACTCACTCTTGTTCATCATTTTCCCTTATTTATGTTTAAATTATCTTTATTTCCTTTATCTTGTTATGCTCATGACCCAATAATCTCATACTATTATATCATTCTTCATAGAGCTTATTCATTAATCTTACATTATTATATCATACTTCTCAGAGTTTACTTATTAATCTCATATTAGTATGTCATGCTTCTTAGATCTTACATATTAATCTCACATTATTACATCATGCTTGCTAGATATTTTACATGGATCATATACATTGACCTTACATTGGCATATCATGCCTATTAGAGCCTATACTTTAAACTTACATTGATACACTTTACTTATTACAGTTTCACATCTCTCTCTCTACACACCCTTTGTTATATCTTATTTCTAGAGCTTTACATCTTGATCCTACATTGGCATATTAGACTCCTTGAGTTACCCTTACTTTGAGGAAGCATCATGTCTTCCTCCATTACATATGGATCTTACTTAGCCATACCTTTATATGGGGGATCATCATGCCTTCCCCTTATGTTACACCCTGTTGTGTTATTACCTATTTACTTTTACCTTGATGGGTTAAAAATGCTTTAATATATAAGTTTATGATTGTGTTTTGAACATGAATATTGATGGAAATATGATGAATGAATGTTTAATCAAGTGATATTTTATAATGTTTTGAAGATAAAATATACGATGCATGTGAATGTATTGTTATCGGCTAACTACTATTATGATGTACTAAGCTAGATGTAGGAATAGGCTCGAACCTCCAGAAGAGAGGGGGAGTATCACTCATGAGAAGAACTTGGTCTGGTAACCCTGATAAACCTAATAGAGCATACACACATACACACCCTAGTTGGTCTAAGTTGAGTCAAGATAGTTTGGGTAAATGGAAATTGATCTTCAGTTTTGGATGTGAATGTTTATATTGGTTTATGATCTTGTTCTATGAATATTTTGATTGAGGAATGTGATTAAGTTTTTATGTCGAGGGAATGTCCTTCCTTGTGTGTTCATATTTATATCGATGAAATATATACATAAAATGTATATATATGTATATATGTATGTGTCTACAATAAACTCATACATATGAGTAAATATGTGCATGGGTATACATAGGTAGAAATATTTACGCATGCTCATGGAAATATTACCCATATGCATGGGAATATCGACTGGATGAAGGTGACATACACACACACACACTTCGTGTATATATGTCAATCGATGGAAATACGAGTATATGTGTTTATTTATACGAATATTAAAGTAATGTTATATATACATAACATATATATTAATATATATGTGTGATTGATGACTTAGTATAGGTTAACTACACTTGATCCATGAGGATCCGAAGTATAATTAAGCCACTAAGCATCAATCCCATTAAGATCATTCAATTTAAACAAAGTGAAGAAGCCATTAAAACTATCATTCTAAACATGAAAGCTTGATAAACATCTACTCTAAGACATTGAAACTTATCCTATTGGGGGAATGGTGTCCCACTGATGTGGAATGGTGACCCTTTCTGAATCCCTTGGATAATGATCTTGTTTCAATCGATTCTATTGAAGAGAATCGACGAAACCAATGAAAGATGTGTTGTAAAACATGATGAAATCCTATTTTAACATGATGAAAGCTAATATGATCGATGTGAGTGTATGCAAAGCTATTCTAAATGTATGAAAGATTCAAAACATTAAAACCCTAGTTTCAAGATATACTAAATGGATGCAACTAAGTTACCATGGAAGCCATTAATGAATGCTCTAAGCTAATAATGCAAGATTTAAACTAAAAAAGAGTTAAATATGTGTTAAATGTGGATGCAAATGAGAGTGATTCTAAAAATATAAGTTTAATATTAAAAGATGAATCCCTATTCAATAGATGCAAGCTCTATTTATAGAATAGGAAAAATGAAACTGATGGCCAACATCAAAAGGATCAATCAACAGTCAGAATGGAAGGAAGATGGAGGCATGGATCATGGATTCCCATCAAGGGTTAATAATGCAAGTTGATATTTAATAAAGGGCTTACATTCATCCAAACAAACACAATTTCAAAACTTGCACAAGAAGCTTTGTTGAAAGTTTGTTATAAAAGGGAATATTCCCTTTTTCAAATGAGAGAAGAAAGAGAATATTCTCATGGGCGAGGAAAATTAGATATTTAGTTAATTAAAACCAAATTTAATTGTGCAAAAGGAGAAGGAATATTCCATGAGAATATTCCTTTTGGAGGATTGTGCAAAGAAGGAATATTCTCAAGGAATATTCCCTTGCAAGTGGGAGGATTAGATTTAATTAATAATTTGCTAATTAAAAAAAAAAAATCAATTATGCAAATTAGTAGAATTAAATGATATATTCATTAAATAAATGATTTAATGAAAAGAGGATGTGATATTTAATTAAATAGCTTAAGGTTATTTGATTAAATAAGAGGACTTAGGGATTATATTAAATAAGTTGATTTATCCAATTTAATAGGATGAAAGGTTAGCATGAAAGGGGGTGAATTAAAGTAATTAGGTCAATTAGATTAATAGATGAAAATGATGGGGCGGGGGGCCTAGCTCGATTGGATAAAGCATCCTATTGCAGGAAAGAGCTCACGAGATCTAGTCTCCCCCCAAACCCGTGGTACTGGAGGGCATGTCACGCTAGCGCCACTGGTCACATGAAATTTTTTTTACCAGGCGCACTGCAGTTTATAGGGGGACGAATACTCGACTGATTCCTGCAGTCTAAAAAAAAGATGAAAATGATGCAGGGTAAGTGCATGGATCTGTGACACAATTTTGGCTCTTAAGATGCCACTTTTTTTCTGAAATTAGCAAAATCTGTTTTGCATGAGAAAATGAAGATAGTTACGCTCAAAATTTCAAGATGCAGCAAGAACAAAAGTTGAAGTGCTCCGAGTCTAGTTTCTAAGCTACTAATTTTTAAAAAAATTGATGAATATTAAGGGTCTCAAAAAGGGGGGGCCAAAATAGGCCCTTTTTTATCAAAAAAATAACATAGCGCCTGAGGGCTCCCCCCTTTTTGATTAAATTTTTTTTAGAATTTCAAAAATCCCAACGGTGAGAAATTAGCTAACACCATGTAGTTTATCCTCCTTTCGGGTAATTTTTTTAATGAATATATAATATTTTATGAATTTTCAAAGTGGACACATCCTGAAAAGCTAAAATTTGAGCGTGCTCACCCCTAATTTTTTTGAAAACTAATCAAAAATTGACTTTTTTTTTCATCATGTGTAGAATGGAGTCTAGTTTCAAAAAATGTAATTTATTT
>VDFB02281492.1:185732046-185759579 GCA_007258455.2 Sequoia sempervirens
TCTCCAAACTTTGGAATATGAGTGATGATGGGTGGGAATAGAGGTTTTCATGGAATTAGGACCAACCACTAGATATACTTTGGTCCTTTCTTGAGAAGCCTACTTTTGTATTTGAGAATGATTTTGATGGATGCATTTCCCTTTTTGACTAATGGAGTTTCTTAGAGGGATGGTTTTGCTTTTGGCATCCATTTGTACTTGGTGTGTCCTTTTGTTTTTGATCGATTCATTTTCTTTGATGGCCTTCTCCTTTCTTTGATAGGAACCTTTCTTTTTACATTGGTCCCAATCTGTGTATGAGATGATGGGTGGATGACGATTCGTGATATGACTAGTTGTAGTGTTGATAGTATTTTCATCATAAGGATCCTTCGTGCCCCATATTTTGATGTTTGTTGTAGACAATATTTCCCTCGGTATTGTGATGCATTATCACTACTCTAATCCTTGCCTCCTAATAATTGTAAGGAAAACTGCATGGAAAACAATTTTCCTAACGCCAATAATTCGTGAAAGAATGCAGAAGCTACTTTAAATCTTTCACCATACCAAATCTGAGATGCACCTATGAGACAGATTACAGAAACAGAGTATTTAGACAAACACACATGAACACCAGATATACGTGGGAAAACCCTTACGGGAGAAAAACCCACCACACCAAGAGAAATCACTTTGTATTACAGTAATCAAAGTTACATACAATTCTAGACTTATCTTTCTGGTGTCATTTAAACAACAACATTCATCATGTACATTCTTCGAACAGAAAACTTCCAGGTTACAACCTTCACAGATTTTTTAATTCTTCACGATACAGTTTGAATTCTTCACACTTTTTTGTTGATCGAACTACTACCCAACCACAAAACATCTGCAACTTCCAACCATATCCATGGCATTCCTTGACTGTCGAGCTGCCTCTTAGAACCGTCGCAATGAACAGACTCCCAACAGTTCCAATTCGACTCTTCTGATTCATCCATGTGATGCCACATCAGAAGTCATACACAATCAACATAATTTGTATTGCATTGGCATCTCGGTGAGACACTAACTGTGTCTCGACGATGCCACATTGAACTCGTACTGATGTCACCAAGAGTCTCTGTAGTCACTTTGACTTATTGCTTTCACTAGAAGGTCATAGCAAAACACTAAAGTTACACCGAAGTCCCCAAGCCTACTGAGCACCAAGTAGAAGTCGGCAAGACTTACTCCTATCGCTAAGAGTTCATACCAATCTTCATATGCTACTATGAAGTGCTCACCTGTCGCCAAAACATTTGTCCATCACTGAGAGAACTTACCGATTTATCTATGTTTCACCGATGACCAACTGTTCACCAAGAGTTACCCTGATAGCCATCGGCTATCGGCAAGACAATAGCTTATCACTCAGACTTCATAACGAAGTCTAAAAGTTATATCGATAACTCCCAAGTAGTCCCTGTCAGCATAGCTTTCTTCTATCGCTAATACCTTTCTCCGAGTTCATTAAGATATACCGAAGATTCCAACTTAAGTCTTAGTTGCTAAGACATATCCACTTCGGTAGGACATCTTACCGAAGTCACTTCCTTCAGCTAAGTCTCTCCGATAAAACACAGTCAGCATAACATTTGATTTCGCGGTGACTTCTCACTGAGCCATAATAAGTTACCCCGAGGACATCAATTCATATGCAGTCGGCAAGAGAACAACACTTCGCTGAGACATCTTAGCGAGAACCATAAGCTTCACTGAAGATCACAATCGCTAAGAGTTACGCTGATAAATGAATGAATGGCCTTTCGGCCAAAGCTCTCCCGAGCACTATGAGGTGACAACAAACACACCTTGCTATAGCGATAGACTCCACAGTAAACCTTTCGGCAAGACTTCTTCAGGGTCACAGTGACCTGTTCAGAATTGGATAAAATAAACTGCTAGTCGACCAGACAATCAGAATGTCACACCGACATTGCTCTAGGAGGTTTCAATTGTAATGTTTGAGGCACTTTTTCCAACAATAATGTATCCTCTTATCCATAGCCATTGGATATGACTTGTCATGAACATATGATATTGTTATGGGTTCCTTTTGTTCAAGAATATGAATTGTTTGCTCTAATTCTATAACATCATTATCTATTAATACTGCTTCAAAAGATTTTGGTACTGATTCAAAAGATGTCGATGATGTACAATCACTGTAAGAATCAAGAATCTCAATTGTTGCTTTCTCTTGTGTGGGAATATCAAGAGTGGGAGACTCTTGTTTTGGATGAAGAACATCTATAGTTCTATCAAAAAGAAACATCCCAGGGTGATATCGGGGACATCTTTGGAGTTTAAAATGGTTTGGAAGATGTCCCTTAGCTCTTGGTGAAACTCTAGGGATAGGGGCTCTTGATTCTAACTCAATTCGAAGTAACTTTTGTTATCCTCAAGGGATTCTTCTTGACATGATCCTTGTGTGGATGATATATCATTGGTAAAAGACTCTTCACAACAATTTTTGGGTATGGATGTAACAAGGGATATTTCTGGCTCATTTGGAACTTCTTCAACATGCCCAATCATGAATTCATATGTGGGAGAGATATTGCAATTTGATACATACTTGATGCCATTATGGCATGAAATATTGCTAGACACTAAATTGATGGGTTTGGACTTTGTTTTAAAACAATATCTTGATATGTGTTTGATTCCTCATGTGGTGATGAAGGAATAACATAAATATGTCCCACCGTGGTATCATGGGTATGGTTCATATTATTTGAGGTTGATTCCTTTCCTGAATCTCTTGTTTTTCCATGATTAGGCATAGGGTTTGTGTAAATTTTTATATTTTCATTCCTAGATTTTTTATCAACATAAATGTCTCCTTGTTCAATAAGATCTTCTATTAGATGTTTGAGTCTAAAACAATTTTATGTGTTATGACCTTTGTATCGGTGAAATTCATAGAAATGATTGTCTCTATAGCTACGAGGTTTGACTTGTGGCTCTTGATAGTTTTAGAAATTTGGAAGTGTGATAAGATTAGACTATGTCAACCTCTTCAACACATCCTCCATAGGTTCTCCTAAGGGAGTGAATTATCATTTAGGATCATTGTTTGTTCTCTATGGTGCATGTTGTGTGTTTATGGTTTGGATTTTTTCTTGTCTTGGAGCAATTAAGACCACCTTTGCATCAACAACACCATCACCAGTAACATTCTTGTTCTTGGCCCAAAAGCAGGATTTGTCGTTATAACTAGTGGATGGGCAGTTGTCACTATACGCTTGTGTGTTTCCCTGTGAGATTAGGGATCTCTCGATGTTGAGGGCCCTAGGTAAAATCTCATCATAAGTGGTGATACATTGCATCTTTAAGTGGAAGGATAGATCTGGATCAACATTTTATATGATAATGCCCACTTGTTTTTCATCAGGAATGGGCCACTTGCTCTTACTAGCTCTTTGCCTCCATCATTGTAAGAAATTGGTGAAGGATTCTCCTTTGTTTTGCTTGAGAGTCTATAACTCTTCTAAGCTTACATCCATTTCAAGATTGAAGGAGAAGTGATCTATGAGTTTATTGGTGATTTCTTGGAAAGTTTTGATACCTAGAGGAAACTGAGAAAACCAATTGATGGTTGGGCCCATCAAGCTTTGTGGAAAGAAGCACATCAAATAGGAAGCATTGTAGGCAACCTCCATACACATGACGTTGAATTCCTTAATGTGTTCCATAGGATTTCCTCTCCCTTTGTATTTATCAAACTTGGGAACCTCAAAATAGGATGGAATGGTACCATTGCGATGTTTCGATCAAATGGATATGGACACAAGTTTTGTTGTGTATGGGGCTACTTCATTTTTCCCATCCGGATATCCTGCATTTCTTGTGTTAATTCCCTAAGTTGCAATGCTACATCATCTTGTGTGTATGGTGGAGGAACATATGTTGCATATTGTGGGATGGCGGATGGATTGTACATGGGATTCTTATATGATGGGGTGTTGTATGGGGTGTATGGTGGTGTAGGATATTGTGAAGGTGATGGTGGTAGAGGTATACATGCTCCTAACGTATTTGGATTGATGACGTTTTGTTGAGGTTTATAGTACAACCCTTGTTGTTGTTGTACATATTGTTGAATGAGCAATGCTTGTTGTTGGGATTGATGTTGTTGTTGGGACACTAGAGCTACTTGTTGTGCTTGTTATTGTTGTTGTTGTGTGACTAAGGCTTGTTGTTGCGCTTGTTTTTGTTGTTGTACGATGAAGGCTACTTTTTGTGCTTGTTGTTGTTGTACGACTAAGGTTGCTTTTTGGGCTTGTTGTTGTGCAACGAAGGTTGCTTGTTTTACTACTTGTTGTGCAACTAAGGTTGCTTGTTGGGTTACTAAGGCTTGTTGATAAGCCTATTGTGCTTGTTGCAAAGCTAGAGCATGTGCTTGCAATGTAGGATCATTTTGTTGTCGGGACATGTGAGATGGATTTTGGGTGTTCATAGGTTGTTGATTGATTTGAGATGGTTACAGGTTGTTTTGTGCTATCATTCCCTTGTAAGATTTTTGATTGGGAGGGAGGAATATAGATTTGGGACCCCATTTTATTTTGCATGATTTGGGGGACCAATGGTAAAGATGATGATGGTGTCATTTGATATTGTGATGGAAATGACACATTAGGATCTTGAAATTAATTGAAAGGGTTCCCTTTACTGAAGGGTAGGGGGTTCCCTTGTTGTATTTGAGGTGGGACCAGGTTATTACCTTTTTTGATGGGGTTCATGACCAAGGGGTTGTTTTGATTTGGGTTGGTGATGGATGGGTTTGATGTGGATGGTGGATTGACTTGAGTAGTTTGGGTAACCACTTATTTCGATGTGTCAATGGAGTTTTTGGAATCACATGTCAAGGGTTGACTTTGCATGAGAGTGTTAAATTTCCCTTGTTTTCCTACTTGAGGCACTTGGTTCACATTACCTTGTGTAATGTTAGGCACACTTGGGGTATTTATGGTGATGGATGATGATGGTTGCACTTGAAATGTTGAGGTTATTGTGGCATCATGGAATGTAAGTGGTTTTCCAAATTTTGGTGTCCAACTTATATTTTGGGGAAGGTTGGTGGTTAATGGAATGGTCATGTTGTGAATACCCAAAGTTGTGTTTGTTCCTAGACATGAAGTGAGACCAAGGTTGGTTCCAAGTCTAGTTGCAATACTAGATGTTAAAGTTTGACTTGGCACAAGGGATGGAGTTGGTTGAATTGTAGACGGAGTCAAGCCTTGTGCCAAGGTTGTGCAACAAAAGATGGGGGAATTGAAGCCACTTTTTCTAAGGCTTGATGTTCTTGTTTATACTCAAGTATTTCTTCTTTAGTAAGCTCAAATGGGTTGTTTGTGACGTCTTCTAACTCATATGGTCCCAATGGATCTTGGGGTTGTTGTGAGGGGGTATAATAACTCCTTGGATTGAATCCATTTGAATTTGGATCACTTGTGGTGGATGGGACTTTGGATTCTTCCATAATTCTCTTGTGTTGGGATCTTGTTGTAACCATAGATTGTGGGTCAATGATGGAAGAGGTGTGTTGAGATTTATAGTGTTAAAACTCTCTAGTTGACTCAAATTTAGGTAAGAGGGCTCCTCTAAGGCGTTTTGGAGCAATGATGTGAAGTGGGTGATGAAAAAGGGTGAGTGATATGGGAATTCATCTTTGCAAACTTTTGGGACAACACTTTTAGATGAAGAGATTTGATTGGTTTGATGAAAGGTGTTAATGAACTTGTAAATCTTGAAGGTAGACTTGTGCATGGAAAAGGATCCATTTCACACACAACATAGCTAAGTTAGGGGATTGGTTTGATGATGTCTAAGTCAAAAGAGTGTTGGTGTGTCCAAAATTTTATAAAGTTTGGTGAAGTGAAGTGTGAAATATGGCAAAAGGTGGATGAAATGTTTGACCCAAAATGTTAACCTAAAATGAACCTTTTTTTTGCAAGACCAAGGTAGTGAGAAAAATTCTATACCTCTAAAGTCATCAAACCCTTAGAACATAATGATTTTGGTAAAATAGAACTCAAATGATTTTGGAAATAGGACCCAATGATTTTGACAATAGAACTCAATGAATTTGGATAATGGAACTCAATGATTTGGACAATAGATTTTGGACTCAATGTTTTACAATGTTTTCCTTGTCTCAATTTTCTTATTTTGGGGAATCAAATTTTGAACATACATCAATGTGGGGTGTTTATTTGATTTAATCTTGGATTAATGAAGTTATTTTTACCACATACAATGTCTTGCTTAAATTTCAAACTAAATGTCTATGTCAAAAACACCATTCATTTCACAAGGTCCATTATGTGAAAGTCATGAGGTTAGAACCATACTTGCCTATGTTAATTTTGGGAAGTATGGATTGAGATATAAGTCAAGATATTTAGAAGTCTCTAAGGATGAAAATCCTTAGGACAAGCATCAGTATCAAGGCTTTTCAAAGGGTATCCATGCTTAAGCCAAAGGGTTTGAAATTTTGAGAAAGATCGTTGATGTTTGTTTGCAATGTTTTCGAACCAAACAATGTATTAAACTAACTAAAAAGAATGAACGATCATAGTTTAGGTGTGTATTTCTTAGTAGACTTACCATCATCCCCTAAGAGATGATTAATCTGTGAAGATGGAATGGACAAATAGGCTATGTCAAGGAAATGTACCATCTTGACACACCAAGCAAAGGAGTCCCTTCCCCATTTGCTTTATTGCCTCAACCAAAAACCAAACATGGTAAGTAACTTCTGGGAGTGGTGCGCCTCCCATGCACTACTTCAAAATACACTTCGAAGTAAATGGTGATCGACTACAAACAAGGTTCTTAATTTGGGATAAACTAGTGCTATACACGCGACGATTCACTCAATTAAGAGGTCTCCTAGCCATAAGAAATATCTAAGGGTTTTAATGCATCACAAGGATACTAGGGGAGACATTCGTCGATATAGGACAACAATACTAGTTGGTTAATGACTTTATCCACAACCAATTATTTCTATAACGGACTGAAATGAAAGCACTACTTGGGTTGTTTCCTCTCACAAGTTGGGAGGCAGACCCTCTAAAGGTAACACATGTTTGAAGCTTAAAATGCTTTTTGTCACCCAATATTTCCAAAAGGCACAAGGGGAGAGGATATGCGCTTCCAAGAAAAGGTAAACTTGTGTGTTTCTCTTCACCCAAGATCGCATGAAGCGCAAGGAGAGGGGATACACACAACAAGCATGCACAAGCAAATCAAAAACATGTTCGTTTTAACCTTGACATGCATAATGAATTATTTTTAAGAACCAAATGAAGTTTGTAGATTATTTTTTTCAATTTTAAACCAACAAGCATAATGATGTGAGGGTTCAGTTTTAACCAATTTGAACGTTCATTTTAAACCCAAAAGAAATCTAGTTGGTCCTAAAATGTGAAATAAAGCATCATAAATGGGTTATAATCTCCCCACAAGTGTCAAAACACTATTACAATAACTAAAACTAAGAAAATCAAAAATTAAAATTTTCAATTTTTTTTTACTTTTTCTATGTTCTAGTAAATCGCATTTTCGAAGGCCTTCGGAGTAGAATTTGGGATTGAAACTTGCGTCAGTCCCTAAATATGGGTTGCCAAAGGCACAATTTTTTAGGGACTAAATTAGTACTCTTGGAGAGCTTTCTAATGGTGCAAACGGATTCGAATTCTGAGCAACGAGTAGAAAGTTATGACCCCAACAATTTGGGGTAAATAATTTCCTAGTTTTTCCCAAATCAACAAAGCCAATTAGCCTCACAAACAAAAACTAGATGTCAGTGACATGTTAGAGAGCATATGAAATGAAAAATTTAAAACACGTCAAAATTAGGTTTTTGTTTTGTTTACCAGTAAAAAGCGTCACTGAAATTAATTGTCATTGAATTTCATCAAATGTGTCGCCATATTGAAAGTGTGTTACTATATTGAAAAATAAAATACGTTGCTCTACAGTAAATAGTGACATAAATAGCGTCACTATAACAAATGCATCGCTATAATGAAATTCATGATGCGATTAAAAATAAGTTTAGCGTCACTATTTTAAACATGTAGTGACGAAATTAAATCGCATGTCACTGAAATTAAACCAAAGTGTGTTGTCGTATAGTGATGCGTCTAAGATGTGTCTTTGAATCTTCAATAGCATTGTTAAATCTACAAACACAAGAAAAACAAGAATCTAAAGAGAAATTTGTCAAATTTGGTTAGTACAACCCTCCCTCTAGCACCAAAATGTGACCGGTGACGTAGTATAGGTTAACTACACTTGATCCATGAGGATTCGAAGTATAATTAAGCCACTAAGCATCAATCCCATTAAGATCATTCAATTTAAACAAAGTGAAGAAGCCATTAAAACTATCATTTTAAACATGAAAGCTTGATAAACATCTACTCTAAGACATTAAAACTTATCCTATTGGGGGAGTAGTGTCCCATTGATGTGGAATGGCGACCCTTTCTGAATCCCTTAGATAATGAGCTTGTTTTGATCGATTCTATTGAAGAGAATTGACAAAACTAATGAAAGTTAAGATGGTCGATGTGAGTGTATGCAAAGCTATTCTAAATGTATGCAAGATTCAAAAGATTAAAACCCTAGTTTCAAGATATACTAAATGGATGCAACTAAGTTACCATGGAATCCATTAATAGATGCTCTAAGCTAATAATGCAAGATTTAAACTAAAAAAGAGTTAAATATGTGCTAAATTTGGATGCAAATGAGAGTGGTTTTAACAACATAAGTTTACTATTAAAAGATGGATCTCTATTCAATAGATGCAAGCTCTATTTATAGAATAGGAAAAATGAAACTAATGGCCAAGATCAAAAGGATCAATCAATGGTCAGAATGGAAGGAAGATGGAGGCATGGATCATGGATTCCCATCAAGGGTTAAGAATGCAAGTTGATGTTTAATCAAGGGCTTACATTCATCCAAACAAACACACTTTCAAATCTTGCACAAGAAGCTTTGTTTAAAGTTTGTTATAAAAAGGAATATTCCCTTTTTCAAATGAGTGAAGAAAGAGAATATTCTCATGGGTGAGGAAAATTAGATTTAGTTAATTAAAACCAAATTTAATGTGCAAAAGGGGAAGGAATATTCCATGAGAATATTCCTTTTGGAGGAATGTGCAAAGGACGAATATTCCCTTGCAAGTGGGAGGATTAGATTTAATTAATAATTTGATAATTAAAACAAAGTTTCAATTATGCAAATTAGGAGAATTAAATGATATATATTCATTAAATAAAGATTTAATGAAAAGGGGATGCGTATTTAATTAAATAGCTTAGGGTTATTTGATTAAATAAGAGGACTTAGGGATTAAATTAAATAAGTTGATTTATCCAATTTAACAAGATGAAAGGTTAACATGAAAAGGGGTAAATTAACCTAATTAGGTCAATTAGATTAATAGATGAAAATGATGCAATTAATTAAATAGCTAGGCTAGTTTAATCAATTAAGCGAAAAGAGGATGGGTTTTAGGATGAAATGGTGTTAGTTATCATATTCGAGTGCATGATATCATTCAGGACATTTTTAAGTGTCTACAATATGTATATAATTATGTATATAAATATATATTCTAGATATCAATAAGTCAATTCCCTCACATGATAATCAGCAATCTATCAAATATGTTGAAACAGAAGAAAGTTCAGTTAATGGCTGTAAAAGAGCTAAAAAGAAGTCTTTATCTCTGTAATATGTTCTTCTCAGCTCAATAATTTTTGTAAAGGGGCTACATGTTCATGGGGCTTAGTTAGTTTGGTAAGGGGATAATTTTTGTACTGGGTTTTGAGTTCATAAAGTTCAATTAATGGTTGTAAAAGAGCTAAAAAGAAGTCTTTATCTCTATAATATGTTCTTCTCAGCTCAATAATTTTTGTAAAGGGGCTACATGTTCATGGGGCTTAGTTAGTTTGGTAAGGGGCTAATTTTTGTAATGGGTTTTGAGTTCATTTGATGTAATGGGTTATATAAATGTAATGGGAATGGGTGATGCTTTGTAATGCACCAGTCAGTTGTTGGCCCCTAGTTTTTTGGGATTTGTATAGGGTTGAAAATGAGATCGTATTAGTGTATTGTATCAGTCAAATTGTTAAATTGTAAAAGTCAGTTACTTGGACTATAACTGGGGGTTTTCTTCCTGGTTCTTTATGTCCACCTGAACCAGGTTTTTTGTATAAAATATATATTAATAAAACTATAGTGGTCCTCCACTTTTGCCTAAAAAAACAATATATGTAAATATTAGTATATATAGATATAATCATTATTCTAATATATATACACACTTCGTGTATATATGTCAATTGATTGAAATACGAGTATATGTGTTTATATATACAAATATTAAAGTAATGTTATATATACGTAACATATATATTAATATATATGCATATAATTACGTACATATACATATATATTAATATATGTAAATATTAGTATATATAGATATATCATTATTCTAATATATGTTTATATACTTATTCAATTGGAAAGTAAAGCATTTTATAAACTTGAGATTGTAAATATATATTTATATATATGTGTATATATTAAAGTTATGATATATATATATACATATATATATAATATATAATGTTAAAGTATTTTGAAGTGTATAGAGCACACATTATTATAGCACAAAAGTTTATATGTTTAAGCAATCTAAATAATGCTTAAGCGCATTATAGTGTTGCCTTTAATATGCTATAGCTAATGTATAACCAGCACATGAAACTTTGAATAAGTCAAAGAAGACTTGTAAACCCACACATGAAAGTAGGTTCAACAGTTTTCACATTGCAAAGAGAATGAATGCAGATTTTAACATTATAGAAATAGTCTTTGGTTGCGCTATAACAAAGGAGCGCTAAGATATGAATATGTGGCACCAAATATGTAGAATGCAAAAGCCAGTAGAAGTCTAAAACCTGCACCTAAATCTAGAAAAGAAATTTGATAACCATAAAACTCAATCAAATCATAGATGGCAGAGATTTGGAGGGTAGTCGACTTGCAAACTAAATAAGAAACCTGTAGCATTTTATTGATGTCCCTTGACTCAGTAAAAGAGCCATGTTGTCTCAAATAAAGAGGTTGACTCAGTCATTGGAAGAATGAGGACTATCATGTGTTGCAATATAAGAGTTTTATTAGTTGAGTCATTACATGTGAGTAGGAAGGTGGTAGAATTGCTAGCTTGTTTGTAGCCTTTGGAAGCTCAAATTTTAGTATATATAGAGTTGCTCTTTCTATCATTGGTTACACTTCTCATTCTAATTTCTCTATTGTTATTCTGATGTAATTTATATGCAAGCATTACTGTGAGAGTTTTAGTGAAAGTGAGAGAATTGTTTTGTGAGTTAAATTGTTGAAAATTCTTAAGAGGAGGCTAGAGTTGGAGTCTAGTTGAACATAGAAGGAATAGCGTTTTTCGTTGTGGAGGATAAGGTTGGAAAGCAGCAACATCAGTTGGAACTCTATATCCGGGCATGCTGATTTTTATTCCTCCATTATTTATGTTTGAAAGGTTATTTGAATATAATGCCTTCATTTGGAAAGATTGATTTTTGAATGCATGATATTCTTGTTCTTATGAACTTAGATATTTCCTTGTCTTTGGAATAGACTTGAATGCATGATATGCTTGTTCTTATGAACCTAGTTATTTCCTTGTTTAGGAATAATCTTTGGAAATGCATTATATGCTTGTTCTTATGAACGTAGTTACTTCCAAGAAAGGAAGATTCTTGTGAGATTCTTGTTTGAGTCTCGAAATAGTGAAACCCTATTATTTGGGATCACATTTATATTATGTGAAGTATGTATGGCTTAAATGCTATTAGAACTATACTTAGTACGTTAAGTCTATATGTATATTGCATGAGGTGGAATATGTTGCTATCTTATAGTACTCTTATGAAAATGTCATTTTGAACTTAAGGGGTTAGCAAGGTTATTCCTAGGGTTAGTGAAATCCATGGGAAAGGGGGTAACCTAGCTAGACACTAGTATATGTTCATGTATGGTTAGTGTGGTTATACCTAGGGTTAGAGGAATCCATGGGAAAGGGTATAACCTAGATAACTAATTTATTATGATCTTGGATATTCTTGGGGTTAGGGTAATCTATGGTTAAGGGAATTGTCTTGTTAAAAATTTGTTATGTTATCATCTTATATTGAATGTGTGTTATGTTTGTGGTCAATACCAAATCGAGCTTAAGGGTGGGTGGACAGATGACTCTCACTCGAAGTAGTGGGTGTTGAATTCTTTGGCCAAAGTAGTGTAAGTAGCCACTGTTTACACTATCAGTTCACTGGGATCCATGATTACATTCTAGGCAAGGAAACCAATGAATCGTATCTCTAGACATGTAGGACACAACACTATGCTCAGGAAGGTTAGGATTATGAGGTTACCAAACCAATCTCTTTGTTGAAGGTTAGGGACATCTTACCAATTAGGTAGATGTGTGGGGGACCACAGTAAGTCCATGGTTGGCAAAAAAGTGTTGGAGTGATGCTCTCCCTCATACAGTTGGTGACAAGGATTTCAGGATGCAGCGCCAATTTTGGGACACCTATAATATATGCACCAGTGGTGGGAACATCTAGGAGGTGTGCACCAATATTGGGGACATCAAGACCGTTGTACTCTGTATTGATATCTTTATCATTGAGCTCATAGAAGTTATGTATGTAAACATGTAACTCTATTCTTATTGAGAAAATTGTAAATGGAAAATATAATCATGCAATTATGTAATGTGAAATCATTGCTGGAATTATTGAAATGATTCTATGTTATGCAATGGAAAGTTTGGAATAGTTATTTCAAATGTGCATCTTATCATTCATGTGAAAAGGAAATATTTGTATGGCTCATAATGTTAGTAGCATACGCTTTAACTTGTGAGTAAAACATAGTAAAAGCAATGGGTAGAACAATGGGAACGTTACACCTTACATATCACACATTAATTGTCACATCCTTATATTTGGGAGGTATCATTCCTTCATATCTTTGGAATTATATCTTTAAATTTTGGGAATCATAATTTCCTTTTTTATATGGCATTCCTTTATGGTTACACATATATTTGGGGCATCATGCATCCCTTAGTTACACATTATGCCTAATATTATTATATCATGAGTGCTTCCCCATTGTTTGAGCTTCATTCCTTATTATAGATTAATGCCTTTCATTTCATATCCTTGTCACAACTTTAGAGCCTCACATATTAAGTGTATATGAAACACATATCTCTCTCTATATATATAGATTCACTTTCTACACACCCTTTGCTACATTTACTTCTAAATCTTTACATTTTGGTCCTACATTACCATATCGCACTGCTTGAGTTACCCTAACTTTTGGAAGGATCATTTCTTCCCCTAATATAGATAGAAAAATTACTTAGACATACTTTTCCATTGGTGAACATCATATCTTCCCCATACATATTTGTGGTATCATGCTCTCTCTTCACACCTTATATATCCTTGTTTCCATATATTTTGGATTAAATCTTTACATTGGGGAAATCATGATTTCCCTTTCAACACATTTTACTTTCATGGTTACACCATTATATTAGTGGAATCATGATTCCCTTCTTTATAATTTTTTCTTACTATTACTATATATTGGGTACTTTCCCCATTGTTTTATCTTCATAGTTTTTCATTTACTCGTGCCTTTTATTTTTTCATGTGTTGATAGGCATGGAATTAGAAGAAGAAAAAAATAAGCCACAGCTACCATAAGATTAAAGTACATTATGGTAGCATCCAACAATGTGTGATACAACTTAACATATAATAAAATAAAAAGAAAAATAGAGGGATGCATCCCTACATATTTATAGGCTATATTAGCATCCAATTATACCATAAAGAGATATTGAGAGAGGGAGAAGGAAATATAGATGAATGAATGTATTGTAAAGATAAGAAATATATCACCCAAGCATATGTTATACATGTGTGTGTGCATGCACGTTTATAGTATGAATGTACAATGTAAATAAGAAGTGTATGATAAATATGGATGAAAAAACTTTATGATGTGTGTGAATATGTATGATATTTTATTTTCTTACATGTCAGGATTTGAAAGGGCTCGAACCTTTGTACAATGAAGCAATCAACAACAAAATGAAATGAGTACCATGAGATAAAAGCCCAAACAAAACAACCCATGAAAATAAATCAAAGACACAGCTATATCATGACTACCAAGCACAATAATAACCAAAAAGAAAGGAACAACAAGGAATCTAGGGATCCAAACTAGACAATGCCAAACACAACCTTGTTCAATATTTCTTACATGTTTATCTTCCACAACTATTTTACTTCCCTTCTTATTGTATCACCCTAGGGTTAACTTGTTGGCATAATTTATAAAAATTGGTATTTATTTATTATCAACATTTAGTTCAATATTCAAGGCCCTAGTTTTTTGGTGCATAGAAAGAAAACTATAGAAATAAGGAGAGAAGTTCGTAGTATAGAATACTACCAAGAAAATGAGTATTATTGGAAAATATAAAAAATGATGGGAAAGTGTAGTAGCATATACTAGGTGTTAATTCCTTGTGAGAGGTTAGGAACCTAGTGGGTGATGATGGAATGGGGGAGATCCAGAAAGATGTCACTTGTGAGATAAATTTAGTTTGATGCTTGGGATAAATAAAAAGAGATTAAAGATGGATAAAAATCAATTAAATTTGGATGGTAAAGGATGATAGTAAGAGAGAAAGAGAAATTATTATTGAGATCAATATGTGCACTTGGAAAAGAGCTAAAAGATGATCATGTTTAAGAAGAAGAGAGAAGAAAAAAGAAGGAATAAACAAACCTAGGAGAGAGAGGAAAGTTACTAGAAAAGGATAGAGTACAAGGACAAAATTTGCATATTTTGTAATTTTCATACTTCATTTACACTTGCTTTGCCATCTACTCCCTTAGCATGTCTTAGGGTGCACTAATATCTCCAATTTGACATTTTTCCTTATTAAATTATAAAATCTATTTATCACATTTTGGTTCTTCTCAAGTTAACCTAGATCCACATGTAAAATTTTGTTTGTTTTCTCTTTTCACCCCTACGAGCTAATCAATGGGAAGCAACCAATATTCCCCATTGAGTACATGTTGGAAACACTATATACAATATTGGAGGTCGAGATTGATCTAATGGAGGCCCAATAGCTCTAGATTACACAACTCAATAGAATGGATGAGATGCAACTAGAGGCACTTTAGTATATTGAACTAGTTCAACATCAAAGGAAGGAGTGGCATGACAAGCACATCCTCAAAAAATAATTCAAGTTTGGAAATTGGGTGGTTATATGATTCTAGATATCATGATTTCAAGAGAAAACTACATACCAAGTGGTTGGGATCATATGAAATTAATCGAGTCTTCAATAATTGAGTCATTCAACTATTGCTAATTGATGGAAACCAATAGACCCTCTTGGTTAATGACAATAGATTGAAGCTCTACCATAAACCAAGATCCAAAGAGGAGGTCTTGTAGACCTACAAGATTGGATTGAGCATTTTACCCTAAAATATCTCGCTTTCACGGGTTTGTTGCTTTGATCCTTGATCCAACAATAAAATAGGACCAAATAAAAGGGTAGGGATAAAAACTAGTGATGCAAGAGCACCCAGGCATATGTGCAATCATGCGTCACCCAAAAAATTGATTAATTTAGTTTTTGGTTTGATCTTCATTTGTGTTTTCAGTTGTATCATTTTTGGTGTGTCATGGTAGTGTGTTGGTGACTATGATTCTTTTGTAAAGAATTTGATGGATTTTTCATTATTTTCAATTAGCTCTCTATGATCTTGGAATAAATCTATATACCCGTGAATCCTCCATATTTGAATTTTATTTTTTTTTAAATATTTAATCTTCCTTTGTGTAAGGCAACGCCTCATTTTGGTGTTGGAATTCCCTGAAATGAAGACATAGTAGCAAAGGGGTGATGGATTTTTAGCAAATTAATGGGAAGGAAAAGCCACGATTAGGCTGTAGGAAATGTGGTAGTCCCATAGGACCCCTAATTCCTGTCTGCGCCAACTAGCAATGGAAACCCTTCTCCACACAAAAAATGAGAGGTTGAAAACTAGAAATGGAAGCCTCTCTACTAAAAAAGATGAGGATTAAAACAAAAAATAGTGGCCTCCTCCATGGTCTACTTGCAGGGATTTTATACAAAAACTTTGGCTTCAAGCACTCCAAAATTGTTGCCACCTCCTGTTGAGCTCCAAATTGTTGTCACCTCCAGTTGAGCATCTAAATTGTATCATGTTACCAAAGTTTGGATAGCTCTATTCACCCACAAACACTTACAACACGTTCAATGTTCCAACAATGACACCTATGAGTTAAACACTTTTTCCTGTTTTCTATTTTTCTTACATAATTTATGGTAAATAAAATTCCACTAAATGCACCAAGCTTCCAAGTGTACGCCTTTTGTCTCATGCTCATGGCAATAAATGCAATCTCTTCTAAAAATAAATGAAGTAGGGTTCTATTGATTTCAAGTAGATTATAGAACAAGTTGCATTTATTAGGATAAATCCTCTTCCAATATGTAGCACAACACAACATGCAAGTGATTTTAGTTGTACTCATTACTGAATTAATGAAAATGCCCCTTCCACTATGTGGTATGACATGGCCTACAAGTGATTTTGGTTGCACATATTAGGAGATTAACCAAGCATAATAGTATCATTAATATAATAAAATGAGGCATGAGGCTCCCATTTATAATTATGTTATCATTTTTGTACCACTCATCCCATGCATTCAAAATTTGAAGTAGTTGCCAACGAGGTGTAGGCTTGCACAAGTCACCACAAGAAAACCTAATGGAAATATTTCAATCAGTCAGTATCAAATTGGGGTGGATCACTAGTTCATGTGCATTCATTATCATTATAATGCTTAGTCATCTCGATGTATAATCCACACATAAGAAGTTCCCCTCGTCATGTCATTTTTTATTGAATAATTGTATAACCAATTATAATGTGCATAATTTCACAATCACTTTCATATTATGTAGTTGTAGGAGTTTATGGTGAACTCCTCAAACACCCCAAGATCACCTGCAAGACAAAATAACTTCCACAAGAGAGAAATGGCAGAAATATCATGCTATCATTAAAGATGCAAGAATGTCAAACTGAATATGACAAAGTACATATGATACCTTGCTTATATATGCAAGGAGAGAGATAAAATGCAACATTATTGTGACATGTGTCTTAATCCTATAACGTTTGGGTGCTCTAGAATTCCAAGCCCTTCCCAAGTAGCATCTTCAATTGGAAAATCCTGCCAACAAACAAGATACTCGGTTATATTTTAGTTCCTTAGATTTTGACCCTAGCATCAACCACAACTTCCAGAATAAGGATGATTTTCCCTTCCTCATCAAGTGGCAGTAACTCGGAAATAGGAGTTATATGCGATCCTAAAGCCTTCTTTACACATGAGACATGGAAAACATTGTGGATTTTACTATCTACCAAAAGTTCCACTTCATAAGTGACTTCCCCAACCCTCCAAACTATCTTGTATGGTCAATAGAACTTAGGCTGGAACTTTTATGCTCCTCCCTTCTTGATGGAAGACTATTTATAGGACTACAACCTAATGAATACCATACCTACCACGTCAAATGATCTTTCTGTGTGCTTCCCATCTGTATACATCTTTTGTTGATTCTAGGCAACTTGCAAATGATCCGTAAGAGTTTTCAAAATATCTTGACTTTGAATTACCAAATCACTTGTTGTCAGAACTCTATTGTTTGTGAGGACTAACTCTGAAAAGGTTAATGCATCATACCTGTAGAGTGCTCTAAATGGAGACATTCCAATGGAAATGTGATGAGTGGTGTTGTAACAATACTCTCCCAAATGTAGTCATTTGATCCAAGCCGCCTGCCGATTGGTGGCATAATTCCTCAAGTATCCTTCTAGCCACTTGTTTACAATTTCAATTTTCCCATCAATTTGTGGATGATAGCTTGTGCTAGGGGTGAGCTTGGTCCCTATCATATGGAATAACTCCTTCCAAAAAGTACTGAGCAACTGACTGTCTCTATTGCTAATAATGTTCTTGGGTAGCCCATGCAACCAGAAGACTTCCTTGAAGAATAGTTATGCAACTTGCAAAGCCTTATAGTCAACAGAGATGGAAAATAAATGAACATACTTAGTCAATCTATCCACTACAATATAAATGCAGTATTTTCCTTGCATCTTAGATCGTAATCTGGTGATGAATTCCATGGAGATACTCTCCCATTTATATTTTGGAATGGGGAGAGGCTACAGTAACCCGGTCGAAAACTTGCGTTCCCCCTTGTTCTATTGACATGTGATGCACTCCCTGATATGTGAGAGAGAATCCTCCTTAAGGCCCTTCCAAGTGAACCTTTCTCTGATTTGTTGGTATTTTTTGTAGAATCTGGGGTACTCTTTTGTTGGCGCATTATGGTAAGCCTCTAATATCTTCTCTTTTACCTTGGATCCCAGAACTAGGAATTCTTTGTTCTTGAATAGTATCAAGCCTTCCACCACCGCATACCAGTCATCCTTCTCTGCCCCTTCTAGGATTCTGGTAGCAAAAGGACCCTTAGCATATTCCTCCATGATGGAATCCTTCCAATCAGTTGATGTGATGGACACATGGCATAGTGTAGGTCTCCTAGAGAGTGCATCTACCACAATATTATTATTTCCCTTGATATATTCAATATCAAAATAATATGAGCTTGTAGATTAATCACCCATTTTTGTTGCCTGTCATTCAAATCTTGTTGGCTTAGGAAGAATTTCAAACTATTATGATGTATCTTGACCATGTAAATCTTTCACACACTAGAGGTATTGTCGGAGCTTCTCCAAAGCATGTGTTATAGACAACATCTCTTTATCAATTATGGGATATCCCTTTTCATTATCCCTCAATTTCCTACTTTCAAGTGTTATGGGGTGTCGCTTCTGAGAAAGTGGGTGATCCCACAATACTAGTTTACAATTTTTGGCCAAATTGGACATTGAAATAATTTTTTTTAACTAAATCTTCACTTTCAGGCACCTATAGCGGCTAAACCGTGAGGAATTTGAAGATAATGCAAACTAGTGATTTGTGACATTTTATTTGTAGATTCTAAATATATTTTAAAAAATTGGAATCAAATTGTACTTTTTTTTCCATCTCCTTCGAAAACTAGTTTTTTAAGAAACAACATTTTTAAGGAGTGATGCTCACCGTATAATGCATAACTTTTTTTCCATGAAGGATAATTTTTTTTTTTTGAATTTAGATTTGTAACTACGATATATAGTGCTTCCAATTGGTTTCATAGTGTTTTATTGAATATTTTTTCCTTAATCAAGTTTCAAAGTCAAACCATTTATAATTTAGACATAGGCAGACCGTATAATGTGTAACTTTTTTTGTATGTATCGAAATTCAATTTATTTTTTTTGGATCAAGGACTTCAATATCTGGTGCACTCATATTTTTCAATTTTTTTTGATAATCTACTATTTTTCTACATGTGCAGAATAGAGAGCTTGATTTTTGGTGAAAAACCTATGTTTAATAAAACTAAAAAAATAAATACATAATTAAACCAAAACATATTAAAATTATATTCGTTGGATAGCTTGTTCCGAGGACTACCATCATCCAGTTGGGTCTGTGAAGTCTCCTCCATTTTCATCCTCAACCCGAGCTTCCAAGCACAAAATTTTGGAGTTTTTTGGTGCCAGAGGGTGAGAAGGTCGAAAAAGGGGGGTTCGGGCGAACCATGGGGGGTTCGCTCGAACCCTAGTTTCAGTGAACCCCCTTTCAAAAAAGGTTTTCTTTGTGTTTTTTTGGTGGGAATGGTGGGACCTTGCATTAAATTGGTTCACTCGAACTAGAGTTCTAGTGATCCCTATTTTGGTTCATTTGAACCCCAAAAATGATTATTTTTTGCATGGGGTCATTTTTTGCAACTTTTCCTTCCTCACTCGAATTGTAAACCACTTTTGTGGGTTTACCCAAGTACTACTCCAATTCCTTCATCAGAAGCATCATATTCTACAACAAATGGAAGGGATAAATCAGGAATTGTAAGAACCAAACAAGAACTCATTACCTATTTTAGCTTCTCAAAGGTTCTTTGTGCTTCCTTTGTCCATTCAAAAGTTCTTTTTTTAGTCAAATTGGTGAGTTGTGTTGCAAACTGAGAAAATCCTTTGACAAACCTCTGATAATAGCTACACAGTCCAAAGAAACCCCTTAGCTGAGACAAGTTTGTAGGATGTGGCTAGTCTAGAATGGCTTGGATCTTTTGTTGATTAACCTGAACTCGTTTAGCACTTATGACATGTCCCAAATACAATATCTTTGTTGACCCAAACTCACATTTGGACATCTTTGCAAAGAGAGACTATTTTTCAAGAATTCCTAAGACTATATCCAAATGCTTCAAATGCTCTTCCCATGTTTTTCTATAGATCATAATATCATCAAAGAAAACTAGCACAAACTTCCTCAAGTGCTTACCAAAAACATGGTTCATGCATGATTAGAAAGTTTTCAGTGCATTGGTGAGACCAAAGGGCATAACTAGGAACTCAAAATGCCCATAGTGACACTAGAAAGTATCTATACATCTTCTTCCCTCATGCAGATCTAGTGGTATCCAAACCTCAAATCAATCTTTGAGAAGTACACCACACCATGTAGCTCATCAACTAGTTCATCTATCTATGGTATGGGATACCGATTCTTAATGGTCTTCTTTTGAATGCCTGGTAGTCTATGCACATCCACAAAGTGCCATCCTTCTTCTTTACTAGCACCACAAAAGATGTGAAAGGACTAGAGCTTGGTCTGATGTAGCCCATATCCAAAAAATCCTTTATTTCTTACTCTATCTCCTCCTTATACATCCAGGGATGGTGGTAAGGAGTGGTCATAATTGGCTTTGATCCTTGTTCAAGTTTTATGATATGATGGAACCCTCTATCTGGTGGAAAATTGGGAGGCATGTAATTGAAAACTAGCCTATAGTTATCCAAAATCTTTTGTTATGAACTTGACCATTCTTACCTTCAGAAGAGTCTTTTGAAACCACCAAACAACTAGCAGTCCAAGCAACTTGGTTCTTCTGGAAGATCCTCTACATTCTCTTTGCTAATACTACTTGCGAACCTCCATTAGTCATTCTCTTTAGAACCACATCCTACCCATTGTCTTTGAACTTGAGTTTCATCATTTGGTATTTTGTAGTATACTCACCTAATGAATGTAGCCACTGCACACCCAAAATTACATCAATTTCACCCAAGCCAATAACATAGAAGTCATCATAGACCTTATGATCTCCAAATGTTATGTCCAACTTATGGACTTTCTCCTTGCAGGGTAAGTTATACCCATTCGCCACAGTGATAGTGAAGCCTTCAAAATTCTTTGCATCTAGCCTTTGTCTACTCACAAGTCCCTCATCAATGAAGTTGTGGGTAGCTCCCCAATCAATTAGAACATTCACTCTTTCTCTGAAAAGGACTCCCCAGACCTTGAAAGAGTGGTATCTATGTGTGGTGGATAGAGATGCTAGAATACCACCATTTTCTTTCTCCTTATCTTCTTCCTCCAAAGGGGGGTCTTTCAAATCATGAAATTCATCAAACTCATTTGATTCTAACTCTTTGTCAAAAATGACTTCTATGTGAACTTGCCTATTTCCAAGACATCTGTGTCCCGAAGCATATGGCTCTTTGTAGGAGAAATAAAGTTTCTTCCTCGAGAGCTCATTCCTAGTCTCTTCATCTACCTTATTTACCACATTAGAAGTTGCATAATTGGTTGTCAGTACCAGAGCATGTGGTGGTTTTTTCTAAAAGCTTCCCTTTGTATTGGGTTTAGGTGGGTGTGAGAAAAAATTCTTCAGAATGGATAGCTCAAGGGTTAGAGCCCTTTTAATAGCCTCTTGTAGAGAGATTGGTGCAAATGATTTCACAAACCCCCTAAGAGGTTCAGTGAGCATTGTAATGAAGAGATGATCAATCCTCTTTTATGATAATTCAAGCACCATCACCACCACTTTCTGAAATTCCATTATATAATCATCTATTGAGTGATGTTGTTTGATCATGGCCAACTTTCTGAAATATTCTTCTTCATACTTCAACTCAAATCTATCAAGAATTATCTTTTTGAATTCATCAAATTTGTGTATTTGATCATAACCTTGGGTAGTATGGTCATGAAACCACCATTCATAGGCTTCCCCTTCAAGATGCAAAGAGGTGAACTAAACCATATCTTTCTTTTTCATAGGGTTGAGCAAGAAAAGAGTTTCCATCTTTTGTAACCATGCTCTAGCTAAGATCTTATTACTCCCATCAAAACATGTTGAGGCAAGTTTCCCAAACTTATGCTTTAGATCCTTCATTGGCTCACTTTTCCTTGAAAATTCTATGTAGTTTGCATAATACATCTCTAATTTTATTTCTTCCAGTAAGGATTGGTACTCACCATGCCATCTTTAGATAGTTTTTGGATTGAAGGCACTGGTGTTCATAGGTTCACTTCTCCCTTGTTCGATTTACGACAAGAATATGTTCCTTGGGGTCCCTTACAAAGCATCATTGGTTCTACAATTGGTTGATGAGGTCTCACCCTTCTGACTGTTGTGATTTGAATTTCCACCCGACATCTTGTCTGCCAAAATTTTCAATACATCTCTTGTATCCACTAGGGTTGTGGGTATATCCCTTAAACCTCTTGTAATCTCATGATTTTTTGAAATTATTTCCTTGAATCTTTCTTCATCTTTCAACATCTTCCTTCTCTCTAGGTTTGAATTTCCTTCTTGATCCAATTTCTTCAATTCTCTCTTGTGGTACCTAATGTCCCTTTCACTCAATATCGATCATCAGGAAAAGCCTACAGGTTGGCAGAATCATGCTCTGATACCATTGTAATGTCCCTATCATATGGTTTTAACAAAAAGACTAATTTTTATGTGGCATTCAATACACATCAACATATGAACACAAAGATAATACTCCAATATATTGATAAGCTTCAAAATCTCATTCACATATATGTTATATCAATTATAACTCACAACAATGATATGGAATGATATACAAGGTTACCACAAATCAACAATAGTATTATTAACTTCCTTACAAAATCCTTGAAGTTTAGATACAATCCTTGGATGAGAATTCCCTTAAGAACCAAAGGGGTTTCGTCCTTTGATCCTAGTGAACACTAGGTTTTCGTCCAATGAACACAAAATCTTATGGGTTTTCATCCACAAAAGGAATTAGAACACAAGTGTTCTGAACTGTAGAAGAATGACAATAATTTGATGCCTCTTACAAGAATTTACTCCCTATCTTATATACTAACAATTTTCATCAAGGAATAGCTAGGCTTAAAGCCAAAATGGCGCCAAGCCTAGAATTTGAATTTCCAGCACGCTACATTAGGTTGGCCCTAAGGCCAAGTTGAATTCTTTTGGAATTAGCACGCCACCTTGCAGACCTATCCACATGATTCCTTGGCCCCTTCCTACTTCCTAAAACTTCACAATATTCGTTGCATGATCTGAAGGTGTGTTATCATTTAAGCTTGTTGAAGTAGGTGTCAGTTGCCTAGCACAGTTGTCTTCTAATAGCAATATTCCACCGATACCTAATCCATTCATCTTAAGATTTGGATATGATATGCAAGATTCATCATAAATGTTATGTTCCAAACTGCAAGCTAAAATGTGCTCCTATGGAGGGATGCAGAGGGATTCTCAAAATCAATCCTACTTTGATAAGGTGAGCCTGAACTGGAGATCTCCTGATGGCGATATATTTTTGGTATATGATATTTTTCCCTTGAGCTTTGGATACATGATGTGTGGGAATTATTATAGAGTCTATGCTCCAAACCACAGGCTGAAAGGGTGTTCTGAGAATAAATACGGTAGTATTCCAAGATTCCACTCTATAATTTTCTTTCTGAAAAAAGGGACATAACAAGTTTCATCGATTACAATAGTACACTCATATTTTTCAAACCTTCTCATCCACTCAAAGGGGCATCCTAAATATAAATCCTATTTGAGCACCAAAGCATCCTTCAAATTCAATCAATCAATAAAATCTCACTAAATCCTCACATTGTTTTCATGATATATTGTTCCTACATCAACAATATTATCAATCAATCCTCATGTTGTTCTCAAGATATATTATTCTTGTTGAAGTGTTTTTTGACATGACAACATACATGCACATTGTGAAGCACACATGGTGGAATGACAAAGGTTCTCTTGCTTGAAAGGTAGCCAACCTCAAGAGTCTTCATTAAATTAATTAAAGGTTTTCCAAAACTCTCAATTGGGGAGTGTTTTGGCTAGTTTATTCATAAGGGGATTCATGGAGTAGTTAGGAGTTGTTTATTAGAGACAAAGGCTCACTTAATGAATCTTATCATTAATTAGTCATGAAAATAACCTATTTCATTTAATTTATTTTAACTTTGATAGATCTAACTTCTTATAAATGTTCTTTATTTCAATTCTATTTGATTCAACTTCTTAGATGTTTAGTTTGAACATGAAATTTATTTTAAAATTGAATTAAAAATTTGAAAGTATATATATATATATATATATATATATATATATATATATATATATATATATATATATATATATATATTTGTATGAATTCATCGTGATTTAATTTAATTTAAATTAAAAAATTATTTACAGATTTAAATCCAAATTTGTATTAGTAAATTTTGTTCGTTTTAACAATATTTTAACCCAAAATTGATAAATTTGTCAAAAAGAAACTATGAGAACAATTAACTACCTAAAAAATAGAATTCAAATTGTGTAATCTACATTATGTGTTTATTAAATTTGTTCAATGTTCACATATTCCAATTCTGATTTTAGGACAACAAACAAGCATATTAAAATTTACATTATTTTATTCTCTGAAAAGTCAAAAAATGCATTAGAATTGTTTATTTCTAACTTATTTTGGTTGTATTTTTTTTTTGGAACAATGATATAAATGATTTAAAAATTGTAAAATTTTGCTATTTCATATCCTCAAAATAGTTCCCATTTTCGAACTCTTACCTGCAAACTTTGGCCACAGCCTTTTCCAACTGCTTTGCACGGAATTTTTGACTTGCAAACATATTTTCCACCACATATATATATATATATATATATATATATGAATTCATTCCTCATGAGCATGGAAGATGCTAGGAGCCGTCTGAAAATGTTGTTTTTGTTAATTCTAGAAGAGAAGATTGGACAAAGGGAGATTTACATTCAAATTTATAAGTGGAGGAAAAAAAATTGTCACAATTATTTAAATTAAAAATTAATTATAAATGTGTTATCTTTTAATAATTAACATGTTACATATTTTAATCTGAAGGGTTTATCATGAAACTAAGCAATATTTTGAACTGCTCAAACTTCTCTTGCCCAGGCACTTTGGTGAGAATATTTGTTGGCTAATTTGAAACTTCTTTAAAAAAGCATGTTACTGTGATAGGTTTTAAATTTGTTTGAACTAAGTATGTTATCTTGACAAGGTTCACACTTTGATATTGAGTCTATTGCCTTGACAGGTCTCGAATTTTACAATGAGTTTGTTGCTTTGACAAGTCCCAAATTTTAATAATGAGCTTGTTTCTTTGATAAGTTTCAAATTTGAACTTGTTTTCTCCACGATGAATATGCATTTTCCAATCATAAATGAAGTCACTCTATTGAAATACTATAATTTGAGAAAATGCTCAAAATTTAGTGGCCAATATGAGTAGTCACCAAGTATCAATCTAGGGTTGCATTAATCACTAAAAATAATATCAAAAATAACACAAAATGGGTGCAATCAATAAATTGTGGAAGAACACATAAACATCAATTGTCCACCAATAATATTTGCAATCAACATGTTATCAAACATAACCAAATGCACAATATCAAGTATAATCATAACATCAATCACAAAGTGTTAACAATCTATGAAGTCTCCATTTGAATCTAGCATAAAAACTAGATTCTCCCTTTGGTAGATGAAAAAGGAAAATATCAACAAGGTCTCCCTGATGGAGTGAGAGTAGAAAGCAACATCTCAATCTTCATAGCCTCAAATAATTGGAATACATTAGTAAGGACCAACATCATCATAAACTGTGTATCCAATATACTTGATAGAATCACTTTGCTTAGCGAAATCACCTTATAGAAAGCATATTCAATGCTTCAACCTTTTCAACAATTGATGGTTTACCAAATATATTAAATGGCATCTCAAATATATTAACATTAACAGTATTTAATGTAGACTCAATAAGGTCTACATCATTAGAAGAGTTATGAGGAATAACATCACAATTATGAGTAGGCACATTTTCATCATAATAATAGATTGAACTCTCTTATAAGATTTGATTAGCAAATCAAACCTTGGATCTCCATTTAGAATAATGCATCCAACCAAAATTCATGCTCCTTGACATTGAAGGTGGATCTAGTAGATAACAATGTTGGTATAATGAGTATGCAAACCACATGATGTGCAAGGATGCATCAAATCAATTACTAGAAAGATGGAATTGACATCCACAATAGGAATAAATTTGGATATTATTGGACATAGTACATATTTCTTTTGATTGCTTACATTTTTTAACTTCACAAGAATCACCAACACTTGAAGACTCAACATGACATTTATTCATATATCCCCTTGATACAAATTTAATGGGTTTAGGATATTCTAAGACATAAGGTCAAACAAAACCCTTATAACCAATAGCACATTTTCTAAAAATTGTTTGCTATGATTCTCAAACTCTCACAATGGTTTTGGTTGACGTAACAAATGTTGACTCAATGTGTTTTTACTTTTGTGACTTTGGTTGATTTCATTTTTGGGCCATAGACTTAGACACAACATTTTTCCTATGTGACATAAGAGAAGACAACACCTTTCTTCAAATATATTTTAATTTTGCATGCTTGTTTTGTTGAAATGCTAGAAGAAAGTATATTATGCTTAACATATTTATGTTGTTTGTTTCCTATCTGATTTTGTAACCAATTAAATTATTTTCTAAATAATATATATTAGTTGCAAAATTGTATGAAATGAGGTCTATATTATCCCCAACATCTAGTTATTAATTATGCCTCTTCTACATTGTCAATCTTAATCCATAAAGATTAAATACCATCTTCATACAAAATAGATCCCATGATGTAAGCTTGATCAATAATACTCAAAAAATCCTTACAACCTCATTTATTTTTATCACACAAAATACATTTCATTACTGCAAAGGGT